>OZ024732.1:5000-1205000 GCA_964016875.1 Fallopia convolvulus
AGAAAGTGGAATGAAGCCAATCACTAATGATCCAACAATATTATATGAGGACAACTCAGCATGCGTTGCTCAGATGAAGAAGGGCTACATCAAAGGAGACCGCACAAAGCACATATCTTCAAAATTCTTCTCCACTCGTGAATTGGAAGAAGATGGTGAAGTGGACATCCAACAAATTCGGTCAAATGACAACTTGGCTGACTTGTTCACAAAGTCTTTAATCCCCAAGAAATTTGGAGAACTGGTATCCAGAATTGGAATGTGCAGACTTCGAGACATATGTTGAAGTCAGGGGGAGTATCATACGCGCTGCACTCTTTTTCCCTTCGATCAAGTTTTTATCCCACTGGGTTTTGCTTGACAAGGTTTTTAATGAGGCAGCATCAAGGCGTACAAATGAGATCAATGGTTGCACTCTTTTTTCCTTCGTTTAGGTTTTTATCCCACTGGGTTTTTCCTGACAAGGTTTTTTAATGAGGCAACGTCTACGCATATCCCACAACATCAAAGAAGGTGAATATTCAAGGGGGAGTGTTATGAATACATGTATACACATGCAATGCTACAAGTTACCCTTAGTCTTTCACCTATTGCTTGTATACATAGATGATTTAGCATGTAATATTGTATAGTGTATGATTGGAGGTAACTTGTACAAGGTGAATTATTCACCTTCTTCACCTCCTTATTTCCATGCATAAATCATGGAGATTCACCTAAGTTTTTACCTCACCTTTGGCCTATAAATATGGCCATCGTCCATTGTAAAACTTGCACCAAAGTAGAGTAAGAAATACACTCTCTAAAGTTCTTACTCTCCCTCCCTCTCTTCAAATGATCTAAAAGTCCTCATAAAGTTTGTTTAAGTGTTCTTTACAAAAGTTAAAGTGATCTTGCTTTCATAAATCTTTTCATAACAATGTTAGTTATTTATCCAAAATCAATTCTCTTTTTGTCATATTAGTGTAAACCTTCACGCACGATCTTTGTTAGTCAACACCACTCATAATTGGAACCTCGTTAACGTAGATTTTGGTTAACCGAAGTTCGGTTATTTATGATTTCGGTTAGTTAAAATCCTGAACCGTAACCGAACTATGAATTTCGGTTACTCGATTTTTCGGTTCAGTTTTCTCGGTTAACCGATAACCATTTATGTAATTTTACCTTAAATAATTAAAACTAAAATTAAAAAATTTGAATAAGAAATGATAAGTTTGACAATTATTTTAATTATGTACTTATATCATATTGTTTCAATTGTTGTAAGCAAATATCGAGAGTATATACTACACTATGTGAAATCAAACATTGTGTGAATTAATTTTTATCCCATCAAAGCGAGTCCTATATCAATGAGAAGGAAAAATAGTGTATAAATTGTTAAAATTGGAGAAGGAAAGACTCAAACTAAAACAATATCTTGAAATCATAGAGTTTGACCACTAAATAAAGCAAAAATAACAAATATTTGAAAATATTAATATATTTTCGGTTTTTCGGTTAATCATTATATGTAAAGTCATGACTATAGTCTAGTACTAGCTTAAGTTCCCGTGCCTTGCACGGATTTATAAAATTATAGTATTATTTGTTTGTAAATTTGATTAAATTGATATTAAAAAAAATTATACGTATCTTATTAAAAAACTATCATTTCTAAACATAAGTATTGATATAAGTAAGGTTTTTAAAGAAACGATATGTATCTTATCGTATAAACTACCCTATCGAAAAAGAAAACTAATATATTAAAAAGAATTTAGTTGTATATTAGTAATTATATTATATTGAAAAAATTTATTTCATAATAAAGATTATGTTTCTATCATTTGCCAAATTTTAAGATCTCTAAATATAATTGTATATTAGTAATATTAGTAACATTTTTATATTTAATAAAAACTTTCCATAATAAATTAGGCTCCAAAATCAACTTGCCAAAATTTAAGATATCTAGATATAATTATAAATTAGTAATATAAGAATTATTATTATTATTATTATATAAGGATTGTAAATACTTAAATTAACAAAGGGCAAAGAGGTAAATGGAAAAATTAAAACGCCTATGTGGCATAGTTAAGACGATGACACCTAAGATAGAGGGATTCGACTTTAGTTATAGTATATTGATATGAGGGCTCCAAATCTTTTGTCCCACTAATGTGTCCCATGAACGTGTTTCATATTTATTATTGGACCACGTGTACAAATTTTCCATCAATTATTTTTATTCCACAAAATCACTGTAAAGTCCAAAATTCAATTCTTTTTTTGTTTTAATTTAGAAAATCCATTTTGCTTTGTACGTCTTCTAGCTCTCGGTGCCGGTGGTAACCACCTTCGCTCGGGACTCCTCTCCTTTTGCAACCCACTTGTGCTCTCATCAATTCACACCAACTCCACCTGCTTGCAACGCGACACCGACGCAGCGGACCATCTCCTCTTCGCTGGTGCTGCTTTGTTTCTTCCTCACCCTGAACCGTTCTCTTCATCGCTTGGGAGGACAGCCACGACGTCGCTCGTCCCACTAGGCCGCCAACGACCACTACATGAGGCACCTTTAATTACTAATTCCCCAACTTAAGTTGATTCCCCCATTTTATGTTAGGGTAGGGTAAGAGTTTTTAATTTCCCCTATTCAAAATGATTTTTGTGATTTAAACTGGCTTTGTGTCATTACTGTAATGTATAATGGAGATTTGTGAGTTCCACCCCTAATAAACAAATAAAATGTTTAATTGGATAATTTCTTCTTCGACGTCCGGATTTATGCCTGTGCGTAATTTGGGTTTTTCTAAAATAAAAATAAGAATAATTAGTGAGTCGTTTGCAAAATAAAAATAGGAATTGATAATTAATAGTGATTTTGTGGAATAAAACAAGTAGTAATACTTTGAAAAAGCTATACATGTGGACCAATAAGGAATGTGGGACAAATTTATGGGACACTCTTGGGACAGAAGATCTGGAGCCGTATATAAGTTCAATGATTCTTTGCAACAAATATTGAGAGTATATATTATAGTGTGTGAAATCAAACATTGTGTGTATTGTTTTTTATCCAATCAAAGCGAGTCTTATATCAATGAGAAGGAAAAATAGTGTGTAAATTATTATGGTAACGTTTGTCATTTTTTAACATTATAGAGATTACTTTTTATTCCGGGTATTTGATTTTGGGCCAATCTATTCGTTTCCTATTCCATTTGATTTTTGGGTTGGGCAATAAGAAGTGGGCCGAAGCCCTTTTCCTTCTTTCTTTCTATTGAGTCAAAGCCCCTTTTTCCTTCTTTGTTTCTATCCTTAATCCTTTTTTGGAAGGATTATTGTTCATCATTGTAATACCCCGATAATTTATAGGGGATTGAGGTGCTCTCAGTGTCAACGAATGCTCTTTCTTTTCAAGGTTCAAGCAAGTACAAAGAACTATGAAGTTAAGCGTGCATGGACGAGAGTAACACCTTCTATTAAGGTATTCTCACTTTCAATATCTTTCCCTTTATCATCATTCTCATGATCTATTATGGCTCCTCTTGCTATACCCTTTTAACTCTTTGCCTTTCGAGGTTTCAAATCTTTTGAACCTAACCGTCTACCACACTTTTGATGTGTTGTAGACTCACTTGCGATGGACGCATTTGGCAATCCATTGGGTATTTCAATTCTTACAGGAGCATTTGCTGCAAGTATATGTGATTTAGTAACCTTCTTTGTATCAATAAATGCATATGCTAACTGATTTGCAACATCTTGTAAATGAATGATCTGTTGTACTTCTTGCTCACACATTTTTGTTCTTGGATCAAGATGGGATAATTCTATTTCATTCCACGTGATTTATTTCACATGTGGGTCCCCGTTTTTTTTTCTCCCCCTAAGATTGGGAATGTATTTTTTATCAAAATGGCCATCAACAAATCTTGTTGTAAATAAATCACCAGTTGTTGGTTCAAGATATTTGATTATCGAGGGAGACTCAAAACCAACATAAATTCTCAATCTCTTTTGAGGACCCATTTTTGTGCATTGAGGTGGAGCGATAGGGACATAAATTGCACATCCAAATATTTTTAGATGTGAAATATTTGGCTCCTTACCGGACACAAGTTGCATAGGGGAATGTTCATGGTTTGCACTTGGCCTTAATCGAATTAAGGTTGATGCATGTAATATTGCATGTCCTTATGCAGATGGTGGTAATTTTGATTTCATCAATAATGGTCTGGCAATTAATTGCAACCACTTTATTAATGATTCAACAAGACCATTTTGTGTGTGAAGATGAGACGCTAGATGCTCTATATCAAGCACAATTGACATACAATAGTCATTGAAAGTTTGAGATGTAAATTCTCTTGCATTATCAAGCCGAATTTTCTTTATTGCATAATCTGGAAATTGGGCTCTCAATCGAATTATTTGGGTAAGGAGTTAGTAAATGCAACATTTCTTGTTGACAGTAGGCTTACATGTGACCAACGTGTAGATGCATCAATTAGCACCAAAAGTATCAAAATGGTCCACATGGTGGATAATTGGCCCACATATATCACTTTGGATTCTTTTTAAGAATGCGGGAGTCTCACTTTCAATCTTGTTTTTAAAAGGCCTGATAATTAACTTTCCAAGTGAGCAAGTAGTGCAATTCAAATCATTGGACGAAAGAACCTTAATGTTCTTCAATGCGTGTCTGAGTGAGTTTTTTATGATTTTGTACATCATTACTGATCCTGGATGACCCAATCAGTCATGCCACAATGTGAATGCATCTTGGTCATATGACATTTTGCTAAATGTTGCACTGAATTCAAACGGTGTGTATGATATAATACGGAGGTAAGTGTTGACATCCTTTAGAGAATCTGTTTACGGCCAAATTCATGTTTTATAATGCACACGTATTCTCTGCCATTTACATTCATGGTTTTCATATGAAAACCATTTTGATGCACATCCTTAAAGCTTAGGAAATTCCGTCGAGATTTAATGGAAATAGAGTGTTATTTATTACTAGCTTTGTTCCCCTTGGGAGTAGAATGACATCTCTTCCAGATCCTTTCATGAGTTTTGAAACAACGGATATTGTAGTGACATTACCTTCAAAGGCTCTTAATTAGGTAAAGTATTCTTTACTCCTTAAGATGGTGCGTGTTGTTACATTGTCTAAAAGACATTGCTCCTTCCCATTAAGTTTCACTTAAGGTAAGTCCATGTTTTTCTATAAAAGCTTCATGAATTATACATGGATAGTTATATTATGCAAGTTTTATTATATAAGATCTATTATACAAAGTCATACGAGATAGAGGTTAAAACATGACAGACAAAAGGCATTGCAAGTATTATACAATAGAATGAGAGATAGTAGAGATATTTAGGACCATGTGCTTTCATGTAAACCCCTAAGACAAAGCCATCATCATTGTCAAGGTTGAGAGAGTCATTGACATCCAGACTAGTCACAAGTGACATATCCACATCTTTATTATCGACGTAGTTGGTCTCGATAGCCCTTTCTTTATTCTTTTCAAGTTGGTATAGCTTCACTAGGTGTGGAGTTGTGCGACATATCTTTGACTAGTGACCAGTCATGCCACATCTATAGCATGTTGATTTGGATTCTGGGAGGATCCTGATGGACCCACTTGGACCTTTTGCTTCACATCCCCTATGTAGTCATGGTTCTTACGGTGATTATCATGGTTATTATTGTAGGCTCGGCCATGCCTATGACCACCACGACCCCAATAGTTACCACGACGTTGTCCACGTCCATTATTACGGCGTGATTGCTGCCTACGTTCATTTTCGTTTCTACCATGAAACACTTTGTTCGCATCATTGGCTTCTGGAGCAGCTGTTGAGCCGGTATGTCTTAGGCTGTGGTTTTCCATTAGGAGCTCATTATTCTTTTTAGCAACCAACAATACCTTTAACAAGTTAGAATATCTTTTGAAATTTCTTTCTCTGTACTGTTGTTGTGATAACATATTTGAAGCATTCATAATGGAGAAAGTTTTTTCCAACATTTCTTGTTGAGTGATTGTTTGGCCACATAGTCTCAACCAATATGTGATTATGTGGATAACACTATTGTACTTAGTGATAGACTTAAAGTCTTGGAACCTTATAGTGTTTCATTCATGTGTTGCTTGTGGGAGTAAAACTTTATTTTGATGAGCATAGAGCTCATTCAGGGTCTCCCACAATTCTCTTGGATCTTCCATAAATAAGTACTTAGTTTTGAGACTTTCATGTATATGGTGGCGGAGGAACACAATGGCTTTTGCCTTTTCTTATAGGTTGCCTCTAGTAAGTGTTATTAAAATCGAGATCCTAATCTTAAAATCGTGAGATCCTACGATCATATGTGGGATTTTGATATAGATCGTACATTAAAATCGAAATTTGTTAAAATCGTTTTAAAATCATGTAGAATCTTACAAAATCATATAGGATCTCATGAGAACCTGTATAAAATTTAAGATCCTACCCAATTTTTTACTTTGAGCTTATAAAATTTATTTTAGCGCCAATTGGCTTAATTATTAGTGAAATTATAGCTCTTTTTTTTGTCACATACTCACATGAAATTATATCTCTTAAATGCTCATTTTGTCTCTTATAACCTCATTTACCTCCCAATTTCCCTCTTCCCGACTCCCAATTGTTGAATTTATAATATTTTTTTCCCTAATAAAGATGCATAATCTTTCCTCGACTCTTTATGTGAGCATATTTATTTTTAAATGTGCTTCTTGTGCATATATAAGTTTGGAATGTCAATTTTTCGGCTTTATGATCATTAAATTTTAATAAAATAATATATTTTTTGGTTTTAGTGCCTATATTTTTTGTATCATATCTATATTATATTAGTTTTAGTGATATTACAAGATCTTACGATCCTACGATCCGATTTTACGATCCGATCCATAAGACCTTCCGTGATCCGGTCCTAGAATATCGATTTTAATAACCTTGGCTCTAGTGTTTGTCACAATTGTTTCCTCAAGGCAATTTGCCTGAGCCAAGACATCAACCCTCCATTCGAGGTATTTTTGGCCCGAAAAATCAAGGATGTCAAACTTCTTTTAGCGATGTTTGTCATTTAGTTGATGCACATAAAGATATGCAAAACAAAGGTTAACATAATCAATATTATAATTTAATTATGAGTCGTGTATGGAACAATTTAAGGGACATGTCATATCAAACAATAAAGACATGCATGTAGATGATATATTCCAAATGCATTGAATAAAGATAGATAGCATGAGTTAGGGAAGTAGTCAGTCAATATATAGGCATAGACAAAATCGTAAGACAAACGTAAAAGATCATACGAAATAAAAAAAATATTTAACGGGAATTTTGAAATCCTTAGAGTTCGAGAAATCTTTAAGCCAGGATCCGTAAGTCCTTACAAAGTCCGGTTTTCTTTTATCCCTTCACCTTTTCACTCCCAACCTTATCTCCTCCTCCACTTCCATATTCGATCTCCTTTACCAAAATTTTCCTTCGACATTCTCCATTTTTCCTTTACCAAAAATTGTCTTGCTCTTATTGTGATTACCAACATCATACTCACAATCTTTTTGGTTAAAACTTACTTCCAATCCAAGTGGTGAAAGTGAAGATTTTCAGAGGAGAAATCGGGTTAAACTTTAAAAGATGTAAGCAAATCTAATGTTTTGTTTCTATCTTATATATGTTAAAAAATATGATTTATTTTGGTTAGAAATCGTTTGAAATCTAGGAGGAAAAACGACTTTCTAATGTAGAGGATCCCAAATCGGGCAACTATAGAACATACTCCTCAAAACGGTTTTAGAAATTAAAATAAACTTCTTGCATAATTAAGGTTAGGAAGAGATAGAGTTTGTACCTTGATGATTAGTGAAGCTCAATTGGTAATTAAAGACTCGTGCTGATAATGTGTTATGAAAGATTATAAAACTAATTAAACCACTTGAGCTTTTGGAGAAGAACACTTAAACAAATTTTTAGAAGAAATATTAGATCATTAGAAGAGATGGGGGGAGAGTAAGAACTCTAGAATGTGTATTTCTTACTCTTCTTTGGTGCAAGTTTTACAATGGAAGATGCATGACCTTATTTATAAATCAATGGTGGAGTAAAACTTTGGTGAATTTCAATAATTCATGCATGAAAATAAGGAGGTCAAGAAGGTGAATAATTGACTTTGTACAAGTTATCTCCAATCTACACAATTCAATTGTTTATCTACATGATTTGTGTGATACAAGTAATGAATGTGTGTAGACAACTTGTTGATCTCATGTAACTTGTATGAGAAAATGTTGGAGTTCATAACCCACCTTATATTGTTAGTGCATTTTTAGTTTTTTTTGGAATTCCCATTGTTACACATTATACTTTTTAATATAATTAAGCAATGGTCAAAGTCTCTGGGGGAGTGCAGCGACTTTGCATTTTTTTTTTGGGAAAACCTTCGTTCCGAGCAGCGACTTAGGCCACATGTTCTAATCTAAGCATCGACTCTCCATGTCACCGAGAGACTTTGATACAAACCGGAAAAATCTAGCTTATTCTCATAAGAAAAAAAATTCAACCAAGCATAAATCAAGAGTTATAATGTACGAAACACTTATTTCAGAAAAAATTCGCAAAAAGGCGAATGCATAGTGCTTGTGTTACACGTAGACATATAACTGACCAGCTGAGTAGCGGATCATTGGAAGTTGATGCTCCTTCCTTAGTTCCTTCACACTAAGAAAGTTGAAACCGGAAGGAAAACCAATGGGGAGTAGGTGGTTGCCCGATCGAAGAGAAAACTTAAGTGATGATGTGACTCTGCCCTAGCTCGGACCCTACTCAGACGGACCCGAGACGTCCTAGACCTTGGAGACCCCCTTGGATTAGGACTTAGTATTATTTATGTATTATTTATATTATTATTTCTATTTTCGTCATTTACATTCCGTCTTTACTATTTTGGGCGTGTGTTCTCTTATGCTTAAGAGACCGCCCCATTAAGCTATCATAAGACCCATTAGGCCATTAGGGTTAGATTTGCAACTTTTTATTTTTAGCAGTTACTATTATTAGTATTATGGGCTTGGATGTTGGGCCTAGCATGTTGCTAACCCTAATCCAGCCCATTTAGAACTAGGGTTTTGTGTGGCCTCCTCTATATAAAGGAGCCACACCCCCTCTTATTAATTACGTCCAATATGAATAGCCAAGTTTAAGTAGAGTCGAGATTCCTCCTTATTTGGCCCGGGCGTCACCCCTTTCTAACCCTTTTCCCTCGCCCTTGATTCTGCCTCGCCCAACCCTCGTTCCGACGAGCATTAGAGGCCCGCGAGTCCACTTTTGTGGTCTCGTATTTATCCCGGTTACCCTTGTCGGAGAAAAATCCGGACGTTTCGAGTCTAGATCCGCCCCTTGCCAATCTAGGGTCACATCAAGTGGTATCAGAGCGTCAGGCGGTTCGAACGGACCCTTCTCCGTCCCTTCAAAAAAAACACGTCGACTTCTGCCCAGATTTCGGCCACAAAAAAATTTATTTTTCTGCAATTTGTTTCCATATTACTGTAGGTCTTTTCGTTACGAGTCCGGGCATATATAATTTGTCCAAAACGGACGTCGTTTGCCCCTCCAAAAGGCCGAAATACGAACCAGCCGGGACGTACCAGCGTGCCAGGACTCGGATCCTGGCACAGTTTAGCCCTGCAGCGACGCACCAGCAGCGCGCCACACCGCGCCGAAGGTTCCAGCCCTCGCGTCCCCGTGCCAGCCAACCCTTTTTTCGGAAACTCTAGATCTTTTCCGAAGATTGCGTTGGTTCGAATTTGGAGCATATCTTTTTGTTATTTTATTTGTTTGATTTTATCCTTTTTTGTAAAAGATCTTAACTATAAAAGATCTCATTATTTTTAATTTTTAGGATAGATTTTATTTCCGTTTTTAACGGGATCTTTCGGATTGTGGAAGCTCTCGTAATATTGTAAAAAAAACAAAAAAAAAATAAAAAACGAGAAGCTCGAGCCATGTCTTGGACTTGCTCGGTCGTATGGGACGATTCGGACTCTTGGGATCGGCCTCGTCGACGAGTCAACACTCGTCCCTATAGGCCGCTTCCGAGGTACGATCCAGATTGGATCCCACCACATAGACTCCCGGAGAATCGGGCCCGCTATTACGGCGAAATTCCAAAACCCCGACGCCGATCATACGTTGAACGGGATTGGAGTCCGCCACCTCGACGTCCGAAACCCCGATACGAAGAGCGGGATTGGAGTCCGCCGCCTCGGCGCACGCGTACCCGAAACGATGAGCGGGACTTGAGTTCGCCACCTCGGCGACCCCGAAACCGCACCGCGGAGGCCCAAAGGCCTCCCCCGGCCCGCGCATCACCAGCTCTTAGCGCCGACACTTCATTCCTCTCCGAGAACCATCAGCTCACACTCTACGCCATGACCGCGGAGCAACGGATCGAGGAGCTCGAGCGCCTTCTAGCCGAGGCCAAACGAGAGTCTCAACCATGGCCGGCACCCCACGTGCCTTCGCACGCGTCGAGTCCAGCGATGTCGGCGCCCATCCTTAGCGAGGTCCCTAGCAACGTGCCGAGCCACGAGTCAAGCCCAACGCCGGACGAGGTCCCTATCGAGGCCCCTACCGAGGTCTTTTCCGAGGCCCTTTCCGAGAATTCTACCGAGGTTCTTCCCGAGGTCATTTCCGAGGATCCTCCCGAGGTTCTCCCTGATTCCGACGCTGACATCGAGCCCAAGCTCGCGCCTGCCCCTGTGTCGACACTATCTTTACTCGAGATTACACATGTCGATGGCAAGGCTTTGTTGAGATCGTCGCCTTCTTCCCTTTTTCGACACACGTCGAAGCGAAGATGCTTCGAAGCTAAGCGGGGGAGAATGATGCGACTCTGCCCTAGCTCGGACCCTACTCAGACGGACCCGAGACATCCTAGACCTTGGAGACCCCCTTGGATTAGGACTTAGTATTATTTATGTATTATTTATATTATTATTTCCGTCTTTACTATTTTGGGCGTGTGTTCTCTTATGCTTAAGAGACCGGCCCATTAAGCTATCATAAGGCCCATTAGGCCATTAGGGTTAGATTTACAACTTTCTATTTTTAGCAGTTACTATTATTAGTATTATGGGCTTGGATGTTGGGCCTAGCATGTTGCTAACCCTAATCCAGCCCATTTAGAACTAGGGTTTTGTGTGGCCTCCTCTATATAAAGGAGCCACACCCCCTCTTATTAATTACGTCCAATATGAATAGCCAAGTTTAAGTAGAGTCGAGATTCCTCCTTATTTGGCCCGGGCGTCACCCCTTTCTAACCCTTTTCCCTCGCCCTTGATTCTGCCTCGCCCAACCCTCGTTCCGACGAGCATTAGAGGCCCGCGAGTCCACTTTTGTGGTCTCGTATTTATCCCGGTTACCCTTGTCGGAGAAAAATCCGGAAGTTTCGAGCCTAGATCCGCCCCTTGCCAATCTAGGGTCACATCAAGTGATCATATACAAAGATCAAGAGGGTCACGCGCACGGGTGAAGAAGCTAGGAAGCAATGGAATAAATGTTGGGACGGTGTTGGGAACTCTCTTTCCAAACATCCGAACAACGATACTTGTCTTCAGTTTCGATAATAACAAACGCCATATGGGAACTAACGTGTTTCATTCAAGTATTTCAAGGAAACACCAGGTCTAACGAAGAATCTCCAAGAACGAGCAAGGGCACAAAGGAATATATGATAGTGAGTTCCTCTCAAAGGAACTATGGAGAGAACAGTTCCCATCTCACATGTGCAAACAAGACCACTCAGCGCAAACGGGATCCTGTCTCAGACAAAACAAAGGCTCAATCTAAGGAACAGACTGAAGCGAGTGATCCAACGGCCCGATTGATTCTCAAAGTTTACTCAATTCAAAACAAGTCACATGTGAAGGATAAAGACTTGGTGTGCAAGACAAAGGGCATTTTCGGACAACATGAACGTCAATATTGCAGCCCAAGTTAAGATGAGTATAAAGCCAAATGAATAGTGCTTGGAATAAGCACTTCTCCCAGAACATACATTCACGCACAAAGAAAGAAAGAAAGACAAGAGAAGAGAAGTCCCAGACGGCGAGTGTTCGATCTCGACGATGGCGAATCCAAGTTCCCAATAGATAGGGAACTGCGACATTGAGCTCGAGGTGTAAGGTTCGATCTGTCTTATGTTTAGTTGAAGTGTTCGCTTAGATAAAAGGTCGAGAAGGCTTACTAGTGTTACTAGAGTTAGGAAGAACTGCTAGGAACAGAAAAGTGTAAGTCTTGCCCGTTTAACTAGGGAACAATCAATAAAATAAGAAGATCGTTTAAAATCCTCCAAGAGGAGGTAGAGGTTTACCCACACTAAAGGATCTGTGTCGTTTATTAAAGTGCGGTGGGCCGACAATCTGGGGGTCATGCGTGTAACGGGCCTAGCATACAAGCCCAACGAGGTTCCAACCCAAAACCATATGGCAATGGGTGGAGTAGCTCATTAGGTTATATACTAGGCTTTATAGTTCCCAATTTCAGATGTGGGACAACTCTCAACACGCCCCTTCAAGTGCAACTGCCCGGGCCAGTTGACACTTGGACATAATCCCTCAAGGCATTAGCGAACCGTCACAATTGGATCGGTCGCTTCTATATTGGGCGGGCTGCTTGAATGTGCTCACATGACCGACAAGTCCGAATAAATCCGTCAAGGCTCGCGAACCGCCACTATTGGGACTCGGTCACTCTTATATTGGGCGGACTGCCTGAATGGGCCCATGTAGCCGGCAAGCCCGAAGACTTCGGGAAATGAACCCACACCGAAACCGGCTCTGATACCATATTAAAGTCCGGTGGGTCGACAATCTGGGGATCGTGCGTGTAACGGGCCTAGCATACAAACCCAACGAGGTTCCAACCCAAAACCATATGGCAATGGGTGGAGTAGCTCATTAGGTTATATACTAGGTTTTATAGTTCCCAATTTCAGATGTGGGACAGCTCTCAACATCGTTTACTTTATGTTTTACTTGCTCTTACGTTACTTCCGCTACCTTGGGAACAGTCTAACAACCAGTTCCCAAGCTCTTACTAACACATAACGATCCAATAATAAATTCCAAATGCTCAAACATCACTTGCTAGCAACCAAGATTCCCGCCTCCGATCCATCGTACGTGTACGTGTTTTGATGTGACATAATACATGTGTTAGACTTGAACCATATATATAAATCGTTCATATACATAACCTAAATTCCAAATAAGTACCAACGATCATACGTTTATACGTATAAACGTATTGGTGATCGATTGCATATAATACTCCTGCTAAGACATATTGATCGATCAGCTTCGATCCCAATTGCCAAAAAGAAAAAAAGGAGAGATTATTGATGTATATAATTTCTCAAATCATCGATCAATTAATTCCCTCACAAGTACTCTTACTGACTATAAGGCTATGTGATGTGTGCATCCACCGGAGGAGTAAAAAAAATAGGTACTTACATATATAAGAACAAGTAGTATTAGCTATAATCGATCAATTAATTGATGGCATGGGAGGAAGATGCAAAGGAAGGAATTGATTAATAAGAGAAACCAGAGAAATCAATTAACAAGGTAGCTAAACGAGAGCTTCGGCTCCAGCAACAATCTCCAGGATCTCACCAGTAATCTTGGCCTGGCGCTGGCGGTTGTAAGCCATGGAGAGGGACTTCTTGAGCTCATTGGCGTTCTCGGTGGCATTGCTCATGGCAGTCATCCTGGCGGCGAGCTCGCTGGCGAGGGACTCCTGCAACGCCCTGAGGATCTGGCTGTTGAGGTACAACGGCAGGAGGGCGTCGAGGATCTGAACCGGGTCCTGCTCGAACTCCAGAATGGGGGAGAAGTCGGTGGTCTGGGTCCGGACGGTGTCCATCTCCACCGTCAGCTTCCCCTCCTTGGTGGTGAGCCGGAAGAACTCGTCCTCGGCGGCGTCCACGCACACCCCGTTGATGTCGCAGATCTCCCCCTTGGGGGACAGCGGCAGCAGCGTGTGGATCACCGGGCTCGACTTTACCAGCGACACGAACTTGGTGTAGAGCAGCTCCACCTTGTCCACCTCCTCGCTCACGAACAGCGAGAAGACGTCGTCCGCGATCGCCTGCGCGTCCTTGGCCGTGGGGAGGTTGGTGCCCTCCAGGAACCTGTCCACCGGGATGTACGGCCTCCGGATGAAGTACGAGTTGCCCCTCTTCCCCACGCTCACCACCGTGTATTCGATCCCCAGCTCCTTGAGCTCCGCGATCCTCGCCTCCGCCTTCTTGATGATGAAATTGTTGAAGCCTCCGCAGAGGCCCCTGTCCCCCGTCACCACCACCAGCGCCACCTTCTTCACCGGCCGATTCTTTGTCAGGGGCGCGTCCACGTCCTCTGTCTGAAGCTGCTCGTTTATGTTGTACAGCACCTCCACCAGCGTCTCCGAGAACGGCCTCCCGTTCACCACCGCCTCCTGCGCCCTGCGCACCTTCGCAGCCGCCACCAGCTTCATCGCCTCCGTGATCTTCTGGGTGTTCTTCACCGACCCTATGCGGTCCCTCAGCTCCCGCAGCCCGCACTGGATCGTCCCCTTCTTGGAGGATCCCCGCCACCCCACATGCACCGTGCTGCTGCTCATCGAAGACCCCTGCAGTGACGCCGCCGCCGACGGATAGATTTTAGATGATACCCACATTGTTACGCTCGAACAAGCCATGCTCTCTACTGTACGCACGTTTTCTGTAATTAAGAGCCTGCGAGGCTACCTAGCTAGCTAGAAAAAGAATTGAAGCAAGGAAGAAGAGGAGGGCGCTTGATTTTAATTATTTGATTTGTGTGGATATAATCAAGCTAGCTAGAGCTGCCTTGCTTTTTATTCCTCTCACCTCAAATCTTATCTTCAAGGTGTTTTGTTGCTCTTCTGATACGGAGGGAAAGTGAAATGTGTGGTAGACAGAATGGTTCTGAAGATGAGGTTTCTCTTTGAGATAAGGGGCCGGCCCCTCGGAATCGTGAGCATGGGCTAACAACAGACCGTTTAATTCGTTCAACTAAAAATAAGAGACGACGTTTGATTCGCTTGAAGCTACATTTTGACGAGAATGATTTTACATGACTTCTTAATTAATCATCAAAATCCAAACCCAGTCCCTTAATCATCAACATTTTTTACGTACGTAGCAATGTGGGGGTTCCTCGTAATTGCAGCATTCTATACATTCCTGTGGGCCTGTGGCCCTTCCTGAAGCCCAAACTTCAAACAAGGAAATATCAGGAATATGTCGCTGATCAAGTTTTGACACCAATCTTGATTTTGGCATGTATAATGTATTGGAATCATCGGTGCATGAAGGATGAGACTATGGATTTGGGCTGTGGAAACTGTTTTGGTCTAAGAATTTATCGAGAGCTAATTCTCGATCCTCGATGTCGAGTGGAGCTTTAATTTAAACGATTATCACACTCAAATGAAACCACAACGCTCAAGAATTACAATGAACACAATATCGTTGGATTGTATTTCTTTTTTTAAGAGTTTCGGTTTACAAGAGCTCCTTCAATGCCCCAGATTCCATGACCCCTTTTTCTCTACGATTATTACATTGTATCACCTAGCGTCTATTTTCCAGTGGTTGTTACACACGATCTAACCCACGGTTAGCCATGTTCCTCCATCACTCAGCCCACTCGCTCGTTATGTTGTTGTTGCTCTGATCAACGGATTTCTTGGTGATGGTGGATCTAATGGGCTTTGTATCTATACTGCGTTCTTGGGCCGTTAGCAAAATGGGTCCCTGATGTTTCAGGCCTAACAATAGCCCCAAAAATATCGAGACAATCCGATGCAGGATTTTGAGATCTTTTTATCGTCTGATCATCCAAGATCCTTGACTTTTCACCCGGACATGTGTAGCGCCAGGATCGTAGAACACTGCCCGAGAGGAGACTTCAAGAGACAGGCAAAGGCGCCTATTTACTCCAGTTCTATGGCTTCAATCACCATTCCATTGCCTCTTCTTTTCCCGAAGGTAAAACTCTTCTCCTTCCTTCTCAAGGTTCTTGCTTTTTGAAATTTCTCTTCAATGGCGAGGACGAGAGTGACGTTAGAACACGGCTTCCAGCCCTTCGGTTTTCTCCAAGAGTGTGACAATGTTGTCGGAACCTTAACCCAAGAGGAGATGACCCAAATCCTGAGGGACGGTGGTTTTCCTCACGATGTTGTGGCTTTGTGACCAAAGGTCAAACATCCAGATTGGACTCAGTCCGGGTGGGTGTGTTTCTTTGAGTTCCCGTTTACCATCTCTTGCCAACTCTCTTTCTCTCCTTTGATTATAGAGTTTTTAACTCATTTATGTCTGTCTCCTGCCCAAATACTCCCCTCGGCGTGGAAGATTCTCTACTCGACTGGTAAAATGGTTGAATTTGCAAAGGTTGAGTTCAACTTGGCGGACTTGCTCATGTCCTATCGTGTGACAACGGTCAGACGGAGGCGAGCCATCCTCCAATCTAGGGCCGCTCGTCGGACACTGGTTCTTAACACCAAAGTTAATGGGAAAAGTTGTTTTAGTATATTCTTCTTCGTAGAAATTGCTTCAATTGGTCTCGACTGTCACAAATTCCTCTTCGATAAATGAATGATGCTAGTAAGAATTTGCACTTTTCCCTTGGTAGTCCTTCGAAAAGTATTAGCTTTCATTCATTTCCTGTCTTCTTGTGTTTGAAGACATACCAAACACTTTCGAACCTCGAAGCCTATCAAAGAAGGTGACCTCTAGGTTGTTTAAGTTGACTCTAGTGCAGAGGACCTTCGGGAAATCGACCTTTGAGGTTCTTGACGACACTTTTGTGGGCAAAGAGAGTGAGGCTTCTGAAAACTCTGAATAATCGATTGAAGAGGAGGAAGAGCTTTCCCTTGCGACTATGTTGACAGCCCCATCGTCCACAACAACCTCTGGTCCTTCTACTAGTAAGAAGAGCTTTTCACTCTATCCTTGCTTTAGGGTTTCTTTTTCTAGTTTTTTTACTTTCCATTTTTTTTGTGCCAAGTACTCGACCTCTTCGGTCTGGCTCCTCCCTGTCTTCTACTAATCCGATTCTTCGGAGTACTAGTGTTCCAGCAACGCGGTACAGCTTCACCGTCTTGGGATTTTAGCGTGTATGCTCCTTGACTTGTGATATTGACTATCTTGTATGCGAGTTTCCTGCATTCAGTTCTGTGGTGTTTTGGAACACCTTCCGGAGAACCCATTCATCAATTTGGAAAGTCCTTAGTCAAATGTTCATGTTATGATTAGGCGCCACGTGTTGCTGGTGTCGGACTAGACGAAGCCGCACTCTTTCTCTTAGTATCCAAATCGACATCTAGTTCTGTGATGTTCTAGTCGGGAGTCAACAATTCGTACCGAACGGTGGGGACGACTACTTCCGTTGGGGTAACTACTTCGCACCCGTAGACTAGGGAATATAGGAATTGTCCCGTGGAGGTCTTTGGTGTAGTTTTGTGTGCTTGTAAAACGTATTGCAATTCATCAACCCATCACCCCTTAGCTTTTACCAAGCGTTTCTTCAGGTTATTGATGATTACTTTGTTGTTGGATTCTGCCTGGTCATTAGCTTGTGGATAGCAAGGAGTGGATGTCACAAGGTTAATGTTCCACTAGTGGCAGTAATCTCTTGTCTTCTTGTTGATGAACTGCGACCCATTGTCGCAAACGATCTCTGACGGTATTCCGAAGTGGCACATGATGTGCTTCTTGATAAAAGCGTTGACCTGCTTGTCTTTCACTTCTCAGTATGCCTCAGCCTCTATCCATTTTGAGAAGTAGTCTAGCTAGGGGGTCAGTGTCGGGTGTAAGGGTTATAGGGGTTGGTGATCTGTCGAAGCGTGCTTCTAGCAGGCATCACATTTCTGTGAGTACTCGATAGCATCCTGGTGCATGGTCAGCCCAAACTATGTGATCGACTGCATCCTCCGCTAATTGTTGCGGGTCGGTGCCTTCTGCCCATTCTTTAAACTCCGATTCATAGAAAAATCTACGATGAAAGATAGAACGAGATCCATTTTCCATCATCTCTAAGGGATTTATTGGTTGAGATTTAGCACTTTTTGGACAAAATACGACATCCATAATGATTCCCACACTCTCCGTCATGCAATTCTTCGAGTACTTTCGGAACTTCGCTCTTGGCCAAACAGCGAAGCAACGTTCCCACATCAAACTTCTTGAATATGATCTCGCTTTCTATGTAGAAATAGGTTGCCTTGATTCTAAGTGCTTTGGCTTTTGCTCTATCGGGTGGTAGCTTTCCGTGTAGGACCCATTGTAGATAGGATTGGGTCCAACAGTATTCTTCTAGCGGTGGACTATGATTGCTTGTCTCTAGATTCTTACTGTTGGTGTTCTCTTTCTAGACGCAGACTTCTCTAGTCTAGACGGGTTCCTAACCGAGGTCTGGTGCTTATTTTGAAGCTTTTGGGTTTCAGGCGATTGCGGGGGACATCACATGCACTAGAGGAATTGAAGGGAATCCTCGGGACTAATGGCGGACTTCAAGTTTGCTAATGCATTTAACTTTCTCGATACTTGCTGGATTGTGAATGTCTTTAATTTTCGCATCAGACCTTTGAATTTCTCTGCATACGTGGCCATCCTGACGTCTTTGGCAACGAAAGTTCCCGGAATCTGGTTTACAATTAGCAAAGGGTCGCATTTTACTTCCAGATTGTTGACAACTAAAATCTTGCACTACAATCAGTCCCAAGATTAATGCCTCATATTCAGACTCGTTGGTGGCTTCAAAAGCACATCATACTGCTAGTGTTATTCTCTTTCCCTAGGTGATTTCATTACAACACCACTCCCTAATCCCCGGCTATTGGAAGCCCCGTTTGTGTGTTGGGTCCAGGTTCTGATAGCCCCTGTGTTTGATAAGAAGATCTCTTGTTGTCGAGCGGTTCCTTCAAATGTTGAGCTGAAATTGACTATGAAATCTTCCAACGCTTGGGACATCATGGTCGTTCTCGACTCGTAACTGATGTCAAAGCCGCTAAGGTGGATGGCTGCTCACTTAGCCGTTCTTTCGGTGATTTTAGTCTTTCTTAGTATCGCTTTTAGCGAATAATTGGTGTGGACAATGAAGGCGTGTGACTCCATATCAGAGCTAAATAATGAGGTTCGATCCATAGAGCTTCTAGAAAAGCTATGAGATCCAGGTAAGTTTGCTATTACCATTGGTATTGGTGCTTATAAGTTTAAAGCTTTATGTGATCTAGGTGCCAGTGCAAGTCTCCTACCACTCTCAATATGGTCCAAAGCCAACATGGGACCGCTGGAGCCTGTTAATATGAATCTCTACATGGCGAATGGATCTTGTGTCAAGGCCACTCGAGTTGTTGAGGATGTTCCTATCCAAGTTGGAAAAAATTTTGTACCCAACGACTTCATTGTGATGGAGATGCCAAAAGACCATGTGGTCCCCTTGGAAGACCATTCTTAGCCACAGCAGGGGCACGAGTTGATGTTAGGAAGGGCCTTCTCACATTTGACATTGGAGAAGAGAAGGTCGAGTTTCACTTAAATCCGGTCGTGAATCAGGTTGCTAGTTTCAGTACTGAAGAGCCTACCGACCCACCATGGGTCGGTACCTGTAATATCTGCAATATTTCAAGGTTTTTAAAACCGAATATAATATAATATTTATATTTATAATCTTTTTCTCTATATAAAAAAGAATTTATAATTATTATAATGACCCTTATTCTCTCTTTAAAAAGAGATTCTTAAGTAAATTAAATTAAATAAAATTCAAGAAGGCATTACAAGGGTTATGAAGAGATAAAAACATTTAAATAAAAATAATGCATTATAATTTTCGAATTTTTTTAAATATAAAGGGGTACAACAAGTCATTAAAAATACAATGAAAATTCAGTAAAAAGGATGCAAGAACCGGGACTTGAACCCGAGACCTCTTGCAATCCCGTCTCACACGCCCCTCCCTCAATCCGCTAGACCAATGTGACTTTCTACTCATCTACCCCACCCCTTTAATTTTATATCAATCCTATTCTTCTTCTTTCTAGAGACATCAGATTGATGTCTGATGTGATTGACGTTAAAAAAATTCAACCATCGCATGCCTCTCTTCCTCTCTTTTGCTTACAAGGCTTCCATTGATGAATAATCATCTCATCACCCTTCAACAAGCACACCTTTGCCCAATTGATGATCATCTCCTTCTTCTCCATTGGTCCATCACCATTGCCATGGATTGAGAAGCTTGCCTCCTTTGCCTATTTAAAGGAGCTCCAACCTCCTCCAAATTCGCACAATTCTTCAATCCTCCTCTCTACTAGCAAACTCTCTCAAATTCTAGTTCAAAATCAGCCATTCAAAGTCCAAGTTTCCCATTCAAAAGCTCATCCAAAGAGCCTTGTTTTTCCCTTAAGCACCGTTGGCCGCCTCTCTCTGCTTGTCGGACCGCCCAACAGCCTCGCCGAGCACTCCCGCGTGTCGCCGTGTCCCGCCGGAGACCCCTGGTGCCGCCGACCCTATTCGTCGCCCTCCCTTGCCTCCTCCATCTCAATGTTCTGTAATACAGAATACAAGAAATTAGGGTATAAAATCTAATCCCTTTGTATTTTATTAATTCAATTAATTCATGTTTTATTAAAATAGGTTGTTAGTATATTTAAACAATTCAAATATGGGTTAACTTGCAAGATTTAGTTTAATAAAAATATTATATTGAGATATTGTTAGTAGTAGAAGAAGATTAAATCAGTTTTAACAAATTGAATAGATCTCATAATAATTGTTAGCCTACAAGTTTTTATTTAATAAAAATATTAGTTGAGATCTTGTTAGTTGAGATGAGGAGATAAATCAATTAAATAAAGTATTGTGGATAATTCCTTATGTCATATTATGTTATAAGTTGCAAGACATGTTTTATATAAATAATAAGAAGAACTCTTATAAAAAGTATTTTTATATAAAGTTACTTGTATAAAGTTTGTAGCTTTCTATATTTAAAAGATATCTTGTTAAGAAGAATACTTATATTTATATAAGATATTAATATTACATATCTAAAAGTGTAGAGATTTCCAAAGTTATAATTTTATTTAATGACTATGATAGATATGATAATAAATTTAGTACATGATAAAATATTTTTATGACATATCTCTAGGTGTAGAGATTTCTAAAAGGATATAAACTTTATTTAATAAATATGGTAAAGTTTTGATGACAAGTTAATATATAATATGTTAATAATAGTTTTAAGTTATAATAGTTTTCTTGCTTGAAAAGATATTTTAAAAATGGAAAAGATAGTATATCTTGTTATCGTATTTAAATATGCTTTTGGTTATAAGATAAGTTTTAAGACATGATCATATTTTCTATATAATCTAAAGATATGGGAGAATTTATATAAATAAGATAAATAAGACTATTTTAATATTGTGCTAAAATTATAGAAAGCTATATAGAAAGTTCTAATTATGAAAATATTAAGAAAGAAGGCCTAGTAATATTTTATCCCTATTTTTTGTATGGTTTATATACTTAAATAAGGTTTGACTAAGATCATGTTTTAATGAAGTATTATTTGATGAGAAAATAATATTTTAAGTATTATTATGGATATTATGGAAAATAAGGTGATATTGTAATAACATTAAGATGAGATATTTTAATAAGGGCATAATCGACTTTTTACAATCCTAGAACATTTTAATAAATTAAATAAGGATATTATTGGTTTCCAAGAATGAAAATGTTAAATATTAAGAATAAAGATTTTTGTAAGAATAAAAGGATATTACAAAGTTAAAATAATAATAAAGGAATATTATTATTTTAATTAGCCCATCTAAATTATTATTATTATAATAATTTAGAATTTCATTCTCTTATAATAAGGATACAAGAGAATTTCACCACTTTAAATAGAATTTAAAGAAAATTCATATTTAAAGCCCATTCGTAAATTTCCGTGTCGATAGGTCGAGAATTCGTTCCGAGTTGTGGTCAACGCTTATGTCATCTTGCTAGTTATACTCATAAAAGCAAAGGCAAGTGGAATTTCCCCTTGTAGCCTTATATATATATTCATTCCGTGAAATTTCTCGATGTTGGGAACAACTTGTTTACTAATAATAAATGAACCTAGGAATATCGATTGTTAGATATAATGACCCCACTGTTATCGTTATTCCGCTATTTAATATATGATAGGATTATTATTCTAGCTTTGATGTGGCCTTGATTGTTTACGTTTTCGTTAAGAGAACGGTTTCGAACGAACTAGTGAGGGACGCGGGACTATCCCGACGCCTCTATAATTTTACTAAGTCGTATGCCTTTGCGCTTAAAATACAACTTTCAGGGTCATGATCCATGTCCGCTCCGATTGCAAGGAGGGATGAGTGGCACTCTATCTAAGTGTCGAGAACCGAGTTTTCCCTTGGTGGATCGGGCCATTCAAGCCCCCACCCCTCCTTTTAAAATCACTAACGAAATTGATATTTTCATCACTATATAAGATAAGTGGCCAATGCACATTTAAAAGACATCAAAACCGGACCAATCTCAAATGATCGATCCGGCTCTCGGTCCACTCAGGGCGCGAGAGGTTTTCAACCTGTATGAATTAATAACGTTCCCAACGTCCTTTCTACTCCAAAAGAAGCCTACAATCTAGTAGCTCTTCTCTCGATTATCGAGCTATCAGCGCTTGAGATACGCTCTACTTCGTTACGATGAACCCCCACAGAAAGTTCTATACCTCAAAACCCATATGAACATATCTCCCTCGTATATTAAAAATTATTGTATTACCCTAGGGAAATTCCGTTTCCTCTTGCTTAGTCTCTTAGACTAATTCTTCTTTTCCGCATGTTTGCTTGGCATATTCTCGCCCCTCGCGAATTATGTCAGAACCTAGGAACCCAACTAAGGCGAAGGAAGGACAAGGATCTTCAAGATGTATTTTC
This sequence comes from Fallopia convolvulus, assembly GCA_964016875.1. Lineage (NCBI taxonomy): Eukaryota > Viridiplantae > Streptophyta > Magnoliopsida > Caryophyllales > Polygonaceae > Fallopia > Fallopia convolvulus. The sequence continues at coordinate 28,074 of OZ024732.1, forward strand.
TTTCCCTTTTGATTTATTTCTGCTTATGTTTCAAAGGACAAGTTTTTATGCATTTCAGTCTCGAACATCTTTTGTTTAAAGCGATGCAAGATGGTTTGTACGAACAAAGTCTCTCTCGAGAGCACCCTTTTATTTATACATTTATGTCAATTTCCGCAATTTATATGTTCAATATCATTCTAAAAGCCTTGGGTGACTTTGGATGGTAAAATCCGAGGTCACTGGCGGTAATACCCAGTGTTGTAAAATAGGGGTGTTACAGTACCGACCCTTCTCGGAGTACAAGACAGTGCAAGGAAGTCAAACCTACCGAGGAACTTATCGACCGCCCATGGGTAGATAACGACCCATTCTTGAAGGAGTACGATGTTGGAGATGGATTCAGGCACGATACCGAGGCACACCTTAACCCAGATAGGTCGGTAACGACCCACATAGCCTCGTTAACGAGACCCTATTTGAGAGACAAAGGTAAGTCTTCTTACGCTGATTTGTTTGATTCTGGTCATGATCCTTTCCCTCACCCTTTTTCTACATTACCTCCTACTATGCATACTGTAAAGGAGTCAAAACCCCCTTGGTTTCCGATTTTTCTAACCCTTATGTAGGAATTCCAGGCATATTGATTAATGATAGAGGACCAAATGTCTCGGAGAGAAGATTTGAAGCTTTTCCATCTAAGTATGGAGTTTCTCATGATCCCTACAAAGCTGGAGAGAAGCCAGCTTAATTAGAGCAAGGTAAGTTCATCGGACTAACGACATTAAACGTTGCGCTTACGTGAGGCAACCCACTTTTAGTTTTTTTTGCTTTCTTAGATCTTTTTGCTAGCTTTCTTTTGACTTGTTTTTAGTTTAGATTAGTGTAGTAGGGATATAAATTTTTCTAAAGTGACTTATGTACAAAACAATGGAAAGAAATACATGCCAATTTAAGACACTCGGTGATGAAAGCAACAACGAAAGGAAACTGGTGTGTAGTTTCAGTTGGTTCGGTAACGACCCCTCAAGGTCGATACCGACTTCTACAGAACCGAGAAAATTCAACTCCTCAAATGATCAATGATTTCAAACAGCTTCAGTTTTATTTTGTGAGTTCCCTTTTCCTTTCTCTCTTTCATTTTATGTCTTTAAACAGTGAAGACACTTTGGGTTTATGTCTGGGGTGGGGGAAAAGGAAAATCAGTTTTTGTTTGTCTTTGTTTGTGTTTTATGATTGATAATGCTCCACTCAGATGTCCTATGATAGTAATAACTTGCTTGATCATGTAATTCCTTTAGCATGTTTGGAGAGCTTTGCCTAAATCATGTTGAATTTTTTTTATGTGGATACTTAGCAGGTGATATAATTGAGCACATATGATCTTAGGTACAAGTGACTTAAATCCAACAAAAATTGCTACCTAGTGAGTTATTTTTGGCCTTATAGAGAGAACATCAAAAATCCCTCTTCTTTATGTGTGATTTACTCTCCTTATTCATATTATCTCTTGTCATTGATATGGTTATCTATTTCTTGAGACCTAAATGAGATAATAGTTCATTGCATGTGAAATCATATGATGGAGAACTTATTTCTTTAAACCACTTTTTATTCTCTCTTTTTACCTACCTTATCATTATCCTCCTTTTGAAGCCAAGTTGAGCCTTAAAGCCTTTTTATTTGTAGCTCCACAAAAATTATTCCTTAGCCGATGTTAGCTTGACCCTATTCGAGGATTAGGACTTAGTGTTGGTTGTTGTGATGGATTTTTTGATAAGAGATGTATTGGTTCAAGTGTGGGGTAATTTTGGGTTGGGTAAAGTAAAGTCTTGAAGTTTATCATGTAAAAGTCGAGAAAAAGATTAAGGAATGAAGTCCATAAAGAGATGAATAATCAAGTTCAAGCAATGAAAGAAGTAGAGAAACTCGTTATCGAGCCTAAGGAAAAAGAATGAAGGCAAAACAAGGTGTAACGAACCCTTTACCGAAGTTTTACTCTCAGTTACAAGCCTGTTTTCAATGCTGAATAGGGTCGATAACGACCCTATGGGGGTCAATAACGAGGTTGATAAGGTCGATACCGAGGTGTGAGGGTCGATAATGAGGTATGCAGCAAAGAGGAAAATTTCAGCAAAGCAAGGTCGGTACCGAGGGTCCTGTGTTGTCAGCAGAACAATCCGAGTCGGCGCATTTAATGATTTTATCCTATATCTTTTATGTCTTTAGATAGTTTTAAGGGATATATCTTTTAGAGATTTATTTCATTATAGATAGCTTTAGTTTCTTTATATAAACCCTTGTCTAGCCTTAGTTTTCTAATCCTGCAAGTTAGATAGAGGAGTGATGAGGCATTTTTCAGTCGTTTACCTATCAAAGAATCCTAACTTAACCAATCTGAGTAGAATGGTAAGCAAGGGTCGATCCCACAAAGACTCGGGTATTAGGGTGCGTTCGGGTAAACTTTGCTTATACGTTGCTTATAAGCAAACTGTGCTTATAAGTTACTTAAAGTGGATTGTGCTGTAAAGTTCTATTGCTGAAAAGTTGTTGAAAAGTAAAAACTTATTTCTGCTGTAAGCAAGTGGTGTTCGGTTGGAGTGTTTGCTGATTTTTAAAAGGTAATTAAGGAAATGACCAAAATACCCTTAAAATAATTTTTTTTAATAAAAATTAAATTAATAAAAAATCAATTGAGAGTTGAGACATTTATGAGTTGAATGAACCCAACGCTCTTTCTCCCGAGTCCATCGTGCTGAACGAAGCCGGTGCTCTTCCTCCCGAGTCCGTCGTGTCGTCCGACGGTGAAAGCTTGGGTTGGGCGTTAATGGAGTTCTTCAATGGGAACCCGAGAGAGTAGAATGAGGATAGATCGGAACGAGTGAGAGAAGAATCCAATTGGGGGTAGTAAAATTTCAGCGAGTCCATCGTCGTGAAGAATTTCATTAAGGCCATTAATGGCGGTGAAGAATTTTGGAACTAGAGAAAAGGGGGAGGAAGGAGATAGAAAAATCAAAGGGGATAAGGGGTAATATAAAATTGGGCTTGGTTGTTTATGAGTTGAATGAACGTGGGCTTGTCGAGGAAGAGAAGATCTCCGCCGGTGAAGAACTTCTTCTCCCGAGTCCGTCGTCTGTCATCGTTCCGCCATGGGGCTAGAGAAAAAGATGGAGGAAGGAGAGAGAAGGGAGGAAGGAGAAAGAAGTGGGGGTATTAAAAAAAAAATTAAGGTGGGGCCCACGTGCTTTTATTTTTGTGGGATAAACATGCTTAAACCGAAAAGCATGGGGGTATGCTTTCATTTTTTTGCTTATAAGCATGTGCTTACACGTTGCTTAAAATAACGGAGAAATGAGTGTTCGGCAATGCTTATGTGCTTATTTCTGCATAAAAGCACTTTTGTGCTTATAAGCACACTAATTAAGCACAAACGAACGCAACCTTAATGTTATTACTTATGTGCCAAGTAACTAATATGGGGGGTTTTTGAATGAAAATCTAATCTAATATGCAAAATTGAAAACTATCTAAGAATGCAAATATGATTGTAAATATATATGAGAGAAATATGTTCAACTAGTTAAATCCATCATAGATATGCTTATTGATCATTGATTATCTTGATTCTCAATTCCCTTGAATAATCTATTGTGGATTATACTCCTACTAAGGATTATGACCCAAACTTCATAAATAGTTGTAAGAACTAACAATCTAAACAACCCTAATCATTTAACAACCTAAAACAACGTCTAGATTCAATTAAACGACAGCTTTACGAATCAAGTTATCAATAGAAACAAACACTTAGAGCAAACAGACATCTAAGTTATTTGTGGATTTATTCTCTTCTACAATTGAGTAGACCGAACGGGTCTAAACAATTATAGATGCTACTTTATCTAATCAACCCCGAACGAGCATTAATCAGATTAGTTGTAAATTAACTTAGAAATTCTATTAGGTGATCAATCTAACAAAACCCTAGAATAAATCTGATTCAATTAAGCACAGGGAATAAAACCTATTCAAGTTGATGAGAATCAATCAAACCTCACAATAATATGCAATCTATGATTTCAATAACTAGTCAAACACAAAGGAATTAACAATGCATAATTAAAATAAAATCAAACTTAAAAGAGGTTCAAAGATTGCTCCTTTGAGAAAACTCTCTCCAAAGAAACCCTAGCCTCCAAAGTTGATCCAAAAGTTCTGAAAATAAAACTAATCATAAAGTATTTATATGTCTCTAAAAATATCCCTCAAACTCTATCTTAAACATATAATCTCGGAAATCATAAGCCCAAAAACCAAAATAACAAAGCCCAAAACCAAATCTCGTCCCAAACTCTTGTCCGTGAAAAGCCCCAGATTGCGCGGCTTGGCACCATATTGCGCGGCCGCGCAATCTCCTCCCCGCGCAATTGGCACCCAGTTGGGATTGAACGGGCTCGATTGCTCGGGATCGATCCCGAGCACTTGGCTTGTCTTTTGGCTCGGTTCTTTCTTGTCTTGGCTCTTCTCCTAGCATGTCCTAGCTTCCTTAGCCTCGTCCATCACCACCATGATCCATCTGTACTCGCCCCGTTGTTGCTCCTGAACCTAAAACCTGTAAAACCGAGCAAACCAGCGCATAATACCCGACAACACAAAAACCTAAAAACTACATAAAAACTAACCAAAACCTAACCAAAACATATATAAAACATGCATCTAAACTACTCCTATATGCGAGCTATCAAATTCCCCCATGCTTAACCCTTGCTTGTCCTCAAGACTGACATAAATCCAATCACACCATAGAAATCCAATCTTACATCCATTTCAAATCAAACAAACATTTCACATATAATTAAAAACTCAACCAAGACTTCTCAACATGCATTATGACTAGCAAAAAGTATAGACCATTCATCCATTCAAGACCTCACCAAGGAAATTGTGTTTTGCACTCAACACTCAAGTATATAATGGGTATGTGTTTCACTCAAAATCAACCATGAAAACTAGACTACCATATGCTTGCATCAGAGTTCTAAATCTCCACCGTTGGGGATCAAATACATAACAAAAATCATGAGGTCTTTTTCCGGCTTGTAATGGGGCCAAGGTAAAGAGAAATTTGGAAAGGATAATATTTGGCCTGTGGTGCTAAATCCGGGATAAAGAACTAATCCTAAACCCAATTCAACACTTTCTTCTCAACTTCCTCCAACTTCCACTCTACCAACTCATTACATTTACATCAAAGCACTTTGCTTCTTTTTTTTCTTTCTTTCTTTTGCCTCTTTTCAACTCTTTCTTGCTTTGTTAATGAAGACTAATAACTTTTAAACACTTTTTCTTTTGCTTATTGTGCAACAAACTTCATCTTCATTTTTTTTTCACTTTGAACACAAGAGTTTATTTCCTCTTTTTCTACCTTTTTCATCCAACTCCCCCATACTTATATATAACTCACACAAAACCAAAAACACAACCTAAAATCCTAAATCCCTGATCCTGGGTCAAGCTTATTAGGCTAGGAAAATTTTGTGGAGCTATCACAAATAGGCTTAAAGCTTAAAAGAATAGGGCGTCAAAAACATGGATCTTGTAGGGTAGGAAGGGAAATAATAGGCTAATAAGAAACATTGCCTCAATCACTTTAATGTCATGCATTCAATCATATAAAGCAGCCTCAAAATAGAGTATTAATGCAAGTTCTAGAGCTAGATAATCATGGTGATACACTCAAGAATGTAGAGGACAATATATCATGAAAGGCCAAAAATCAAATCTCACAAGGCTAATTGTTTTGTCTAGAACTTCAGAATGAATCTAAAACTCAAGCTAAATACATGCTCCATCCTATAATCAAGCCATTTAATCAATGATCATTCTTATATCATATCAACTTCAGTAAATCATGGGTTAGAAGTTATACTTAACTTAGAGACACAAGAGGAATCAAACAATGGGGAAATAAGAACCTAAATGCAATATTTTTGTATTTTTTTCAAATTTTTCTAAATTTTTTTTTTCATTTTCAGAATTTTAATCAATGCATGCAAAAAATCTTAAACATAACCTAAACTAATGCAACTATATGCAATGCAAACAAGTAATTCCCGTCCCCCATGCTTAAAACATACTTTGTCCCCAAAGTATAGTAAAACAGAAAAGGAAAGAGAAAAACTCACAAAGAAACTAGCTATCCGGGTAATGCGGCGAGAAATCCGACGGTGGTGGTGAAGGCTTCTTCAGGTTATCAATCTTCAGACCTAGGATATCTAACACACACACAAAACTACCTAAAAAGCAAAATATTATATCTGAAAAACAAAACTACTCTAAACCTTGGGTTGCCTCCCAAGAAGCGCTTGTTTAATGTCATTAGCTTGACCCTTAGCATAAATTGACAAGATTAGACATTGTCAATGTCCTTAGCAACCTGTCAAATCCCTGTGCACACATCTCAGAAAAACATAAGTAACACCATGATAAATTAAACATGAATAATATAAATTGCAAAGATCATTTTAATTTATCAAACCCGTGTGCCCAATTTTCATAAGATGGCATTTGTTCAAATAAATTCAACAAAAGTGGTGGCTTTAGAAAATACTTACAGTATGAATCAAAGCACTTGTTAGCAATACCACTTTTATCCAGGATGAACTCCATATATTCTCCATCTTCCACCTTGTGTTGTAGACTTGGCTCCTCATCTTGGAACTCCATCAGCTCTAGATGTGAGAAGGTTGGGAAACTGAAGCATGGGATGTCAAGGCCTAGCATCGGGTGCACCATGACAACGGGAACCTTAACAGACATATCATGTTGATTTTCTCCCTCATGGCTATCTACTTCATCACCAAAGAAGTCATCTTGGTCGACAAAAGAGTCTTCTTCCAAAACCGTAAAACCCTCAAGCAATTTACTCCACTTGAGTGAAGATGACTCAAGCTCCCTAGGCTATGTAAGAATCTCTATGCCAACACAAACTTCCTTTGGCTCTGTGATGATCTGATCAACTTGCCTTATAGGTGTGACTTCATATTGGGCATCAAATTCATCCTCATAACCCACATCAAGTGTCTTAGATTGCTCCTCAACTTGAATTTGGGTGTTTGACTCATGATCGTTTAACTCCAATGTGATTCCACCACCATTTCCAAACAACTCAAAAGGACATGAGATTGTGGAATGAAAACTTGAAGAACATGACTCACAGTGCTCCATGATTATAGCATCCGCCCCTTTTGAGATATCCCTGATTATATCCTCAAGATACTTATCAACCGGTTGGGGTGGTTGGGAAGATGACTCAACCAGAAAGCTTTGATGGCTCATGAAACATAAGAAATCCCAGCATTCCTTAGGTCCCATATATAAAAGCCTCCCATTTCTCATGTAATCTGTCAATCCCCTTGTCTCAAAATTCAAACCATTGATAACTCCATGTTTACCTCTCTATCACTACATCGTATTCCCCAAGCACCAAGTTCAAACACATGGTCTTGAAATCTTGAAAAATAATAATGGAAGTGTTCATCTTGTAGTTGTCTACAATCGAACAAAGCCATGGATTAGTAGCACGGGTGTTATGAACCGTAAGATAGGTTCACAACACCAAGAATAGCACAAAAGTAAAGACACAAATAGCGACGAGTCCCCGACAACGGCGCCAAATTTGATGAGGTATTTTTCAGTCGTTTACCTATCAAAGAATCCTAACTTAACTAATCTGAGTAGAATGGTAAGCAAGGGTCGATCCCATAGAGACTCGTGTATTAATGTTATTACTTATGTGCCAAGTAACTAATATGGGGGGTTTTTGAATGAAAATCTAATCTAATATGAAAAATTGAAAACTATCTAAGAATGCAAATATGATTGTAAATATATATGAGAGAAATATGTTCAACTAGTTAAATCCATCATAGATATGCTTATTGATCATTGATTATCTTGATTCTCAATTTCCTTGAATAATCTATTGTGGATTATACTCCTACTAAGGATTATGACCCAAACTTCATAAATAGTTGTAAGAACTAACAATCTAAACAACCCTAATCATTTAACAACCTAAAACAACGTCTAGATTCAATTAAACGACAACTTTACGAATCAAGTTATCAATAGAAACAAACACTTAGAGCAAACAGACATCTAAGTTATTTGTGGATTTATTCTCTTCTACAATTGAGTAGACCGAACGGGTCTAAACAATTATAGATGCTACTTTATCTAATCAACCCCGAACGGGCATTAATCAGATTAGTTGTAAATTAACTTAGAAATTCTATTAGGTGATCAATCTAACAAAACCCTAGAATAAATCTGATTCAATTAAGCACAGGGAATAAAACCTATTCAAGTTGATGAGAATCAATCAAACCTCACAATAATATGCAATCTATGATTTCAATAACTAGTCAAACACAAAGGAATTAGCAATGCATAATTAAAATAAAATCAAACTTAAAAGAGGTTCAAAGATTGCTCCTTTGAGAAAACTCTCTCCAAAGAAACCCTAGCCTCCAAAGTTGATCCAAAAGTTCTGAAAATAAAACTAATCATAAAGTATTTATATGTCTCTAAAAATATCCCTCAAACTCTATCTTAAACATATAATCTCGGAAATCATAAGCCCAAAAACCAAAATAACAAAGCCCAAAACCAAATCTCGTCCCAAACTCTTGTCCGTGAAAAGCCCCAGATTGCGCGGCTTGGCACCATATTGCGCGGCCGCGCAATCTCCTCCCCGCGCAATAGGAACCCAGTTGGGATTGCGCGGGCTCGATTGCTCGGGATCGATCCCGAGCACTTGGCTTGTCTTTTGGCTCGGTTCTTTCTTGTCTTGGCTCTTCTCTGATGTCTCTTTATTTGGTGGTGTTTTTATATATGATTTCCTTTGTAAATATGTTTCTTTTTCCCCTTTTCTTGTGTGTTTTGTTCCTTTTTAGCTTAGTTCCCGTATTTCTATGAGATTCGGAGACTATGCGCGTTTTATGTGTTTTGTAGGTGTCTTGGCATGGATCAAGGGTCGTTTTGAAGGAGAATCGGAACATGGAGCAAGGCCCGAGCTTAAGAGGGAAAGAGAGGAGCAAGCCATGAAGAAGAACAAGAGAAAATCCAACAAGAAGAAGGTGGAACGAGGTACGGATCGAGTTGGAACCAACGCCGGACCCGAGATGATTTTTCGACCTCGGACCGACTTGCCCAGTAAGTCGGGCCCGAGGTGCTCCGTGTCGGTCCGAGTCGGTCGCTGGGTGGATTGGGCTCCAAGGCACGAAATTGTAAACTACCACTTTTGCCCCTCATCTATAAAGGCTCTCTTATCTTCTAATTGGAGGAGGTTCCCACACACTAAGAGGGGACCAACTCTCAAAAACTCTCAAGAGGATACTTGGAAAGCAAGGAGGAAGGAGAGGAGAAGGAGAAGAGAGGGAATCGGCCTATGAGAGGAGATTTCTAGGAGATTTGATAGGTTTGGTTGATAGATTAGCTTTGCCTTGTTTTGATTTTGTGGATTTGGAAACCTTGGATTGGAGTTTGTGGATTGCTTTTGATTTGTGAATGAAATTTGGCTTTGGTTTGAGATTGATGATGTTGATTGCTTTGCTTTGTGATTTGTTTGCTTTCTTTGTTTGCCATATGGAGTAGATCTCCTTGATCTTGGGTTATGGGGGAAAACTCTAGCTAGGTTGGGCTAGAAACCCCAATTCCATAAGCCTTGAGTGCTTGATCTAGGAACCCACTCTACATAGAGCTACAATTCCTTATGAAAGTAAGGAATCAAGGCTTGTGATTGGCAAAGTAACGAAAGTGAACATTTGTCCATCTCAAGACCTTGCTTCGAAGGGGATTTCCCCAATGATCGATGTGTAGAAGTGGTTGGAACGAGGGTGAAAGCACCTCGATCCTATTCCGATCATCACTTATTGCTTGAATTGGGGTGGAAAAGCCTTAATCTACTAGAGAAGGAACCCAAAAGCCCAAGATCTACTTTCAATCTTTGAGTTCGACAAAACCAGCTACATCGGGCCCGACTTGCTCTACGTCGGTCCCGACTTCCCTCTTTGTCGCCAACATCGGGCTCGACGTGACACTTGTGTCGGTCCCGACTGTTCTCTTTGTTTTCTTTTTTTTTTAAGTTCTCCTTTCCAGCTTTCTAGTGTTTAGGCACCTCAATCGAGTAGATTTCCCGAGCGTTCGACACCCACCACGTGCTACAACGGGGTCGGGTTATAAATTGTATCTCTAGACCCTCGCATTCGTGAGCGATCAAAAGATTGACACCGTTTCCGGGGAATTCTAAGTGCATTGAGTGCCAATTTGGTGAGTTTCTTGTGTTTTGGTAGTGATTTGGGTGAGGGAATAGCCCAAACCCTTTGTTTGTTTTTGATTTGTTTTGGTTTGTGTCTTTGTTTCGTAGGTGTATGCGAGCTCGTTCCTCCCGAGGAACACTTGAGCTTGAGTTTGTGAGTGATCCAGAAAGTATTCTCAAAGAAGCCCGAAGAAGGAAAAGGATGGAGAATCAAGCTCTCCATGGTGATGAGGAGTTGGCTCGACTTAGGGCCGAAATGGCTAGATTGCAACTTGAGAAGGACAATCAAGAGGCGGTGGCAAGAAGAGAACGGGAGCAACGGATGAGGTCCGAGGCTCAACTCAACGCTCTACCCCGGAATGCACGCCAATACATGCATCCGGAGTTGAGGGTACCCGAACCGGTTATTGTGCTTCTCGAGGTTGCCAAGAATTTTGAGATCAAGACGCAATTCATCTCCCTCATCAAGCGTGATCAATTCGAGGGCCGTCCACATGAGTGTCCCATAGAGCACGTCAAACGCTTTGTGGACATGTGTGAGACGATCTCTACCGACGAGGAGACGATGGAGTATGTGTTTCTAAAGGCGTTCAAGTGGTCACTTGGGGTCAAGGCCACACATTGGCTCGAGAGCCAAGCCCCTAGGTCAATCACAACTTGGAAGGCACTCCATGATGCTTTCTTGATGAAGTTCTTCCCGCCCTTAAAGACAACCGAGCTAAGAAGGAAAATTGCAAGCTTTCAACAAGGTCCGAATGAGCCTCTCTTCGAAGCATGGGACCGTTTCAAGGAGATGTTGCGCCAATGTCCTACTCATGGCCAACAACCATATGTGCTCCAAGACATCATTTTCCAAGGCATCAATCCGGCAACGAAGGACAAGCTCAATCTCCACACCGATTGTGGGTTCATAGACTTGACACCGGATCAAGCTTGGGAGCTACTTGACAAGCTATCCGATTATGAGGCCATGTATGGGGTGAGTCAAGCTAGCAAAGAGGTGAAAGTTCAAGGTGAAGGTGCAAGGAAGTTATATGATCCAAAGGGAGAAGACATTGACAAGGATGTGAAGCTCCAATTCCTTGAAGGTGAAGTGAGCAAGCTTAAGAGGCAAGTCCACTACTACAAGCAAAATGCTAGAGCTTGTGAGGAGTGTGGATCCTTTGCACATGCTACACAAGTTTGTCCGAATCAGAGCCAAGTGCGCTTGGCCGAGCAAATTGAGGAGGCAAACTATGTTCGAGGAAATTTCGGTGGAAGAGGCAACTTCAACAATGGTGGTAATGGCCGGTGGAACAACGGTCAAGCTCAAGGCTACAACAACAACTTCAACCAAAACGAGCCAAGGGCGCCGCAACCACCACCATATAGGCCACCGGGATTCAATGAGCTACAATCATTGGCTCAAGAGATGAGGGATGGGTTCAAGGAGATGAGGACCCAATTCAATGAGTTTGGTGCATGGAGGAGGCAAGTCGACAATCAATTTTCCCAAATTGCAACTCAAGTCCCGAGAGAGAATGGGAGACTTCCGGGCCGACCCGAGGAGAACCCCCGAGCTCAAAACAATCAAAATGAAGTCCGGGCAATTGGATTGAGAAGTGGCCGAAACCTACCCGAGCCACACATGCCTAAGAAGAATGAAGAAAGCCGGACCGACTTACCCAACAAGTCGGGTCCGAGGTTCCCTGAAGTCGACCCAGCAGGAAGATCAACTCCTCTGCCCCGGACCGAGGTTGAGAGTGAGTCGGGCCCGGCGTACCCAGATGTCGATCCGACTACTCTGCCTCAGCTCTGCCCCAGGACCGTGATACACGACATCGGGCCCGACGTGGTGCCTAAGTCGGTCCAACCAGGAAATGTTGCAAGTGAAGTGGGGAAGTCCAAGGAGGTTGATCCAAGCAAGATTCAAGGTGCAACAACTCTTCCATATCCCTCAAAGAAGCCGAAAGATGTTGTTGAGAACAAGTTCAAGAGGTTTCTCAAGCTTTTGCAAGGTTTGAACATCTCTATCCCGTTCACCGATGCATTGAGCGAGATGCCATCCTATGCCAAGTTTTTAAAGGAGATTTTGAGCAAGAAGAGGTCCATAGTTGAAATGCAAGATGAGGTCAAGACCTTGGAGTTACCGCAAAAGCTAGGAGATCCCGGTCACTTTGCTATCACTATTGGTGTGGGGTCTCAAAACTTCCAAGCCTTATGTGACCTTGGGGCAAGTGTTTCGGTGATGCCCGCTAGTATTTGGAGAAGGGCAAATTTAGGTGAAATTGATCCGGCCGATATGTCCCTAACTATGGCCGACGGTTCCATCATCAAGGCTAAGGGAATATTGGATGACGTGCCGGTGCGAGTTGGAAAGTACTTTGTTCCCGATGATTTCGTGATCTTGGACATGCACGAGGACCCCTTGGTCCCAATAATCTTGGGAAGACCATTCTTAGCTACGGCGGGGGCAAGGTTTGATGTCAAAAAGGCAAAGTTTCCTTTGAGATTGGTGAAGAAAAGGTCGATTTTCACTTCAACAAGGCTTTGAATGAGCCGGACGCCTTGGCTATCCTCAAACTTGAAGAGAGTGCCAAGAGAAAAAGAGAAGAAGTGGAAGTTGCTAGAGAGGTCATTGTGTTGAGAAGTGATGAAGGGTTCAATAAACAAATACAAGCAAGGGAGTTGTTGGAGCAAGTTGAGGAACAAGATGAGTCAAGGATCAATGCTAGCCCAAGGAGAAATGAAGAGTATCCTTACTTATATCCTTTTGATGTTGGTGATGACCACAATTCTTTCCAAACTTTTGATTCCTACATTTGTTTAAGTGATTTGAAAGATGACTTAGGAGACTCCTACATTTTCCTTAGTGACTTGAAAGATAAATTGGTAGAATCTCCTAGGAATTCTTTGGATAACTTTGGTGTAGGAAAAGAGGAACATGATGGAGCAAGTAAGGAGGAGAAATCTCATTCTTTGGAGGAGTATGATGAGAGAAGCCCGAGATCGGAGAGCCATGCCTATATAGACCATCGTTGGTGGTTTTATGGGTATGAGGGCAATGGGAATGGGTACAACAATGGCGAGCAATTCACCGTGTTTCACCGGCCATGAGATTGAGGTTAGGAAGTCAAGCTAGTGACTCTAAACGAGCGCTTCTTGGGAGGCAACCCGAGCTAGTAGCTTTCTTTTCGTAATTTTAGTTTGATTTTTCTTAGTTTAGCCTAGCTTTTCTCTAACCAATCTCTATCTAGTGTTTTGTGGATTTTTGGTGCTGTGTATTCTTCAAGGTTGTGTAGGATTTGAGGTGAAAAAAAAATTATAAATGGAAATATGGAGAAAGAAGTTGCAAGAGGATGGAGTAAAATTGGTGACCCGAACACCCCACATCGAGCCCAGGTAAGTCGGGCCCGACACAGGGACGTCGGTCCACGACGTCGGTCCGACCCGATCGGACTGGGTGGAATGCCATTTTTGCCCTTTGACCTAATTTGTCCCTTTCCCCCCATTAAATGCCATCCCCCACCTACCTACCATCTTCATATTAACCACCATTCCCAAAATACAACCCATCTCCCTCACACTCTCAAAATCGGCCCCCCTCTCACCATACTCGATCCACACATCTCTCCCTTTCTTCATCTCGATCCAATCACAAAAAGGCCTCCCTAGCCCGATTCCAAAGAGAAATTTCGAGTTCAATCTCGTTCTTCATCCCCCATCTCGATCTAGGTTGAGAAAGTTTGAGTTTTAAGTAGATTGTTTGTTTAAAAGTCCAATACTCTTCAAATCCGGTATGTGTTACTCGATCTCTACCTATTTCCTTGGAGATTTTGTGCTTTCATTGCATAGAGTGAGTAATGCCATGTTTGATTGAGAGTTTGAGCTTGAGCATCAATGGTGGATTTGCATGATTTGTGAAATTGAGCTTCAAAGTTGTTTATGCACACTTGGATCCATTTAGAACTTCGATTAGGGATGTTTGATGGTTGAATTTGAAATTTAAGTGCATGATAGAGTGATTTGGGTTGATTTGAGGTTAGAGTCGAAGCATGAACTAGGTCGAGATCGACGTGCCCAGGTAAGTGGGGCCCGAGTTGTGGAAGTCGGTCCATCAAGTCGGACCGAGGTTGAGGATGTGTCGGGCCCGACATAGGTTGGAAGTCGATTCATGTTGCTTTTGCTCTCTTCTTGTGATATCATGTGGATTCATGTGTTTTATTGTTGGCTATAGCTTAATCATGATGTAGTATGATCATTTGCTTAGCTATTGTTAGAAGATATCCATGATGATTCATGTTGGATTGTGATGCATGTGTGTTTAGAGACTAAGTATGGGGTTCCCTTGTGTTGATGTGTTGATGTGTGTTGATGAGTGCTTTTGTTGAGTTGTATGGAGTTTATCTTGGACCCTTTTGTTTGGTTGGATGTGTGTAGGTACCATGGAGACTAGAGCTTCATCATCTCATGCGGAAAGGCCGAAGAAGAAGTCCAAGAATTCAAGAAAAGAGCCAAAGTTGGATGATGTTTACTTGGAGAATGATGAGCAAGTTGAGAGTTATGCAAGGTATATGGCGCTTGAGCATCACACAAGGTGGCTTGATTGGGAAACTGTGAAGAAGATGGACATGGATCAAGCTCTTCCAAGGTGCTACTCCCACATCGATCTCAATGGGATGCTAAGGTGGGACAACACCCACTATCCCGCCCTCACCTCGGAATTCATGGCCAC
Organism: Fallopia convolvulus; assembly: GCA_964016875.1. Taxonomy (NCBI): domain Eukaryota; kingdom Viridiplantae; phylum Streptophyta; class Magnoliopsida; order Caryophyllales; family Polygonaceae; genus Fallopia; species Fallopia convolvulus. The sequence goes on from OZ024732.1 coordinate 43,088, forward strand.
TTTTGAATGCACTTATGATAATATGGAGGATGAGGAAGGGGCGATCACCTTCCAATTGGGCAATGAGGACCACAATCTCTCTCTTAGGGACTTGGCTACCTACTTCGGGTTTCCATGTCCAAAAGAAGAGACCGACGTCGACAACGAGAAGGTGAACCAAGTGTGGCGGCATGTGGCCGGGAAGAGCGAGATGAGAAAGGGCGCCACCACAACCGAGATTGCTAGCCCTCTTTTTCGGGTCATGGTGCGAGTTTTGGGATGTGCAATCTATGCTCGTCATGAGTTGAGCAAGACGATGAAGGAAGAGATTATGTTGCTACATGAGATGCTCTTCCACACCGAGAAGCCCATGAACCTTGCATGGGAGTGGGTCAAGATGGTGCGAGACTTCCAAAGCTCCTCTTGGATCTACTTCGGCGGGATGATAGCAAGGCTAGCCATGCGTCTAGGAGTCGACCTTAACAAGTAATTCTCCGGCTCCGAATGGTGTTGAGTATATGAACATGAAGTATTTCAAGAAGGCCAACATCATCAAGGAGAAGCTTTACATGACTTCTTTGGCCCCTCACTCGAGCTATGATGGTATGTCCATCCGGTTGGTGCCCAACCTCTATGATCTTTCTCGGTATCACAATTGGTACCAAGTGTGGGCCGGCAAGCCACACTCATTTGGTGACCCCGAAGGTGCAAGAGAGGGGCGGCGACAACAACCTCAACACATTCGGTTTACCTCCCCTCCATCTTCACCGGATTTCGACCAAGATAACTTTGTGTTTGCACCTCGTGGGGAAGACATGGACGTCGATCAAGAGCAAAATGAAGAAGATGAGCGCTTCCAAGGCTTGATGGCCAACCTCCGAGCCACGCACCAAGCTCCAACATTGGCGGACCGAGGTACACATGACATCGGGCCCGACTTCCATCAACGTCGGTCCGGTGCCTTCTATGGTGATGAGGTCCCGAGGCACTATGAGCATGGAGAGGGGAGTGGTGCAAGGCAAGAACAAGCTCAAGGTGGCGGTTATGAAGGCTACGCCCAATGGTATGGTCCGGGAATGGTGTTTCCCGAGCGACAACAAACGGTCGACATGTCCTTCTTGGCCAACCAAATGGCCCATCTTCAACTTCAACAAGAGAATGTTTTTCAAGAGGTCCATCAAGTGAATCTTCAACAACAATACATGTACCAACAACAACAACAATTGCTTCAACAACAAGGTGCTTTCCAAGCTAGCCAAGAAGAGATGAACCGAGCCCTCGGCTACACTAGGCGAGAGGTGGATGAGCTTAGAGAGGTGGAGGACCAAAGGTGGCGGGTCCAAGATAGCTTCAACACATGGATGAGCGGGAACTTCCCTTCCCGTGAGGACCAATGGACACGCCCGGATCCTCAACTCCAACCACCACCACAAGACTTCTACCAAGAGCAAGTGTACGAGAGGGAGCGGCAAGCGAGACTCCAAAGAGGATATAGGAGTGACAACCCCTTCGAGTGATTCTAGACATACCATTGAAGAATAAAGAAATTGTGAGCTCTTTGTACTCTTCTCTCTTGCTTTTAAGTTTTTGTTTTCCTTGTTTGATGGAGACATCAAAATTTTAAGTATGGGGTGGGGGTAAGTGTGCTCATGATTTCACTTGCTTGTGTGTGTTTGTTATTTTGAGGATATTTGGTTTTCGGTTTCTAGTTTGTGTTTGGGATGTTTGTTTCTTGGTTTGTGGTTTGTGGAATGACATGGATGATTGATTTGGTTTTGAATGGATGAGTCTTTGTTTTTGGTTTTGTATAGAGAAATTTTTGCAAAAATCCATAAAAATTTGAAAAAAATTGTGTTGAAAACAACAAAAAGATTTTGTGTTTTGTAGTTTTTGGACTAGAAATTCCCATCTTAGATGTCCAAATGAAAGCTAATGATGATGTGAGCATGTAAATTCCTTTGCATATTTTTGGATGGTTTAGCCTCTAAAAAGATGTTGCTTTTGATGTGATCATGATATCTTGCTTGTTTTATTGAACATGTGAGTTCTAGGATGAGTTCTTATGCAACTAAGTATGAGTGACCCTTGTGAGATTGATTTTTGGCCATTTTAGGGATGCTTGTTCATATTTGCATATCCCTCATGTTTCTTGTGTGATTAGCTCATGCATGCTTAGTAAAACTTGCTATTGCGGTGTTTATCTATTTTCCAAGACCGTCATGAGATTTGTCCTAGCATTGTCACATTGATTTTGAACTTTGTTCTTCTAATCACATAAATGTTCCATATCCTACCATGAAGTGAATTCTTTGTTTGTAGCCCCGTTTTAGCCTAGGCCTTTGTTTGAAACTCCTCAAAAATAGTATTCCTAGCCTTATATGACTTGACCCTTATGGGATTGGACTTTAGAAGAGAGGTTTGGATTGTATTTGAAGAGTTGAGATTCTCTTTGGTTTAAGGGCAAAGAATGGTGTTATGAATCATGTGGGTAGTGCATCTTTGTTGTGCAAAAAGAGAATGAAAAAAAAGAAAGAAAGAAAGAAAGAAAATGTTGGAAATGGAAAGTGGAATGAAGGTAAAGAGCTTAAGTGAAGAAAAAGGGTCCGACCGAGTTACACACCACATCGAGCCCGATGTCATAAGAAAGTTGGTCCAGTGTAGAAAGTGTGGAAAATCCAACAAAAAGCCTAAGAGCAAAGATGAAGTGGAATGTTAAGTGAAATTTTGGGTTGAGAAAAATGTTAAGTCTTTTGGATGAGTGTGAAATTAATTGTGGAATTTTGGTGAAGTTGGTGAGAGTTTAGGTTGTTCAATCCCCATTGTAAGCACCACAAGACCAAATAATTCCCACCTTGAGAAATACCAAAAGCCCCATTACAACCCGGCCGAATGGAACCTCTTTGAGGACCTCCATTGAGCCAAGTTCGAATTCTTTGTGTACTTTATATTAGGCATCTCTAGGTGGAGGATTTGGTGATATTAGCTTCAATAGTAAAGTCCTTACTTGCATGATTTTTGAGCTTGAGTGTTCATTGCTTTACCCATACACATGATGAGTGATACACATTCACATATCCCTAAAGTGAGGCTTAGTTGCATTGACTCTATTCCTTGGAACACTTAATCATGTGTGATGATGTAATCTTACTTGAATATCAATCACTTGTGCTTAAATGTATTTTCATACGAGGCTTTACTTGAAGATTATGTTTCGGTCTTGCTTACATTGTTATTGCTTGAGGACAAGCAAGTTTAAGTATGGGGTATTTTGATGTCTCTTTATTTGGTGGTGTTTTTATATATGATTTCCTTTGTAAATATGTTTCTTTTTCCCCTTTTCTTGTGTGTTTTGTTCCTTTTTAGCTTAGTTCCCGTATTTCTATGAGATTCGGAGACTATGCGCGTTTTGTGTGTTTTGTAGGTGTTTTCGCATGGATCAAGGGTCGTTTTGAAGGAGAATCGGAACATGGAGCAAGGCATGAGCTTAAGAGGGAAAGAGAGGAGCAAGCCATGAAGAAGAACAAGAGAAAAGCCAACAAGAAGAAGGTGGAACGAGGTACGGATCGAGTTGGAACCAACACCGGACCCGAGATGATTTTTCGACCTCGGACCGACTTGCCCAGTAAGTCGGGCCCGAGGTGCTCCGTGTCGGTCCGAGTCGGTCGCTGGGTGGATTGGGCTCCAAGGCACAAAATTGTAAACTACCACTTTTGCCCCTCATCTATAAAGGTTCTCTTATCTTCTAATTGGAGGAGGTTCCCACACACTAAGAGGGGACCAACTCTCAAAAACTCTCAAGAGGATACTTGGAGAGCAAGGAGGAAGGAGAGGAGAAGGAGAAGAGAGGGAATCGGCCTAGGAGAGGAGATTTCTAGGAGATTTGATAGGTTTGGTTGATAGATTAGCTTTGCCTTATTTTGATTTTGTGGATTTGGAAACCTTGGATTGGAGTTTGTGGATTGCTTTTGATTTGTGAATGAAATTTGGCTTTGGTTTTAGATTGATGATGTTGATTGCTTTGCTTTGTGATTTGTTTGCTTTCTTTGTTTGCCATATGGAGTAGATCTCCTTGATCTTGGGTTATGGGGGAAAACTCTAGCTAGGTTGGGCTAGAAACCTCAATTCCATAAGCCTTGAGTGCTTGATCTAGGAACCCACTCTACATAGAGATACAATTCCTTATGAAAGTAAGGAATCAAGGCTTGTGATTGGCAAAGTAACGAAAGTGAACATTTGCCCATCTCAAGACCTTGCTTCGAAGGGGATTTCCCCAATGATCGATGTGTAGAAGTGGTTGGAACGAGGGTGAAAGCACCTCGATCCTATTCCGATCATCACTTATTGCTTGAATTGGGGTGGAAAAGCCTTAATCTACTAGAGAAGGAACCCAAAAGCCCAAGATCTACTTTCAATCTTTGAGTTCGACAAAACCAGCTACATCGGGCCCGACTTGCTCTACGTCGGTCCCGACTTCCCTCTTTGTCGCCAACATCGGGCCCGACGTGACACTTGTGTCGGTCCCGACTGTTCTCTTTGTTTTCCTTTGTTTTAAGTTCTCCTTTCCAGCTTTCTAGTATTTAGGCACCTCAATCGAGTAGATTTCTCGAGCGTTCGACACCCACCACGTGCTACAACGGGGTCGGGTTATAAATTGTATCTCTAGACCCTCGCATTCGTGAGCGATCATTCTCCTAGCATGTCCTAGCTTCCTTAGACTCGTCCATCACCACCATGATCCATCTGTACTCGCCCCGTTGTTGCTCCTGAACCTAAAACCTGTAAGACCGAGCAAACCAGCGCATAATACCCGACAACACAAAAACCTAAAAACTACATAAAAACTAACCAAAACCTAACCAAAACATATATAAAACATGCATCTAAACTACTCCTATATGCGAGCTATCAAGGAGGGAGAGGAGAGAAGAGAGGGACGTGAGGAGAGAAGAGAGGACGAGTTTGAGGATTACTTGGAAGACAAGTTTACTTTGAATTCAGTTTTGTAAGTTTGCCTTTCATTAATTTAGATGTTCTTTTTAATTATGAATTGTGAGTAATTCTCTCTCTCTCTCTAAGCTTGGGGTTAAACCCAACAATGGTTGTGCATGCTTGTTTGTGATCATGATTTGATTGTCTTTATTGCATGATTCTATTATCTTGTTCTTAACACCTTGAAACAAAAGTTGATAGGAAATTTCTCATTCATAGTTAAAGCGAAAGCAGAAACCTTAAATCAGAATAGTCAATTAAGGTTTTGAAGCGAAAGCGGCTTAATCCTAGTTGAGGTAGAAGAGATAGGTCGTTAAGTTTATTAATTGAACGGAAGTTAGTTGATTTACTTGCTTAGTTGACGAAAGTTGACAACTTTATGTCATAAAGGCAATATCTTTGTGTTTCATTAGTGTTTGCATGCATAATTGTTGTTGTGGGGATACCAAAACCATAGAATTTCTCTTTATCTCGATAAAAATCTAAACTTTTCTCTCTTACTTGCGCTCTAAGTAACAAAACTTGACACTAGACTTTCTCCCGTGGACGAACCTGACTACCCTATACTCAACGGGGTCATGATTATAAATTTATTTGTTGTCAATAAACACTTTTAACAACCGACTATAGGCGTTGACAAACGAGAACGATTCAAGCCTGCAGCGAGTGAATTCATGTTGAAGATAGACAACTCGAGATGCTTTGTTGTCATGAAAAATATTTTTCAACTTCATCCATACAAAAAGGGTCGTGGCGTTGGGTTCAAGGATCTGCATCAACAAATCCGTTGAGATCGTCGCGTAAATCCATTGAAGAATTATAGCGTCCAGTTGGTCCATAACGCATCATCAACCTCAGTAGGGCGCAGAGTGGCCAGATCAATATGATCAAGGACTCGATGAGCCCTAGCAGCAACCTTGAATAATTCCACCCAAGAGTTGTATTTAGTGTTGGGCATATCAATAATTACAGGAATGATGTTCTTGATATTTGACACTATTAGGGCAGAATGAAAGACAGTTTTGGATCCCACGGATTTGCTTGCCGTGGACTAAGAATCATCCTTGAGGACTGGTTCTTTGTTCTTGGGCCAATTGTTTCCCGGAGTGATCGTTTCATCGTCAGACATGAGAAGAGGCTAGTTTGAATTGGGAAAGAGATGCCGAGAGGGAATGGAGAGAGGTACGAGTATCACTCAATCCTTGGATCGAGTGGTAGGTTAGGTAGGGAGAGGGCCGACGCGAGGAACAGATCATCGCCGGAGAGAGAGGAGGTGCAGAGATAGAAGCGGCGGAAGAGAAGAGATTAGGTAAAGGAAGGGTTAGGCCTCATGAAACCATGCTAGATTGGATAAAATCCCCCTTAAGGTTGCCACTTTCATTAATCACAATATATAGGGTACAACTCCTTGTGGAGCAAGTTAGGTTACAATATAATATATATACAAAGGCTATTAACTTCAACTCTCTTTGATGTTGTGTTGTTGTTGGACTTGGTTAGTGCTTTGTTGCTAGTATCTTATTGTTTGAAAAAGGTTGGTTAGTATGTCTGATGATGGGTTAGGTTTGTTTGAGGTGTGTTTGTTTTGGTTGGATGTTTGTGGATATTAGTAGGGTGTGGTGCTAATTTGTTATATCATGTTGAAGAGTAGGTTGAGTGTTGAGTTTTCATGTGGATGTTTCTACCCTTAGTTGTGAGATCTTTTGCACTTTGATGATTTAGGGATTAAGGGTTTGATGAGTGATAGTTTTCTATTCACTCGAGATGAGTGAGATTCAAGTGTAGGGGAGTTTGATATGCACAATTATGTTGTGTGTATGAGCGGGATTTTGGCATATTAGTAGTAATGGAAAATGTACATTAAGTGTAATCACTATTCACTACTTTGATTACATTTATCAATTGTCATCACAAATATTAGTAGTGATGAAAAACGTCTTTGATGACACTCGTGATCACACGTGTGATGATGCAAGAGAAATGATACTTTGAGTGATGACACATATTTGATGACACAAAATAATTGTACGCGATGACACTTTTTTATGAAACTTTGAGTGATGATACATGTTTGATGACACTAAAAAAACTATACGTGATGACACTAAAAATAATTAAACGTGATAATACTTTGAGTGATGCTACATATTTGGTGACACTTTTGTGATTGACCTATTCGGGAATCTTCGAATCTATGTTAATGTCACATATTTGATGACACTTTGTGTGATGACACATATTTGATGACATCTTGAGGGATGTCATATACTTGATGACACTTAAAATATCTTCTAGTATTATCAAATATCATTAAATTTCATGGTCAACAATTAGACGATGGTCAACGCCCTTCAACAATAATCAATATCAATAAAAACATTGGTCAACATGCGAGTCAACTTGGTTGACCCGATCAACTCATGGAAGAGAAGGGGTGGATTGTAGTATTAGCATGTTATATGTCTAATAAAATGAGTTTTTGTTACCAAACACAATTAGATATTTATTTTTTTACCTATTACTCAATCACCCTTTATAAAAAAAATTAAATTTATATTCCCATTATTAATTTTATTCAATTTTACCTTTTTTTCCCTTGATCGTGATTTAAATAAGTTTTGGCTCTGAATTCCATTTTAATAACAAAATATAGCCTGATTCATGATACTCCCTCGGTTCAATAATATTTATCCTAAACTTACCCCTCTCCTTCGACTTTTTCATGCCTATCTTTGTTCCTTCTCTTGGATCTGTTGTTCTTGGAGCTCTCAGTTTGGCCTTGTGTTTTGGAATCTGGATTATTCGTTCTTGTATTCTGTGGCTCCGTTGTGGGGGTTTGATTTTCGTGGCCTTCTTGTGAATCATGGTTGCAGAGTTGGTCTTTGTTCTCCAATTGAGAATTTATCTTCGATTTTGGATCCTGGGGATTTGGTTTCCTCTTTATTTGAGGAAGTTATGGTCAAATTGATTGCTGTTCTTGGGCTTTCGTTGAAAGGCAAGAGTTTTTCTTGCCTTTCTTCTCGCTTTTGGATCTTAGTTTTATCAGGTTATGTGAATCCTTCTTATCTTCTCCTTGTTCTTTCTTGTTTTTATTTGTGGTTATTGCTTCAAAATTTTCATTCCTTGCCTCGTTTTGGGCTATTTCTCTCTTATTTGACATCCTTGTCTATCAAGATTGAGAGTTTGTCAAATTAGGTGCTGACAAAGAATGAAAATTATCCTGCTGAAATCTTATTGAACCTTTGGATCCAAATTTATAAGAACAATGCTCTAATTGAATCCTTTATTTACGAGTTTTCTCTTATTGGTGAAATGCTTTGCTTCTTAGTTTGCTATTGTGGCCTTATACAGATGCCCTTGATGTAGAATATTGTTCTAACTCAACCCTTCTTTGTTTCCTATTTGTGGAGATGGCTAGGAGTCTTATACTTTTATGGCTATTTTGTGTTGGAAGATTGTATTATCATCTGTTCGGCTAATATTAGTTTTTGCTTCATAATTTTTGATCTTATAAATTGTTCTTGGATTTTGTTAAGCTTATATAAGTGTTGTTATAGGTATAATTTAGATATCTTAATCTCACACATGTTTGCTTGGAGTCATGCCTTTGTGATTCGTGCTTCTTCATGCCTAAACTTTAAGGAATATTACCAATTTATGATTGTAACTTTGTTTATGTGTTATTCTAAGTGTCCAATTTATGATGTCTTACTTGTTATTTGGTGTTACAAGTGCTCTTCTTTGGTAAACTTTAGGGAAGATTACCGATTTCTTGGGATGTTTATGATCTTTTTGAATTATCAATTTTTTAGACTTTTGTTAATACAAAATCTTGTAACAAAATTGTATTTATTTTTTTGTATGATTAATGAATGGATATGTCTCACTCTTGATGTATGGAATTGCATGGGACTCTCTTTTCGTATGATGTTCAAATTTTCTAAATTAGTATTAATCGGTTATGCAAAGTTTAATACTATCTTGTTGTTTGTTTTTAAATTAGTTATGAGGTTGATTACAAGTTGGATTTATCGGTTATATGAACATCACTTTTTAACAGGTTTTTTATGAGTATCGCCTATTGGATTGTACGTGGTGTGCGTCGATCTAATTTCTGGAAAGAAGTCGGGTTTTTTAGAAAATTAAATAAATTAAAATATCTATGTTTAGTTGAAACAAAGACAGATATTGAGCTTGATAATGGGTTGATTAGAAAGTGCGGTTCCAAAAATTAATCTTTAGTCCAAGCATAGGCACCAAGGGTGGACTTTGGTTACTTATTTGTCAAAACGCTTTCACTAATTCATGTGAATTATTTTTAAACGCTTATAACCCTATCATTCTAAAATACTCTCACAATAATTTAGTTTTTCTAATTATTTTTTTGTATGCTCCTTCTCGTGAGGAATTCAAGAATTGTTTTTGGAACTCATTACAACAAATCATTGAAGACTCACATTTACCTTTTATCCTGATAGGAGATTTAAATGAAATCTGTAATATCAATGAAAAATCGGGTGGTCTTTTGCCTTCGCCTTCTAGATTTTCTCGCCTTCTAAATTTCAAAAATTATTTTGGGTTAATTGATTCTAAGTGCTCGGGTTTTCCCTTCACGTGGAGAAAAAGTTCGACTGCTACTGAAAATACTTTTGAAAAGCTGGATAGACTTCTTGTTCACCAGTCTTTAGCTCATGAATTCCCTAATTTAAGGGTGCATCAACATCCATTTACAACTTCGGATCATTGTCTTATCTCGTTTTGTATTTCCAAACAAAAAAAAATTCAGGAAGTTCCCTTTCCGATTTGAAAATGCTTAGCTTCAAAACCAAAATTATAAAAAATTAGTCCATAAAGTTTGGCGGTATCGTCTTGATGGTTCGTCTATGTTCAAAGTTTATATGAAACTTCAACTCCTTAGGAAATATTCTAAGGTTTGGGCTAAACATCATATAAATAATAATTATGAGCAACTCAAAATTTCAGAAAGGCAATTACATGCTCTACAAGAAACACTTTTATATGATCCATCTAACACTCTCATTTTAGGAAAATTACAACGACATTTAAATAAGTACAATATGCTTTTACAGTTTCATCATACTTTTTTGGAAATAGCGGGCTAAGTTAAGCATTTATAAAATATGGATAAAAATACTAAATATTTCCAATTAGTGTGCAAAATCAGATCCTATAAACAACGTATTATAAGTTTTCAAACTAATGTTGGTACGATTATCTATGATCATGAGTCAATATCTCACCACATTACTGAAGAAATGAAATCACGTTTTAATAGAAATAATTTGTGCTTTATCCTTCCAAATGACTTGAACATTATCCCAAATTTAATTGAAATAGAGGAAAATACTGATTTAAGTAAATCACCTACACATTCAGAAATTAAGGATGCAATTTTTGCAATGCCTACAAATAAAACTCTTGGACCTGACGGCTTCAGTGTTGAATTTTTTCAGCAATATTGGTCTATTGTTGGTTCATCAATTATTTTAGCGGTCAATGCTTTTTTCACTCGGGACATATGTTGAGATCAATAAATAAATCTTTTATTACTTGAATTCCTAAAATTGAAAATCCACAAACAATAAGTCAATTTCAGACCCATTAGTCTATGTAATACAATTTACAAAGTTATTACCAAAATCTTAGCCAATCGCATTTCACTAATTTTACCTAAAATAGTTCATCCTTTGCAAGGTGCCTTAGTTAAAGGACGACTGATACATGATAATATCCTAATAGCACATAAAAAATTTCATTCTTTTCAAAAAAAGAAAAAAAGGCAAAAAAGGGTGGATGGGTTTGAAAATAGATATGGAAAAAGCCTATGACAAAATTGACTGGAATTTTATTTCCAAAATTCAAATGAAATTTGGTTTTAATCATGATTGGGTTAACTTGGTTATGACTTGTATCTCTACTTCTTCTTCCTCTGTTTTAGTTAATAATGAACCAGGAAATGAGTTTTCTCCCACCTGTGGTATTCGTTAGGGAGATCCGTTGTCTCTGTTTATCTTTATAATTGCAATGGAATACCTTGTAAGAACACTTCACAATGATTCCATACAGACAAGTCCCCATGTGGGTATTCAATTAGTTAAAAATGGGACTTGTGTCCCATTTTTATGTTTTGCAGATGATACTATTATTTTTTGCAAATGCTAATTATGCAAATATGAATTACATTAAATATTTCTTAACTACTTTCTCTAGTATTTCTGGACTTTCTATTAATTTTCATAAAATTTCTTTCCAAATTTTGGCAAATATTTCTAGAGCTTCTACTGTTTCTTTAGCCAACATTCTAAATATTCAAGTTACTTCAACCATGGAAAAATATTTGGGCATCCCAATTCTTAAAGGAAGGGTTCAAAATGATATGTTTTCTGAAACAATTGCTAAATTAAAATTACAATTATCTATGTGGAAGGCGAATTCCATTTCTCAAGTTGGACGATCGATTCTTATTCAATCCAATTTACTTGGACATGTGAGTTATTTAATGCAAAGTTTTCTACTTCCGAAAGGAGTATGTGATAAAGTTGATAAAATCAATAAGTCTTTCTTTTGGAATAAATTTACGCCTAATCATCATCCTCTTTGTAGCTGGGCTAAGGACGGCTCAGAATATGAATATTTCTCTTCAGATGAAACTACTTTGGAAAATTCAAATGGAACCTCATAATATGTGGGTTCGAATTATTAGAGATAAATATTTAGGATCACAAGATTTATTTCGATATCAAAAGACTAGTTCTTCTTGGCAGTTTGATCGTTGACTTAATATCAAGGAGCCTTTTTCTAAAGGAATTAAATGGATTCTAGGTAATGGAAAAAATATAAATTTTTGGTCCGATAGGTGGGTTGGAGACTCAAATCTTTTATGCTATTTTGATAGTATCGATCCACTACTTAAGGTAGCTACTTTTATTACTTCACCTAAATCGTTGGATTTACAGACCCTTAGGACTTTATTACCTCCCTCTATTGTAGAATTAATTTCAAGTGTTAGAATTCCCATGTCGAATTGTGATGACCGATTATTATGGCTTCCATCTTTGGATGGGAATTTTACAATCCAATCTGCTTCAATTTTGTTAGATGAATCTAGAAATATTAATTCTTTCGGATATTCCTCGATTTGAAAAATGAAATTACCTCCTAAAATTCAGAACTTTATTTGGAAATCTTGTTCTGATTGCCTTCCAACAACCGATAGATTGAATCACTTCTTTAATTGTGTACCTCATTGTTGTTCTCTTTGTGAAATGGAAAATGAGAATTTGAACCATCTATTTTTCCATTGTGATTTTACACAGAAAATAACTTCAAAGTTGGAATCTAATCTTCATTGCTCTTTTGAATTCGTTACTTTTGGAAATTTTAATGATAACTTAATTTCAACTCTTAATTTAAATAAAAAAAAATTATGTGTTCTTTATGGTGACTCATTTAGAGTCATAGGAACTCAATTATTTTCAACCCGTCTAGGATTATTCCTCATCTTTTACCTTGTGATTTAGCAAATTCACAGTTCTTGCAATGTGAATCTGCAAACTCAAAAACAAATAAAATATTCTCAAATAGGCCTAAAAGGAAAAATGGAACCATGTGGATTAAGCCCCCTCCATCTTGGATTAAACTTAATTTTGACGCCTCCAAACAGAAGATTTCGGCTACCTATGTTAGTTTTATTTTTAAAAATCATACAAAGTAATATTCTAGGGTATGATAGATTGGCTCTTCAATCTATGTTAGTTTTAAAAGCAAAAGCAACAACTCTTCTAGAAGGTTTAAAAGTGGGTATGGATTTACATATTAACAAACTTATTATAGAAAGGGATAATTTAGTTCTTATCAATTCTTTAAAAAATATATGGAAAGTTCTTGGGAAATTTATTCAATTATTTAGGATATCCGAAGTTTGGTGTCGGGTTTTTCTGAGGTGGTGTTTTTTCATTGTTTTAGGGATACTAATTCTGCCGCTGGCTTCTTAGCAAAACGACATGTCAGTATTCCGTAGATTCGTCATGCTATCTCTTCCTCTTGTTTGGAGTTATGCCTTGATGAGATCTCGTTAGTACTGTTAAGACAACTGTTTTGTCTTCAACCTTTAGTTTTTAACTTTTTTTAAGATTATTCGCAGTGATATTTATCCTAAAAGATATTTTCACATAAATTATGGGACAGGGAGAGAGTATTGGAATTTTAATGGTGAAAAAAAAGATGGGTAAATTTTACAAAACCACCCCTAAAATAAACCTCTTTTCATAAAACCACCCATAAAAAGTAAAATTGTATAAAACCATCTGTAAAAGCCAACTGTTATCAAAAGACCACCAGACGTTAGCATCCATCTACCACCGTTAAATGAGCAGGATTTTAGAAAAATCCTTTTAATTAAACCCAAATAAAGATAGTAATTAATGATTAGCTACTATCCTAATTACCACCATCTCAATAAAAATTCCTAATTTTCAATTTGGTTGCTTGAGATGTTTGAAACCCTAGAAATCTTAAATCCAAATTGAAGCACCATGAGCAGAATGACATCTTCGAAACTCCAGATCTAAAACCCACTAGCAAACCAAACCATGTAATTCAGGTTGAGATTAGCAACTTATTGCTCCTAGGGGACGTCGCTAATCGATTCTTCAATTGTTCAGTGCAAATCGGAGGGGTTCGCCTCAAATCGGAGAATCGGAGGATCGATTATCGACTTCCAACATCTTCAATTGTTTATGTAGCAAATCGGAGGATCGATTCTTCAATTTTTCAGCATCGATGTCCGCCTCAAATATATTAAGGGTTGGGTTTTGAGATTTGGGTGAAAATTGGTTGTTGAGTACTATGTACAATGGATTTCAGGGTTTGGTTTGATTCGGCTCTAGTGCCAAGGTAGGCGGGGTAACACATCCATCATATTCACCGAGGGGGTAAGATTTGAATCTTTGTTTGAGGAAAAAAAATGGCTGATTTGATGAATAGCTTTGCAAATGTGAGAATCATGTGTGAAGAGTGGAGTAATTGAAGATCTGGAAGCATATATCAACGTGTTGTTCAAATGAATACTTTTAATCTAGTTATTTGGGTTTAATTTTGATTTGGGAATATTTTGACTGAGAGAGGGATATGGTTGGCTTTTGATTTTGATTTGGGGATAGTTATTTGGGGAAATTTTTAACGGAAATCCTAACGTTTATAGTTTGTGGGTGGTCTTTTGATAATAATTAGCTTTTAAAGGTGGTTTTATATAATTTTATTTTTTTAAGGGTGGTTTAGTGAAAAGAGGTATATTTTAGGAGTGGTTTTGTGAAATTCACCCAAAAAAGATTCACATGAGACGCACACTGACTCTCTGTCTGTGAGTGCGTGAAATTAATTCTCCTATTTTATACTCCCTCCGTCCTTTAATGTTTGTCCCTTTTTCTTTGTAATTTACAAAGGAAAATGGACAAACATTAAGGGACGGAGGGAGTATTAATTTTCATCCACTCCTTGTCTCTCTCTTCAAAGTACTCCTCCTTTTCTCTCTCTTTGGGTAGATGAACATCAGGATTCAGGTCAGAGCAAATGCAGTCAGGCAGAAGTGGGATGATCGTGGGGCCGGTAATCTTGAACAATTTCACATTCTTTCTTCCAAATTTACTTGTTTTGAATAATTACATAAATCGCTTTTAAAAATATTAAGATACGAAAAACAATATACTATTTAACTAATTTCTCTTTTCATAGTACTCCCTTATAAATAAGTGAAGTCTTACGAGTATTAAAAAGGTTTAGATGCTCTCTAATTTTTTGACAATACAGGCCAAAGCTTCATATACTCTTTTGTTTTAAACCTTCCCTAAATTAACCAAGAAAAGACAGCTATTGCTGAAAACTTCATTAAAGCTCCCACAAACCCCTAACTTCCCCACATTCACGGCTGCTTCTTCTTATATGATACTAGCATAGTAGTAATAGCATACTTTCTCTCTCTTCCTATCTCTCCTGCCCTCTTGCAAGTTGCAAAGTGCCAACCAGTTTTTCTAGTACAAAAAAAGGCATATTTCCCCATCGCCCATCGGCATTCTATTATTCGATTCCCTCTTCCTCTTCAAAATTCATCTTGGTGTGGCTGAGAAGAGGGGATGAGCGAAAGGGTATCTGCAAAGCTCAAGCTTCGTCTCCTGAGCTTGGTTCTGATCTCATTATGTGAGTAACTTGTACTTGAATCTGCTGTGTGTTTTTTGCAGGTCTTGGTATCTTTGGTTTCTATCGTGAAATGGGTGTGTTCCAATTCGTTCAACTGGTTGAAGAATTGCCTTCGATTTGTTGATTGGCTTCTTAATTTGTGTGTTTGTTGTTACTTATTTTTTCCGTACTGCTTTGATTTGGAATGAAATTGTGTTAGATTTATCGCTTTAACGAATTTAAATCTTTTTCTACCTTCAAGGTGATCAAGGTTTGTTCTACATCTACTGCACTTACCTTCTATGTGGTTTCTTCCTTTGACATAAAAATTTGTAAACTTGTTCCATTATCACATTCCTTGTCAATCTGACTTGGTCTTCTTGCCTTTATTTGCCTTGTTTGGCTTTGCGATGCTGAATGATGTGGGTATGTTCTTGCCCTAGGCCAGTTTCTAGGGTTTTGAATTTGTCGGAAGAAGAAATGCTTTGTCTTTTGCTATAAAGGTGGGACAAAAGAGCTTGGAAATAGCTGAATTTTCCCCTTAGCTGTACTTAGCTCTGCTTCGAAGTAGCTTTCATCTTCCTCCTTGTTACTTTCAGTCATGTGATGAATATTTTGGTATCGAAATTGTGCAAAAACACTAATATAACACTGGTGCAGATATCCAAGTATCGGATAGCAGCACGGAAGATGGGTTCTTCCCGACGATCGCACCAGAAGGCTCTCCTCAGCCATTTATACCCTTCTTAGCACCTTCTCCACTGACACCCTTTACAAATGGCAGCATTCCGAAGTTGTCAGGTCAGGTGTTTTAAAAATTTGCTACAACTAATTTAAGATCATTGGATGCAACTGGACATAGATAGATAGATAGATGTTTGTTCTAATCTATCATTCATGCTGCAGGTGTATGCCCTTTGAACTTCTCTGCTTCTGAGACCATGATGAGCTTGACATCCACTGATTGTCTTTCCACATTTGCCAAATATCTTGCCAATGTAGTGTGCTGTCCACAGTTGGAGGCCACTATGGTCATCCTTGTCGGCCAGTCCAGCAAACATACAAACGTGCTTGCTTTAAACGAGACCCTTGCAAAGCACTGTCTCTCTGATATTGAGCAACTTTTGGTGAGCAATGGAGCAAATGATGATCTTCACCAGATATGCCATGTCAAGCCTATAAACCTCTCAGAAGGTTCTTGCCCTGTCAAGGATGTTGATGAATTTGAGAATATGGTAGACACTAACATGCTTTTGGCCGCCTGTGCGAAGATTGATGTTGTGAACGAATGCTGCACCCAGGTCTGCGAGAATGCTATTCTGGAATCTTCTCAGAAGATTGCATCCAAAGCTGTTGACGTCATCAGTGGCTCTCAGAATTCAACTATAGTTGAAGACTGCAGAAGAATTGTGTTGCGTTGGCTTGGTAGCCGTCTTGATGTTTCAGGTGCAAAAGAGCTTCTTAGAGGACTGTCCAATTGTAAGATCAATAAAGGTCAGCCCGGCATTCTTTTAAGATATTCAGCAACGTATTCCATTGTGGCCATTTTGTCTCAATTTATGACATTTTTATTGTGTCTATTTCTTCATGTTTCAGTTTGTCCTCTGACTTTACCTGATACAAACAATTTGACCAAATACTGTAATTATGGAAAAAGGAGCCAGAAAGATTGCTGTAGTGCAATGAAAGCCTATGTGACTCAACTGCAAAATCAGAGCTTCACTACCAACCTGCAAGCTTTGAATTGTGCTGCTTCTCTTGGAACAAGACTGCAAAGGGAAAATGTGACTGAGAATATTTACAATCTTTGTCATGTTACCCTCAAGGATTTCTCTGTCCAAGGTTATATTTTGGTACCTTGTTGGCTCTTTCCGTTTCCCTGTAGTATCCCTAAAGTGAACATTCGAAGAAGCTGACAATTTCCTTTTTTTTTGTTCACTCGCACTCTTGAAATTTATATTGGCATGGCAACTACCACTCAGCTGGAAGTCAAGGTAAACAAATGACAACCTGTTAATTGTGAATGTTCTAATTAGAATATTTTATGTAGCATTCCATCTCCTTTTTTATGTTGATATCATGTCTTGAATGTCCTTGCTCAAATTTTTTTTTTTTGAAATAAGTCCTTGCTCAATTTAAATGTCAGTTTTATCTGCTCTATAAGATAAAATTACACCAGATGTGATTTTTGCTGATAAGATTCTTATTGGTTATTTTAGAACTTCAAATGACCCCTGTGGATATATTTTATCTAAAACATTCAAGGGTTTTCTTATAGTACAAAGTACAAACTATATAAGGAATTGTCTTACCAACTCTTCCAAGGAATTCATGGAAGAGTTTCAAGCAAGCTTTGCAGTACTGCAATTGTAGGACTCGTTAGGACATCCTCTTACACTCCTCTGTGCGTGCTTTTGTTAAATAGAGTCAGGGTGCCTCCTCCAGAGTTTGCCTTCAGATGTCACCTTTGACCAGTACACCGGGATTAGCTTTCTCTGTGATTTGAATGACAATATTGCAGCGCCCTGGCCCACGGCGTATCAGTTACCATCTTCATCTTGCAACAAAAGTATGCATATCCTCTTCAGCTCCTTCTTTCACATTTTGCAAGCAATATTACTATTGTTATAACATGGCATTATATTATGTTTAACTATTATATATATGCGCTTATATGGATTTAAATTTTTTATGCTCATCTTCTGGTTTGATTTGCAGCTATAAGACTTCCTGCTCTTCCAGCAGCTGCCTCTGGTGAATATGGTAAGTTCGCTGAAATGTTCAAAGTTCAAACTAGTTTTTCAAATTATGGCTGATAGAAACCCTTCATAGGACAAATTTATCAGTTGCAATTTTTTTTTACTGAATATAGGCCTGAAACTTGGAAAGTTGTGCATCAAACTTTCAACTACATCATAAAATGGGATTGACATTTCGATTGCTTGTATGGAAAACTGAGAAGAATATATATTAGTGATGTGATGTATAGGTTTTTCTGTTTATTATTTCGATGATGATGAAGAAATACATTTAGTAGTGTGTAGTTACTTTAGATCATACAGACATCATGCCAACTCTTGTCATCTGATATCATTTCCAGGTATCCGCGTAGAAGACTTTCGTTGTTATGTCCTGTTAGCATTAGCATTCGTAGCTGTTCTTCTGATTCTCCAGTAGTCGGCCCATTAATCCATTGTAGCAAACGAGGAAGCTTCCCCTTGGCAAACAAATTCTTTTCAAGAATGACAAATTGCTATACAGAATTGGAGTCCAATGATCTTTTCTTCAACCTAGTCTGATGGTCCAGTTCCATATAAGCTTAACCTAGAATATACCCATCCATGCGAGTCAAGAAGAGGTAATATATGGCACAAACAATACGAGCTTGCATTTCCAAATGAATAAAGTCGTGTATAGTACATTTAGCAGAAGCTGAAAGTGCAGATTGATTGTGAAGAGATTCCTATTGTGCAATACTAGAGATTACTCTGTAAATTGGTATCAGGGTGGAAAGTTCAAAAGATTGATGACTCTTTACTTTCATGCCCACTGCTATGCAACTTTGTATCTGGAAACTCGAATCTCATTTTGGTCAGGATTGTAATTGCAAATCCTGGCTTATGTTTGCACAATTATGTCAAAATAGTATTGTTTGAATAGTAACAATATATTTATTTGCTCGATGATACGCTAGTTAAGGATGTATTTTCTGGAAGTAGGAATCCCTATGCTTTCCCCATATGTAGGGTTTAGGGTGAAAGAAAAACAATGATAAGCATGGGCAAATAAGGAATCTGTGAAAGGTGATGAAGTGTGTTAGATGGTCATTGAAACATATATATCCATCATTTATATATCATGTATCTGTTTGTTGAGGATGTGTTGTCTCTTGGGATGGCTGCTTGTCACCTTCGTTACCAGGAACTCGAAGGGCATTTACAATGCGTAAAGTGTTGAGGACAGTCTTCAGTGCACCACCATCGGTGATTGCTGCAGTGGTACTGGGCCTACTGGCATTATCCCCTGTACAAATAATCGACAGTTATTAAAGATAGTATTAATATTTACACTCAAAGCTGACATATATCGACTGTCGTGAAGAATTGTTAAAGA
Source organism: Fallopia convolvulus (assembly GCA_964016875.1). Lineage (NCBI taxonomy): Eukaryota > Viridiplantae > Streptophyta > Magnoliopsida > Caryophyllales > Polygonaceae > Fallopia > Fallopia convolvulus. Next base: position 62,363 of record OZ024732.1, read on the forward strand.
TCTAGCTATCCGTCGGTTTCCAATCTTATATTTATAGGTATTCAGCTTGACTTGTCTCAATTGCACGAGAACTATGGGCCATATGCATGTACTAGGAGGATGGCTGCACCATATCCATGGTTGTTGCCTGTCAGACAAAGACCTTATAACTGATGCAAACATACCATTTGAAGAAGCTGGTCGAATCAATGACGTTGCTGCAAATGCTGCACCAAAACATGCATAAATGTCAGCAAGTGATTGATTGGAGACTTGTTGGAGTTTCTATATTTATCAAATGTGACTTTGAATCAGGTAAAAGCGATTGATTTGTTGGAGTTTCTATATGGCACGAGGAACTCTAAAACTTGAAACAATGTAAAGATCAAACTCTTACCGCGGAAATTTAGTCGTGGTATTCGAAGGAAATTTGATGTGCTGCTGCTAAAGGTACCGCTTGTATGAGCCACGTCCGGTGCAATTCTGGTGCTGCTTTCACACCGCTTCTTCCATATCCTAATTTCAACGGAAACAGATTAGTCAATGGGTATGCTTCTCTAATCTGGTGAGTGGTGATATGTGTAAACTAAGTTTTAGATGTAACCTACCTAGTAGTGGCCGCCAAATCAAGAGGCACATGTGCTTCAACGAGTCTAAAGTTAGAGTTTGAATGAGGACTTTCCTGGAAAAGAGGATTTGAATCCTGAGGATTATCCCATTTCAGTTCGTCAAGCCATGCCCTTTCGCCTCTAATCTCAATTTTCCCACGCTTCTTACCTAAGATCATGGGGAGCTTCAGATTCTCACAACTCCAAACTTCAACTGAACACAGGTGAGGGCAATTAAGGACTTGTCCACGGCATATGCTCTCCAACCTTGGAAGGTCAAAGAACACCATCATTGTCAATTCAGGGAGAAAAATTGTTGCTGGATTGCCCTCTGCAGCAGGCTGGATAACCTCCTCCATCTCTTCACACCTCCTCACACGAATTTCCCTCAAGTTCTTGAGGGATCCTAATATCTTGACGGAAAAAAGATAGTGTAACCCACTGAAGTTAGACACATCCAAAACATTCAGGTCCTTCAACCAGCCCTTGAGCGTCAGCACAATTATGGACTCACTACACATCATAAGGTGTAGCTCTGAGGTCCTATCTGGAAGCAAAATGCGATAATTGCCAATAACAGTTACACTGTTTTCTCCAACATGCCCACCACTGTGAAAGTGAAACCCACCCACGCATAATCGGAACCGTCGTGGTGTACTGGTATTCTGTTCTGCTTCTGCACACGCTCGCACATACTTGTTAAAGACCTTGGCATTTAAGAAGTTTAGTTGAAGGACGGTTAAGTTTCTCAGGCCCACAAGCTCCTCAATGCATGCCCCCTTCCATTGTGGATCGATTCGCTGTGATCCCCATGTATACCCTCCATTGTCATCTGTGATCAACAACAGCTCTTCCAACTGGACCAGTTTACCAACAAGTTTAGCTGGGAAAGATCCAATTCTGGTTAGAGAGAGGTCAAGGCGTCTTATTTTTGTCATGTTTTGGACTCCTTCAGGGAAATGTTCCAAGGGTGTACCAAAAAGGTCAAGTACAATTAGTTGCTGGAGGTTTGCCATGTGGGGTAGTTTTTTCAAGTTTGGACAATTGCGTAAGAGAAGTGCGCGTAAGTTTGTCAAGTAGGAAAGAGATTTTGGGAGCGTAGAGATCTGAGTACGTGACAGATCTACAACTCTCAGGTCACGCATGCCATAGAAGAAATTCTCATGGGAATCCAAGTTTAAGGGGTTGTCTTGCAGTAACAACATGGAAAGCCGCTTGCAGTTTGGCTTGCTCCTCATGACCAACGCCTTCAGTTGGTTTTGCATAAATGAAGCTCTTTCTACCTCAGGAGGCCAATCTTGTCCTGAGGGTAGATCAGTAAGGTATTTTCCAGATCTAATAAGAACTTGATGACCTGCGTGAGCCATAGTGTCAACAGCCGTTGATCGGACCAATTTAAGCATCTTTACTGAGTCCTCCCCGCCTTCCTCCAAAAGATGTGCATCCTTGAGCTCTTTCAGCACATCTTTCCCCCGTTTCATGCTTTCTTCCAATGTTTCGATCTTACCTAGCAGACCCTCCCACATCCAACACTCTATCAGCACTTTGATTTCAATAGGATGATCATTTGGGAATAAAGCACAGAGCAGAAAACAAGGTCGGGTTTCCGCTCTTAGATTCTCATAGCTATATCTGAAACAGTCAAATAGCTCTTGATCCCTGTGTCCCAGGTAGGTTGGCATTCTACCTAAGGATGTTAACTCTTCCCTCCATGAAGCATTGAATCTAGCAGAGTTCTCCTCGTGTATTTCACTTACTACTTGTGAGAATATTTTGATTGCCAATGGAAGGCTGTCCAATTCTGCTATAGCCCTCTCCGTGATAGCAAGAGTCTCAGCATGTAATCGTGAATAGTTAGATCCTACTTCATTTATGAATAGCTCCCAGGCCTCGTCTATATGTAGAGGCTTAAGCTCAAGAATTTCTTTTCTTGTAATTCTCCTGCATACTGAACGGATTCTGGAAGTTACTATCAGCTTACAGCCATCCGTTGGCTCAGGAATTCCAATGTCTTGGAGAGAGAATGCCTGCCACATGGAGTCTAAGACAAGAAGGAATTTCCCCTTTTGTAATAATGAATTACTCAATCTCCTAGCTCTCTCGGATGTATCACTGATCGTGGACACATCGATTTCTAAGCTACGAGCGAGATCCTCCTGAACTTGCCAAAGGCCCACCCCATATTTGATGGGTACCCATATGACATAATCAAAGAGGTCAGGCTCAGCCAGAGCTCGGTTGTGAATAGAAATAGCAACAACCGTCTTACCAACGCCCGCAGTTCCATGAATGCATATCGTTCCTCCTGCCTGTGTTTGTGAGACTATTTTCCAGATTGTTTCTGTGGCTTGTTTCCTGCTCTCTCCCATAAAACTTACAGAGGGTTGCTTGGAACCTTTCACAGATGATTCTCGACATGTGTATTGACCTTCCTCTATCAGCACATCTAGCCGGGCAATCTTCTCTTCTATCAGCCTCCCAGCTGGAATCTGCACACAAAAGTTAGGCAGCCACCCACTTACACACTTGTCATTCGCTCTCTGTTCAAGCTCAGAGACGTCCACTTGGATTAAGAATTCTTGAGCCTTACAAATCCATGGAGATGGGTCTGGCTTTAGAACCACAGTCCCATTCACCCGCCGCTTTAAAGCTTGAATTAGATTCTCTAAAGCATGCACTTTTACCTTCAGCACTGCTATATTGGTTCTGCCTGTTCTTGAGGAGGTATAAGCACAAGCAGATGATCCAGCTATTGCCGTCAAAAGGCCAAAGAGGGCGGCCCCAAGTGTGATTATATCAGTAGCTGCAAACCAGAAAACAAAGTTCACATCTTTGACAAGCTTAATTATCTAAAAAGAATTCATCCTGGTTTAATTATGAAAAAGCATTGCTTTCGATATACTTTTAGGTATTAAATGGATTGAGATTTTCGGATAAATCAGGTTGGTTTCAGAATTGAGTCACATTTTGCAAGTCTAATTAATGACAAATATTTTCAACCAAAAAAATAATAATGACAAATATTAAATCTAGTACCATGAACAACAAGCTAATGAAAACACAGTATTAATAATAAAACTTATTAGATGTGGAGTGGAACTTACCTAACATGGCTGGTCCTTCGGCTAATAAGTCATCGTTGGTTCAACAAACTCGACTCCTATCTTTAAAGATTATTAAAGGGAGTCCACCCTGGAAAGAGAAAACAGATGAGCATCATCAGAGGATTAAATAAAATAAGAAATTACATTAATCAACACAATAACAACAGCTATCGAAAATATCCATTGCCAGATTAGGCAAAATTGATGCAAGTGTTTTACAAATTTTGCAACCTAGTTGGTGTCAGTTGTAACTCCATAGAACAACCAGAACTAGCATTGCTCTCGATCTGTAAACGCTTTTCTTTCCTGTAAGAGGGTTCTATCGATCTATCATCGTGATTTCTGGTGTTGATTTCTCTTTAATTTGCTCCAACTTCTATAGTAACCCTTCAAATCCAGGGAATTTAGAGTTGGGACTTGGGACAGTGTACCTCCTTTCTAGACGAATCCGAACGTCTTTCGCAAACGTTGGAATCAAAATATTCAAATTCCAAATTTTGAAAAGACATATTCACATGAACGAGGATTCCACAACTGAAATCTTTACTCCCATATTTCTTCCCTTACCCAACCAAAATAAAAAAAACCTTGGATTTCATTCAAAAGAACTGAAACTAATTATAACTTTGTCAGTATATCTCTATTGTAAATAAATAATTTAATTATAAATTAATAGTAAATTACAAGCCATCCGAAAGACACTTCAACATACTGTGTGAAGTGTTGAAGCACTTAATCCGGCCACCCAAATTCTAAAATTTTGACTAAAATTTCATTCATAAGACTTACCTATATGAATCCCCGAAAAATCACCTTCGTCTCTTCATCGTTGATCCCTTGATCTTGCCTTTGGCCTAGAAAGTTGGGAAATTAGCTATGACCTCGCAAATGATCTTCATCTTTCATATACAATTTATGTATGTTATTATTGGAATTAATCAGCCGTGTGACACATTCTGCCACGACGTACGAAGACAGCCTAACACCTATGAGGCTATGAGTAAACTATTAAGGACATGCATGGACATGCAGATGAGCATGCACATCATTTCTTCTCCACTAAACTTATACTAATAAATTAAGGAATGCATACCTGATTCGTCCAATGATATTAAGTTGTGTAGGTATGCAATTTCAACGACATTGGGACAACTATTTCGCATCCTCACATTTTGACTAATTGGAGTATACTACTAGAGACTTCCAATTGTATGATCATTTAACGTGTTAACCTTTCTCTTTACGTCAAGATTTGGATTCCACGTCGAATCAGAGATGATTCTAGACCAAGTGGGAAAGAATGATACAATTTAATATATTGTAACTCATCAATGAGTACATATTGGTTCATTTATTGGTTGTTATTCAAGAGTTCAGTTGTTGGATACTTGTATCATAGGAACAATGTCTGTTACTATGAGACCAGTGTCAAGTATCCCTCTTTGGTTTTGATAATGACAAACTCTATAAGGACTAACGATCTTTATGTTTGTGTAAGTTGTAATGTAGATTACAGGTTAAAACAGAACATAAGGGCACAATCGATGAAACACTGATGTGAGGGAACAACAGTGCGAAAACGCTTCATCTTTCCTCATTTAGTAAGCGCGTCAATCTGTTGAGAGAGGATCAGATCCCGAAAGATTTGACAGCTGGATGGAGTAGATAATTCCGAACAACATCTCCAAAATATTGAGGAATTCGGTTCTAGTCTTTCTAGGATTAGATAAGATAGAATCATTGTAAATCAGATTTATGGTTGATAAAATAATCACAAATTATATCTTAATTACGAAAGTAAGTAAGAAAGATATGATTAGGTTAGTTTGTTGCACTAAAATAAGGTTAAGTGATTAGGTTAGAATTACCGATTACAAGTGAAGTCATCGTGTAGTCTGAACCTGGTCACTGTAAGTTGTGTTGTGGTTTAGTTTTGTTGTTGAATCGTTCTAGGGCTGAGAAGTTGAATTAGATAGGTCTAGGTTCTAGAGAATAGGATAAGAATATCATTGACAACTCTACTTGCTTGTAGTTCGTGTGAAATCAATAAAACTAAAAGAATCATTACAACTTCTCTACGGAGGGAGTGGTTTTTTCTTCAATCAACTAGTTGGTTGTTTGAAGATTTCCACTATAAATAATCGTGTTCACGTAATTACATATTTTTGCTGGTACATTGTTCTTCTGGGAACAATATTTGTATTTCTAACACATTTGTTCCAATAGAAATGGATCACCATCTTAAATCATGAGACAAGTCAAGACATTAATTGTCCAATTAAAGAACAAGGCGCATCGATGCAAGCATAGACGCGCCTGACGACAAGCAACATTGTAAGGCTGCCGACACTTGGCCAAGGTGTGACATGACATTTGGGCATCCATGGAGATGTTAAGGCTTTGACATGCAAATATACTTATTATAGAAGCATGTTATAAATTATCTTAATCTAATACCGAATTTAGTAGTTAAGGGTTAAGATAAGGCATGTCATACTTAGCTAGTATTGCCACTTTAACCATTATCCAGTTATATTATAAGTTTATATAACTTATCATACTAGCATGTTGTTATTATTATTATTATTAATTATTTGTGTTAGGGTGATAACCGCGACCGACGTCGACACTTCTCTAGAGTTAACTAAGTGTATTTTTCTATCTTTTTAGCTTTTTAGTTATCTTATTTGTAGTGATTATCTTACGAGCCTTTAACAATTATTTATCGGCTTTTTTAATTTGAGGTCGACGACCTGAGGTATCTCCCAATCCATACATATTAAAGACTAATTCCTATTCATAGTTCGTGGTTGATGTTAGCCCAATGAATTTTGCATACGGAGGAAATCAAACACTGGACCTCCCTCTAAATAGCAAAGTAAGTTCAAGTCAAACTTTTGGCCCCCAAACTTACTTTACTTGTGGCAACCTTCCGGCCGCCCAATGACGGTCAATCTTTCGAACCGTTGCTGAATCCATGGGCCTAGCTTAACTGTTGGGAGGTTCTAAAGAAAGATCTTCATTAAAGGACAAGAGAAGAGGAGTTTCCAAATAAAAAATGGAAAATTTTTTGCCCTCTTTGTGTAAATCCAATAGGGTCTTGCACCACTATGCCAATCGGCTTGTTGTGTTATTCTTTATTGGCTTATTTGATATATGACCAACACCGATTAGTTTTTATAATACTAATAATAATAATCTTTGGATCCTAATTAGAGAACCATGGAAAAGACAACCTGACCCTTTTGGAACCAAATTTATATCTTGGTTTGGCCTGGAGTCTCTAGTTTATTTTAGTTTACTTTGCATTTCATTTATAGCATAAAAATCAATTTTGAAGAAGATTTTAACTAGTATAAGTTGGCCTTCTTCGGAACCCAATTGAATCAACATCCACTTTCGCGACTTGCTAACTCAACCCAACCTTAAGGTTTCTATGACAACTGTTATTCCACAAGAGAATTCAAAACACTTTCGTAATAAAGAAAACTGATGTTCGTATTTTTGGTATAGTTTTTAGTAGGTTTTCTTAGGTTATTAGGATTAGTTTTGATAAATTTAGGGTTAGTTTTATGTGTTTTTGGATAGTTTTACATATTTCGTGAAAAGTATGGAAGCTACTCCGTTTTGTGTATTTTTGTAGGTTTTAGCAAGGAAACGGTGCTGTTTGGAGCTGAATTTGGAGTGCTATGAAGAAGGAATGAGGAATACAAGATAAATGAGTCGAAGTCTGAGCTTTTGAAGAAGAAGTGTTGAAGAAACCAAACCCAGGCTCGTTAACGAGGCTGTGAGGGCTCGTTAACGAGGTTACGAGATAGAGTTTTCGAGAGTCTGATTTTGTGACTTATCGATCCTGTGCAGGAATTTATTCCTTGTCGGTAAAGTGTTTTTAATAAGATTTAGGGTTATTATATTATTTATTTTAGGTCTTGTTATCTTTTTAGATTTTATTTCTATCTTTTTAGAATAGATTTCTTTCTTTTAGGAATGTTTTTATTTTTTAGCCTTTTCTATTTTATAGCCTTATTAGTATAAATACCCTTCTATCTAGCCTAGAAGGAAGGAAGAAAGTAGAGTAGAGTTGGAATAGAGAGAAGGAGGAGCAGAGAGAGAGAGAGAGAGAGAGAGAGAGAGAGACGAGTCGGAGGTTGAGACTGAGCCACGGTGGACGAGAGTTACCGGGGTCATTGATTGCGAGTTTTGATTCGGTTTTTTGTAATTTTCGATTTCCTCTGAATTTCTATAAGACTATATTTTCTTATTAATTTGAGTAGTACTATTTTGTTCTTAATGTTTTCTCTTGTTGAATTTATTTGTTTCCTAGTTATGAGTAGTGAGTAGTTTTTTTTTCTAGGGTTGGGGTTGAAACCCGGCATAGTTGTGCATGGTTTGATGAGTAAGATGATGTGTTGAAGGTGATGAGGTATTTTCGGTGGTCTTTATACCTATCAAAGAAACCTCAGCTTGACCTACTCAGTAGAGTGGTAAGTAAGGGTCGAACCCACATAGACTCGTGTAAATGTGTTATTGCTTAAGTGCCAAGTAACTAATATGAGGGGTTTATTGATTGAAAATCTAAACTACTAAACAAATTGAAAACTAACTATGAATGTAAATATGATTGAGTTTAGCAAATATGAGAAAAACGTGTTCAACTAATTAGATCCATCATGATATTGCTTTATTGATCATTGGTTCTCTTGATTCTCTTCTCACTTGAACAATCTATTGTGGATAATGATCCTACTAAGGACCAAAACCTAAACTTCATATTTAGTTGATAGAAATACCAGTCTAACAACCCTAATTATCTAACAACCTAGAAGACCTTCTAGATTCAATTAAATAACAGCTTGACGATTCAAGTTATCAATAGAAACAAATACTTAGAGCAACCAGACATCTAAGTGACTTGTGAATTTATTCCCTACTTTAATCAACTTGTCCGACTGGTACTAAATTAATTAAAGTCTACTCTTGATCTTATTAATTCCAACTGGTAATTAATCAGATTCAGGTTTAATTAGAAATTCTATTAGGTAGCTAATCTAATAAAACCCTAATTTAGATTCAATTAAGCATAGGGAATAATTTCTATTCAAGTTTCTTGAGAATCAATCAAACCTCACAACTATATACAAATCATGATTTCAATAACTAGTCAAACACATGATAAATTAGCAATGCATAATTGAAATTAAAATCAAACTTACAAAGGTTCAAAGTATTCCTTGAGAGAAAACCCTAGCCTCCAAAAGTTGATCAAAAGTTATGAAAATAAAACTAACATAAATTATTTATATGTCTACTAAAAACAACCCTCATAAGATATAATAAACCAAAATACTCGGATAATCACAAGCCCAAAAACCAACATGCCAAAGCCCAAACCAATTCTCGACCCAAATTGCATGTCCGTGTGAAGCTCTAGATTGCGCGACATCGGCCCAGATTGCGCGGCCGCGCAATCGCTACCCCGCGCTTTCCCCATTCAGTTGGGATTGCGCGGCTTGGATGCTTGGGATCGATCTCGAGCTTTGGCTTTGCTTTTGGCTCGGTTCTTTCTTGTCTTAGCCCGTTTCCTATCATGTCCTAGCTTCCTTAGCTCCTTTGCCTCGTCCATCACCACCGTGATTCATTTGTACTCGCCCTGTTGTTGCTCCTGAACCTAAAAACCTGTAAAACCGAGCAAACCAACGCATAATACCCGACAACACAAAAACCTAAAAACTACATAATAACTAACCAAAACCTAACCAAAACATATATAAAACATGCATCTAAACTACTCCTATATGCAAGCTATCAAATTCCCCCATGCTTAACCCTTGCTTGTCCTCAAGCAAGACATAAATCCAATCATACCATAGAAATGCAATCTTACATCCATTTCAAGTCAAACAAACATTTCACATGTAATTAAAAACCCAACCAAGACTTCTCAGCATGCATTATAGTAAGCAACAAGTAAAGACCATTCATCCATTCTAGATCTCACCAAGGAAATTGTGTTTTCACTCAACTCTCAAGTGTATAAAGGACGTGTTTCACTCAAAATCAACCATGAAAACTAGACTACCATATGCTTGCATCAGAGTTCTAAATCTCCACCGCTGAGGATCAAATACATAACAAAAATCATGAGGTCTTTTTCCGGCTTGTAATGGGGCCAAGGTAAAGAGAAATTTGGAAGGGATAACTTTTGTCCTGTGGTGCTAAATCCGGGATAAAGAACTAATCCTAACCCAAACTTTACACTTTCTTCTCAACTTCTTCCAAACTTTCTTTTCTCAACACCTTACATTTACATTCAAACACTTTGCTTCTCTTCTTTTTTCTTCTTTCTTTTGCCTCTTTTCAACTCTTTCTTTCTTTGCTAATGAAGACTAATAACATTTAAGCACTTTTTCTTTTGTTTATTTTGCAACACACTTCATCTTCATTTTTTTTTCACTTTGAACCCAAGAGTTTTATTTCCTCTTTTCTCCTACTTTTTCTCCAATTCCCCCATACTTACATCAAACTCACACAAAATACAACCAAAACCTAAAGTCCTAAATCCCGGATTATGGGTCAAGCTTTTTCGGCTATGGATCATTTTGTGGAGCTAGTTAAAAATAGGCTTAAGGCTCAAATAAATGGGGTGTCAAAAACATGGATCTTGTAGGGTAGGAAGGGAAATAATAGGCTAATAAGAAACATTGCCTCAATCATTTTAATGTCATGCATTCAATCATATAAAGCAGCCTCAAAATAGAGTATTAACGCAAGTTCTAGAGCTAGATAATCATGGTGATACACTCAAGAATATAGAGAACAAATAATCATGGAAGGCCAAAAATAATAAACCTCACAGAGCTAATATTTTCTTTTGTCTAGAACTTCAGAATAAATCAAATACTCAAGCTAAATACATGCTCCATCCTATAATCAAGTCATTTAATCAATGATCATGCTTATATCATATCCACTTCAGTAAATCATGCAAATCATGGGTTAGAACTTATACTTAACTTAGAAACACAAGAGGACTCAAACAATGGGGAAATAAGAACCTAAATGCAATATTTTTGTATTTTTTTTTCAAATTTTTCTGATTTTTTTTTTCATTTTTCAGAATTTTAATCAATGTATGCAAAAATTTTAAACATGACCTAAACTAATGCAAACTATATGGTATGCAAATAAGTAATTCCCTTCACCCATGCTTAAAACATACTTTGTCCCCAAAGTATAGTAAAAAGTAAGGGAAAGAGAAAAACTCACAAAACTCTAGTTGTTTGGCGGGTAATAAGGCGGAAAATCTTGTGGTGGTGGTGGCTGGTACTCCGGAGGATACTCTGGCTGCAATGGCCGGTAAGATGGTATCTGCTGTGCTGGTGGTGGATGATATGGCGGAAACTGAGGATATAGCGGATCTGGAAAGGCATACTGCGGATAAGACTGATGAGGAGGATAACCCGCTGAACTCCAGCCATCCAATCTAGTGTTGAGCAGTCTGAAAAGCAGCAAGCTGCTGATCCTGATGAGTCTGATATGATGTGAACCTCTGATCCACATAACCTTTCATGTTCTGGAAGCTCTGATCAATGTGAGACGTCATACTGTTGTAGCGCTGCGTGTTCTCCAGATGCATCTGTCTCATCATCTCCATCATCTGACTGTACTACGTATCACCTCCAGCTGGTAGAGACTGATCAAAGCGTTGCTGCTGATTATCCTCCTCAGACTCAGCATCCTCATCAGTGTCTACAGCTTCAGCAGACTCTTCCTCTTCCTCTTCTTCTTCTTCTTCTTCAACAATGGTGAAATCCTCATCCATTTCCTCCTCTTCAGACTCCTCAATAACAACTGGGGCCTTATTTTTACCCCTAACTGGACCCCTGACATCAGTCACACTCAAATCATCATCCCGAACATCAATGAACCGGTTAGCTGGGCTGTCTCCAATCCTTACTCGACTCCCATCAGGAAGCGTCATTACTCGCCCAGAATCTCCAATCGTCCAATAGTAAGAGTTCTTGTAAATGTAAAGTGCTCCCATCTTCTTCAACATAGTAAAATCAATAGGCACAGGCGGAATGTCAACCTGTAACCTGCTCACATCAACTCCAAAATGCTTAGCCAGATGGGTCACAATCCCACCAATACAGATAGCTCCTCCACCCTTGTTTCCGACATGGTACATGTGGTTCATAAGCATAGCACCCATATTCATCTTTTTCTTTTTCAGACAAGCTGCTAACACAACTACATCTTTCTTTGGGCAATTGTTTCCACCATCACCCCGCCCATTCATGGTGCTAGCAATGAATCTCTGAAAAACCTTAATGGCGGGGTGAGTAATGGGAGAGGCTTTTTCTCTAGAAGGCTCATATTTAGCCTTCCATTTAATGACTCTCTGCTGATCGGCCCATGTAGATCCTGTCTCAGTAAACACCATATCCTTAGTAGAAGGGAAATTGAAGAAACCGAACACTCGGTTGACTTCTTTCAAGGTCAGCTTCCTACTAACTCCTCCTAGTCAAAATTTAATCTTCCCTTCTCCTCTGAAATCAATAGACAGGGTACTCAGAAACTCTAATGTTAACCCCTTGAATGTGGGTTCACACAACTTCAAGAACTCTCCCATGTGCAAATATGCTCCAATCTCATTCAACATATGAGCTATCCCGATCTCATTCATTAAGTTCCAGTCTATGAACCTGGTTGCTTTCCATTCCCTATCTTTCAAAAGCTCAAACTGGATCACATGATTGTTCTTTGCCAAACTGATCCCAAAAGTCTCTTGGGTATTTTCTCCCACCACAGCAGGGGGAGCGTAAGCAGCTCGGGATGATGAAGCTCTGTCTGTTCTACTTCTTTTTGGAGCCATTTATATCAGAAATTCACAGAAACTTGCACAACACCACAAACGGACCAAGCAAACACAATTTTTGTTGTCCCGGCAAGGACAACCACAACAATATTTCACAAATAATCGCTCAAACACTCACTTCCCCCACTACCTAGAACAATTTAATCAAAATTTAATTAAATTTTAATCAAATTATAGGTGTTTTTCGGATTTATGTAAAAAGCTCAAATAAAACACGAATCTAAGCTAGAATCATGCAATAAACGAACTTTTGTGAAGAACTTAAGCCTAAATCCGAGCCTAAAGGGGTCAAATTCGGGTTTTTCTAGCCAAACCTAGATCTAGATTCAACTAATTAAAAACCGAAATTGAATGGAGATTTTGAGAAACTTACTTGAATCCTTGTTGATGTGGAGTTGTTTGCTTGATTTGAGGTTGAAATCCGGCTTGGAATGGCTTGAATGGAGCTTGAGCTTGCCTTCAATGGAGGTTTGAGGGAGAGGTAGGAGAAGGGAGGCATATGAATGGGGAAAGGAGGCTGGAGGCATCGGGTTTAATTAAAAAGAGGGTTCCCGAAAAAGTCCAGATTGCGCGGGATCGCGCCTGATTGCGCGGCCGCGCAATTGCGAAGCCGCGCAATTGCCTCCCAGTTGGGATTGCGCGGCTTTGGGCCTTTGGATTGCGCGGCCGCGCATTTAGCAGCTCAAGCCGCGCAATCCTGATTGAGAACTGCATTGCTCGGGCTGGCTTTGGATCCTTTGGCCACACAATTTTTACCCCCCCTTCTGAGTTCTTCTGTACTTTAAGGCTTTGCCCGAGTTTTCTGAACTTTTGGGGATTATTTCTACGTAACTAACTAATAAAAACAAAAATTGTAAATCAGAAAACAAAAATCAAAGCAAAACTTTCCTAAAACATGGGTTGCCTCCCAAGAAGCGCTTGTTTAACGTCATTAGCTTGACGTAAAAAGGATATTAAGAAGGATACGAGCTGTGGAATTCGATCTCCTCCCCATCGAATCCCATCTTCAGAATGCCTTGTGGTATGTCAATCCTTGTATTCGCAGTCTTCAAAAATGGTCGTCCTAGCAACATTGATATCTTTCCAACTCCCGATCCCATGTCCATCACTAGAAAGTCAGCCGGAAATTTCAAGCAGTCTACCGTAACCCATACATCTTCAATTTTTCCTTTGGGCCTTATAGTGGAATGATCAGCTAACTCTACTATGGTTCTGGTCTCCTTTAATGGTCCCATACCGAGTTTCTCATATAAGGACGAAGAAATCACATTGACAGATGCACCTAAATCAATTAAAGCTTCATTCACTTTGGTGCTTCCAACCATGCAATGAATAGTGAACATGCCAGGGTCACTGTACTTCTCGGGCAAACACTTTTGAAACACAGCAGACACATGTTCTTTTTCTTTAACTTGCTTCTGACTTTTCTCCTTTTGTCCCCTTTTCAGAGTGCACAACTCTTTTAAAAACCTTATATACTGAGGTACACTCTTGATCAGATTCAGTAACGGGACATTAACTTTACATGTACTGAAGACCTTGAACAGCTCTTTGTCATTCTTCAATTTTCGGGTTTCTTTCAAGGCCTCAGGAAAGGGTGGGACAGGTACATAGGCTTTCAGAAGAGGTTCAGAGTTGTCTTTCAGCTCGCCCAGATTGCGCGGCTTCGCACCACATTGCGCGGTCGCGCTTTCACCCTCGACCCCGCGCAATCCCAACCGGGAGCATATTGCGTGGGATGCACATTGCTCGACCGCGCTTTTAACAGCCAACCCGAGCAATTTGCCTTCGTTCTGTTCTGTTGATTCTTCAGCTTTGTTCAACTGGTATACTTGTTCTGCCTCAGACTCATCATAAATGGAGACAAAACTGACATTTGCCCTCGGGTTAAGCTCTGTCTAAGACGGTAGCTTACTTGAATCGTTGGCTTCCAGCTTGCTCACTGCCTCAACAATCTGACTAACTTGATTCTCCAGATTCTTTATACTGGACTTGGTTTCCTGTTGAAGCTTAGTTAGAGAACCATGTATTATCGAAACTGTCTGAGTCAGACTTTTGATCATCTGGTCAGTGGACATAGCATTTTGATTCACTCCCTGAGCCTGAGGTTGGAAAGGTGGTCTGTATTGAGCTTGTCCACCTTGATTGTTGAACTACTGATTGCTTGAATTGCCATACCTCAAATTAGGATGATCCTTCCAGCCTGGATTGTAGGTGTTGGAGAAGGGGTCATACCTCGGCCTAGGTGGTCCATATCCTCCTATTGCATTCACCTCATCGTTTTGATCTTGAAGTGTAGGGCAAGCATCAGTGGGATGCATGTTATCAAAACAAATCTCACAGGATTTCACCTATTGTCTACCACCTTGCTGCAAAAGCTGCTTCATCATTGTTTTCAGCTCAGTGACTTCATCTTGGATTCTTGAATTAGTCACCACAGAATTTGCAACTCTTGAGCCAGTCTCTTTTCTGAACTGTCTTGTGCCCTCAGACAGTTGTGTGAATAGTTCAAATGCAGCAGCCGGAGTTTTGTTCAGAATGTTACCTTGGCAAGCTGCATTCACCATCCTTCTCTCATCATCCAAGAGGCCATTGAAAAGATACAGAATCAGGTCTTGATCAGTGTAGCCATGGAATGAATAGCTGGCTATCAGCCTCTTGAATCTCTCATAGTATGCATACAAGGTCTCATTAGCTTCTTGCTCAATGTTGCTAATCATCTTCTTCAATTCATCGAGCCTTGTAGCAGGGAAGCACTTCTCTAGAAAGGCTTCTTTCATCTTAGCCCATGTATCAATACTTCCCGGAGCCAAGTAATAAAACCAGTCTTTAGCCTGATCCTTGAGAGAGAAAGGAAAGGCTCTCAGCGCGATCTGGTCATGAGTCACATCAGCAGGCTTCATGCTTGAGCACACAACATGAAATGCAGAAAGATGTTTGTTGGGATCTTCACCACTAAGCCCATGGAATGAAGGTAAAAGATGAATCAACCCTGATTTTAGCTCAAACTTGACTCCCTCAGCAAGAGCAGGGAATTGTACCGCCAACGGCTGTTATGCCAGATTCAGTGCAATTAACTGTCTCAATGTTTGTTCAACCATCTCTACTATTTCAGGAGTGCTTTCAGTATCAGAATCAGACGAGGAAGATGCCAGGTTGAGCTGTAATTCCCGAGCAGTCGCACGAGCTTGCCTGCGCATCCTAGAGAGTGTCCTTTCTATTTCTGAATCAAAAACAGCAAGAGATGGATCAGTAGCACGAGTATGAACCATATAACAGGTTCACACCCAAAACAGCACAAAAGTAATAAACACAGATAGCGACGAGTCCCTGGCAATGGCGCCAAATTTGACGAGGTATTTTCGGTGGTCGTTATACCTATCAAAGAAACCTTAGCTTGACCAACTCAGTAGAGCGGTAAGTAAGGGTCGAACCCACAGAGACTCGTGTAAATGTGTTATTGCTTAAGTGCCAAGTAACTAATATGGGGGGTTTATTGATTGAAAATCTAAACTACTAAACAAATTGAAAACTAACTATGAATATAAATATGATTGAGTTTAGCAAATATGAGAAAAGCATGTTCAACTAATTAGATCCATCATGATATTGCTTTATTGATCATCGATTCTCTTGATTCTCTTCTCACTTGAACAATCTATTGTGGATAATGATCCTACTAAGGACTAAAACCCAAACTTATTTAGTTGATAGAACTACCAGTCTAACAACCCTAATTATCTAACAACCTAGAAGACCTTCTAGATTCAATTAAATAACAGCTTGGCGATTTAAGTTATCAATCGAAACAAACACTTAGAGCAACCAGACATCTAAGTGACTTGTGAATTTATTCCCTACTTTAATCAACTTGTCCGACCGGTACTAAACTAATTAAAGTCTACTCTTGATCTTATTAATTACAACCGGTAATTAATCAGATTTAGTTTTAACTAGAAATTCTATTAGGTAGCTAATCTAATAAAACCCTAATTTAGATTCAATTAAGCATAGGGAATAATTTCTATTCAAGTTTGTTGAGAATCAATCAAACCTCACAACTATATACAAATCATGATTTCAGTAACTAGTCAAACACAAGATAAATTAGCAATGCGTAATTGAAATTAAAATCAAACTTACAAAGGTTCAAAGTATTCCTTGAGAGAAAACCCTAGCCTCCAAAAGTTGATCAAAAGTTATGAAAATAAAACTAACATAAAGTATTTATATGTCTACTAAAAACAACCCTCATAAGATATAATAAACCACAATACTCGGATAATCACAAGCTCAAAAACCAACGTGCCAAAGCCCAAAACAATTCTCGGCCCAAATTGCATGTCCGTGTGAAGCTTCAGATTGCGCGGCATCAACCCAGATTGCGCGGCTGCGCAATCGCTACCCCGCGCTTTCCCCATTCAGTTAGGATTGCGCGGCTTGGTTGCTCGGGATCGATCCCGAGCTTTGGCTTTGCTTTTGGCTCGGTTCTTTCTTGTCTTAGCCCGTCTCCTATCATGTCCTAGCTTCCTTAGCTCCTCTGCCTCGTCCATCACCACCATGATTCATTTGTACTTGCCCCGTTGTTGCTCCTGAACCTAAAAACCTGTAAAACCGAGCAAACCAGCGCATAATACCCGACAACAAAAAAACCTAAAAACTACATAAAAACTAACCAAAACCTAACCAAAACATATATAAAACATGCATCTAAACTACTCCTAACCAAAACATATATCTATTGAGATTGCTTGCTGTGTTTATACCTAGATGAAAATCAAGATAATTTGAGTTTTTTACTTGATTGAGAGAGAAAGTTATAAACTTGAAGGTTGATATTGTTTGATTGTGAAAGTTTCAAGCTTTAGATCCAAAACAAGCAATTGAGTGAATTAGTTTTATGAAAGTAGATTAATTTAATTGCTAGTCAATGAAAGTTGATTGATTTATCTATTTAAAGGCATGATACTTATCTTCTTATGAGTTTATATGCATGATTATGTTGTGGTAACCCTTATCCTAGATCTTGTTTTTATTTAAATTCTCCTAAGTTATATTCGTTACTAAGTTTATAGCCTCGGTACCGAACCTGTTTAGTTCGTTATTTTTAGTTAGTAGTTTACGGTGGTTCGTTAATGACCATACAACGTCGTTAACGAGGCTGTTTGTGATTGTTTTTCTTGTTTTTGTTTGATTTTTATTTAATAGTAGTCGATAGATAAACAAAACTTGCTCCTCGTGGAACGATCTTGACTCCCCTATACTCAGCGGGGTCTTGACTTATAAATTTATTTTTTGTCCAAATTAAAGGCCCGTGAACAAATTGGCGCCGTTGCCGGGGAAGCAACGAGTTTGTTTGTTTATCTGTGGGTTTGGGAATAGACCGACCCCGTTTTTGTTTTTATTTTTTGTTTTCTTTGTCTGTTTTCTAAGCGTATGTCAGTAGGACGTCGAAGGCTTGAATTTGACAACGCCAGTTATTATTCAGAACCTGAACGTTCCCTGCACCGTAGACACCGAGAGAACCGATCCATGGCCACACCTGAAGAGTTGGCTCGTCAGTTAGAAGTCCTCCAAAACCAGATGGAGGCATTGAAACCGAGAATGAAGACCCCGCTGCTGAGGTTGAGCGTCAATGAGCTAACAATGCTCGTCTACAGGAAGAGCTGAATGCCTATTCGAGGAACGCCAAACAATACATGCATCCAGAACTGAGGGTGCCAGAATCACCAATCGTGATTTCAGAGATAGATAAACCATTTGAGATTAAATCTAAATTTATATCCTTGATAAAGTGGGCTAAATTTGAAGGGAAACCTACTGAGTGCCCTATGGAACATATTAGAAATTTTCTTGATTTATGTGACACCATAGTTGTTGAAGGTGTCTCACTTGAATATGTTTAGTTAAAAGCTTTTAGGTGGTCTCTTGCTGGAAAGGCCCTGAGCTGGTTGGAGAGCTTACCTCCTATGTCTATCAGGACTTGGAAGAACTTCTATGATCAATTTCTTACAAAATTCTTCCCGCTTGCCAAGACAACGGAGTTGAGAAAACGCATCACCTCCTATCACTAGCTGCCTAATGAGACTTTTGTTGAAACATGGGAAATATTTAAAGAAATGCTTAGACAGTACCCCACTCATGGGCAACCTTTATATGTTCTTCAAGAAATCTCTTTCCAGGGTATCAACGCAGAGACCAAGAACCGCATCAACACGCATACAACGTGCGGTTTTATAGAGATGGACCCTACGGCTGCATGGGAATTGCTGGATAAGCTGTCCAATTATGATGCCATGTATGGAACCCAGCAAGCTCCCCAGCCCCAGAAACGTCTCTACGTGCCTAACTGAGAAGAAGTTGACTCAGACGTCAAAAATCAATTTCTACAAGACGAGGTCAACCGCCTGAAGAAGCAGGTAAGTTTTCTGAAATCCTCTCAATCTTGTCAAGAGTGTGGTTCTTCTGCCCATAGTACTTCTGCTTGCACTAACATAGAGCAGGTAAGAGCTGTTGAGACAATTGCTGAAATGAATTACATGAGAGGCCCATACAGGAACCAGCCTAGCAATTTTGACAGGTCAAACAACTATCAGAAGTGGGGCAATCAGAATCCAAATCCAATCTATGTAGCGCCTCCACTAGATAGATGACTTGCGCCTTATTGACCTCCAGGCCATCAGGAGCCACCATCTTGGGTACAAGGGTTACAGGAAAGCATTAATGGAGTCCGCAACAAGGTTAATGAAGTTCAAGCCAACCTTAACCACCAAAATAAAAGATGGGGAGAGTTCGATGTATGGAAGAAGAATGTTGATTCCCAACTAGGGAACCTTGCTGCACAAATTCCGAGGCCACAAGGGCAACTTCTGGGCCGTCTCGAAGTAAACCCTAAAGGACAAATATTAGCGGTACACCTTAGGAGCGGAAAGACATTACCGGAGCGTGTCCAGGATAAGGACAAGACGGAAGAGGACGCCACGGTTTAGCTCGGTAACGAGCCAACGAGGGCAAGTACCGAACCAGCACACCATGTTGACGAGGCTCCGAGGGTACCTAACGACCCTAATCCAAGTAAGTTTTCTAATCTGATCCCTCCTCTCAATCCCAGGGTAGTTAACGACCCCATCAGGGTCGGTAACGACCCGTCGAGCGTACCTAACGACCCTAGTGTCGACCCGGTAACTTCACCTCTCGAGCCTAACTTGGTTACGAGAATGGTGAAATCTCTTCCATTTCCCACTAAGAAATCTATGGACTCTACTGAGAGTAAGTTCAAGCGTTTCGTAAAGATTCTTCAGGGCATTAATATTTCCATCCCATTCACTGAAGCCCTAAGCGAAATGCCGGCTTACACAAAATTTTTGAAAGATATTCTTAGCAGGAAAAGATCCATTACGGAGCTGCAGGATGAAGTCCGATCTATAGCTCTACCAGAAAAGTTAGGAGATCCAAGGAGATTTGCAATAACAATCGGCATAGGCGACCACAAGTTCAAAGCTTTATGTGATTTGGGAGCCAGTGCTAGTTTGCTTCCTCTATCCATCTGGTCTAAAGTCAACATGGGACCGCTAGAGCTTGTAGATATGAATCTCTTTATGGCAGACGGATCATGTGTCAAAGCCACATGAATCGTGGACGACTATCCTATTCAAGTCGGGAAATTCTTTCTATCGAATGATTTATTCGTCCTCGATATGCCTGAAAACCCTCACGTCCCTATTATTCTAGGCAGACCATTGCTGGCTACAGCAAGTGCTAGGGTCGATGTGCGAAAAGGACTTCTCACTTTTGATATCGGAGAAGAACGCGTGGAACTCAGCTTAGATCAAAATGCCAATGACCCAACTGCGGTTGCACAAATCGAGTTGACCCAGCCAGAAATCGACATAGCTGTTTCCACCAAGCCTCCTCCAAATACCAAAATGGATGAGAATTGTACACAAGTCTCTACCGAACCTCAGGAGTCCATTACCGAGTCTCACATGCAAGGGTACAATCAAGAGGAGTCCGGAACACCCTGGTTTTCGGAATTCACTAACCCATATGTAGGAATACCGGGCATACTGATGGAAGATAAAGGACCAAGTTTAGTGACTCAAGTGAATAATGCCTATAAAGATAAGCATGGGGCACCTCAAGACCCCAAAATAGCCGCAAAAGAGCCACCTTGAGCCAAAGGGAGTACGTCGGGCTGACGCCGTTAAAAATAACGCTTATGGGAGGCAACCCGCTTTTTAGTATAGACTAGATTTTTCTTTTCTTTTTAGATTCTTTTTTCTTAGCTTTCTTTTGAGTTTTTTTAGTAGTTTTTAGGTTAGAAAAATAGGATAAAATTTTGAGCTAACAAGATGCAGGAGAAGGGCTCGAAAATCACTCAAGGAGGCTACGGTGGCTCGTTAATGAGCCACCCAGGGTCGTTAACGACCCGGTCTAGCGAACCGACTCGGGCAGGTAAGTTTTTATTTTACCCTAGTTTATCTTCTATCTTCTACCCTCTCTACCTAGCCGCCACCACTACCCCCTCCTATTTCTACCCTCTCCTATTTAACCCTTCTAAACTCTCAAAAATCCTACTCTTAAATCCTCTAATCCCAAACTCCAAATCCCTCAAAATTCTACCGAAGACCTTCCCAAACTCCAAATCCCTCAAAATTCTATTTTTGAGATTGCTTGCTGTGTTTATACTAGATGAAATCAAGGTCATTTGAGTTTTTGACTTGATTGAGAGAGAAAGTTATAAACTTGAAGGTTGATATTGTATGATTGCGAAAGTTTCAAGCTTTAGATCCAAAACAAGCAATTGAGTGAATTAATTTTATGAAAGTAGATTTATTTACTTGCTAGTCAATGAAAGTTGATTAATTTATCTATTTAAAGGCATGATACTTATCTTCTTATGAGTTTATATGCATGGTTATGTTGTGGTAACCCTTATCCTAGATCTATTTTTATTTGAATTCTCCTAAGTTATATTTGTTACTGAGTTTATAGCCTCGGTACCGAGCCTATTTAGTTCGTTATTTTTAGTTAGTAGTTTACGGTGGTTCGTTAACGACCTTGATAACGTCATTAACAAGGCTGCTTGTGAGTGTTTTGCTTGTTTTTGTTTGATTTTTATTTGATAGTAGTTGATAGATAAACAAACCTTGCTTCTCGTGGAACGATCCTGAATCCCTTATGCTCAGCGGGGTCTTGACTTATAAATTTATTTGTTGTCCAGAGTAAACGCCCGTCAATAAAAACTCAGGTTCAAATCCTAGGGTTCCAACAAGAAAAAATACCTTTCAATCTCAATTCCATGTTCTACTGCTTATCAAAGTTATTACCTTTCAGTCTCAAACTTTGGCAAGTTCCCATTCACAAAAGTTGCTAAGGCATAAAATATCTAGGATTGAATCAAACAAAGCTTCAAACAATGGATTGTTTAATTTAATAGATTTGTCTACCGACACATCATTGGGTTCACTGACGAGCACTTTTACGTCGCTATAAAAGCACTGTCAAAGAATTATTCCTAACTTCCTAACCTTAGCAAAGTGGAAGCAAGGGTCGATCCCGTAAAGACTCAAAATTATTTGGATTTAAGTAATGTTACTAAACTAAGGGGGAGACTTTGTAATTATGAACTAAGAATCTAAGTAATTAAAACTAATTAAATCAAAGCAGAAAAAATAAGTTGAGATTCAAATATGGAGAAAAGCGTCCAACTAGTTTTGTATACATTGTATACATGAGTTTTGATCATCGATTATCCTTATTTCAATTTCCCTTGACTAATCTATGGTGAATTTACGAATTCAAGCTTATTGTGGTTGTTAATTTTCACCGTCTTTAACAACCTTTTAATCAATTAACCTAGAAAACCTTCTATGTCAAGTTGATCATGCAATTAAGTTCAAAGCATTCAATAGAAAAAATAATCATGAATTCCACCGTCTATTCATGAAGTCTTGTGATTAAATTCTCCGCCTTTGATTAACCTTATTCCACCGTCTATAAGTTTAATCAAAGGATTCATCCATGAATAATCAAATTCCACCATCTATTTAATTATTCTAGTTGTAATTCAACCTAGAAGTAAAATAGGTGATCAAACTATTATAATCCTAAGTGAATTTAATCAATTTAGCACAGAGAGATTCAATCTAGTCAAGGCAAACTAAAATAATTCAAATCTCACAAACAATCATGCATACAACTTCAACTAACTAGTTGGACATGAGAAAATTAGCTAGAAATTGTCATTGAAGAAAAACAAAACTTACAAAAGTCAAATTGATCTTCAATTGCAAAACTAGAGTTTTTGTCTCCCTCAAATCTCCAAATTCTTCAAACTTAGAACACAAGTAAAAGATAGCATAATCATCCAAAGAAACCCTAAGGAAAGTATTTGTATCGTAGCTAAAAATATCCATAAATACTAATAAAGTCGGCCCAAAAGATCACCCGAGGCCCAAGTCAGCGTCGCACAAACGCGCCAAAGCGCGGTCAAGTCCCTCAAAGCGCGGTCGCGCTCTCATTGTTTCTGTCCGCGCTCCGGCGATAACAACTCTAGTGACACTTTAGAGGCTGTTTTGACCCCCTTAGAGTTGGAATTTGGACTCGTAGTAAAAATATGAATTGTAGCTCTTCGAGTTAGCTTTCCAGTGATACCAAATTGAGCTTCATCCGAGCAATATAGCTCCCAAACCAAGCATTTCAAGATAGAGGTGTCAAAATAAGACTCCAATGCATGACCCGAGTTTAAGCGTTTTTATCCCTCAAGCTCTTGGGCCTTAGCTCTTCCAATCTTCACTTGCACCACTTTAAGCCTTATCTTGATCCTCCACAATCAGCTAAGATCCATCCCGTCCATGCTTGTTTATCTCAAGATCTGGAAAACCGAACAAAACAAGCGCAAAACCCGAATTTCCTAGAAAACCTAGAAACTAAGCTAAACTAAGCTAAAACCTTGCAAATTAAACATAAATATGCATCCTAAACACTACCTAAATGCAAGCTATCAAATTCCCCCAAGCTTGAACCTTGCTTGTCCTCAAGCAAGACATAAATCCAAACAAGCATTATAATCAAAACCCGACCAAGACTTCTCAGCATGCATTATAACAAGCAAAAAGTATAGATCATTCATCCATTCTATACCTCACCAAGGTAAATGTGTTTGCACTCAAACTCTCAAGTGTTTAAGGACGTGTTTCACTCAAAATCAACCATGAAAACTAGACTACCATAAGTTTTCATCAGCGTACTAAATCTCCACCGCTGGGATCAAACACATAAAAAAAATCATGAGGTCCTCTTAAGGCTTGTAATGAGGCCAAGGTAAAGAGAAATTTGGAAGGGATAACATTTGGCCTGTGGTGCTAAATCCGGGATAAAGATCTAATCCTAACCCAACCAGCGCATAAAAACCTGTAAAACCGAGCAAACCAGCGCATAATACCCGACAACACAAAAACCTAAAAACTACATAAAAACTAACCAAAACCTAACCAAAACATATATAAAACATGCATCTAAACTACTCCTAACCAAAACATATATCTATTGAGATTGCTTGCTGTGTTTATACCTAGATGAAAATCAAGATAATTTGAGTTTTTGACTTGATTGAGAGAGAAAGTTCTAAACTTGAAGGTTGATATTGTTTGATTGTGAAAGTTTCAAGCTTTAGATCCAAAACAAGCAATTGAGTGAATTAGTTTTATGAAAGTAGATTAATTTAATTGCTAGTCAATGAAAGTTGATTGATTTATCTATTTAAAGGCATGATATTTATCTTCTTATGAGTTTATATGCATGATTATGTTGTGGTAACCCTTATCCTAGATCTTGTTTTTATTTAAATTCTCCTAAGTTATATTCGTTACTAAGTTTATAGCCTCGGTACCGAACCTGTTTAGTTCGTTATTTTTAGTTAGTAGTTTACGGTGGTTCGTTAATGACCATACAACGTCGTTAACGAGGCTGTTTGTGATTGTTTTTCTTGTTTTTGTTTGATTTTTATTTAATAGTAGTCGATAGATAAACAAAACTTGCTTCTCGTGGAACGATCTTGACTCCCCTATACTCAGCGGGGTCTTGACTTATAAATTTATTTTTTGTCCAGATTAAAGGCTCGTGAACAAATTGGCGCCGTTGCCGGGGAAGCAACGAGTTTGTTTGTTTATCTGTGGGTTTCGGAATAGACCGACCCCGTTTTTGTTTTTAGTTTTTGTTTTCTTTGTCTGTTTTCTAAGCGTATGTCAGTAGGACGTCGAAGGCTTGAATTTGACAACGCCTAAGAAAAGTATTTATATCGTAGCTAGAAATATCCATAAATACTAATAAAGTCGGCCCAAAAGATCACTCGAGGCCCAAGTCAGCGTCACACAAACGCGCCAAAGCGCGGTCAAGTCCCTCAAAGCGCGGTCGCGCTCTCGTTGGTTCTGCCCGCGCTCCGGCGATAGCAACTCTAATGACGCTTCAGAGGCTGTTTTGACCCACTTCGAGTTGGAATTTGGACTCGGCGTACAAATATAAATTGTAGCTGTTCGAGTTAGCTTTCCAGTGATACCCAATTGAGCGTCATCCGAGCATTATAGCTCCCAAACCAAGCATTGCAAGATAGAGGTGTCAAAATAAGACTCCAATGCATGATCCGAGTTTAAGCGTTTTTATCCCTCAAGCTCTTGGGCCTAAGCTCTTCCAATCTTCACTTGCACCACTTTAAGCCTCATCTTGATCCTCCACAATCATCTAAGATCCATCCCGTCCATGCTTGTTTACCTAAAGATCTGCAAAACCGAACAAAACAAGCGCAAAACCCGAATTTCCTAGAAAACCTAAAAACCTAGAAACTAAGCTAAAACCATGCAAATTAAACATAAATATGCATCCCAAACACTACCTAAATGCAAGCTATCATTCACCCCAATCTTAGAATTTAGGTCTAGATAGACATGGAGAGAGAAGAAATAAAATAAATCATGAGAATATACATACCAGATTGAAGAACAAGAAAACTTGATTAAAATCTAGCAAATCCAAACTCATGATCCACAAAATCTTCAAATCTCTAACTAGATCTCTCTAAACTTGTCTCTCAAGTTGTAAGAACTTGGTAACAAACTAGATCTCCTAATCTACAAGACAAAAGAAGGTATTTATACTAGGGATAAAATAGGAAGAGGCGGCCCATGAACCAACATAAAGGGCGCACGACCAACGGTGCACGTCGTGCATCCTAGATGCACGATCCTGTGAGGTGCACGACCCTAGCCCATGAGGAGCACGACCGTGCATTTTTGACACACGACCTTAGCCTTTCTCTAAGGCCAAACGCACGATCGTGCGCCTAGGGCGCACGACCTTGGCATGGGTTTGTATTTTGCTGCACGATCCGAAGTTTCTTCAATCACCGCTCACACGACCCTGCACTAAGGTGTACAACCTTGGCTTTGATCGTGTGGTCTCTATTTTTGGCTCTTGAGTTGTTCTTTTTCGGTTCCGTTGCTTCCTAGACTGAAGTTTTGATTCTGCCATGTCTCCAAACACATCTCAATGAAGCTCGATCTTCTCCAAAGTACCTGAAAAGCATAAAGATTGGTGTGTAGACATCTAAAACAGAAACTAAGAGAAAAGTACTAGAAGACACGAGAAAAATTCATGGAAACATATTAAACAAAGTGCTAAATGCATGTCCTAAGATGCTCTAAAATGCAAACTATCAAAACTCAACATAAAACACAATAAAGTAAACACTCACCATCGCTGAGTAGCAGAGGGTTTCATCAATAAGAGAGGTTTTGGGAAGAATGCTCGCCCACTTGACCTCCTCACTGAACTCGGCCTTTCGCCCCACTTTCAGTGAGGCCTGGGACAGTGAAAGTGTGGGCGCAGGATCTCGCCCACTTCAAGAGGCCCGACCTCCTCAACGTTCGGGCTCAGCGCGATGTCCCTCCCCAGATCATCAAGTGGGTCCCCACCTTCTGTTTCTTCTTGTCCCCCTTGGCGGACGGCTCTGCCACCTTCCGCTTGGTGCCGGTCTTGCTCCCAGTCATCAAAGGTGCCTTGGCGGAGTCTTCTTTGGGAAGCAGCTCCGACCCCATTGAAGGAGCTGCTGAGGACCACAGTCAGGGGTTCTTCGCGGGTAGAGGGACCTTCGAGGTCCCAAAACCCTATGCAGAGGGACCCATGGATCCCCTCTTCGCCAACCTCAAAGCCATCGAAGTCGCGCTAAGCACTGAAAAACAAAACAAGGGTTAGTTGAGATGGAAAAAAAATGTTAAAAGTATAGAAGTAAGCAAGTACCCTCTTTTCCACCAAGATTCGGGAAGCAAAGACTCAGACTCACACGCTCAAGGCGGTCCTAAGCTAGATACTCTTTGAAGGATTTTGTCGCGGATGTCCCAAATTGCTTCTTATCTTTGGCGATCTCCCAAGGTTTCGCTTTGGGATGTTGGCTAAAGAACCACCTATGCTTCCAAACTCCCACATTTGAGGGTGTAGTGATGATGTCGAGGTTTTGGAGGCTAAGGCTCACCAAATGTGTTCCCTATTGCGGTCTCGACAATAGCAGGGTGATCATCGTGGCACTATCAGGTTCCTCACCAAATTCGTAACAGTTAATAGTATATGCATATAAGAATCTACATGCGTTGGGAGAAAGTTGTGAGGGGCACACATTAAGCGTCCACAAGTAATTGGATATGTGCTTGGCGAGTAGGAGCCGAAAGCTAGCTTGAAGACTGGGTAAATACATCATCACGCAATCCTTATAAGCTTCCATCAAGCTACCACCTTCTTCGGGGAGCGCCAACTCGATCCCATCAGGCCAGGGAAAGTTCGAGGCAATATTCACAAGCTTCGAAAAGTAAAAAACTATTTCGACTTCATCGCGAAGAAAGAACCCGGGTGTTTCATTCGGAATCATAGGAACCTGGTCTTCAACCACCAGCGGGGTGCGGGATACGAAATTGTTAATATAACTTGGGAAAAAGCTTGGTTGTTCATTAGAGTCGACGATCGTGCGTCAAAACCAGTACACTCTTCATTTGATATCGATGTGGAAGCCATCTCAACCCCAAAGGATGTGTACATTAGAGTTGTTCGAGAGGTAACAAAAGCTTTAGAAGGGTTGTAATGCCGATGAGCTCTACGGTTCCAACATGTTTTAAAGTATTCTCCTAGATAGAATTCAGGATGGCATTTTTGGATTTTTTTCGTCTAATAATTTCCTTACAAGGTCCCCTGGAATTGTTTCCCTTAGTGATTTTGACATAGATTTTGTGAGCTGTTTTCTCAATTAAGTACTCCATGTCCCCTTGAGTTCCTATTGGATCGTATGTGTTAGTAAATAGTTAGGAATAGTGGTTAAGTTGTTCCCAAGGCAGTGGAATATAAATTTTCACAAGTAAACAAAACAAAAATAAAGGGACACGGTTCTTATAGAGGAACCCTAGAACAACTAACTAGTTGCATGGATAAACCTCTACCTCCGCTGGATGATTTTGAATGACTTTCTTATGGTTCCCTTAGTTACAACATGTAAGGTTCAAACTTCTCTATTCCTAGTAGCCTTCGAGCTCTAGAAACACTTATGAACCTTCTCAATCTAAGTACTAAGGCTAACAACTCAACTAAAATAAGAAACTCAAACCTTCCACCAGAGATCTTCAACCACTTAGTTCCCTTGCTCCTAAGAACTCTTCCTTTCCCGTGGCCTAGATCACACAGTTGTCGTCGAGGACTTCTCTGAATTCTTCTTTCTTACTTGTCTCCTTTTGTGGTGTGCGGCTTTGTGAAAGTGAGTTCAAAACTCAGTATTAATTTGTATTTATAAGCTCTTCATCCTTGGAGCCCAATCTTGATTCTCTTGGCATTTGTCCAAAATGCCCTTGTCTTGCTCTCCAAAGAAGTGTACTTTTTTCACATGTGACTTGATTTGAATTTTGTCAACTCTTGAAGCTCATCAGTTCATTGGATAAATCGGATGAATTTGTTCCTCAGATTGTGCCTTTGTTTTATCTAGAACAGGCTTCCACATTTCATGCTAAGTTGTCTATGTATGGGCATGAGTGTACCCTTGACTTGGGAACATGTGGCACTTGAGTTCCCTTGATGAGAACATCTGCATATGGCTTTGCAATTTCTTTTTAAGGTGTAGTTTCCTTGAAATACTTGCACATGACACATTAGTTCCCCAATAGTGTTTGTCATTCAAAACAAGAGAGATCGATCGTTGTTCTAGTTTTGTAGAACATGAGCTCCCAACATTGTCCCTGTTTTTTATGGTGACAAATGCAATTTAGGTCAAGTTCTTGACCAAGTTCCACTTCTTCTTTGGGCACATAAAGCTCTTCCTTCTTCAGGAGTTGTTTCACCAGTGTAGCATAGGGAAGAGAGTATGAAGGAAGATTCATGCGCTTGTCCATGTGGCCAGGAATGATCCTACGCAAGTTGATTGGATGTCGGTGGATGAAGTAATCTAGAAGAATAAGATCTTGGATGTTCATGGTGTTCCACTTTCTTGTATAGGGATCACAACCTTGATGATGAATTGATGTGCCAATTTAGCGATGAGATAGAGGTTGTGGGTTGGCAGACCTTTTGTGGGAACACACGCTTCATAAATATGATGTAGCATCTCATCCTTATTGAAGACGTCCCAGGTTTTGATGCGAAGGGAGTCTAACCCTTCGCTTGGGATGTTCAATAAGCGGCAAATTTTGGTCGTTGAGAAGGGGTACTCATCGTCTTTGATGGTGAGTGTGCCCTTCTTGTCGTCTTTTGAGATGGAGAAGGAGTAGACGAGTCAGACTTGTTCCGGATCAACTATGGTAGGCTCACTGCAAAGTCTTCCTACTGCTAGGCCTTGATGAGTTCCCATAACTTACCAAGCCCGTTGTTGTCGAGGAAGTCTAAATTGAGGACAATAGGAGTAATCAACTTACGTTCCCCAAACGCAAAGGCATTGACTTCCTCTATTCCTTTGTCCTATTGAGATGATGTGTCCGTAGTTTCCACGATCCTAGGCCTTTTGTTGCCTTTGTTTTTGTTCGACTTCTTCTTCTTCTGTGGTATAACAATGAGAGAAGGATTATTTTCAAGCATGAGGACTGAGTCCTGTGATTTGGAGGAGATGGGAACCGCATCCTAGAGCTCAACGATGACCATCTATGTATTGGTCATTGGATGGGAACTCGTTGGCCTGGTGGTCCACACCATTGGCCTCCAAAGTTTCTTGATACTAGGTGGCAAGGTCATCCGCATTGAGTGCCCCAATTCCGTTGTCTTCAACGAAGTTCCTATCACCTTCTTTTGAGGTGTTGTCTTTATCATCTTCGTCTTCTTTGGTGCCTAGTTCTGCACAATTAGTGTCCTTGGCTGTTTTAGTCTCATCAACCTTTTCAACTTCATCTTCCTCAACGATTTCACTTGGTAGTTTCCTTTAGACTTTGGGAGGAGATGGAGACTTGGAAATGGTGTCATTCAGCTCAGCCTCAAACTTAGCGAGAATATCATTCTCCTTTGGTATTCCCATCATGAGAGGGTCATTGGGATGAATGTTGAAGTGTTGGGAGAGAGGCCAGTTATTGTCTTTTTCGGTGGATGGAGAGAATGGTAGTTTTTTCTATGGGAGGAGGGGGGTAAGGCTTTTTGTGGGAACTTGGGGTTAAGGGTCCTCTTTTGATAGCGAAGAGAAGGGTGGAGGACATGTTTGAGCGACAGTGGTGGAGAGCGGTGGTAGAGTATTTTCTCTAAGTGGTGGGTTCCCATATAAGGAGCAGGTAGCGAACATGTTTGAGTGAGAGGGTTGGTTGGGGGTAGTGTACGTGTCCTGAGGAGGTGGGGTAGAGATTTAGGTGTTGGTTGAGAGAGGGTTTTCTATGGGAACAAATGCTTTTACCATTTGAAGGCATGAAGTAGAGCATGGGTACTCTTCATGGGAACCTAGCCTTAGAAAGTGATACGTTAGAAATGGAAGAAAGCGACACGCGTTGATCAGACCACCATGCGAGAAAGTACATGCGTTCCAGGTGTGCAGAGGAATGATGATGTTGTCGATGGGGTGATCTTTATTTTGATGGTAGTTTCTAGTGTGGATGTTTAGGAGATCTATTTCCACCCTTGGTTCCTCTAAATCATCTATTTGTTCTTCTTCTACTTCGGTTTCACTGTTTCCATTGTGTTCCCCCTCAAGAGATGTATTGTTTCATGTCTGCTCATCTTGGATTCTTTTCTGTTCCCTCTTTGTTAACTCCAAAAAGTGATTGAATTTGGGAAATCATCGTTGAGTGGATTGAGGGAACTTGATTGGGAATTATCTTAGAACTCATCTTTGGTTGGAGGAAAATCTATTGGGTCTAGGTCATGATGGCCTTGATTATTTCCGGGTTTTAGAACTCATCTTTTTGCCTTATCAGCTTAAAGAGAGGTTCCTTGTTTTGAGGAACTGTTTCCATGTTCATAAATTCTTCGTTGAAGTCCACATGTATGCTTTCATCAATCTTTCTAGTCCTCTTGTTGAAGACTCTGTAGGCTTTGTTGTAAGATGAGTACCCAACGAAGATTCCTTCATCGCTTCTAGGATCAAACATCCCCAGATTGTCTTTTCTATTGTTGTTGACGAATCATTTGCATCCAAAGGTCTTAAGGAGGGAAATGTTGGGCTTTCTTCCTTTGATCAGCTCATAAGATGTTTCCATGATCATAGGCCGAATCATGGCTCTGTTGAGGATGTACACTGCTGTGGAGATTGTTTCTGCCCATAAGCTTTGGGGACCTCCACTCAATATCATCATGGTACGTGCGATATCTTCAAGAGTTCTATTCTTTCTTTCAACAAATCCATTTTTTTAGGAGTGCATGGAGTTGAGAAGTTGTGGGAGACTCCATTTTCTTTGTAGAATTTTAGGAATTCTGTGTTATCAAACTCAATTCCATGATCACATCTCACAGTTTTGAGTTTTATAATCCAAAGCTGACATCCATGTTTTTGATAAGCGCTTCAAATTCCTTGAATGCATTTGCCTTTGACATCAAGAAAAGATCCCACATAAATCAGGAAAAATCATCAATTAAAACATACATGTACCTCTTTCCACCATACTTGGCAATTCTAATGGAAACACAAAGGTCCATATGGATCAGTTCTAGAGGATGTATAGTGTTAACCACATTCTTTGGTTTGAAGGGAATTTTGGTCGGTTTTCCATTCACATAGGCTTCACACAACTTGGCGTCTTCAACGTTGATTCTAGAAAGGCCTATTACTAGATTTTGTAGGTAAGACTTCAACATCCGATTTACTCCTGCATGCAAAAGCCTCTTGTGCTAGAGTTCTGTGTCACGTGTGGAACTTGCAAGGCACATTTTCCTTGGAAGTTCAAAATTTGTGTCGATAATGTAGACGTCGTTTGATCTTTTTCTCTTGAGAATGATCTTGTTGGTTTTTCTTGTTGATGACCGGACATTTTTGAGAGTCAAAGGTGACCACATTGTTCCCTTGGTCACATATCTGAGACACACTTAAGAGATTCTATCCCAAGTCCATGACAAGATTAACGTTGTGGATCTTGTTTGATTTGTTTAGCATCACTTCGCCAATTTCTATGTGATGGTGCGCAAAATAACCGCTAATTATATAAGGGGATATTCATGAAATGCTAAAGTTTATATATGTAACTTAATGGGCACTCCTAATACTCGATCGTGGATTTCTAGTAGGAGGTGTTTTTATGCCAAATGATCCACTAAACGAACACATTTTGGGCTTGGGCCAAGTTGGGCCTCTTATATGTTTTTGGCCCATTAAGCCAAAGCAATAACAATATATTGAAACAAGTCGGCAACTCACTTGTGCATTTCGGTCGAGCTTCAGGCCGCTTGTTTTTTAAATACAAAACAAAAGCCTTTCAGATGCATGGTTTACACTCTCCACGTATGATTTCAACGTACAAACCATGTAGCTTGATGAGCTACTTAAAATTCCCCATGGTCGATTGTCCCACATCGACCAAATCCACACAAGCAAGTAGGTCTCATTTACTATATATAATGAAAAGTCTAGTCTAATAAAAGGGTCGAAAATCCTCTCTGGCTCGAGAACTATCTCGTTTGCCAAAGCTCGACGTGTTTGATCTCCGAGTGAGATCGCGCTATAAACGGTATAAAGTCTAAAGGCTTTATTCGTAAAGAGCACAAAACCAACCGGCTGAGGGGTGGGGAGGAGGAATAATCCACGTACGAAAACCGTTTGGTTGTACGAATTCCTGAGAGTTAGTATTTATTTAATTCCCGTTTATAGCGCGTATTATATCGGGTTTCAACACTGGCGCCATCTGTGGGAATTAACTCACCCTATCTGATAGGCGTGAAATGGTCGTGCAAATCACGGCTATGCAAAAGAGTCCTAACAATCCTAAAGACTGTAGTCTTAGGGAAGTAAGGGTCGAATCCACAAGGAGGAGATTTATCTTTCTATGTAATTCTTAATTCTTATCTCAATTAAAGTAAAAGAGGATTTTATGAATTAAACTACTATCTAGCATGCAAAAACTAATAAAGCAATTAAAGTTTGGGTTTTTATCAATTTAGGGAAACACTTAGTCAACCAGAGATACACATTCGTATGACAAGTTGATCATAGATTCACTCAATATCACATGCATATAGAATTCCAATTCATTTTCAAAGATAATTAATAGCACAACCAGATACTATCAATCCTAACTAATTGAATAACCCTGAAACTATCAAGATTCAATTCAAAAGCAGCATGAAGAATAGGAATATAATAAGGATACGATTCTAGCATAAAACAACCAACTTTTATACTAGAATGCAATTTAACTCTCTTCTACAATAGACTAGCACAACCAAATACTAGTACAATGTAGTTTGCTACTATGAAATAGAGAAACTCAGCCAGTAATTTCTCTAGATCTAGCAATTGAGATTCAATAACAACAACCCTAGAAATTGCTGAAATCAATCACATAAACAATTCAAACAAGAGAGTAAAATAATTCCATGCAATAGATAAAGAGAAGAAATCTCACAACTGAAAGTCAAACGATGCTTCAAATTGTCAGACTAAGCAAAAGGGCTTAGTTCTCCATGAAAAGCTAAAAACTCTTAAAGGAAAAAATGATAATAATGTCTGAATGAGAGATGCAACTCTCTAAAACATAATATATCAAACTTAGGTCTAAGACTATATCCCAAAAATATAATATCTCGGAATAATACTGATAGAAATATAACCAATAGAAACAAAACACGTGGCGCTCTTGAATTACGCGGCTGTCAGAGGCGGCGGGCGCCGTTGGGTTGGCGGCGGTCGCTGCCAGCACCTCAGTTCAGAACTCAAGTCACACTTCGGGGGCTGTTATGACTCACTTCGAGTTGGAATTTGGACTCGAGGTAAAAACATGAATTGTAGCTCTTTGGATTAGATTTCCAATGATGCCAAACTCAACTTTATCAGATCAATATAGCTTCCGAACGAACCCTTATAAGACAGAGGTGTCGAAGCAACAACTCCAATGGATGGCCCGAATTCAAGCGTTCTTCTCCCGATTTCCATTCCTTTCACACTTGTTCACTTTAAGACCTGTAAAACAACATAGAACAAGTGCAAAACCCAAAACTCCTAGACACTCTAGTAACTAAAGAAACGAACTAAAACTACCTAAAAACAAAGCAAACGGAACGTAAACATGCATCCTAAACACTACCTAAATGCACGCTATCAAATTCCCCCATGCTTAAACCTTGCTTGTCCTCAAGCAAGACATAGAATCAAGTCACACCACAACATTGCAATCCATGCATTCATCTCAAGTCAAACAAGCATCTCACATATAATCAAAAACCCGACCAAGACTTCCTAACATGCATTATAATAAGCAAAAAGTAAAGATCATTCATTCATTCTAGACCTCACCAAGGTAAATTGTGTTTGCACTCAAACTCTCAAGTGTTTAAGGGTAGGTGTTTCGCTCAAAATCAACCATGAAAACTAGACTACCATAAGCTTGCATCAGAGTTCTAAATCTCCACCGCTGGGGATCAAACACATAACAAAAATCAAGAGGTCTTTTTAAGGGTTGTAATGGGGCCAAGGTAAAGATAAGTTTGGAAGGGATCATATTTGGCATGTGGTGTTGAATCCGGGATAAAGAACTAATCCTAAACTCAACTTCAACACACTTTGTTTTCTTACTTCTCCCAAACTTTTCTTTCTCAACTCCATACACACTTTTATACACTTTGTTTCTTTCTTCACTTTTTTTCTTTGCCTCTTCTTCAACTCTTTCTTTGTTTTATGAAGACTACTAACAATTAAACTGAACTTTTTCTTTTGCTTTTCACAAACTTTTCATCTTCATCATTTTTTTCACTTTGCAACTAAGAGTTGTATTTTCTCTTATTCCACCTTTTCTTCCAACTCTCCCATACTTATACATAACTCACATAAAACAAAAACACAACCTAAAGTCCTAAATCCCGGATGGGTCAAGCTTATTAGGCTAAGAAAATTTTGTGGAGCTATCAAAAATAGGCTTAAAGCTTAAAAGAAATGGGATATCAAGAACATGGATCTCGTAAGGTAGGAAGGGAAATAATAGGCTTATAAAGAAACATTGCCTCAATCATTTTAATGTCATGCATTTAATCATATAAAGCAGCCTTGAAAAAGAATCATAACGCAAGTTCTAGAGCTAGATAGTCATGGTGATACACTCAAGAATGTAGAGAACAAATATAATCATGAAAGGCCAAAAATATCTCACATGGATAATTTTTGTCTAGAACTTCAGAATGAATCAAATACCCAAGCTAAATACATGCTCAGTCCTATGATCAAGGTAATTAATCAATGATCATGCTCATATCATATCAACTTCAACAAATCATGCAAATCATGGGTTAGAATCCATACTTAACTTAGAAACACAAGAGGTCTTACACAATGGGGAAATAAGAACCTAAGATGCAATATTTTTTATTTTTCTGATTTTTCTGATTTTTTTTTCTTTTTTCAAGATTATAGTCAATGCAAAACATAAAGTAAATATGTTTGATCTAATGCAACTACATGAATGCAAAGCAAGAAATTCCCTTCCCCCATGCTTTAATCTTACATTGTCCCTAATGTAAAGTAAAAGTAAAGAGAAAAAGAAAAACTCACAGACCAACAACTAATTTGGGTAACGGAATGGTGGTGAGCAACATCAGAAGGGCATAAATCGACATCTGAGAGGTGGCGGGCTGGTGGCGACCTGGCGGCGGGCGCCACCAGGGGGAGGCGGGCTGGCGGCAGGCTGGCGGCGGGCGCCGCTGGCCACTTCGTAGCCGAGGACTTTTGAAATTAATTGGCGGTGGGCGCCGCCCTTTGGGTGGCGGGTGCCACCAGTTCCGTTGTGCTCCTTGTTTACCTACCTGCGGGTTAGTCCAACACAAAAACAAAGGAAAACCGAAACAAAAACAACTAAGATAGAAAAAAAACCTAGATTAGGTTGCCTCCCGACAAGCGCCTTATTTAACATCGTGGCTCGACATTTAGCATAAGCTTACAAGATTAGACATTGTCAATTCCCTTAACAACCTGTCAAAAGCTTGTGAACACATCTCACAAGAACATAAGTAACACAATGATAAATTGAAAGTGAATATTATACCATTCAAAAACCGTTTCAACTTATCAAACCTATGTGCCCAATTTTTATGAGATGGCATATGATCAAACAAATTTAACACAAGTGGTGGCTTTAGAAAATACTTACAGTATGAATCAGAGCACTTGTCAGCAATACCACTTGTATCCAACATGAACTCCATATATTCTCCATCTTCCACCTTGTGTTGTAGACTTGGCTCCTCATCTTGGAACTCCATAAGCTCCTGATGCGAGAAGGTGGGGAAATTGAAACATGGGATTTCAAGTCCCAACATAGGACACAACATGTTGGAGGGAGCCTTAACAGATGTGTCTGGTTGATTTCCTTCCTCGTGGTTGTCAACTTCATCAGTAAAGAAGTCATCATGGTCAACAAAATAATCTTCTTCCAAAACCACAGAAGGCTCAAACTCATGATTCCACATGGGAGAAGATGATTCAGGTTCCCTAGGCTTTGTAAGTATCTTTGTGGCAGCACAAACTTCCCTTGTCAAAGCATTCGTCCCGGTAGAGAGTTCTTTCATTAAATCCTCAAGAGACGTATCAACCGGTTGTGGCTGTTGGGAAGATGACTCAACCTGAAAGCTTTGATAGCTCATGAAACATAAGAAATCCCAGCATTCCTCGAATCCCGTATATAAAATCCTATCATTGCTCATGTAGTTAGCCAATCTCCTTGTCTCAAAATTCATACCAAGAATAACTCCGATGTTGACCTCTTCATCACTGTATCCGAATCCCGGTGTACCAATTTTCAACACATGGTCTTGAAATCTAGAAAAATAATCATGGAAGTGTTCATCCTGCAATTGTTTACACTTGAACAACGCCATAGATTAGTAGCACAAGTGTTATGAACCGTAAGATAGGTTCACAACACCAAGATTGGCACAAAAATCACACAAAAGACAGTTATTGCCTCCCCGGCAACGGTGCCAATTTGATAGGCGTGAAATGGTCGTGCAAATCACGGCTATGCAAAAGAGTCCTAACAATCCTAAAGATTGTAGTCTTAGGGAAGTAAGGGTCGAATCCACAGGGAGGAGATTTATCTTTCTATGTAATTCTTATGTCAATTAAAGTAAAAGAGGATTTTATGAATTAAACTACTATCTAGCATGCAAAAACTAATAAAGCAATTAAAGTTTGGGTTTTTATTAATTTAGGGAAACACTTAGTCAACCAAAGATCCACATTCGTATGACAAGTTGATCATAGATTCACTCAATATCGCATGCATATGGAATTCCAATTCATTTTCAAAGATAATTAATAGCACAACCAGATACTATCAATCCTAACTAATTGAATAACCCTGAAACTATCAAGATTCAATTCAAAAGCAGCATGAAGAATAGGAATATAATAAGGATACGATTCTAGCATAAAACAACCAACTTTTATACTAGAATGCAATTTAACTCTCTTCTACAATAGACTAGCACAACCAAATACTAGTACAATGTAGTTTGCTACTATGAAATAGAGAAACTCAGCCAGTAATTTCTCTAGATCTAGCAATTGAGATTCAATAACAACAACCCTAGAAATTGCTGAAATCAATCACATAAACAATTCAAACAAGAGAGTAAAATAATTCCATGCAATAGATAAAGAGAAGAAATCTCACAACTGAAAGTCAAACGATGCTTCAAACTGTCTGACTAAGCAAAAGGGCTTAGTTCTCCATGAAAAGCTAAAAACTCTTAAAGGAAAAAATGATAATAATGTCTGAATGAGAGATGCAACTCTCTAAAACATAATATATCAAACTTAGGTCTAAGACTATATCCCAAAAATATAATATCTCGGAATAATACTGATAGAAATATGACCAATAGAAACAAAACACGTGGCGCTCTTGAATTACGCGACTGTCAGAGGCGGCGGGCGCCGTTGGGTTGGCGGCGGTCGCTGCCAGCACCTCAGTTCAGAACTCAAGTCACACTTCGGGGGCTGTTATGACTCACTTCGAGTTGGAATTTGGACTCGGGGTAAAAACATGAATTGTAGCTCTTTGGATTAGATTTCCAATGATGCCAAACTCAACTTTATTAGATCAATATAGCTTCCGAACGAACCCTTATAAGACAGAGGTGTCGAACCAGCAACTCCAAAGGATGGCCCGAATTCAAGCGTTCTTCTCCCGATTTCCATTCCTTTCACACTTGTTCACTTTAAGACCTGTAAAACAACATAAAACAAGTGCAAAACCCAAAACTCCTAGACACTCTAATAACTAAAGAAACTAACTAAAACTACCTAAAAACAGAGCAAACGGAACGTAAACATGCATCCTAAACACTACCTAAATGCACGCTATCACTATCCGACCTACTCTCGGGGGAAACAAGCCAGGTGTGGGGCCTCCTCCCCCTCAAGAACGTGGTGTAAACAAGCCAGGTGTGGGGCCTCCTCCCCCTCAAGAACGTGGTGTGTTAGCTATCTAGTAGGGCCAATGGCGAGGGCACTTTGTGGGCCTTGAAAATAAGCGAGGTCCAAAGAAGCGCGCGGTTCAAGTCAACGGTGGCGGGGTCTTTTGAAGGC
Source organism: Fallopia convolvulus (assembly GCA_964016875.1). Taxonomy (NCBI): domain Eukaryota; kingdom Viridiplantae; phylum Streptophyta; class Magnoliopsida; order Caryophyllales; family Polygonaceae; genus Fallopia; species Fallopia convolvulus. The sequence continues at coordinate 101,150 of OZ024732.1, forward strand.
TACATGTCATTCAAGGCGTCCCCTCGATCCTCCATGGCTAACTAGCGGGCACTGTTGACGAGAGTATTGGGCCAACAAGTAGCCAACAAGTGAGGTTGGATATTGGGCCAAAAAGCGAGGTCGGCCAAGGAAGTGTGGTCGTGGTCAACAAGCGAGGTCCAACAATCGAGGTCGTCGCCAAGCGAGGCAAGCCATCTTATCCATGGATAGCAGGCGGGGTCGGTGTCACCTTGCGTGGAGCTGTAGTAAGGTCCATTTTCCCCTTTCAAAATATTATATATTTATACATATACAAAACAACAAGATCCGGAGAGAAATGGGTTATATCTCGTTATCTTCATGCATGACTGAACCCTGCGATCGTCTTGGGAGGCAAGCCTCGATCGGGGTTCCTTGCCTTGCTTCGACGTCGGGCCGAGATCGGATGGCAACTACTCCATGCGGTGATTCTTGAGGGGCGTGCGGTGCTTCGATATCAACAAACTTGAAGGACTTGTAAAGGCTAGCTAACGAGGTTTGTTCAAGGCTTCATCACCATCGCCCGTCGCTTGGTTGCGCGGTCACTTCATGACCTCCCTTGTGCGAGGTCTAGTTAGATTAATTAGGTAGCAAGGCCAAGTCCATCCAAATGGAAGGAATGCGAGGTTTGGTGAGGCGAGGTTTTGTGAGGCGAGGTTGGGCCAAGCGGGCGAGGTCAGATGCGGTCTTCTTCAAGGCCCAAATCACCATGCTCATTTGATCTCAAATAAGCTCTGAGCGTCGCGATCTTAAAATCGCGGTCTTCTTCGGGCAACGCGGGTCATGGCATGAATGCGGTGGTGCTTGCCATCGCCGGTCGAGCTGTCGACTTCGCCCCCGCGCACCTTGTGCAAGGCTGGTTGGCGCTCCTCGCGGGGTCATTTCATTTGTGGGGCACCACTTCCCGCCTGGCTTGGTGTGTGTTCGAGGATTGCATGATCCAACCTCGGCTCTACCTCCTTGGCCATTCCTTGCGGGGTTCCGGCGAGCTCGTCATTCTCGAGTTCTTCGTTAAAGGCGGTTATGCGGGATTGCTTGGCCGCTCGGGGGCAACCCGGGCTTCTCCACCTCGCTTCGGCACCGGCAGTCGGATCAACATCTAAAGAACGAGGTCTTCGTTCTTAACCAAGCATCGTGGCGGCATCATTTGAACTGCCGGCCCACGCGACCTCATCAATGCAAAGTCTTTGGGCCACGATGACTCTACATGGTCATTCTCTAAGGGGTTGATCGGCGCGCGGTTTCGCCACGGCGGTGGTGCGTGGTCGTTCTCTAAGGCAAACTTGCAATATGATTCAAAGGCTAGTCACCGTGGAAGGAGGTAAGCCTCGAATTCCCTGTTTAAATTAATATATACATGGTAAGAATCTCATATATATATATATATATATATATATATATATATATATATATGGCATGACAAAGTCTCATTCACATGCATGAAGTGATTCATGGAGTATGTGCGAATTCTCGTTGCCATTGGTTTGAAAAACAAGAGCAAACAGAATGGAGGAAATGGGCTATTTGGCCTTGTTTGTTTTTCGTTCCAAATGGGCCCGATTGATGATTTTCATGGGCCCATTTGTCTCTCTATTTAAGTAAGAGCAAGTTAATGTCGGAAGGGCATTGATCCATCATCAAATGCGTGCACGTCGCGAGTCGGTACGAGGCACATAGTAAAAAACCTTCGTTCTGAATGCATGCGTTGCATGATCGTGGAACGAGGTAAGCCTTAAAAACTTGACTCGCTAATTAATTATACTCGTTATATACTCGCATGTTGGAACCAAGTTCCTAATTCTCTGTTATAATTAAATCCACCCCTCGCTTCCCGCTTGGGGTTGGAGATTCTCGATAAGTGCGCAAATCCACCCCTCGCTTCCCGCTTGGGGTTGGAGATCCTCGAAAATTGCTCTAATCCACCCCTCGCTTCCCGCTTGGGGTTGGATATTCTCTTATGGACGAGGTCCAAACTCTCTTATGGACGAGGTCTAGAAACTCTCTATGGACAAGGTCCAAACTCTCTTATGGACGAGGTCCAAAATCTCTTACGGACGAGGTCCAAACTCTCTAAGCGAACGAGGTTCGCTAACTCTCAAAGGACGAGGTCCAAACTTTCTTATGGACGAGGTCCAAACTCTCTTATGGACAAGGTCCAAACTCTCTAAGCGAACGAGGTTCGCTAACTCTCAAAGGACGAGGTCCAAACTCTCGTATGGACGAGGTCCAAACTCTCTTATGGACGAGGTCCAAACTCTCTTATGGACGAGGTCCAAACTCTCTTACGGACGAGGTCCAAACTCTCTATGGACGAGGTCCAAACTCTCTTATGGACAAGGTCCAAACTCTCTTATGGACGAGGTCCAAACTCTCTATGGACGAGGTCCAAACTCTCTTGGACGAGGTCCAAACTCTCTTATGGATGAGGTCCAAACTCTCTATGGACAAGGTCCAAACTCTCTTATGGACGAGGTCCAAACTCTCTATGGACGAGGTCCAAACTCTCTTATGGACGAGGTCCAAACTCTAAAAGGACGAGGTCCTAACTCTCTAAAGTGACGAGGTCCCAACTCTCAAAAAGTGCGCGAACTCCACCTAATCTCGAGTTTAGATCGCGTTGTATAAGTTGCAAGTCGATAACCACGCGCACCCGTTTATTGTCTCGTTGCCCTCGTGGAACGAGAACATCGAGCCAAGGGGTTGTTATGGTGTGCAAAATAACCGCTAATTATATAAGGGGATATTCATGAAATGCTAAAGTTTATATATGTAACTTAATGGGCACTCCTAATACTCGATCGTGGATTTCTAGCAGGAGGTGTTTTTATGCCAAATGATCCACTAAACGAACACATTTTGGGCTTGGGCCAAGTTGGGCCTCTTATATGTTTTTGGCCCATTAAGCCAAAGCAATAACAATATATTGAAACAATTCGGCAACTCACTTTGTGCATTTCGGTCGAGCTTCAGGCCGCTTGTTTTTTAAATACAATACAAAAGCCTTTCACATGCATGGTTTACACTCTCCACGTATGATTTTAACATACAAAGCATGTAGCTTGATGAGCTACTTAAAATTCCCCATGGTCGATTGTCCCACATCGACCGAATCCACACAAGCAAGTAGGTCTCATTTACTATATATAATGAAAAGTCTAGTCTAATAAAAGGGTCGAAAATCCTCTCTGGCTCGAGAACTATCTCGTTTGCCAAAGCTCGACGTGTTTGATCTCCGAGTGAGATCGCGCTATAAACGGTATAAAGTCTAAAGGCTTTATTCGTAAAGAGCACAAAACCAACCGGCTGAGGGGTGGGGAGGAGGAATAATCCACGTACGAAAACCGTTTGGTTGTACGAATTCCCGAGAGTTAGTATTTATTTAATTCCTGTTTATAGCGCGTATTATATCGGGTTTCAACACTATGATTTCCTGTATTCTTGTTATCGAAGGAGATATATCTTCCTTTTATTTGTGTGTGTAGTGAGGTGAGGTTGTCTTTGTTTCCTATCATATAATTTGAGCATCTACTATCTATGACCCACATGTTGTTCCCCCTCACTACCACATAAAAAAATTAGTTTTTGGCAACCCAAGTAAGATTTATCATGCTTGTTTCCTTACAAAGAAACACAACATTAAAGGAAGTGTATTCAACAATATTTATGTCAAGTTAGTTCTTAACAAGGTGAGATTGTAGTTCCTAGAATGGTTCCCAAATTTGGTGCTCTTCCATTTCCTAGCTGATTTATGTTTTGGTCTTGCTTATCCAAGCTCTATGACTCTTTTGAGCTTGAGCCTGTCTTTTAGGAGAACTCTCCTTGTAGTGCCCATGAGCATCATAATGCCAACAAGTCTTATAATACTCTCCTAGCTAGGTAGTCCTTAATATGGGGTCTTTGAATATTGTTCATATCCATGGTCTCTTTATTGTAGACTCTTGACCTATTTCCCTTGGCAATCTACACGTAGAGTTTGTGGCCATTATTTCTAGTATAGTAATCTCTTTTCCCATTCACTCAACTCTCTAGGAAACAATTTTTTTTCTTCTAGATGAGCATTTTTCTGTTTCTCACATCGGAGTTCTAAAAGGCTCTACACTCATTCAAATTCTCTTTCAGTGAGAGGAGATTTCTCATTCTTGGTGCACTCAGGCTCATACCCAATCCCATGTCTGATACGCACGAATTTGGTTTGGGAAGAGGTATTCTCCAAGTTTATATTGTTTTCACTCAATTTTTGTAGGAACCCATTCTTTTCCTCTTCCAAGTTAGCCATTTCTTTCTTAATGGTGTGGTAGGTAGCAGGAGTGGACTGAAGCCTATCAATAAGTTTCACAAAATCATAACAAGACTCAATACCAACACATTCGACAACAAAGTACTGCGATTCATCTAGCTTCTTTTGCAATTTAATGTTGTCTTTCACAAGTTTATCCATTAACTTAAGAAGTTCAGGTTTATCATAACTAGATAGAGAGTCAAAATTAGATTCAGTGGTTACCTTCCTAGGTTGCACCCCGGTGGATTCTCCTATGGCCATGGAACACATGTTGGGTTTGCCCATACTTCAGGATCCTCGTCCTTAGAGTCACTTTAGGTGGCGATTTAGGCCTTTTTTGGCTTTCTCTCGTGAGTTCCATGGGGTAGTTTTTTGCGAAGTGCCCTTTTTTTATAGCACTTGTGGCATGTAACATCCTTGAGGTCCTTGTCCGAGAGATTGCCATTGGAGTTGGTGTTCCTATACTCTCCTCCGTTGTTCCTCTTGAATTTTCCCTTCTTGTAGAAGGAACGGAGGGCCTTCGTGAAAAGTATGAGTTCCTTATCCTCTTCTTCCTCTGATTCCTCATATTGATCCTATACCGTCTTGAGCATCTTCTCTAGCTTTAATACAATTCCCTTATTTGCCTTGTCCTACTCCTTGTCGTCATGTTTTCTCTTCTTATAGCTTAGTAGCTTGCCAAATATTTGGTGTAGCATGAGGTTCCTATTTTTTGGATCCTCCTTGAACATCATCCTTTCGTTGACCCAGATACCAATGATTCCATTCAATAGTTGTTGCACCTTCATCTTGTCAAATATCTCTTGTTTGAGGATCCCAAGGCCGGTAAGCTTCGTGCGTAGTGACTCAAAGCGAGATTGGTACATAGATATAGATTCACCCATCTCCATTTGGAAGTTGAAAAAATCCCTCCTAACGTTGATCTGGTGGTCTTCCTTGAGTTTGGAACTTCCTATGTGCATTCGTTGGATGGCTTCCCACATTTCTTTGGCGGTCTCGAGGTTGGCCACCCTGTCAGCATCTAGTTCACACATCGAGTTTTTAAGATACATTTTGGCCTTGAAGTTGGCCTACATGCATTTCCATTCATTTTCCCCATTTGGATAGATCATCTTGAATGGTCGGATCTACCTCGAAGTTTCCTTTCTCAATGATACACCACACTTGAAAATCATGACTTCTCATCAAATCTTTTATTCTACACTGCCAATTTTCAAACCTTCCAGCAATAAGCCTTGGTTGCTTGTTGTTCCCTTGACCGTTTTGAGTCAATTGAGACGATATTCTGTATACTTGTGACACAAACACACAAATCTAGAGCGACCTGCTTTGATACCAATTGTTAGATCGTATGTGTTAGTAAATAGTTGGGAACATGAGTTCCCAACACTGTCCTAATATTTCCCTCTCAAGAACTTTTATCTTTTCCTCAAGATATGCATTTTTATTTTCCCAGTTTGGAGTTCTAGGGCTCTACTCTCACTAATCTCACTTAGGGTCAAGAACTTTTCATTGTTCACATGGTTATTTTCATTAAACCCAATCCCGTGTCTAGAGGGGACAAAGCTCATGGTCTTAGGAACTTCAGTGACCATCTTTCATTTTCTCTTTTATAGCTCTTTGGTAAGGGTTTCATTTTTCAAGGTAAGGGACAAGTAGTCGGACTTGAGATCATTACAAACACTTTCAAGGAATTTAGCTCAATGTGAAGTTCATCACAAAATGAACAACAATTAGATTTTTTTATTTTCTTGTAGTTCCTTTTGCATCTTAACGTTATCTTTAACCAACTTTGAGAGCATGCAAATCAAATCAGATTTATCATATAACCCAAGTGAATTTAAGATAGTTTGAGACTCACATCCTCTTGTTGTTCCTCTAAGTCGTCATTAATGCCCATTGTACACATGTTTGTAGTAGTCCATGACTATGGATCCTCGTCTTTAGAATCACTCCAAGTGAAAATATAAGCTTTGTTCCTCGACTTCTTTTCATCAATCCTTGAGGACTTGCTTTAGCATAGGGTCCCTTTTTGTAGCATTTGAATCACGTGATGTCCTTCAGATTTCTTTCTCCTAATTTGTAGAAGTTTTTTGAGGAATTATCTCCACTATAGGTTGCGAAGAAGCATTGTAATTAGGACAATATCATCCTCTTTTTCATCATCGGAATCATCATAATGTTCTTGAACCGACTTTCTCCATCTATAGTGTTATATCTTTGATTGGCTTGGCTAGTTCCTTGTTAGCATTTCTTCTAGCCTCATAGAAGTTTAGTTTCCCAAAGATTTCATGAAGTAGCGGGGTTCTCACAAAATGTTGTTTGGTCGTGTCACCATTCCCTTGAGAGTGATCACATGCTTGAACTTCATCTTATATGTGATCTCCTCCTTTGTGATTCCCAATCTAGATAGCTTGGTAAGTAAGAATTCAAATCAGAGCCAGTATATGGATATTGTTTCTCCAGGATCCATCCTAAAGCTGAAGAACTCCCAACGAATGTCCATTTGTTGCTCTTCTTTGATGTACGAGCTTCCTATGTGCATTTGCTCGATAGATGCCTATACATTTCCTTTGCGGTATCTAGGTCCCCCTACCTTAGCCGCATCCTATTCACACATGGCGTTGTCCAGGTACATTTTGGCCTTGAAATTGGCCTTCGTGCACTTCCACTCATTTGGACCCCACTTGGATAAGTAGTCTTTGATAGCATCGTTGATGGTAAAATTTCCCTTCTTAATCACAATTCACATATGGTAATCATGATTGCGCATCTAGTCTTTCATCAACACTTTGCACCGCTCAAAGCGACCTCCTATCAACCTGGGAGGTTCGTTGTTCCCATGACCAATAGCATTTAGTTTCGTCAACATACTACAATTTAACGCAAGCAATCTAGAGAACTAGGCTCTAATACCATATATATGTAGAATCTTATAATAAATTAGTGATAACAAACGGGAACAATTCCAGTGATAGTTACCTCATTCAGCGGAATAATAGACCCGCAAGATGTAAAAATGAAAGTAAAGCAAAGACATGTTTCCTTTATAGAAGAACCTCACATTGACCAATAAGTAAAATGGGTAAACCTTTACCTCCTGTGGAGGATTTCGAATGACGACTTTGTTGATTGGCTAGTTCCTTAGTTACACTTTACAAATCCAAACGTCTCTATAACGATCATCAAATCCTAGTAATACTAATGGATCTAAGTACATGGTTCCTTTTTTGGACAAAAAATGACCAAGTAATCACTTTAATGTCCTTGATAGGGACGGATATCCAAAAATATACGATTGGATCGGGTTGATGGGAGAACGGGTAAAAACGATTAACAAAAGCAATAAATAAGTAAATAAGTTGAATGTAAAGACAACAAAAATGAAGAAGAAATGCTTATCTCCTCTTATTAGTCATAAACAAGCGATTACAAGCTTAGATATGTGGTTTAGGACCCGTGATCAAGTGAAAACTGCTGGGAAGATTGCGGTCAGATGCTAGCGGTCCTGCTCAAACGACATCGGTCTTCACGAGCAATGTAAGTTATGAGAGCGTTCTGATTACAAGAGAGGGAAATTGTTGTGTACTAATGTCTATATCTCTAGATCTCTAGATCCGGTGTAGTTATGCCCTTAGATCCCTTTATATAGTAAGGAGAGTTACATATAAGTGTTACAAGCTAGAATAAACTTCCTCCTAAGAAAATAGGTTGTGGACGTTATGGATGATATGGTCAAAGGCGGTTGTAACTGACCTAGAGATCTTGGGATCACGTTGGCGCTGCGGGATAGTTAGATGACGATGGTGGTCTTGGTCTTTGTGACAACGATAGTCTTTGGTCTTTTTGATGATGATAGTCTTCGGTCTTTGTGACGATGATGGTCTCTGTGATGATGATGTTCATTCTGACGACGATGGTCTTTCTGATGATGATGATGGTCTTTCTGATGACGATGGTCTTTCTGACGAGGATGGTCTTCAAATCATACTTGGAATTTTTTGGGTCTAACAGTTCCTAATCTCACTAGCTTAAACAAACAAAGAGGTCAAACCTTAACTTCCGGATCGGATGCAATTCCCTATAGCATTAGAAAGAAACGTCTTCCTTGTCACCATTGAGGCCGAACACTCAACTCCGACTTCTTTTGGTTCTTCTTTTTCGTAGATTGATTGATAGCTCTGGGATGGATCACTCTCTAGCTCTTGTTGCTCTCAGGTGGCTATTGTTCATCCGAGTGAGTGATCTACTTGACCTAGCTTGATTGCTTTCTATTTATATTTAATGTTTCTTTCAAAAGATAATTCTATATCCTTTTTCACTTAGGGAGAAAGGCTCGAATCCGAATGACTAGTTTACCCTTGTGTACCCTTCTTTTTTCGTACAATTATGTCCTTCTTCCATTGCCACCCAAGATAGTTCCACAAAGACTCTTTTGCGCTTCTTCATTTGACACGTAAGCCTTGTTACTTGGTGAGCTTTACGCATTATCTTCTTGGTAGTTCTTTGTAGTTCTTGTAAATCTTTTCTTCCCAAAAATACTTAGATAAACGCTTAGTTCCTAATGATGTTAATTATCATCAAAATTGTTGGATCGTAACTTGTTAGCGAGAGCTTGGGAACTGGTTGTTAAGCTGTTCCCAAGGCAACGGAAGAAACAATATCGCAAGTATAAAAGAAAACAGAAAGAACACAGTTCCCTTATAGAGGAACCCCACGACAACCAACTAGTTGTGTGGGTAAACCTCTACCTCCGCTTGTAGGATTTTGAATGACTTATTTATTTTATTGCTTGTTCCTTAATTACAAACAGCCATATTCAAACTTCTCTGTTCCTACGAGTTCTACCTAACTCTAGCAACACTAATGAATCTTCTCAATTGAGTTCCTAAGCGAACAACTCAACTAAAACAAGAAAGTCAAACCTTACACCTTGACAAATCAATTCCATAGCTCTTGGGAACTTTTAGCTTCACCGTCGTCGAGGTCAGACACTCGCCGTCGGGGACTTCTCTTCTTCTTTCTTTCTTTCTGGGAGTATGTGTGAGTTTTGGGAGAAGTGCTAAAACCTAGCACTATTCATTTGGTTTTATACTCGGTTATACTTGGACTTCAATCGTATCTTTCGTGTTGTCCGAAATGCCCTTTGCTTGCAGCCCAAGTGTACAACCTTCACATGTGACTTCGATTTGAACTAGGTCAACTTCTTGAATCAATCGGACCATTGGATCGCTTGTGACAGTCTGCTCATCAGATTGTTCCTTCATTCTGTCCCAGACACGATCCCGCGATTTGCGCTGAGCGGTCTTTGTCTTCACATGTGAGTTCCCATGTAATGGGAACTGTCTTCTTCAAAGTTCCTTTGAGATAAACTCTTCATCGTATAGGCCTGTGTTCTTTTGATCATTCATAGAAGTTCCCATAGCATGGAAACTTTCTTTGCTAGACCTGTGTTTCTTAGAAATACTTGAACAAAGCATGTTAGTTCCCATATAGTGTTTGTCATTATCAAAACTGGAGAATAGTCTCGTTGTTCCGATGTTTAGAACCAGAGGTCCCAACACCGTCCCAACAAAAACTCATATAGGGATACATTATATTGTTCCAGTGTTTGAACTAACAATTTCTAACATTGTTCCAACAATGATGAAAAATGATTTTGGGTAATGTTTTTTTCTCACCCAATGTTTTAATTACTAGATGTCATTAACAAGTAAATAAAAAATTAGCGAGAAAAATAATTTGTTCGACAACAATATTTAACAATTATAGTCTAATTCGTGAACTTATTTCGTAACGAAAATGTATGCATTTTCACTATTTTGGTGTGGAAAATAATAGTTGCTAATAACGAGACAAATTATAACCATCGTGAAAATGCATTTACGGTGACTAAGAGAGTTAGGATTAAGAAAGCCAACGATGATGGCAATATTAATAGCGTTAGGAATGAACTCTTGCCAAATGCCAACATTGATTATAATTGCGAGTCATGTTTCCCTTGGTGAGGAAAATGAACTCTTGTTTTTGGTGACCAAACCCGTTTCAAGGAAAGCTCATATTTAGTAAGGACAACTTTTATGGTAAGGACTTTTGTTTAAAATGAATACTAATCTCAACCATTAAATTTACATAATCACTATATATTGGATGATCAAGATTTTATTTTTTTTTTATTTTTTTATTTTTTATTTTTTATTTTTTTACTTTTTTTTATTTTTGTATTGTTTTATTTTTGTATATTTTTTTTCGTTTTAAAAAGCTTTAAAAATGCTAAATATGAAAGTTCAATTTTTATACACTAGAAGTTCAACTTTTTAGGTTAGGAGTTCAATTTTCTATATTGTATGAGTTCAGTTTTTATATTCTATAAGTTCATTTTTTTTATCGATGTTAAGTTCAATTTTTATGTGCTTTGAGTTCATTTTTCGAATAATTCGATTTTCACATGACTAAAATAATATTTAAAAAATAAATGAGTTTTCAAAAAAAATTATTTTATTTTTTTACCTTTTTAAAATTATTGTCTTATTTAAAAATATTTTTAAAATGTAAATATGACAGTTCAATCTTTATATACTATGAGTTCATTTTTATACACTAGAAGTTCAATTTTTTATGTTAGGACTTCAATTTTCTATATTGTGTGAGTTCAATTTTTATATTCTACGAGTTCATTTTTTTTATCTATGATAAGTTAATTTCTTATGTGCTTTGAGTTCATTTTTCATATAATTAGATTTTCAAATAACTAAAAAAATAATTGATTTTTTCCTCAATTATTTTTACTTATTATTTTCGATTTTTTTTACTTTTTTAAATATTTAAAAAAAGCTTTAAAAACATTAAATATGATAGTTCAATTTTTACATACTACGAGCTCATTTTTATACACTAAAAGTTCAATTTTTTATGTTAAGAGTTCAATTTTCTACATTGTATGACTTCAATTTTCATATTCTACGAGTTCATTTTTTAACTATGATAAGTTCAATTTTTATGTGATTTTGATTTCATTTTGTATAAAATTCGATTTACACAAAACTAAAAAAATAATTAATAAAATAAAAAAATAAATAAAAATAAATAAAAATAAAAAAATAAAAAATTTGAAAAAATCTTAACCATTCATTACATAGTAATATGGTAAGTTCAATGGTTGAGATTGGTCCTCATTTCAAATCTAATCCTTACCACAAAGATAGTATTCACCGAAACCATTCCATATTTTAACAATTAGGATTTAGAAAGCTCGATGATGATTTTTACTCCTATTATATATCAGTCATCCTATTATAATCAATGGTCTTGTTACTTGTCATCTTTTGGACGTGCTACTTTGATCTCAGATGGCATATACATGTTTTTTTTTACGACGGACACTATCTATAAGAGTCGAAATAAAAAACTTCGGGATAATACCACGATACATTATCAATTGACTAGATCTGACGCACATGCACATATTGGCATAAAGATAAGGGTTGTTCCCTTTTGACAAAAATCTGGTGATGGCTTCCAGCACTATATTCTCTCCTCTCCTTCCTAAATTTTTTTGGTCGAAGAAGAGGCATTATTTTTCGTCCCCTCAAAGGCAAATTTTATTTAAAAAAATAAAAATGGGCTAAGTAGTCATCAAACGGGATAGCCCGATCCCTGACATCATCAAATAATAGTAAATTAATCCCCTCAGGTGGGGCCACTGTTCTAAAAATCCCTTCTAGGCCCCGCCTAGGCGTTGGAAGGTTCTAACCCGTCTAGCCGTCCAGACCGCCTAGGTACCCGTCTAGGCCACCGTTCAGATCATCTAGGCGCTAGGCGGTCCCTCTCCGCCCAGCATCCGCCTAGCGTTTTTTAGAACATTGGGCGGGGCAAACAATACATGCATACCTAAAAGAAACAATAAAGCAAAAGACGCAAGTTAATCTGCAACCAAATTATCATCTCAATACATATGACCGAAATCGGATAGACCAATTTATACTAATAAAGCTTTGGCATTGTATAACCAGGCTATAAAGAGGATGACTCTTCTTCACTCTCTTCTCCAGAAGGTCCATGACAAGCTTAGAGTCCGGCTCCAAAATTACCTGACAGAAACCTCCCTCCCAGGCCAACTTAAGACTGTTAAGGACTCCCTAAAGTTCCACCATCGGGACGGAATATGAACCAATATTGTGCACAAAATCTTTGATTCATTGGCCCCGATCATCTCTAAGAACACCGGCCGCCCCCGCATTTTGACCACTCTTGACCGCTTCATCTGTGTTGATTTTAATCCCATCTTTGTTTGGAGCGGACCAACTAGACAAATTTAAATTGAAAGCACAATTACCTGAGGCCTCTCCTTCCAAAATTACCACCCTGTAGATTTACTACTTGTTTAGATTTTCTAATGGACTATACTTTTGACAGGCTGTAATCGATCACAGCATCTCAATCTATGCCCTGAATTAGAAAAGTTAAAAGACGTCCAAAATTATGACCATCCTTGTTCTGTATGCCATTCTTTGTTTCTCTTCTGGGGGTCGACCAAAAAAAGACCTACTGCAACACGACAAAGCATAATTAATTAGGAACAAGCAAGGTCGTCGATCGTCGGGCCGGGAAAGATAAGCGATTAAGCATGACAATCCTGATCGATATTGTTGTAATTAATTAATCAAGCATATATATATAGATCGAGGAATAAATTCTGGGCAGGCATAATGAACGACTTGTTCTCGAGCTCGTTTAAGAAATACTCGGAGGGGAAGGAGGACCTGGAGGCCGGGGGGTCAGGCTGCAACGATGGCATAAACCTTGACAAGTTCTATGAGGATGTGAACGAGGTAGAGGCGGACATGAAGGGGGTGGAGAAGCTTTACAAGCAGCTGCAAGATTCGAACGAGGAGAGCAAGACGGTGCACAACGCCAAGAGGGTCAAGGAGGTGCGGGCTCGCATGGACAGGGACGTGGAGCAGGTCCTGAAGAGGGTCAAGCTCATCAAGTCCAAGCTCGAGGCTCTGGAACGATCCAACGCCTCCAGCCGCAACGTCCCCGGATGTGGGCCCGGATCCTCCGCTGACCGCATCAGGTCCGGGGTTGTCAGCGGCCTCGGCAAGAAGCTCAAGGACTTGATGGATCAATTCCAGGGGCTTAGGGCCACGATGCAGCAGGAGTACAAGGAGACCGTTGAGCGCAGATACTTCACCATTACAGGTACGTACGTTCTATATATCTGAATTAATTATCCATATATGTATATATAGATTAAACAAACACCCCTTTTAATATATATGTAAGCGTTACGTTTTTCAGATTAATTTCGATCTTGATATATATATATATGTAGGTGAAAAGCCGGACGAATCAACAATAGAGAACCTCATAGCGAGCGGAGAAAGTGAGAACTTCTTGCAGAAGGCAATCCAGGAGCAAGGGAGAGGACAAATCCTTGACACCATATCAGAGTTACAAGAGAGGCAGGACGCAGTAAAGGAGATAGAGAAGAACCTGATAGAACTGCACCAGGTGTTCTTGGACATGGCAGCCCTGGTGGAGTCTCAGGGCCAACACCTTAACAACATCGAGAGCCAGGTTGCCCATGCTAGCTCCTTTGTTCGTAGGGGAAAAGAGGAACTCGTCTCAGCCCGTGAGTACCAAAAGAACTCAAGGAAGTGGACCTGCATCGCTCTCATCCTTGGCCTTCTCCTCATCTTGGCCATCGTCCTCACTCTCCTCATCATGTATTTCCCTCATTTGTTCCGTAATTAGAACATTTGTATGTACTTTTGATTGATAGATTCCAAAACACGAACAGTACTTCATATACTTTCTTGCATTGGTTAAATAAGAAGGGAGACGGCGGTCATCATATTGCGGAAATGAAGTTCGATCATGGAAGCCATGGAAATCAAAAGAGAGAGAAGCTTAGAGAAAGACTTTTTCATTATCTCAATGATACTAAGCTTGTTACACCCACAATAAACAAAATTAAGGCATGCATACACGTGGGCAACAAGAAAAAAAATACTCCCTTCATCTCTAAAGAGCACCCAAAAAAGACAAAGTTTCACATTTTTATTAAGAAGAAATAAAAAATAACCATTTAGAATAGCAAACAGGTTGTGATGATATCACTGCTGAAAAACATGTCTATAGTCAGAAACTTTGGCATGCGATAAGCCACAAAGTTAGTCAGGAAAAAAGTTTCGCCACAAAGATAGCCATCAGTGTTCCCAGGATGAAAATGTTGTGGTTAAAACGGTCGTGGGTATAGCATACCGTGAAAACTGGCCACAAACCTTAGATTCGTGCCTATGTAACCACAATATTGGGTATGAAAATTATATTATGCTAAAGACATGGTATGGCCAGATACATTCGTGCTTACGTTTGAGTCTATTTTACCAGAAAGTTAGCGTCAAAGTATTTTTCTAGCTAAATTCGGGAGAAATAAGTTGTGTTCATCATTCATATGTCGTGGCCATTTAGTATCAAAGTTTGTTGCGAATACATTTTGTGGATAAAGTTGTGGCTATTTAGCTTTGAAATTTGCTTTGAATACATTCAGCGATGAAATTTGTGGTTTTATTTAGGCTTATCCAAGACTTCGTTCTTCCTACATTTGAGGCTACATGAGATCTTACTGTAGCTATTTCATGGCCAAATATGTTTATAATTACATATTTTTGAAATATAAATTATACCAGATTATAATTTTAAAAAATATCGATATATAGCTTAACCAATTTTCCAATATACATATAATATACAAAATTCACATGACTTTTCAACCATACATGTTCTAAAGCCACAATTTACCCATATGATCCAAGCATGGGTTTAAAAACGAGTCCACACACAAACTAACAATCCAACTATCAACACCTACGAACAAGAAATTGAGATCCATATTGTCTTCATGAAATTGCAATACCACTCTATCAAATCCTTCACCGCTATTTGAAAGACACCACTTGCCTTTGCCTTCTCTTCTAATCCACTCTCTTAAATCCTGCAAGTTTGAGTACAATTTAATAAGAACAAAAGAATCCAAAGAGACACCGCAAACGAAAAGGCAAACACGCTCAAACACATAACAAGAAAATGCGATCTATTTTCAGGGTTACATAGATTAAAAGCACATAAGGTCAATTGAACATTCGATCAATTCGAAGTTGGGCATTCTACAATTTAATTATCCAGTAATCAAGTAATTTTACATGGGCAGGTGTCCTATTCCCATTAATTGTTGGTGATCATATCAATTTAATTATCCAGTACTTGCTTACACTTCCCAAAAACAATCTACCAACATTATTCACCACATATATCAGACACTGTCTTAAAAATATTAATAAGCCATTGTTTCACATGTGATAGATCATAAAAGCTAAGAGATACAATCAAGTGTAATCTAAAAAGGTTTATGGTGTCATATAATAATAGTGCAAATGAAGCGAAAGCCTCACCTCTTAAGATGACCAAAAGCCCGATTTTCGATCACAAGCAAATTAGCATGTAAATTGTTCACAGCTTCACATATCATCTCCTTTAGATCACCAATAACTACTTGATTTTCACATTCACCTGAGAGAATCAGATCATCATATTGAATCACTAAAATATGTGCATAAATATATTTTTCCTCCATTATGCTTACCATGATTGAACTAGTTCAATTTAAAGAGAAGTCAAATGTTACTAGTGATTAGGGAAAAATAAAATTTTCTTTTACCAGTGACCAAAATCATTATCAGAACTTATCTCAATCTTTCAACATATGAACGGCAAGATAAGCCATACTACTCTCAATCTTTCAACACTATGATCGACAAGATAAGCCATAATACTAGTTTCATCTCACCCATAGTTGAAGTAATCTTCTCAAGCAACCTTTGCTTATGCGTCTATTAAGATAGAATGTGTAGATTCATGCGATGACTAAAACTCTCCTATTCTATGTTCTGCTTTAAGCCTTTAACCATTTGCTGACTAAAACTCTCCCATTCTATGTTCTGCTTTAACCGTTTTCTTTCGTATTTCTTCTGGAAGGTAAGTGAATGCATTGCATTTAACATAAGACAAAGTTTGATACTTGATTATTGCACTGAGATCAGCAATTTATAGTTTTCATCAGCATATAATAGTTGAAATTACCTAGAAACACCCCAAACAAGACCTCAGTTCTGCTCGACGAGGACAGAATCATTGAATCCAACATCGAGACCCTCTTGTGCAGAGTCGTTTTGTCCAGCTGGAATGCCCTCACGGTATCCATGCTAATGATTCACAAAGAGCGAGATTTATTAGAAGGGAACAACATGTAAATGTAGAAAACAAGATCACCTCTTGTTAATAGTAAAGATGAGCATAAATCTACCAAAAAAAGGGTAAAAAGCAATTAGCAGAAAACCAAATCACATCATGTTACAGTTTAGGGAAGAAGAGAGAAAGTCATCCGGCAACAACTCATTAGCATGTAGGGTTTGCCGGATTGCTACAGGTAGGGATTGCCGGATCGAAGTCATCCGGCAACAACTCATTGAACTTCAGCAACATGTGGTTGAAGAGGGAGAGAGGCGTTAGAAATCACAAACCAACCATAATTAAGAGAAACTTCAAACCTTCCAGGTTGATAAAAGTCGAAATTATTCTCCTCAAATGAAGCCTCGAAAAATAATAATTTATGAACCCTTAAATAAAAATTATATAAACAGAGTCCCATTTTGCTTTCATAAACAAAAATAATAATTTATAAACTCTTAAACACAAATAATTGTTAATCTTAAACAGAGGCCCATATTGCTTTCATAAACTGAGGCCCACCGTCGTGGGGCGTTGCCCCCCGAACCCCAGGCGGAGCCCCCGACAAGTTTTGAAAATATGTGAACTAATTAGGTTTTGTTAATCTTCAACCAAACACTAACCATTAAACTTCAATCCTTTTACCTTAACGACTAACCACTTAACTCTAAGAATAAATTACTCTAAAGGAATATAACGTTTTCTTCTAAGAGTGAACGACTCTAAAGAAATATAATGACTTCTTATTAGAATGAATGACTCTAAATGAATATACCATTTTATTATAAGAATGAACGACTCAAAAGGAATATAACGTTTTCTTATAAGAATGAACAACTCTAAGGGAATATAATGTTTTCTTATAAAAATGAATGACTCTAAAGGAATATAACATTTACTTATAAGAATGAACTCTTCAAAACGAATATAACGATTTCTTATAAGAATGAACAATTCTAAAAGAATGTAACATTTTCTTATAAGAATGAACGATTCAAAACGAATATAACGATTTCTTATAAGAATGAGCAATCCTAAAGGAATGTAACGTTTTCTTATAAGAATGAACGACTCTAAAAGAATATAATGGTTTCCTATAAGAATGAACGACTCTAAATGAATATAACATTTTCCCATAAGAATGAACGGCTCTAAAGGATTATAATGATTTCTTATTAGAATGAACGATTCTAAAGGAATATAACGTTTTCTTATTAGAATGAATGACTCTAAAGAAATATAACATTTTCTTATAAGAATGAACGACTCTAAATAAATATAACGTTTCTTATAAGAATGAACGACTCTATATGAATATAACGTTTTTTATAAGAATGAACGATTTTAAAGGAATATAATGTTTTCTTATTAGAATGAACGGCTCTAAAGAAATATAAAATTTTCTTATAAGAATGAACAACTCTAAAGAAATATAACATTTTCTTATAAGAATGATGTAACACCCCGTCTTAACGTCGGGGTGTTACTCGGTAGTTGACCCTCTCGGGCACTACCAGAACTAGTTTGACAACTAAACATTTGGACCTTGCAACTCGGGCATGACGAGCAAACGAATTTAAATCATCCAACTATACATCATTTATTAAAACATATTTGTACAATGTCATGCAAGAGGTCCCAACAACTGAAGCAAACCATAAACAACCTAACAACCCACATAAGTCAACAAAAAGAAAAAACTTCCAAAAACGTAACTAAAGAATAAACCAAAACACCCAAACCAGTCTAGCACCTAATGACACGTGCGACAACGATCCACTGCAACATCCTGCCTAGGCTCCAACACGGGGACCTGTAGGAGTACCTAGAACTGAAAAATAAAATTCCTCGAGGGGTCAGCTAATATCCTAGGCAATAAATATCCAACAACTTAACACGCAACAAGTGAATAGAACAAAACATTTCCAATACACGTACTAACAAAATAACGACGACAAAAGTAAAGCATTTGAAAACAATAACTAACAATTCGACATTCAACAAGTGAAAGGAAACACAATGAAACAAATAATTCATCTAACATACCAACAATTCACAAGCCAGGAACCAACTAAATAACGACACACAAACATAAGCAAAAATCATTCACAAACCTATTTGGAAATGCAATTCTTCCTCCCACCGTTGCATTCCAATCTACGGCGCTAACTCAAGTGCGCCCGAGTGCAAAGGCAGGCCCTCTCACTTTTCATATACGTCACCCTTCCAACCCCTGGTCAAACCTCCACCAGAGCACTTTCCAAAAACAAAGCAATTAATTTTATTTTTGAAGGGGCCTGAACGACACAAGACCATGCCTAGACGCCTCTTCGCCATCGACAATCATCGCACATGATCGTGCCGATTACGCTGCCAGCACAGAGAAAATGATGTGATTCCATCTACCGAGTCATGGCCCCATGATTTGAGTGAAGATTCCAGCCCTAAAGGCAAGTCCAATTTTCACGACAAGGGAGAGTCTTCATTTGGACACATATCCAAGGCCGGTGTCTGAGGCGCTAAGGAGCCGTGTCAAGGCATGACGCTCTATTATGGGTGCATCACTCGAGAACATGCTAGGGCAATGCATGACAAGATCAAGGAGGAGCTCATGGATCATAAGTTTCCAAAGGTTTACAAAGAAGAAGGTTGGAGTCTCCTTTCGACTCGTGTTCCGACAAGTGACTTTTTTGACGATTAAGGACACTTTATAAGTTTAAGGTCGGCCTCCTCCTCCTCATTCTCTAGAGATTGGACGAAAATACTCTCTTGTTGCTTACTTTCCCTTGCAATTTCAATTCAAGTTCTTGTTCTTGTATTTCGTTTGTTCAATTCTCGTTGTTCAAGTTGTTGGTGTGTAATATCCGATAATTTGGGCATCTTAGTTTGTTTGAGATCTTGGTGAGTCATATCCAAGTTGTCAAGCATCCATATCCCCTTGTTCTCCCCATTTTGATCCATCATCCATCTCGGTGGTTTCTGCACCCCGTCAGTAAAATCGACATATCTTTCAATCCACTCATTATCTAGGTCTGCAATTTTGAGGGGTTAAACTAGACTAAGAGATCTAACTTCTCGAATTATAATCACTCAAATCCGAGTTTGGACGAGGAAGATCAAGCCAGTTGAAGACGGGTCAGTTGCGTGGTGTTTGTTGTCGGAATTCCTTGGATTCTCGTGGCGATCTCTTTGCACCATCATTCCCTCCATCGATCCGGCCATCAAGTGGTATCAGAGCCACGCGAAGGTATCGCCATCTAAATCTTGTTCCGACCTTGAATTTCCACTTGTTGCAAGTTTTAGGTTCGAACTCCTTAGGGCTGCGTTGTTGTTGTTGTGTTCGGCCTTTTCCGAATTGTTGTCTTGAGTTGTGACGTTTTTAATCCTTGAATTGTTGAAGTTATTGGCCGAGTTTGATGTTCAACCATGGCTGAAAAGCTGCTCAAAAAACGTCCCTAATAGAACACCAATGGCCTTCATTAATCGGTAGTTGAAAGGTTGTTTTTGTTGCTTGATTAATGCCTTCCTTTAGTGCATGAATTGAAAGAGCCTTTGCTGATTTTTGTTGAGTAAAAAAATGTGGGATTGAAACTAAAAACCAGCCTTGATTTTGTGTTCGTTACATGCTTGTGAAAGAATCAGTGCTAGGATACGGGAACGACATCGAGAATTTCTAGTCTTGCTTGGTTGTTTCTTTTCTTGTTGTTTTTGAGTTTTTCTTGTTCCATTTTGTTGGTCATCTCCTACTTGTAACTTGTCGGATTTTCATCTCGGGCAAGTCTTGGTGGTTAATTCAAGTGCACTCTATACCTTGATCATTGTTGTGTTTTTAAGATGACAAGTGTAGGTGATGAAAAAGAAAAACAAAAGTTTGACGAGGAGTTCTCCAACTCGGTGGATGCCATGTTACAATCTTTTCAACAATCCATGCAACAATCCGTGGAAGCTTTGGCGACACGCATGGATGCCTTGGAGCGCCAAATCCTAGGGCTGGACGAGAGGACACAAGTGCCTCAAGTGGTGAAGATCAAGGAGATACGAGAAGAGGATCAAGGTTCGAGGACGACCCCTTGTAAAGGGGAGAAGAATTCCTTCCCACAAAGAGTGATGTGTGACACAGAACAACCAAAAAGAGAGAATCCTTTCCATGGATTGGAACAACTCATTACCATCAAGTGTCCAATAGAAATGATGCACATATTGCAAGAAGAGGAGGAAGTTGTGGAATTGTCTCCTAAAATCAAGCATCGTCCTACCATCACTCCTAGCTCAATGAACTCGTTGGCTACACCATGGATGGATGCATTTCCTAAGATTCCTTCATGTTTGCCCTTCTTGCTCCATGAGGAGGATGAGGCTGTTTTAGTCACTCAAAGAGGTGATTACATTCCTTTTCTTGTGGAGGCCAAGAAGGATGTCTTTGTCATGGAGAATGTCACACCAAGGGAGCTAGAAGCCCTACCTTCTTTGTTGAGCTCACAAGGCTTGATAGATTCGAGGACGAATCTTTTTGAAGGGGAGGATGATGATGTGATTCCATCTACCGAGTCATGGCGCCATGATTTGAGTGAATATTCCAGCCCTAAAGGCAAGTCCAATTTGCACGACAAGGGAAAGTCTTCATTTGGACACATATCCAAGGCCGGTGTCCGAGGCGCTAAGGAGCCGAGTCAAGGCATGACGCTCTATTATGGGCGCATCACTCAAGAACATGCTAGGGCAATGCATGACAAGATCAAGGAGGAGCTCATGGATCATAAGTTTCCAAAGGTTTACAAAGAAGAAGGTTGGAGTCTCCTTTTGACTCGTGTTCCGACAAGTGACTTTTTTGACGATTAAGGACACTTTATAAGTTTTCGGGATTTCGGGTTAATTTATGTAATTTCCTTAAGTGAGGGGGTTAATTTTGTAAGGCTTTGTGTTAGGTTTAAGGTCGGCCTCCTCCTCCTCATTCTCTATAGATTGGACGAAAAAACTCTCTTGTTGCTTACTTTCCCTTGCAATTTCAATTCAAGTTCTTGTTCTTGTAATTCGTTCGTTCAATTCTCGTTGTTCAAGTTGTTGGCGAGTAATATCCGACAATTTGGGCATCTTAGTTTGTTTGAGAGCTTGGTGATTCATATCCAAGTTGTCAAGCATCGATATCCCCTTGTTCTCCCCATTTCGATCCATCATCCATCTCGGTGGTTTCTGCACCGCCTTAGTAAAATCGACATATCTTTCAATCCACTCATCATCTAGGTCTTAAATTTTGAGGGGTTAAACTAGACTCATAGATCTAACTTCTAGAATTGGAATCA
The DNA here is from genome assembly GCA_964016875.1 of Fallopia convolvulus. Classification (NCBI taxonomy): domain Eukaryota; kingdom Viridiplantae; phylum Streptophyta; class Magnoliopsida; order Caryophyllales; family Polygonaceae; genus Fallopia; species Fallopia convolvulus. Next base: position 123,038 of record OZ024732.1, read on the forward strand.
CTCAATTCCGAGTTTCAACGAGGAAGATCCAGCCAGTTGCAGACGGGTCAGTTGCGTGGTGTTTGTTGTCAGAATTCCTTGGATTCTCGTGGTGATCTCTTTGCACCATCATCCCCTCCATCGATCCGGCCATCAGAAAACGATACCATTTCCTTTACGAGAAAGCATTTGGAATGGAAAGCGCATCACATCATGCAAGAAAACATTTCAAAAGTAAAAACTTACATTCGGGACTAATTCCCAAAACCAATCTCACAATCATGACATGAAATCTAACAAGACTAAAATAAAGCCGAACAAGTCGAGAACGACTTACCTCTAGCGACGAACACAAATACATAGTGGATGAATTTAGGCTCGAACTAGTCACACGTGAACGTTACCGATTCGTAACAATTCAATAAGTAAAACTATAACTCCCGAAGAGAGCAAAACACGAAACTTAACGCCTCAAACAAGCTAAGAGTTCTTAAGTAAGATGGTTGGATTCAGGACCAATTAAAGAGAATGGAACATGTACTATTTTATCCCACTATTCCAATCCTCAACCCATCTAATAAACTAATTCAAAGGTCCTATCAAGCAACACATTATTGGAAAGGGTCAACGAACAATATTACATGACCAAACAACATTTATTTAATCAATAACGATACACCATTCCATTGTTCTTCCAGTACCATTCAATGGTTAAAATACACCATTCAATAACGATATTACATTCAATACCCCAAATCGCTAGTTTGGAAATTCTCGTATGGATCAAAAGTCAGTCAACCATAATTCAATTACTGTAAGAGAACACCATTCATGACCGAATTCTTTAACAAGAAGTTCGAACCCTCAAAACTTATACACCACAACTCAAATTCTTGTTGTAAGAACATCATCTCCCTACTTGGACCCAAAATTTGATCAAAAAACATCTACCCACTAGACTTGACTATTCTTTACTGTAAAGACCAATATCGACCTTAACTAAGACAACATCGATCGAGTCTTTTCATTAACAGAAAAAATGTAAATGGATTTGAACGAAAACGGGATTAGTCAAGAAACACAACCTCCTGCCTCTATTGATTAAAGAATAGTAACACAGGTCGGCCACGAACTCGATCAGAGATGAGATTGGCGCTGCACTTACAACGGAATTCGGCGGCGAGCTCGGGAGCGGCGTCACTCGTTTCTTGCAACGTGGGGCTAGAGCATACGACAGGAGAATCATAGGCAGCGGCGACAGTGCACGTCGATGTCGTTGAAGGTAGCGGGCATCACCGGAGAGTAGAGGAATTGAACGGAAACGATGTGCGTCGGCATCAAAGTGGCTCAACGCGGGAGGCTCACAACGCTCCCGCGATAGTTGACAACGTTTGTCGAGGAGCGGAACGGCAAGAACAAGAGTCATCTTGGGTTTTGAGATCATAAAGGAGGTTGGAAAGGAGAGAGTGAGAGACGAAGAAATTGTTGGAACCCGATAAAGATACGAGCGAAGGTGAGCGGCGGATTCTCACTAGGAAGATGATGAACAATCCTCTTCCAACTAGGGATAGAAGAAAAGGGAAAAAAAATTGGGTTTGGGCCCTTGTCATACGTCCGGCCCAACAAGAGAGTAAAGGAGAGGTGCTGGCCCAACTTAGAATAAATAGAAAAAGGCTAGCTAGGCCCAAAAGTTTAATACCCAGAATAAGATCCCTTACAACATCTACCGAAATAAAACTCGGGTATTACATATACCCCCACTTAAAGAAAGTTTTGTCCTCGAAACTCAAGTAGTGATAAGTTAAGTATGAGTAGGGATGGAGGATTGGATAGAATCTCACAAATCCCCACCCTTTAACATAGGTTCGTCCTCGAACCATTTCCAAATGACCATAACAAAGAAAATAAAGCATTCATCCAACGAACGGAGTGCTTTCAGAACGTATTATCTACTCTAACAAGTCAAAGAATCATTGAATTCATATAAGCAACCAAGCAGTCAAGCATAAGCAAATGATCACCTAAGCAAACCAACAAGCAAACAACATGCAATCAAGCGAGTTAGCAACTAAACAATTTAAGGTATTAGATATAGTGCAAGAAAACCTCAAATACTAACCATTACTCCACAAACTCTATCAACTGTATAACTCGAGATAACTCTCTTGCATATGTGCCTCGGTTTCCCAAGTGGCCTCCTCAACTTCGTGCCTAGACCACTGCACTAAGAATAATGGAATGTCCTGTTTTGTAGTTTCTTCATTCAACGATCCATGATAGTTATCGGTTTTTCAATAAAATTATGATTTGGCTCGATTCTCACTCTTCATAGCTAAGCTTATGGTTGAGATCGGGAATGTATGCCTTAGTTGAGACACATGAAACACGGGACGAACTCCTTCTAAGGATGGAGGAAGTGCCAAGCAATAGGTCCACTCGCTCACCCTCTCTAAGATCTCCAAAGGCCCAATGTAGTGAGGACTCAACTTTCCTTTAATCCTAAATCTACACACCCCTTGATTAGGCAACACCCTCAACCACACATGAGCCCCAATCAAATTCTAAAGGTTGCCTTTGTTTATCAACATAGGATTTCTGACGACTCTAACCATCTAACATGCATTCTCTTATCAAAGTAATTTCATCAACTGACTCTTTTGGGATGGAAAGTGGTTAGAGCATCCCTCCCAGTTTATGATGTTTTATCTTAACCTACTGACAAATATGGCATCAAAACTTGGCCACATTAGGTTTCAGGCCATCTGACCAATAATGTAGTTTGAGGTCCTTGTACATCTTACTTGCTCTTGGATGTATTGAATAGGGCAGATAGCCTCTTGAAGAATTTTCTATCTTATCTCTTGATCTCAAGGTACGAATACTCTCCCATTCAACCTCAAAATTCTATCTTCTCAGATTTCAAAATCGGGTGCTTCCCCTTGACGCACCTTTTGACACAAGTCTTGAATCATCGAGCAAGTCCCTTGCTTTTGACGGATCTCTTCTATCAAGCTAAGTTGACATTCCAAGTAACAGAGCTGGCCTTGAAATATTTTAATCCATAGATCAATCCCATTCTTGATCAAATCCCTTTGCAAAGCGGTTTGAACAGTCAAGTGTGACAACATCTGCTCTTGCGATGATTTCCGACCGAGTGCGTCAGCGATGTCATTTGCCATTCCTGGGTAATAAAAGATCTCCAAATCATAATCCTCAATCAATTCAAGCCATCTGCATTGTCTCATATTGATCTCTCGCTGAATGAAAATGTACTTAAGGTTCTTGTTAACTGTCAAAATTTGGCAAGTCGTCCCATACAAATAATGTCGCCAAATCTTCAAGGCATGGATCACAGCCGCTAACTCTAGGTCGTGTGTTGGGTAATTTAGCTCATGAGGCTTAAGTTGTCTAGAAGTATAAGCAATAACCTGATCTTTCCACATTAACACAGAACCTAAGCCAAGTTTCGACGCATCACTGTAGACCACATACCCTTTTGAGCCTTGAGGAAGTGCTAAGATGGGCGCAACAAGTTAGCCTTCTTTTCAACTCTTCAAAGCTTCTCTGGAAAGCCTCTGTAACTTGCTAGTCTTCCGGAGTAAATTGTTTATAAGGTTGAGCTATTTTCTAGAAGCCCTTTACGAACCTCTTGTAATGTCCTCCCAAATCCAAGAAACTACGTACTTCCTTTTCATTCTTGGGAGGTTGCCAAGACGCCACGGCTTCAGTCTTCACTGGATCAACTTTCACACCATCTGCAGAGACGACATGCCCTAGAAACATGACCTCAGGCAACCAGAAGTCGTACTTTGAAAGCTTGGCAATCAAACGGTGTTGTCTTAAAACTCCCAACACAACCCTTAGATGATTATCATGCTCGTCTTGGCTTCAAGAGTAAACCAAGATTCATCAATGAGCACTACCACAATTTGATCCAATTATTCAATAAAAAGAATCTTGTTCATCAACTCCATGAACACTACTGGAGCATTTGACAACCCAACGGCATCACTACAAACTCTGTGACACCCTTATACCCTATGACGTATACTTCGTAAAACTTATCTCTTATATAAACATATAATGCACATATAACACCTATCCATGTAAGCATATAGCAGACATTAACAACCATAAAAGGTTACTTCTCATACTAAAACATCTATTACAACCCATATGTCTATCATGCAAAATGAGGAGGAGAAGGTTGCATTGAGTCTCAGTCGGCCGACCTGTATGAATGTGACCTCTAACAGAGACACACGTCAGTAAAATCTAGCTGAAACTAAAAAATTGTTTTGCGATTTACGTGAGTTGCATGCTCAGTGAATATAAACCATCATCAATTATTTCAAACAGAGTCAAACATTTACCATGTACATATACATACATATTATATATGTCATGTAGGAATTTACTACGCAAATGCTGATGTATCGGACTTATTATTCTGTGAACTGTTCAAGCCTGAATCTGCCCCAGGTTTACCGTATATGGACTCTTATGGTCCCTTTAAGAAAGAAATCTGAAGATCTCCTCATTATGACTCTTATGGTCGCTTTAAGAAAGAAATTCGAAGATTTCCTCATTATGACCCGTAGGTCTTGTATGATCCGAAGATCATGTATGATTTGAAGATCATGTATGACTTGTAGGTCCTGTAATACAAATTCAGGGCGAGACAATCACATGTCCTTCTAATCTCGTTGTAATATGCTATTCAATCAAATGCATCATGTGTTCATATATCATATGTCATCTGCTAACATACTTTCTGTGCAAACAACTTTGGAAATTTCAGAGCTATCATATAAAACACATATATCCATATAACACATATATCCATATAGCTCATATAGCACATATATTCATAAAGCACATATATCCATATAGCTCATACAACACATATATATCCATAAAGCACGTATATCCATATAGCACATATATCTATATGGCACATATAGCACATAGGGTTGAATCTCCGGTCTATACTCACTTGTTCAAGACAGATACTATATCTCTTCCCTTTCTCTTTGACCACGATCTATGACTTGTGCTCCTATATATAACCCAATGCAAATTAGGTTATTTACTCTTACAAACTTTAACCCTAAATGCAATAAAATACCAATATGCAATATAACTTTTTGTGCATTATTCTAAATCCTTTAAAACTTGACAACAATAAACTATATATATAGAAGAACATTTGTCTAGTTCGAACCTTTATGTAAAACTTGATCAAGGGTCTCCATAAAATCATTACAAAGTAAAACCCTAAACTTACTCTGAAATCTTTTACCGAATATAAATCCAATATCGAAAACACCTTCTGAAAACTATAAATCGACTGATTTTTAAATCTAAAGCAACTATAGATCTAGATCTGGAAAAATTAGAAAAATCTAAATAAACCATTAACTAATTTGAAAACTTGCCAAATCACGCTTGTACTTCGAGATTAAAGCCTGATAGAAGAGATCTTGTACCAGATCCAGCAAAAACACAAATTTTAATCCAACTCTCTACTTTTCTTTCCCCTATGATCTCTCTTTTTTTGTTTGTGATACTTAATGATGAAGATATGAAATCTCACCTATATCAACGCGCAAGTCGGCTAAAATATTAGAAAAATCCCACTTTTTACCCTGAAATCTCTTTTACTATAAACTTTACCCTAAAATAATTATTACTTAACTTTTAGATAAAAACTTCTTAAAATATAATTAACTTTATTTGAAAATAAATATTACTTTTAAAAATTCACTATATATCATGTCACTATGCTATGCATATGCTATTAATCTTATATGAACGCATAATGACGTATGCACTTTGGTCGGGGATGTTACAAACTCGTAGTGCCCATATCGTGTCCAAAATGTCGTCTTTGGGGATGTCTTCATCTTGAATTCTCAATTGATGATAGCCAGACTCAATTCAAATTTGGAATACACTACCGGCTATTGCTCCTTTTAGCAAATCATCGACGCGGGGAAGTGGATACTTGTTCTTGATAGTTATTCGGTTGAGTTCATTGTAAACAGTGTACAATCACATTGATCCATCCTTCTTTCTTACAAAAAGTACCGGAGCACCCCAAGGAGATACACTAGGACGAATAAAGCCTTTCTTTGCCAACTCTTCTAGTTGCTTTTTCAACTCTTGCATCTCTACTGGCGCCATACGATAAGGTTGTTTCTGGCTCCAACTCAATGCTGAAATCTACCTCTCTATAAGGCGGAAGCCCTGGCAACTCCTAAGGAAATACATCTTTGAATTCTCGCACAATAGGAATGTCCTCAAGTCTTGGACTATCCTTGGTTTCTTGAAGGGCATAGCACCAATATCCTACACAACCCTCATACAACAACTTGACAGCTTTCATAACACTAATCACAGTCCTAGACTTCTTAGGGTCCTACCCCCAAAACACGTACTGAGTTCCATCACTAGCGGTTACCGTCACTGTGCGACTATGAATATCAAGGACAACCTTGTACCTAGTCATCCAATCCATACCGAGAATTACCTCCACTTTTGGCAAGGCCATGACAATGAAATTGGTGAGCCAGTCCTTATCCCAGTGCAAATTGGATTTTGAAGGATCTCTTTGTCCCCACTTATCTTACTACCAACTGGTAAACCCACCACAAAGGGAGTACCCACAGAACAGGTCAAATGCAATTTACCTATTATTGTCGACGTATTTGGATCTGCAGCTCTTCTCAACTTGAACAAACGAGGCGGGTGGTTGGCTCCAAGACCCCCAACTATGCTACCACAACCCTGACCTGGAGGAATGTAAGTCTGAGGCGTTGATTGTGATTGAAAATCTCCAATAGGCCTAGAAACGGGTGAGGATCCCTAATGATGGAGCAACTCCTTTGTTGCGACAGAAGTCAATACGGTGACTCTTCTGCCCACCAGTATAACTAGTTAGCATGTACAAGCATACTTTAGATGTTCAGGGATTCTACGGTTGAAGCACTACTTTTGTCCCGTTGCACCACCCAACCACTGAGATTACCCTTGTTGGTTTTGCCTCATGCTCGAGTTGTTGCCTCCCTAAGGCATGGAACTCGGCCTCACGTCACCTTAGAACCCTATTACGGTCTTCGGCCTCTTACCAATTCCTTGAATGACATCAGATCGCTTGTAAGCTGGGTGTGTCATCTCGTAAGCCATTACCTTCTTTTGTACTCTCTTAGGGTAGATCATTCGAACCTAGTTGCATACTGTCTAATCCATGGTCTCACCCTCTTGGAAAATCTCGAATTCCTCTTTCGGAACTCCTCGAAGGTAACATTTGTATGATGGTACCAACTCAACTCCCACCAAACGAAAGCATCCACCTATAGCAACCTTTGTATCAGAGATGTCTTCCTCTCCTCTGGCACCTGAATAGAATCCAACGCAGAGACTATTGATGAGGTATTTTCGGTGGTCGTTAATACCTATCAAAGAAACCTTAGCTTAACCAACTCAGTAGAGCGACAAGTAAGGGTCGATCCTACAGAGACTTGTGTATTTGTGCTATTACTTGTATGCCAAGTAACCAAGGGGGTTTATTGATTAATTTATCTAAACTACTATGCAAATTGGAAAGTAAATATGAATGCAAAAGTTGATTTAAATATATGAGAGACTAACGTGTTCAACTAGTTAAATTCATCATGATATTACTTTATTGATCATTGATTCTCTTCTCACTTGAATAATCTATTGTGGATAATGATCTTACTAAGGATTAAAACCTGAACTTCATATTTAGTTGATAGAACAACCATTCTAACAACCTAATTAAATAATAACCTAGAAGACCTTCTAGATTCAATTAAATAACAGCATGACGATTCAAGTTATCAATAGAAACAAACACTTAGAGCAACCAGACATCTAAGTGACTTGAGAATTTATTCCCTTCTTTAACCAACTTGTCCAACCGGCACTAAATTGCTTAAAGTATACACTTGATCAAATTAACTCCGACCGGTAATTAATCAGGTTCAGTTATAATTAGAAATTCAATTAGGTGATCAATCTAATAAAACCCTAACTTAGATTCAATTAAGCACAGGGAATAATTTCTATTCAAGTTTGTTGAGAATTAATCAAACCTCAAAACTACATACAAATCATGACTTCAATAACTAGCCAAACACAAAGAAATTTAGCAATGCATAATTGATTTAAAAACAAACTTACAAAGGTTTAAAGTCTGCCTCCAGAGAGAAAAACCCTAGCCTCCAAGTTATGATCAAAGTTCTGACAATTGAGAGAGAAAACTAAATACAAGGTTTAAATACCCCACAAGATATCCAAAGATAAAAATATCCCGAAATACAATAAAACAAGTCGGTCGAGATCTATCTTAAGCCCATCTCGAAGCCCAAAACTCGCGGCCCAACGTCTCCGCGTAAAACAACAAGGTGCGGTCTCAACATAAAGTGGCGCGGCCGCGGCATCTTGTTCTCTAGCCCGCGGCACTCTCGGTTCAGCATTCCAGGCGACACTTCAGAGGCTGTTTTCACCCCCTTCGAGTTGGAATTTGGACTCGGAGTAAAAATATGAATTGTAGCTCTTGAAGTTAGCTTTCCAGTGATAGCAAATTCAGCTTCATCCAAGCACTTTAGCTCCCAAACCAAGCATTGCAAGATAGAGGTGTCAAAACAAGACCTTCAATGCATAGCCCGGATTTAAGCGTTTTTATCCTTCAAGCTCTTGGGTCTTGGTTCTTCCAATATTCACTTGTATCACTCTAAGCTTTATCAAACTCCAACCAGCTCAGGGCCTTTCCAGCAAGAGACCACCTGAAAGCTTTTAACAGAACATATTCAAGTAAGACACCTTCAGCAGCTATGGTGTCACATAGATCAAGAAAATTTCTAATATGCTCCATAGGGCACTCAGTAGGTTTCCCTTCAAACTGAGCCCGTTTAATTAAGGATATAAATTGAGACTTGATCTCAAAGGGTTTCTCTATTTCCGGTAGAACGATTGGGGACTCTGGCACCCTCAGTTCTGGATGCATATACTGTTTGGCATTCCTCGGATAGGCATTCAGCTCCTCCTGTGGACGAGTTGCCGAGGCTGAGAGTCAACTCTTCATCTGTGTTTGAAGGACTTCCAGCTGACGAGCCAGCTCTTCAGGTGTGGCCATGGCTAGGTTCTCTCGGCGTCTCCGGTGCAGGGAACGTTCAAGCTCTGAATAATAACCAGTGTTGTCAAATTCGAGCCTTCGACGTCCTACCGGCATACACTGAGAAAACAGACAAAGAAAACAAAAATCAAAAACAAAAACGGGGTCGGGCTATTCCCAGACCCACAGATAAACAAACAAACTCGTTGCTTCCCCGGCAACGGCGCTAATTTGTTGGGACGGGTCTTCACTCGGGACAACAAATAAATTTATAAGTCAAGACCCCGCTGAGTATAGGGGAGCCAGGATCGTTCCACGAGAAGCAAGGTTGTTTATTTATCAACTCCTAATAACAAAAATCAAACAAAAACAAGCAAACACTCACAAGCAGCCTCGTTAACGACGTTGTCAAGGTCGTTAACGAACCACCGTAAACAAAAGAACAAAATTAACGACCTAACCATGTTCGAACTGAGGCTATGAACTCAATAACGAATATCACTAAAGAGAAAATTCAAATAAAAACAAAGATCTAGGATAAGGGATACCACAACATAGTCATGCATATAAACTCGTAAGAAGATAAGATCATGCCTTTGAACAGATAAATTCATCAACTTTCATTGACTAATAAGTAAATTAATCTACTTTCATAAACCAATTCACTCGATTGCTTGTTTTGGATCTAAAGCTTGAAACTTTCGTATTCAAACCATATCAACCTTCAAGTCTATAACTTTCTCTTTCAATCAAGTTAAAAACCCAAATCATCTTGACTTTCATCCAGGTTTAAGCACAAGAAACAATCTTAAGAATAAATAAAAGGCAATCAACAAATACTCTTACTCCTCAAACATGCATAACCATGCCGGGTATAACCCCGACCCTAGAAAAGAAGACTACTCACTACTCATAACTAAGGAACAAACAAATTCAACAAAAGAAATCATTGAAAACAAATAACTACTCAAATTAATAAAAAATATCGTCTTACAGAAATTCAGAAGAAAACCCGAGAGAACACAAAACAATGAACCAAAAATCACGACTAACGACCTCGGTAACTCTCGTCCACCGAGCTCACGATCTCGACTCCGACTCGACCTCGCCTCTCTCGGCTCTTCCTCCTCTCTTCAATGATCGATCCCCCTCTCTTCTAGAGCTAAATAAGAGGGCTATTTATACTAATAAGGCTAGAAATCAAAAGGGCTAAAGGATAAAAACTTTCCTAAAAAGATAGAAATAAAACCCTAAAAAGATAGAAATAAAATCTAGAAAGATAACAAGACCTAAAATACAATATAATAACCCTAAAATCATAAAAAGATACTCTACCGACACGGAAATAAATTCCCGCACAAGATCAGTGAGTCACAGAATCAAACTCCTCGAAAAACTCTATCTCGTAGCCTCGTTAACGAGCACTTACAGCCTCGTTAACGAGCATGGGTTTGGCTTTCTCAACAACACTTCACTCTAAAGACTCAGACTTCGACTTCTCATCTTGTATTCCTCCGTCTTTCATCATAGCGCTCCAAATTCAGCTCCAAACAGCACCTTTTCGTTGCTAAAACCTACAAAAAATACACAAAACGGAGTAGCTTCCATTCTTTCTACAAAATATGCAAAACTATCCAAAAACACACAAAACTAAACCTAACCTTATCAAAACTAGTCCTAATAAACTAAGAAAACCTATCAAAAACTATACCAAAAATACGAACATCAGGGGTCCTGGGGAGGCCTCTCCGTTGAAGAGTCGTTGGTGGACGTCTCGTGTCCCGGCACATGCCCAGGGACGTATGCGGGTACGTAATCGGAGTGGGGTTGGCCTGGGGCGGGGATGGGGATGTATGAGGGGGCGAAACCCTGCTGGTACTGCCCATAGCCCGGGTAGGGATATGAGTTCGGGGGTGCACCGCCCGGCTCGTACCCTTGGAATGGGTAGGGGTTTTGTGAGGCGGTATACCTCCAACCCGGAGGGACCACAAACGGACAACCCGGAGGTCCCGTGACCATCCACTGCGAGGTCGTTGGCATGTTATTCGGGTGTTGGGGGAAAAAGTTGTTTAGGCAAGCCATTTTGAGGGGTTCAAAGCCAAGGTTTGCAAAAATCGAGAAACTGCTTAGGATGAAGAAGTTCCCAAAGACGGTGACAATGATGAAACCCAAAATAAATCGTCGCTAGAAGACAAAAAACGAGATTCTATTATTCGATTGTGCAAACGCTTGCTCTTTATTTATTGTTTTCTTACAGCGAGGTTACAAACCAACGAGGTTTACACTTTAGACCTCGTAAGAGTATTAGAGATCTCGATCTAACAAAGTTTCGAGACCTCCTAATTGCTATGAGATTCTACCACCTGCAAGCCGCTTAATGGACTCTGGTGGCGAGAGTGAGTTTCGAGTTTGAGCGTGGTGATGATGGCTTGCGAGATGATGTAGCGAGGTTTTTGGTGTGAGCGAAGGCTCTCTGTGCGACTTGAAGTCTTTTTGTGGACTTCCCTTGTCTATAGCGAGGTCTTTGACGATGATTCAACACGTCGATCTTCAACGAGCAAGATAGTTCTTGAGTTCAAGATGTTTTTCGACCCCTTCTCACTTACGAGGTTCTCCTCTATTTATAGAGAATTGAGGAGCCGAGTTTTGGTTATTACTCAATGTGGGATGCCCGAGATCAGGGCTTCTGATTGGTCCGAAGGTAGGCAGTTGATGATTGGTCGGAGGGAACGGTGACAGCTGAGTGGTTTGGACGGGCGGGGGTGTCAACCGAGTCGGCAACGAGGTTGAAACCTCGCACCCGAGGTTTTGGAAGACCTCGCGAAGGTAAAGATTTTGTTTAATTAAAAGATGGGTATGGTTGTGGGTCCCAGTATCCACCTTGGGAGTCACGTAGGATCCATTTATTCCTAGTACCCCGGGCCCACTTCCTATTTTACCATTTTGAACACCATTACACATCATGAAATCTAACAAGACTATAATAAATCCGATCAAGTCGAGAACGACTTACCTCAAGAGACGAACACAAATACGTAGTGGAAGAATTTAGGCTCGAACTAGTCACACGTGAACGTTATCGATTCCTACAATTCATTAAGCAAAACTATAACTCTTGAAGAGAGCAAAACACGAAACTTAACGCCTCAAACAAGCTAAGAGTTCTGTCTAATTAATGCTTGTTGATGTTATCGATTTTAGGTGAGCACTTACAATTACCTAATTTTAATCAACTAGTTAAGTAAGATGGATAGATTTAGGACAAAAGAGAATGGAACATGTACTATTTTATCCCACTACTCCAATCCTCAGCCCATCAAATAAACCAATTCAAAGGTTCTATCGAGCAACACATTATTGGAAAGGGTCAGTGAACAAAATCACATGACCAAACAACATTTATTTAATCAATAACGATACACCATTCCATTGTTCTTCCAGTACCATTCAATGGTTAAAATAAACCATTCAATAACGATATTACATTCAATACCCCAAATCGCTAGCTTGGAAATTCTTGTATGGATCAAAAGTCAGCCAACCATAATTCAATTGTTCTTTCTACTATAAGAGAACACCATTCATGACCGAATTCTTTAACAAGAAATTTGAACCCTCAAAACTAATACACCACAACTCATATTCTTGCTGTAAGAATATCATCTGCCAAATTGGACCCAAAATTTGATCAAACAAACATCTACCCACTAGACTTGACTATTCTTTACTATAAAGACCAATATCGACCTTAACTAAGACAACATCGATTGAGTCTTTTCATTAACAGAACAAAATGTGAATGGATTTGAATGAAAACTGGATTAGTCAAGAAACACAACCTCCTGCCTCTACTGATTGAAGAATGGTAACACAGGTCGGCCTCGAACTCGATCGGAGATGAGATTGGCGACGTGCTTACAACGGAATTCGGTGGTGAGCTCGGGAGCGGCGTCACTCATTTCTTGTGACGTGGGGCTAGAGCAGACAATAGAGGAATCCTTGGGTGCGGCAGCAGTGCACGTCGGCGTCGTTGAAGGTAGCGGGCATCGCCAGAGAGCAATGGAATTGAACAACAACGATGTGCTTCGACATCGAAGTGGCTCAACGTTGGAGGCTCGCGACGTTCCTGCAATAGTTGACAACGTCCATCGAGGAGCGAAAAGGCAAGAACAAGAGTGGTCTCGGGTTTTGAGAACAGAAAGGAGGTTGGAAACGAGAGAGTGAGAGACGAAGAAATTGTTGGAACCTCATAGAGATACGAGCGAAGGTGAGCGGCGGATTCTCACTAGAAAGATGATGAACAGTCCTCTTCCAACTAGGGATAGAAGAAAAGGGAAAGAAAAATTGGGCTTGTACCCTTGTCATATATCCGACCCAACAAGAGAGTAAAGGGAGGCGCTGGACCAACTTAGAATAAATAGAAAAGGCTAGCTAGGCCCAAGAGTTTAAATACCCGGAATAAGATCCATTACGACGTCTATGAAAATAAAACTCGGGTATTACAATGAACGATTCTATATGAATATAACGTTTTGTTATAAGAATGTTCGATTCTAAAGGAATATAACATTTACTTATATGAATGAACGATTTAAAAAGAATATAACGTTTTCTTATAAGAATGAACAACACTAAAGGAATATAATGTTTTCTTATAAGAATGAACGATTCTATATGAATATAACGTTTTTCTTATAAGAATGAACGATTCTATATGAATATAACGTTTTCTTGTAAGAATGAGCAATTCTAAAGGAATATAACGTTTACTTATAAGAATGAACGATTCCAAAAGAATATAACGTTTTCTTATAAGAATGAACGACTCTAAAGGAATGTAACATTTTCTTATAAGAATGAAGGATTCTAAAGGAATATAATGATCATGAGCGCTTATTAGAATGAATGATTCTAAATGAATAGAATGATTTCTTATAAGAATGAAATAGTATTAGGCTCGTACCATGTACGAGTTATAATTAGAGATAATATAATAATTTTTAATATTTAAAAGATTATTGTAAGATTATAGCATATAGATAAAATAAATTATAACACTCGAAAAGTAATTGTCAAAATCAAAGCGTTTAAATTAAATTATGGAAAGTAAAATTCAATTCAAAATGTAGAAGTCACATATGAGTAGTTAAGAAGTTGAATAGTAGAGTATTGTTTTTAAATTTATAACTATTATTTACGTATTATAAAAATAACACTACTTAACCAATATATTTTTTATCACATTTATTTATTTTATAATTATATTATCTGAAATTATAAAAATGAATTCAGATAACCATTTAAGTGCAATCTCATGCCAATATCCTCCCAACTTTTGTATCATAGAAAAAAATCGAGTAAATAATAATATTTAGATAAATTCAAAATAACAATTTGTACAACATGGTTAGGATAATAATAATGTTTGGATGCAATTCATTAAGAAATTAGTGTTTGGATAAATTCAAAAAATAATTTGTGCTAGATCATTAGAACACTAAGATTTTTAATTAAATTTTCATTAACAAATATTCTTTTCGATAACTTCAAAATAAAAATTTATATAAAAAATTTAGAATGATAAAATATTTTTAAATTAATTTTTTTTTTTAAAATATATTGTAGTGGTTTCATAAAAAGTGGAGGAAGTGGGTAGGTTTCTTACAAAATTTATGAAAAAAACTAATTTTGACATTTTCAAATAATGACAAGTGGAACAAATTTTTCTACGTACATTGTACTATGTAGATGATTCCAAATGAACATAATGATTTCTTATAAAAATGAACGATTCTAAAGTAATAAAACATTTTCTTATAAAAATGAACGATTCTAAAGTAATATAATGATTTCTTATTAAAATGAACGATGCTAAAGAAATATAACAGTTCCTTATAAGAATGAACGATTCTAAATTAATATAAAGAGTTCTTATAATAATGAATGATTCTAAGAGAATAAAATGATAATGAGTTCTTGTAGCCACTAAATAAAACAAAGACAACTAATATTTGAGAAAAATATTAATATATTTTCGGTTTTTCGGTTAACCATTATATGTAAAGTCATGAACCGAAATCGAACCGATAAACCGAAAATATTTTTAGTTCGGTTAACCAAACCGAAATTTCAAAAAAAAGTCGGTTTAGTTAACCTAAAAATACCCGTTTTCAGTTTTTCTGTTCGATTTTTTCGGTTTCGGTTTTTATGGACATGCGTAGAAATTACGATCTATTCCCGGCATTTTAAAATGTTTGGTTCTTTTGTGTAAATAGTTGGCTGTTGTAATACTCTGGTCTTCGAAAACCCGATAACTAATTCCTTCGTCTCAATTCTCTCCTTTTTATTACAATTTCACCTCTCCTTGTTGATTGGGCCGAAAAGCCCAAAACCCTAGCCCACCGCCTTTAAGCCCACCTCCTTTTCTCCCTCTTACCGTAAATCCAATCTACCTACTCTCCTTTGAGAGCCACTCCCACTTTTAGCAGAGCAAGAGAGGTTGGGAAGGAAAACAAAAGTGGTGCATCGCCGGTAGATAGGATAACACAAGTGACTGCCGGTCTCGTTCGTCGTCTTCGTGCTCCCCTAGTCCTTTCACCCTCGTCCTCAGATAACACAAGTGGTGCATTGTCGGAAGCACTCAACCCAAACGGAAGTCGTGAACTCACCACCACGCCGATCCGTTTTGAGTGACCGCCGGTCTCGTTCGTCATGGTCGGGCTCGAGACCGATCGAAGACAACAAACCGTTGTTGCACGCCGACATTGATTTTCAATCATCCAATCGTGCGGGTTCGTGGCTCCGTCCTCGCCTAGTCGACCCACCACGCTGCCAATAACAATCTTTTCTCCTCTTGTCCTTGCTTCTTCCTTTCTTTCGTGGTTTTCATCTGAGCGATCGATGTATCGCAAGCAGATCCCAATTGCCTTTGGTCGAACTCACCGTTAAGCAATCCATGCTCGCCGTTGTTCGCCGACGCTAGCAGCGGGAGCACTGGTTGCACTTGCTGGATTGGGGCAGTGAAGTCGCCGAGATCTGCCCTGCAGTGTATGTGACGGTTGTTCGAGAAACTAACAGTAGAGCCTTGTCTTGAATTGCGTCCCCAAGGTTGAGCCTCGTTCTTGTACGTTCTATCAAATTTGTTTTAGATTCAATGGTGGGACTGTTTTCATTTGGGTGTGAATGTGTACTTTTGACCTTGCATCTTGTTTCTGATTTGTCATTTGGAAACTTACACTTGCTTTTGGTGTACGTGTTTTCATTAAAGAGTTGTTTTAGAATATCTGGTTGTATGTTGTAAAGTTTGGTTCGGTTCTTTTGTGGAAATATTTGGTTGTGCCTTGTCGAATTTGAGAGTAAGATGTTCTTGAATGAATTTCAGAAGATTGTGTGTGCTTAATCTATTTTGTCTCCAATCTGAAATATTTGGGTTTTATAAAATTTGAGCTTGGACTTTTAGATTGGTTGTCCTTGAACTAATATTTTTCGGGTCATTTAAGGCTAAGGATGAAATATTAGTATGTTAAGTATAGTCGTTTGATGTTGATTCTTGTACTCGATGAGTTTAATTTCGTTTAAATAATATAATCCTTTCAAACTGCACTTGTTTGGATACCATGAAAGTATGGTGGTTCACCAAGGTGGCTCTTTCTTGGTGAGGCCACTATAGTTGTGCTTGCCTAGAATTGAAAGTAGAACCGAATTGACCACAAATGTAGAACTGAATTTAACGTCAAATTGACCAGAAATGTAGAACCGAATTTAGCTTCGTAATTCATTCACTTCAATATAGCCTCAACTATAGTCAGAAATCATATGTTCATGACTATATGGCCACAAACTTAGTATCAAACTTAGTTGCGTGATTATTTCGCGACAATTTCCACACAAATGTAGAAACGAATTTAGCTTAGTAATATGTTCACCTCAGTATGGCTGCAACTATAGCCGCAACCCATATTTTCATGGCTATATGTCCACAAACTTAGAATCGAACTTAGCTGCGTGATTATTTCGTGACAATTTTCCCGCAAATTTAGAACCGAATTTATCTTCGTAATATATTCGCGTCAATATGGCCGCAACTATAGCCGCAACCCGTATTTTCATTGCTATACGGCGACAAACTTAGAATCGAACTTAGCTGCATGATTATTTGGCGACAATTTTCCCACAAATTTATAACCGAATTTAGCTTCGTAATATATTCGCGTCAATATGGTCGCAACTATAGCCACAATACGTATTTTCATGGCTATATAGCCACAAACTTAGAATCGAACTTAGTTGTGTGTAAATATCGCGACAATATTCCCGCAAATGTAGCCCCAACCATTAATTTCTTGGGTAAACAGCCAAAAAATTTGAGCTTTGTGGGGGATGTTGTGGCAGTTACCCACAAACTTAACCACACCTAAATTTCCTGACTATAATTTCCTTTCTCTATGCGCGTTTTCTAGTAGTGTATGTAAAGTTAAAAAGAAAGAGAAAAAAAAAAAAAAAGACTAAAACTACGTTAAAAGGGTAGATTTTTTTAATAAATAATGTGTGTAAAAATGAGTTTGCGTGAGGGTAATATTGTAAGAAGATGTTGATATAAAAATAAAAATAAAAATGTGGACAAATATTGTGGGACACCCGAAAAAAAAATTGGACAATCATTCAACGACAGAAAGAGTATAAGCCAACAAGGCATACACGACTACATAAAGTAAAATTATTAATCCAACACCCCTCAAGATGGAGAAAGGTCAAACATCCATGCATTTTGGGAATATTAATGGACTACAAGTGAGATCCTCTTAAGCACTTTGTGACGAAATTTGCTAGTTGTGCCTTTGTGGGAACTGTGAACGTGTGACAATTAAAATAAGACATTCTAATATATTTTTCTCGAGCGAAGTGGCAATCTAGTTCAATGCAGTCTGTGCACTCATAGAAAATTGGATTGTGAGTTATGTGGACGACTACTACTTGAATGTCACATTTCACAAAAATGGTTGGTTTCATATATTTTTTACATGTCATTCGATGTTAATCAATTTGTCTTGACATTCATGTAATCATCGAAAAAGGAGAAAAACACAAAGAAATATATCATATAGAATTAAATTATGAAATAAATTATATCAACCTTACCTTACCAACATAAAGTATTCATGCGTTAATTCTTACATAAAGTTTTTGAAGTTGGTCATGTTCCATGGATTTGTGGTGGACACTTACTCTTCATGTCTTTTAAATTGTGAGCTTGTCTTCTTGTAATACTATAAATTTTTTGTGGTTAATTTGTCTCTTATGGATAATATATGACCTTATTGGTCTTGATATCGTTAGCTTGACCATACTTGTTCCCTTTTTGTAAGATCTATGTGTGTTAGTAAACAAATAAGGAATTATGTATAGACACTTCACTTCCTTGGACAACGGAAGTAAAGTAAACTCAAGTAAATAGACAAAGTTCCTTATAGAGGAACCCCACGTCAATTTACTTAGTTGGATAGGTAAACCTCTACCTTAGAAGAATTTTGAAAGATCAATTTGTACCATTGATAGTTCTTTCCTTACAATAGCAAGACTAAAACTTCTCTATTCTAGAAACCTCGAGTTCCTAGAATACTAACTAGAATTCTTATATATAACATCAGAAACCAATTCAACATACACAAGTTACCTTCCTTCTTAGTCGCTATGTTGTTGTAGTCCTTTCATTGAGAGATTACTCCTTCACCTTCGAGATCACGCTTTGTACACTCGAAAACTATCATTTAAGATTATTCTCTATATATGATCATGTGATTTTCTTCTTGAAAACCTCTATTTATTTATAGTGCTCTTATGGATCTGATCTTGTGTCTTTGCCAAAGTTTTAGTTTTCATCCATAACACAATCCACCATAAGACACAATTTTCCTAAAATAGATTTATCTTATAGGCCAGGTTCCAATAAGACAATTATTATAGTGCTGCAAAGTGACACATTGTAGAGCGTTGGATTGAAATTAATATACAGTGAGATTTGTGAGTAATAGTTATCCTATTATGAAGATTTGCTATAGAATATTTATTGGAAAGAAAAAAGTAACATATTCGATTTTCTACGTGATTTTCTCCATAATAATTATGGTTTGCGTATGGATGCAATTTCATATCTATATTTTTGTCTAATCGTGTCCAAAATCAATAGGTTTTTTCCATCAGAATTGACCGACATCTACTTCTTTTATCACTGGGAAACGCAGGTTCTTATACTTGGAGAACACCATAGATTAATTCTCCTCCTGTTCGGCGAATTGGAGCAATATTTACATTATTCTTCTACATAATATATTGCATGTTTATTATCACGGAAAAAGGTAATTTTTTTCGAGTATTCTCAGCATCTTCGTATATAGATTTATACCTTACTGTAATAATGTATTGAAATTTTTTGTTAAGCATATGTATTCATGTCATAATACATATATACATTATTGAATGTGCTTTTTTATTGAATACGAAAAATGGAATGATTTACAAATATATTGTTGTCGTGAATACAAAAATGTACGTATACATGTAAATATAAGGCCGGCCTAAATATAAACATATGTTCATGATTTCATGCAATTTTATACATGTGTACGACAACCTCGTATACATGATGTATTCATGATAGATTATTAAATAATTGGCATTTATGGTATAAACGCATGCAACGTTTATCTTATATAGATGATGTATATTAATGTTTATTAGGGTTGCATCAGGGGCGTAGCCAGAAATTTATCATTGTAGGGGCCGACAAAATTTTCCAACATAGCTAATGTACGTTTTGAGAAAGATGTAGAAATAAAAAATATATAAATTTAGACAAAAAAGAGAACATATTTTATAGAGGAGGAGAGACTAAAATATTTCAAAATATAATTACATTAAGAAAACAAGAGTTTATAATGACAACTTATATAATTATGAATTATGTTTCAGACTACATTTAGATTAAGAAAACAAAAATATTTCAAAATACAAATTAATTGAATCTATAAATATTAAAAGCTCGTAACTAAAAAATAAAACCCAAACTAAAACACTTGTTTCAATATTTTCGGGTTCAGTCACATTATGAAAGTAGGATGTTTAACAAAAGATAAAAGCATTCTAACTAAGTAAATGACTTGTTAAAAGTGGTTTATATACGTCAAATCTTCAAACGCTAATAAATTTTTGCTCAAATGTCATAATTGAGTTTATAATATATCAAATCGAAGCTATTGACAAGAGGAACATATATACGGACAAAATTTTGGATTGGGGGGGGGGCATGGCCCCACCCGCCCCAACCTAGCTCCTCCCCTAGGTTGCATGCATTTGTATTCATGGTATATTGTTTGTGTATACATTTTATATTGATCACAACAGGTTTTATACAAGATTTATTCATAGTATACATTATTTTTAATTACCAAACTGATGTGTTGTGTGATACGTATGCACACAACTTAACTCCCATATATACATAGTTGTTTATTCATTTGTATCATGTTTTATATACTATGTATTCATGATTTAATGCCTATGTATTCATCAATTATATTTATTAATGTGAATGCTTTGTCATAAATGACAAAATTTTATTGTGCATGAACCTCCAGCAAAGTGCATGAATATACTCTCCTAAATGAGAACGAACTCGATATGCTTGATGTTGAAATAGATAAAGATTTAGATTATAAGGTTGGTGAAGATTGTAGATTGCCATGAAAATGCAAAAAAAAAAAAAACAGACCATTTTCATGAATTTAGTTTACTATATACATTATTGTAATACATTATATACATAAATAAAATATATTTTATTCATGCCTTTTTGTTAGGGTGAGGTTTAGGAATATAACAAAAAGGCATTCACATTAATAAATATAGGCTGTTGATTTGCGCACACGAGAAAATTGGTAAGCGCACACAGATATCCGTGCAACGCCATTTCGCGCGAAATGGCGTTGCGCGAAAAGGGCAAATCCGAAATATCAAAAAAGGGTTTCGGGAGCGTGGAGGAAAGGGTCGCGCAACGCCGATGCGCGTGAAACGGTGTTGCGCGCGCAACACCGTTTCGTGCATGGGCAATCCAACGGTAAAAAAAAGTACCGTTGGACTGGCGCGAGGCTTCGTTGCGCGGATCTCAACGGTAAAAAAAAGGTCGAATTGTCCCCTATAAATACCCATTTCGATTCCACATTATAGTTGGAGTATACCTTCATTCCACATCATTGTTTAAAAATGTTGTCGGGAGAAGAAGATACGTCATCGACGATTATCATCCCGAGGAGGAAGATTCATCGTCAATCGATAGTTTCATAGCTGAGGATGAGGAGAGTGTATCGGGAGAAGAATACGGAACCGACTCTGATGCATCAAGCGAGCCAGAACAGGTATTTTTCAAAGAACCCATAATATTATGTCATTTACGAACGTAGTATATTGAAAGTTAGGATAGTGTAATTTATAATATTTTGTTTTTACATTTTGAAATCATAGGTTGTCGGAATAGATTTTTCTATTGCTTTCCACTACGATGGGTTGTGGAGTGATCGAAGAGAAATGCTTGATTGGGCTAGACAAATTGCAATTTCGAAGAATTTTGTACTAGTCATAAAAACCTCAAATCCAAATAGGGTCATACTCACTTGTGACCTAGCCGGTAGATATAGATGTGGCAAGAGGGTGTTGCCCGGACTGGAAAATAGGAGCATTTATAAGCCACTTACCGATACATCGACTAGGAAGTGTGGATGTCCGTTTGAATTGAATGGGGTCCGCCTCAAGGGAAAAAATGGATGGATCTTAACGGTAAAGTGTGGACAACACAATCATCGCCTCCCCACTAGTTTGTTAGCTCATCCATATGCGGGCCGATTGACAGTTGAGCAGAAGGAGTTTGTGAAAGAGAAGTTCCTATATCTAGCCACCCCGAAGATGATACTTGAAGAGTTGAGGTCAAGGTACCCGGGAAATGTGACCTCAATTAGACAAATCTACAATATGAGGGATAAGTTACTTCTTGAGGATTGCGGAGAATTGACGGTGACACAATGGTCTCTGAAGTTCTTGAAAGACCGAGAATACATTGTCCGTCCAAGACGAGTAAGGGGTTCTAATGTTATGAATGCCTTGTTTTTTGTGCACCCCACAAGTCTGCGTATGCTAAAGATGTTTCTCTATGTCGTTATTATGGACTCCACATACAAGACCAATAGGTATGTTATTTTAATATGTAATCGACTTGATTAGTATATTTCCAGTATAAATGCTTAAAACAACTTGTTGTGCTAGGTACGACATGCCTTTATTGGAGATGGTTGGCTTCACTTGCACCGGAAATACATTCAGCATCGGGTTTGCATTTATTTCAAACGAAGATGTCGCTAGTTATAGGTGGGTGTTAACTCAATTGAAAGGCGTGTACGACGAGCTTGGAGTCCAGGTCAATACAATCATGACAGATCGCGAGCAGGCTCTAATCAAGGCGATAAGTCAAGTTTTCGGGGACGGAGTCCAACATTTGTTGTGTTGGGTGCACATCAGACACAAAATTATTGCGTACGGCCTAAAGGTGTTTGCGAACGCTGAAAAACCACATGAGTTGTCACGCGGGTTTGCAAACGCTTGTTGGGCGCTCTTTTCGTCCACCACAGAGGCGACATTTGAAGAACGATATGTAGAATTGAAGAGAAGATGGCGACCGACGCTTATTGCATACGTGGAGAAGGTGTGGCTTAATCCATTCAAGAAGAACATAGTTCGTGCTTGGACGGATCATACACTCCACTTTCAGACGAGAACCACCAATAGGTAATTTCATTTTTAGCATTTTAATTCAGTTTGAATATTAGAAAGTGTATATGTTCAATACTTAAACTTTGACATGTGTTTTTCAGGGTCGAAGGGATGCACGCTCTGCTGAAAAAGATATTGGATTCATCTCGAGGAGGCTTCAACACCTTGATACTAAGGATTCACATCCAGATGCAATCTCAAACCAACACTTTGAGGACAGCCTTTGAGAGAACCAGAATACAGAAACTAACAAAATACAGACTACTGGCGAATAAGTTCAAAGCGTTGTTTCGTCCTATACGCGGACACGTTTCAAGGCAATGCCTAGGTAAGTTGTTAGACATGTATTATGATATAGCAATTGAGTTGACGTAGGGTACACTCGATATGGAGTGCCACGACTACTTTTGGAGGGAATGTCACGGTCTTCCATGCAAGCATCGAGTTGCAGACGCTATCATAACTAAAGTACCCATCAATCTGGAGGAGATACATCCTTTTTGGAAACAGATCGAATGGGATGACCTTAGCGATGACAACGATCTTGCCCTTGCATGCGTACCCTTGACCATTCAAGACCCCACGTGGGACGAAATGGTGGCAAAGCGAAATAGCGGTCAGATGCGTAGAGACCAGTATTTGCAGATCACATCAGCGTTCAAAGATTCAGAGCATCCTGAAGACACAAACCTTATTGAGCTGATACCATACGAGACGCCAGATGGAGCCAACAAGTATTCAACCACCCGGGAGAAAACACACCTTGAGCACGTAATGGAAGAGTACGAGAGGGAGCAACAAAGACGGAAAGACAACGACAGTCGGAGCAAAGCAAATACATCGGCGTCATCCCGACCACGCGGAAGACCTAAAGGATCTAGGAATAAGAAACGGACCGGAGTTGGAGTTGATACGCCTCCGGTTGCGACCGCGCCTCCTACCATCGCTACCCCCGCCGATGGAAGCCACCGTGGCCCCCCGACGAGCGTCAAATGGCGCGGGGTTAACTTTGGCATGGGTAATGTGGATAGTTTTGTATTTCCGTTCATTGAGGATGCTAGAGACATGATGGGAGACGGTCATTGTGGGTTTCGGTCCCTTGCTTGCGTATTGGGGAAGCTAGAGGAGGAGTATTACAGTATTCGATGGGAGCTTCAAGCAGAATTGATGCGTAACAGAGAATTCCCCCAAGCTTAAACTTTGCTTGTCCTCAAGCAAAAACTATATCAATTCCACAAGAAAATCAAAGGTGTTTCAACCCGTCTTAAAATCAAGCAAGTCGATGGAGGTTTAAGATACTATCAATGCATCATCAAAGCAAACAAATAACCATCAAAGAGACTAACAAGTTATCCACTTTAGACCTCACTAGGAAAATATAAGAATCACTCTCACTCATGTGTTTAAGGGTAAGTGTTTCGCTCAGTCTCAAATTTGAAAGCTAAACTACCATAGGCTTGCATCAGTGTCCTAAATTTCCACCACGAGAAACCAAGTACACGACATAAATCAAGAGGTCTTTTATTGGTTGAAATGGGGTCAAGGTAAAGAGAAATAGGTAGGGAAATATTTTGGCCATGTGGTGCTAATCCGGGAATATAGAATTAATCATAACAGCTCAACCAAACTCAACACCACCAAGCTTAGAGATTTTCTTTCCAAACCACATTTTTTCAACTCAATACCCATTATTTTTATTCCAACTCTTTTTATTTCTGCTTTATTGCTTTTTTCTATTTATTTTTTTTTTGCAACTTTTTCACTTTTTTTTTAAGAAAGCACTAATAGAGCATATATCCCAACCACCAAGTATATGTAGATCTCCCCCAAGCTTGGATCACAACCACAAAATTAATCAAATAATAATCCTAATTCCCGGATGGGTAAAAGGCTAATAATAAGGCTCGGATTATTTTTGTGGAGCTTCCAAAAATAAGGCTATAAAAAGGCTAGCAGGGGCTTCAAAAGAAAGATAATATGCAGGGTGGATAAGAAATAATAGGCTCATGAAAATAATGCCTCAATCACTTTTATATCATGCACAAGAGTTATATATGTGGCCTCGAAAAAGAGTCTAAACGCAAGTTCTAGAGATAGCAAACAAATTGAGAATTACACATAAAATGAAAGAGGACTCATAAGAATTAAAGTCCAAAGGCCAAGAAAAACCTCACATGCTTTTTTTTTTCTAAAGCTTCAAAACTAAATTAGCTCAATGAATAGTCATAAGTTACTTCAACTCAAACATTTTCAAAATATCAATATTTTTCATCTTCAAGCAAGATCAATTAGGGTATCAACAACCAATGAAATTTCATGGAATTTTTTTTTTAAAATAAACAAGCAAAGCCAAGACATGGGGTTCCTATCCAACACCTAATATGCAAATGCAATGCATGAAATCTCATGAAAAAGAAAAAAAGAAAAAAATGCAAACGGAACCCCACATGAGATTAGCAAAAGAGAAAGGAAAAGAAAAACTCACCAAATATCCAGGCATTTAGGCATATTCAACAAATCTGAGAGAGAGATTGGAAGTCATTAACAGGCTTGAAAATCTCAGCATAGCATCCTTTATATCTAAAGTAAACAACTTCCAAAAACAAGCAAAGATAGCTCTAAAAGAGCTGATTAGCATAGCAAGTTATCAAATCAAACCAATGACAGCTACTAATTCAAATGGTAATGTATATCAATCCTCATTCAAAATTAGTAGGAATCAGTAAAACTCAAGCAACCACCACATTAGTCACATATATAGCAACAAATCGCACCATCAGCAAAGTGACACAAATCAATGAAAATTAAGCTAGCATTTAAAAATATTGACAAAGCACTGTATGATAAATTGGGAGCATAACTCAGAATATAACAATGCAATATCAAATAATCTTATATGGATATGCCAACTCAAAAATCAAGTAATATCAATTTAATCACGTTAGGTTTCATGGCCAACTAATTTTTACACATTTAAAGCACAATCCACACCACACTGTATACTCAACTCAAATTAATCAACTTGATCGATACTCAACTCAAATTAATCAACTTGATCGATCGAAATCGACAGCACCAAAGCAACCACAAAGCCACCCACATAACAGAATTAATAAACCAGAAATAAATTTCTGTGCCAATACTGTGTAAGAAACAAAGCATCAGCAACTTACTAATCTGAAGCACAGAATACCCACAATTTAACACAAACTCAAAGGTAAACCACGCACACCCAGCAAAGCACAACTTAATTAACACAAAATCATCCTGATTGATTCCAAATTGGCATAATGGGCGGAAAATTTAACACTATTAGAACATAAAGACACCCACACTTACCAGGATTGTGCAAAGATTGAGCGGGCGGTGGGATTCTCCGATTCGGTTCTGCTATAGTGTACAGCCAGGTTGGCGCCGGAATCAAAGCAGGTTGGTTTGGTTCAACGGCGTGGACTCGAAGCTGGTGGGGTGAACCGGTGGTCGACCGGAGAGGACGGACTCGCTTGGGAAGTGCACTCGCGCTGGTGGTTCCGCGGCGTTGACGGACTCGCGGTGCAGCACCGGTGGACGGAATCTGGTGGTGGAATGGTGTTGGGAATTAACGAGACTGAGGCTTCCGTGACTAGAGAAGTCAGCAGTGGTGAAGAGTAGGTGGTGCCGAGAGAGATCCAAAAGAGAAAGTGAGGGAATGTGATGGAGTCGGGCATGGGAGAGTTGGGTCTTCTTTCCGATTTTTTTTTATATTCCATTCACCCGATCTTATACCCCGTCAATTACTCGGTCAGGTAGTTTTCTGTTTATGGCACTAGTTTATTTGTTTTTTTTTAAGAAAAGAGAATAAAAAAAACATGATGGGTTGCCTCCTATCCCTAATTTAAGGTAGCTTGACCTTCCACCTCAGTCAAGTTTTCGGATCGGGTGGATCGGTGGTATCCATCTCAATCGGATCAGGCTCCTTGTAAGGCTTCAGTCGAATTTTTCTGACTTTGAAATATCCCGAGTTCTTACGCCAAAGCTCAACAGAATCATCCCTAAGAACTCGATTCAGGAGGTATGGACCGGACCTTCTTGTGCTCTTGCTTCCCGGGAACATATTCGATTTATGATGATAGAGAACCACTTGATCTCCAGGCTTGAATTCAACTTGTTCCCGGTCACTAGCAACACTTCTTTTTCTCTTTTTTCGTCTACTCCGACTCTTCTTTCTTGACTTGCTTCTACCTTTCGGTCTTGAATCTCCAATGTAGTTTTTGGTACCATTACTACATCAAGCATTGTTTCAGAAAGCTCAATTTGCATCTCAGAACTGATGGTCGAGGTAGCCTTTTGAATCATCTCAAATTCATCAATCATTGGGTCCTCTTTGATCACTTGTGTAGGCTCTCTTTTATCAACCTGTAAGTCGTCCCACTCTTCCTCGCCCCGTAAAAATATAGCAGTGCAATATTCAATGCGGTGCACCTTTGAAGGCTCAATAGGCAACTCTGGACTGACCAACTGAGCAATCTGATCTTCTAGCAACTTATTCTGTGTGGTCAAAGTACCAACTTGATTCTTCAAAAGGTTCACTTCATCTTTAAGATCAGACAAATCTGCTGCTTGACTATTAATCAAGTCGAGGGCTTTTCTCACAATGTCAAAAAGATCCTGGAGCGGTGTCACCCAACTATGACTATGGGAATTAGAACTGGCCTCATTCGCATTCCCCCAAAATATATGACAACATGTATGATCATGATCTATAGCTCCACAAAACTCACAAAAGAGGTTAGAAGTGTTTGGGTTTGAAAAACCCAAATTACGATTGAAATGATCATACCTCTGAGTACTTGTATTAAATTTAGGAGAAAGAGAGGAAAAAGAACTTACCTCATACATACCTGAATAATCCAATTTTTTTTCCGACTCTATATATTAGCCTGAAACAGAAAATAAAAATATCAAAGCAAAAAGAAAGACCTAAACTTTACTAGTTAAGAGATAACAATCAATATTAACAAATTGGTCCCCGACAACGGCGCCAAAAACTTGATGCAGCCAAAACTAAACCGCAAGCGAACGGGGTCAATCGTAGTACCTCAAGTGTCGATCCCACAAGGACCAATGTAATATTAATTGTAACTCTACTAATAAATTACGCCAAAAATATAAGAAATTGATATTTATAACTAAACTAACAACTAACTAATAAATATAAAAGGGATAAAATATATGGGATAGATGTGTCTAAGGTTAAGGATCACCACAACAATGTTTCAATAAATAAAATTATACTCTGCCTGAATTTATTTGAAGGACCAACTATCTAAAGTAAACACTAATTCTTCTCGGACGATAAGTGCATGTATCTAAACTCAACAAACAATCGTTGTCGCGTAAAGCAAGTCTAATTTAGATCCTTTGAGCTCTTTAGAGACTAGGGATAAACAAACCTAGCATTCGCTGTCGCGTTCCGCTAGAATCATTCAAACCCTAGAACTACTACGATAGTTAAAAATCACACAAGAGAAATTAAATTGTTGTCGCATAGATTACCCTCAAGTTCAATACCTAGGGATTTGAAAAGAACCAATTTTTAGTCCTCAATCTATCAGTGTCCTATTATTGTTATCTCCGGTCGGTCTCAAACCCTAATAGGAATCCTATATGCAAAGCAAGTAGGGCATAACGCAACCTAGGATCGAATCAAATATATTTCAATTCAGGCAAAGAAAATAACTTTAATTAAATACACATTGAATGGGATCACCAAAATCCTAGAACTAGAAATTTAGCCAAACATAATTGAAAACATAATCAAAATAAATAAACTAGCCATCAACAAATATGAATTATGCAATAAAATTAAGAAATAAGAAAACTTAGTCTCAATTCTATAGATAATTCAAAGCGAAGGGCTTGAACATTAAAACCAAATTGAATCTTCAATCAAAGGCCGAATTCCACGTGAAATTCTCGTCTCTCTCTGCGGCTCTCACAATAAACTAAGAACTAAACACTAAAAATAAAAACCTAAACTAATATCTAATCTCATAACCTCCCCCTAGGTTAAGTACGTAACTAATATATATATCTCCCCCTCCTAAAATCTAATATATCTATATATAAAGCTGCAACCACCACCGAATTGAAATATATGGGCCTCCATCAGCAATCTTTTAATAGCCCATTTCTCATACGCACAAAATTGCAAAGCAGGTACACACTTCACGCACGCTGGAGCTTCGGGCTTCAAATTAAATGGGCTGACATATAGGAACTCAAGCCCAAATTAATTTTTTTTCAAGTCTTCGTCCATACTTTTGTAAGCTCTTAAAATATCCTCCAATCGTCTCCAAAATTACCCGAAAAATACCTGAAATATGACAAAGGAAACGTGGAGACTCCGAATGCAAAATAAAATAAAAATAAATAAAAATATGCATAATATGCATGAATATGATCTAATCTAATATGCAACTAGACTCCTAAAATATGACTAAATTAGGCGTTATCAATATGTATCAAGTCTTGTTCACTAAGGGCCTTACATCATTTGATGACTTCTTGGAGCAGATCGGCCATGTGGAATCTCCTTGCTCGAACAGTTATTGGCTAGACATGCCGCTACACGACCTTGTGTTTTCTACCTTTTATCAAGTGCCACTTGTGATGTTATCGAGGGATCGAGGCTCCCACACGTGTTTACCGTTGCGGATTTTTGGTAACAATCAAGGACATGGGATACCGCCACCTGTCATTGCTATTGCCCTCGTTGGTCAACAGGACCACTTCATACCGGTGAGAAATTTGTAATCATTTTTTTTAAAGTTTTTTGTTTAGGTACATCTTGCTTGCGTATATGTGACATAACATTTTTTTCAGGTATGGCTTACGAGGAACGCGCCTATCCCGCCACCTCCTCATGCATGGTGTCAATTTCACGACCCTAGCGCCGACTACTGGCTCGATGCTCTTACCCCGAGGATTGACCATTGGAAGGCTTGCCGAAGGGACATCGGTCGGGATCCGGAGACATTTGCTTAGGACAGTGTTGTGGCAAGATGGATTGCAATGGGATATGTACTTTATTAAGAAGAACTTTCGTATTTCATGTATTTCGATGTATTGTGTGCCTTGTTTAGGAGATTTATGAACTTTCATATTTCATGTATTTCGATGCCTTGTTTAGGGATATGTACTTTATTAAGAATAACTTTCATATTTCGATGTATTGTGTGCCCCGCTTAAAAGATTTATGAAAATATTTCATGTATTTTGATGGATTGTTATGGGATATGTACTTTCATTAAAAATGGGCCTTCGTGACACGAAGGCCCATTTTTACGAAGGCCCATTTTTAATAGTATAATATCTGAGTTGGGTGAAAGGGGTAACAGAAGGCGCGCAATGGGCCCTCGCATCTGCGCGAAATGGGCCTTCGTGCCTACTCGAAGGCCCATTTCGCGCAGACACGAGGCCCCATTGCGCGCCTTCTGTTACCCCTTTCACCCCAACTGGGTGACAAGACTTATGCATGCACATCTCTCCCTTCTGAAAACAAGACTTTCACATTCCATTTTTACCAGTTCCGCGCATGCTTCTGAAAACAGTATACCAACAGCTTTTCTGGTGACAAGACGTATGCATGCACATCTCTCCCTTCGAGCAAATTCCAAGTATAAAATGAGACTTAAACCTTCTCCATTGTTGCTCCACGCTCTATCAACCCTAAACTCTATACCGAAACCAGAATTTCATTATCGGCACCCCAATGGCTAAAAGGAAAGCGTGTTCATCGCGAACCTACCCCTTTGCTCCACCCATCATAAACTTCTCCATCGTCCACGTCCGTGGGGTGAGGGAGACAAAGACGGAATGGTCTGTGATACAAGGCGCATTAATAAAAAACATCATCATGAACTGGAGCGAAGCTGGCTATGGAGCACCACCGGGATATTGTCGCTTCTTCTTGAACGACAACGATATAACACATCGTATCTACGCCAAAGAAACCACGGTGCAGCTTCGCCTAACTGAAGGTGACGAGATTCGGGCGATTGATGATATTTCGCCGGAGAATTAATGATGTGGTTTACTGTTATAAGTCACTTTTTATGGATCCAAGTGTTTTTTCAGTAAGTTGTTGTTTATGGTGTAGGGTGTATGTTGTTTATGGTTTTTTCAAGTGCCAGTTGTTTAGTGGTTTAAGTCATAATTGTTGTTTACGGTTTTTTTGGTAAGTTAGTTGTAAGCGCCGTCGAAATGTGGATCCAAATGTTATATGTAATTCCATCGCTCTTTTTCAACTCCATTTTGTGCATGTCCTCCGAACCATCCAAAAACAACAAATCAAGGTGAAGATAAGGTATCGGAAAAATCAATAATGGAGATAATCCAAAAACAACAAAAAAAATACGTAAAGTACTAATGTATGTCATCCGAACCATCCAAAACATCCAAAATCAAGAATAGTAATGTACTAATGTGAAAGACCCTAAAACCACCCAAACCACCAAAAATAGATACATAATGTACTAATGTGAAAGCATCTAAGGATGGCGCTCATGCGAGGTGCCGCTGCCACTGCCGCGCTCGTGCACTGAATCCGGAAAGTGCCGGGTGGGCATCGGTGGGGGAGGCGGTGCGTCGGAATCTAGGATGCTGAGCACGTGCCTGAGATGATGCGCAGTCGGATGCTCATGCGGCATCTGTAGTAGCTGGCTCCGGATATATCCCGCTGCGTGTTGTACCCTCTGCGCAAATAAAATAAAATCATATTAGTTTGTACACTCATATATTATCTTAATACAACAAAAAAAATATGTTCTTACCATCCTGTCAGAAACTGCCGGTATCGGGTGAGGCACAGGAGGACGAGGGTCATCCTGGTGTGGCAAAGTCGGGTCGACGTACACATGAGATCGGGCCCTAAACCACGTCAAGTAGCCCTCCTCCACCTGCCATGCGTACTCGGCACGCTACACATCCAACTCAATCAGGTGATCCATACGCTGTGCCCAGTGAAGGTCCGCCAGATCATATGAAACAATGTATGGCCGGTTCTGGATCGCATCATGTCGAACCACAATCGTAGGCTGCAATGGTGGAGGAGGGATGGTCTGTATGCGACTAAACTGGCGCAACGCCCTCTTTGTATGGTACGCCTCCTGTACCCTATTAAGTACCAGGACGCCCCTGTAGCGAGACACCCGGTACGCGACATCAAAATCCAGCTCGTTGCCCCACGACGTCCAATGAATCTGCAAAGCGGAATACAAATCATCAATCGTCGGACTTAAACTAAAGAATGTACGTCACGTTGATTTCGAAGTCTAACCTCCTCTGCACGGATCTTGTCTAGAAGCCGCCGTAGCGCATCCAGCCTAGCCGCGTCTCGGCTGGGGGCCCGCTCACCAGTCTATCGTACGGCTGCACGAGGGTCAACTAGCGTCTCCAAAGCCAACTCAATCCGACCATGGGTGTGCTCGAAATAACTCATGATCCATGTATGAAACAATACTTATAAGATATTGAATCCAACCAAAATCGAAGAATGAAATATTGAGGCCGAAGCACGTACCCTCATAATAAGAGCGCAACCCGAGCATCCCCTAGCATCGGCGCGCGACGTCATGCCGAGCTCACGATACACCCCCGCCACTAAACCCGCCCCCCAAGCATATTGACCAATCCTCTCGTGGTCGAATAGGAATCCCAATATCCACGTCTTGATCTTGTTCCCGGACTTGTTGACGAATAACGTCATCCCGAGAAAGTACCATAGAAACACAATGGCAATGGTCGCGGGTGATGCGGCTCGCCTGCCCTCAAACATGTCCAACAGAATAGTTGCGATGGCCACACTCGGGGCCCGTGTCTTCCACGCGTGTGCTGTCTGTGGATCGAGGTCGAGCAAATCTCCTAAACAAGCCTCGAGCTCCAACAGATCCATCTGGGGTACCAGAGCGCCTCCATCTATAGGCACCCCGAAAATGCGGTGCATGTCATGGAGGGTGATCGTAATCTCGCCCCACGGGAAGTGGAAGGTGTTGGTCTCTGGATACCAACGCTCCCGAAATGCAGAGATGAGAATGTGGTCCGTGGCGCCAAACTCCAGACCGATTAGCCCGGTGAGACCGCTCCGCTGTGCGAGGCCCCACCAAGAATCGGTGCCTCCAACCCTAAACCGTCGAAACGACCGTAAAGGAGCCAAGTTCCTAGACCACACTCTAGTGACATGCAGATACTAAAAAGAGGAAAACAAGCGTGAATTAGAAAAACTAAACATTGCTTTCGAAAATAATTAAGTACTCGCAATTTGGAAAAGTTTACGTACGTCACGGTCGAGCCAAATCCTGTGAGCCACGTGTGTGGTATACGTCGTCAAAAGGCTGCCGTCACTAGGACCTCCCGGTTCGCCCTCCGCAGCGGGAGGGTCCTCAAGAGCGGCCCTGCTGCTGGTGCAGGGGGGCGGGGGTCCCTCCGCAGCGGGGGGAGGGGCAGACCCAACTGGAACGTGAGGAGGGATGGCTGCTGCTGGAACGGGAGGAGGTATGTGGGATTGTGAAACGGGAGGAGGGGGAGACGGAAATGTGGATGTAAGCGGAGGAGCTGAGGGTCCCGCCACGAATGTAGTAGGATCGGTCGAAGAAGTAGGTGGAGGACTGGAAAAGACCGGTGGCGGTGGCGGGACATGGGTCGTGGTGGGAGGTGAAATAGAGATGGTGGCCTCGGATATGTGGTAATCGTCAACCGACAAATCCTCCGCTGTACCCACGGGAGCATCAACCTGTATGTCCTGCTCCGTGAAGGGCATGTCGTCCCCTACGACGTCATCTGGCAAGTCGTCCTGCATGAGCTCCTCTGTAAAATCCACCTCCACCTCGACGGAGGGGTCTACATCTATCTCCGGTGCACGCGTCAACTCCGGATCAGTAGCTATCCGATGCTGCTCGGTAGGCGGCACTCTGGCCAGTAATGCATGTGCAATCTCGGCGCACGTGAGCTTGGGCGCCTCCTTTTTCCTCCTCTTATCGAGGAGGACGGCGCTCAAGCTAGTGTGTACGTCCTTTAGGCGACAAGTTTAAATTAAATTAGTAAGTTTTCTATTATTTTTTTTCTTTTATTTATGTAAAATTAGAAATTCGCCCTATGAATATGACTTCAACTAATGAATTCGTCGTTTCTATCGAAATTCAAAATCCGAACCAAAAACTCATTTATCATTACTAATTTTATTTCAGTTTTTATTACGTTTGTAATGAAAAATGAATAAAACAATAATTCAAACTCTAAATGTAATTGTAATTATTTTTTTAAGGCAAGATCAATTCAACCTACGACTATGAATTCATATTAATTACAAGTTCATAGCTAATAATTCAAAATCTAAATATAACTCTAAATTAAGACAAATAAATTAATTAAAACAACTAATAACAACAACAAAAACTAAATATAAATAGGAATTTGAATAGTAAACATTAAATATCTTACTAATTAAGCGAAATTGATTTACTCAAAGGGTCAATTATATAAACGAAATTTAATACCTAAAATTCAATACAAAATTGTTTTACAAAATATAAATAATATAAAATTTCGTAATGAATTTCAAACGTACCTCGGCCGTAAATGTCGCTCGAGTGCGAATCCGACTACGAACCGGGGCGCCGTGAACGGTGGGGGCGGCCGGATCTGCGGTCGACGTGGTGGGGCCGACCAGAGCATGCAGCGGCGCGCCTAAGGCTGTCAAAATTTGACACGACCCAAAAAACCCGCCCGACCCGTCCGACTCCGAACCCGACCCGACCCGAAAAAAAATAAAAAGTGTTATACCCGAGACATGTTTGACCCGAACTAATTTGACCCGAATCCAAAAAAAGACGAACTCGAGATTAACCCAAACCCGATTATACCCGAATGGACTAAGCTTGATGCAACCCGATATCCGATGCTACTCGACCCGAACTCATCCGAAAATCCGAAGTTACTCAATCCGAAACCATCCGAAAATCCGAAGTCACCCGACCCGAAACCATCCGAAAATTACATTACATTTTAAAATATTAATAATAGTGAATATTTATTATAATTATGTTTTAATTTAGACCCTAAAGTAGTTAAACTACAAAAAATCACCATTGATATATGGTCTGAATCAAAATTCGGCTTACTCGAAATCAGATAAACCAGAAATTCGGTCAAAGTCGAAATTCAATTCACCCAAAATCCGAAAAACCCGAAACCCGACTCACCCGAAATCCGACTAAATCCGAAACTAACTAAACCCGAAACCGGACTTATCCGAAATCAAGTTGGCCCGAAAACCGAATGACCCGACCGAAATTGACCCGAAACCCGACTTTGCCCGATTAATTGAGCACCCGACCCGAATTGATCCAATCCAATTTGACCCGATTTTCAAAATACCCGAATTTGACCCGAATCTGAACTTACCCGAAACCGAATTGACCCGACCCAAACCCGACCCGACCCGCCCGATTGACACCCCTAGGTGCGCCAGTGGTGGGGGAGGCCGGATCTGGGGTCCCATGGGTCGGACCGGTCGGTTCAAGGGCGGGGCCGGTCGGATCTAGGCTCCCATGGTTCGAGCCAGTCGGTACAAGAGCGGGGGCGGCCGGATCTGAGGTGCAATGGGTTGGGCCGGCTGGTTCAACGGCTTCCGACGTCGCGGGGGTGGGTTGCGACGCCGATGGTGGTCCTACAGAAGCCGGCGAACGGTGTGGATCGAGGGTTTGGTTCATTTTTTTGGGCTCGAGATTTGGTTTCGCGCGAGACGGTGTTTCGCAGGTGGGTGAGGTCGGAGGTAGAAGACGACAATGGCGGATCGCGTCTCCTTTTAACCCTAAGGATCCGAGCAGGCCCGTTTCGTGCGGCCCTGATGCACTTAGGCCCGTTTCACGTGGCCCAAAGTTGACGGCGACCCGCGTTTGCCCTTAACCCTAGTGGTCCGTGCAACGCCGTTTCGAGCGGCCCAATAGGTGCGCGCAAGCCCATTTCGCTGGGCCCAACATCATTTTCCGAATCCCATTTTCCATTTTCTGCTTGACGGATTTGCCCTTGCGCGCAACGCCATTTTGCGCGAAATGGCGTTGCGCGGATGTCTGTGTGCGCTTTTAAAAAAAATCTGTGCGTATGTACCCCGCGTAAATATAATTGATGAATACACAGACATTATATCATGTACATATAGTATTCAAACATGATACAAATGAATAAACAACTATATATATATATATATATATATGAGTTAAGCTGCATGCATATGTATCACACAGGACGTCAAATTTTTAATTGGAATAAATGTATACTGACACAATAAATCTTAGATACAAGTCTTTGCAATCAATATACATTGTGTATATAAGATAAAAGGTGCATGTATATACCATACAAGCCAATTATTTATTAATTTATCATAAATATATCCAACCATTCTCTTGAATACATATACATTAAATCATGAATACAAGTTGCCGAGAATATACACATGTTAAAAGTACACAACTATTATCATTGTAGATCATGAAAAAATACACACTACATCATGTATTATGATAAACATTTGAGCTAGTTTGTCTCTCAATAATGCATTCCACTTGTAAGGCTTCAACACATGTTTTGAGGTATTTGAGTGGGACTACAAGGTAAGGTTGTTTTATCCAATGCACTCATCTCTAAAGTTGACAGCGTCTCTTACTAATGCAGATTAGGGTTCATGCTTAACCACCAAGCGATCTTTGATAGGTTATTGTGTGTTAATGGATCATGCACTGGTGGAAGACCAAGAAGAAAATAATTGTGTCTCGATGCTCTGCATATCAAGCAGAATAGCAAAGTATGGCATTAACAAATGATGAGATTATATGGTTCAATTACCATTTGAATGATTTGAAGTATAAAGCGCAGACTCCTAGCACTTTGTTTTATGACAATAGTGGCAACGAACCCATGTTCTTATGAAAGGATGAAACATGTGGATTTGCATTGCCATTTTATTAGAGAGAGGTGCAATATGAATTTATCTAAAGTTCCTGCATTTCTATCAATCTCCAAGTAGCTAACCTAATAACCAAAGCTTTGGGAGAAGAAACAACACAGCTTTCTTTCTGGCAAGTTGGGTCTTCGACTTGTTCCAACTTGAGGGAGGATGTAAAAGTATGAAGTTCATGGTGTGGTCAAGTTAGGGTTACAAGAAAAGGTGCTGGTGTGGGCTGCAGTCGAAGGAGTGACGAAGGAGACCGTGAAATTTAACGTGGAAGATGATGGAGAAATAGTAATTTTATAGGGGTAAAATAGTAATTATACTGGTTGTATTTTAGAATTATCTCAAATATATAAGAGTAAAAAAATAATTGCCCACAATTCATCAGATTTTTGGACAAAAAAGATTAACGCATTATCGAACATGAACATAAAAAATTTAACGGGTGACTTTCAATAAATAAATGTGTAACGAGTGAATTCAGACCATATAAAATATTTATGGAGCGTTTTTTTTCAATTTTCTCTATTTAGTATTGCACATATTTTTATTATGCAATTAAAAATAAATAAAATAATATGTGCATGGTATGATCTTAATCTTAATAACATATAAAATTGTCCCTCTTGTCCTCATAAATGTACTATCAATTTTCCAAATCCTATTAATAAAATAATTTTTTAACAACATAAATGCACCTATTAATTAAGGTTAAGAGATGCAAATATAAGAATTTTGTCCAATGAATATTTTTATTTAAGAGAGAAGATAAGAGAATATTTTCATGGAAAACTTTTATGAAAATTTACTACATTAATTTATATATTTTTTATTAAATAAAATATGTGATAAAATCTACAAATTTTTATATTCTAATTTAAATTTTTATTAACAATTTTCTAATTAAAAATATTAATAGTACCTTTTGTTAATTTATAATTCTATTGTAATTTAGGAAAATAAAAAAATTAGTTTTAAATTTGTATTTACCCGTATATGTATGGATATCATAATAAAATTATTCTTAAAATTAAAATATTATTTTAATATTCTTATGAAAAAGAAATATTTATTTAATTAATTAAAAATTAAATAAAAATCTTAGTAAAGTTATTAATTTTGGTCAAATAAATGCAGTACCATTTTTGTATTAATTTTCAAAAATATTAAAATATAATAAGTATATAAAGACTTATATGAAAGAAATTAAATAATATATTTATAATTGGCTATTCATGACTTCAAATTTCCTTAATCCAAATATAAATAAAAATGAAAATTGTACTATATAGAAAACATATGAAAAATAAAATATCATTGTGTTGGTTATTCACAATTAAATTAAAATTAAAATGAAACTAATTTTGTTATTCACAATTTCATATGCATGAGAACAACATTGATTTGAATTTGAAAATAAATCATTGATAGATTAAGCAAGTAAAATTAAAATAATAATTTAACTATTAAATTAAGATAGATAAGAAATTTCTATATCTTAAATTAGTATGCGCGGATTAAATTATCAAATAATTTATATAGTTACGATTTTCGGCATTTTTTATACTATTAAAATTTATGCCATTTTATAAATTAATTCAATTGACTCTAATTTAGTATATTTGATCATGTTTTAATTTTCAATAACTTAAATATTTAAATTATATAAACATATAGAATACGAACTTGTTAGAACTCTAGTTATTAATAATCTTTAGCAATTGGTACTCTAATCTTTGTATAAATAAATTAGGAAGGGGGTTAGCCAATCTGGTTCGGCTTGGACAAATGTACAATAACACCGAGTGTAAAGTTAAAATTATACCCTTTTCATCACAACGCTTCATCTATACATATGGCAAACAAATTAAGAAAATAATAAAAATATATTGGAAACATAATGTAAGGCCCCAAGCCTTTAGAAGCGCTATCCCATGCCAACCCGAGGACTTCCCAGGAGGTCACCCATCCTGGTACTACTCTCGCCCATGCATGCTTAACTTCTGAATTCTTTGTCCTCACTCGAACCCATAAAAGGAAGAGCTCTTGTTGACATGGGTAGCACATCAATCCCTTATAAATTATCGGGGTGTTACAATCTCTCCCACTTAAACACTTGACGTCCTCGTCAAGGCCTAAGGACCGCCCTTTGGGTCGAGTGACCGCCCTCTGGGCCAAGCCAACTCGTAATCGGGGTGTTACAATCTCTCCCACTTAAACACTTGACGTCCTCGTCAAGGCCTAAGGACCGCCCTTTGGGTCGAGTGACCGCCCTCCGGGCCAAGCCAACTCGTAACCCAGAGTCGGCTCCAATACCATTTTGTAAGGCCCCAAGCCTTTAGAAGCGCTATCCCATGCCAACCCGAGGACTTCCTAGGAGGTCACCCATCTTGGTACTACTCTCGCCCATGCACGCTTAACTTCTGAGTTCTTTGTCCTCACTCGAACCCAGAAAAGGAAGAACTCTTGTTGACATGGGCAGCACCTCAATCCTTTATAAATTATCAGGGTGTTACACATAAATTAATCGATGAGTCCCACCACTTCATCTCCTCAAATGTCTCCAAAGGCAAGTCTTCTTCAATTTTTTCTATCAAATTTCTCAGTCCACCGGCGGTAAGAAGGTCTTCACCATTCATCGCTCTGACCAAGCAACACCGCATGTCTCGTAGAATGTAACACCGCCTGCCTCTTCACCATTCCCCACTTGATTTGTTCTTTCTCCACTACTTTAATTGCCACCTGATTTGGAGTCTCGCTGCTTGTTCGGCGTCGGATCCAAGCTTCATCGCCGGATTTGCCGCCGTTTCATCTTCGGATTTGGGATTTCGCCACCTCTTAGCCACCGGATCTGGAGTCCCAAGCAACTTTGTTATTGGATTTTGGCTTCCACCACTGCTTGGCCACCACATATAGTCCCACCATTATGTTTGAGCTTTTTGAGGAGAATGATTTTAGGAGGTACTAGTACTTTCTATAAGAAGGGAATTTCAAGAAGGGAAATACAATCAGATTTTCGTTGGTGCAGTAGGGAGGGAGAGAAAAAGACATTATTTTTTCATTTATTAGAAAATTAAAAGCTGGCATTTTTTAATTTTTTAACAAATAAAAAAAATGTCATGTGTATTTGGTGTGAAATAGTTATTTTACACTGAGTGTGACTGTATCAGTAAGAGCATGTGCAACGGTGAGGACTTTCAATCCTTTCTTATTTTTCTATCTCCTCCTCTCATTTTAACACATTATTTTCTCTATCATCCACATTACTTTTCACTTTTTCTTTCCTCCTTCTCTTCCTCTTTCTCTATTTCCTTCCATAACAAAGGATATCCTCTTTTACATCCTCTCTTCTACTTTAACATATATATTTACTACATATTTTATATCATTCAATATTATTAAAAAATTAGTTAATTAAATGAAGTAATGATAAATTGTATTTACTTAAATAGTTTGGATGATATTAGGTGTTTGGATTATTTTAAAAGTTTGAGTTATTTGGATTATTGCGATGCTTTGTGGAATGGAGTAGCGATTAGGCCCCTTAACTAATTTGGTCAAATTTATAAAATCACAAATGACTAATGATAATGTAAATGGATTACCAATGAGAGAAAAAAATTATTTATAATTAATATAACTTTAAGTAACATAGTAAATTACGAAAAGATAAAGTAAAAAATAAAATTAAACATAAATAATTTAAATAATTTTCATAATTTGAATTACTTTGATATATGGTAGTGAAAGAGGTTGGGGGAGAAGAAGACATTTTGTGTGAAAATAAGAAAATTTTGGACTTATTTTATAGACAAATAAAATTTATTGATATTGGTTAAATTTTTTTAAGAAAATAATGTTATTTTATCAATTTCTAAGTCGTAAACTTATCAAGTATAAATTCAAGTGAAATAAATGAAAGTGGTTGAATGTTAAATTGGACACATGTTAGTATGTCAATTAGACCTGTCAAAAACTAACCTAACATGCTAATCCGACACGACCCGCCCGATAATTTTAGGGTCAAGACTCGAAAATTTGAACCCGAAATAAACCGAACCCGATAGATCCAAAACTCGTTAGGTTGAAACTTAAAACCCATTGGGTTGACCGAAAAACAATCGCCTTTATATCGCCGTAAGGGGAAACAGAACCAGTCATTCGCCTTTACTTGTGATGTAAGGGGAAATTTGACTGGTCAACTTGTCCCTCCTTCCTGTTCTGTTCATATCAAAGGAGGGACTAATTTGACTGGTCAACTTGTCCCTTACATCGCCGTCTGGCTCTGTTTCCCCTCCTGCACTGCACCGTATATCAGCGTATGTAGGCTGCCCCAGCCTTTGACTCGCATCAAATGCAAAATCGGACTGGCCCTCTCATCAATCGATGCAATCCCTAGTTTCACCCCTAAAAATCTAAAATGGCTCCATTTGGTGGAATTCCCCTTTTCGTCCTCTTTTTCGTCTGTCATGGCTCCGCTGCGCCAAATTTCCTCTACACCTATTGCCCAAACACCACCTTTTTCCCGGCCATCAACTCCGCATACCGGTCAAGCATCGACACCCTCCTCACAAACCTCTCTGCCGCCGCCAACCGCTCCGCATCCTCGGGCTTCGATTACAATTCGACTTCCACATCCGCCTCCGTTTACGGCCTTTACCTCTGCCGCGGCGACGTCACTTCTGCTACCTGCCGGGACTGCGTGGCGGCCGCCTCGACGGACCTTCCCGATAACTGCCCGCGTGGGAAGGAGGCCGTGATCTGGTACGACGAGTGCATGGTAAGGTACTCCAACAAGTCCTTCTTCGGCAAGCTGGACTCCGACTTCCATGTTCTGATGTCGAACACCCAGAACGTCACCAACAACGCGACGGGGTTCAACGAGGTGCTGCCCAGAACCCTAATGAAAGTGGCGGAGGAGGCAGCGAGCGGTGGCGCCGTGAAGAAGTTCGCGACTGAGCAGTCGAAGTTCAACGGCTTCCAGAGTGTGTATGCGCTGGGGCAGTGCACGCCGGATCTGTCTACAGGTGACTGCACCCAGTGCTTGCAGCAGTGTGTTGCTTCCATGCCCAGCGGCAATGAGCAAGGTGGGAGGGTTCTGTTCTTAAGCTGTAACATGCGCTACGAGATTTATCTCTTCTATCGGATTCGGAAGGACGCTCCGGCGCCGACAAATCCGACTACACCGCCTTTCAATAGGACCACAGGGGGCGGTGGTATGCCTTTCACATCCTCAATTTTCAATCTCTGTCTGAATTATATGATGATTAGCTGGGACACTCTTAAATCAGATTAAATTGGGTAATTCTTAATCTGGCTTTATGGTTCTTGGGCTTTTACTTGCAAATTGATCTCTTAAGTAAGTTTGAAAGATAGAAGCTTTAAATAGGACCACAGGTGGCGGTGGTATGCCTATCACATCATCAATTTTCAATCTCTATCTGTATTAATATGATGATTAGAGACAGTAGTTTGAAAGACAGAAGCCTTGAATTGAGGCTGCGACATTCTTAAATCAGATTAATTGGGTAATTCTTAATCTGGCCTAGCGGTTCTTGGGCTTTCAGTTGTAAATTGTTCTCTTAAGTAAGTTTGAAAGATAGAAGGTTGGAGCGGATTTGATGCTTGAAGGTTGAAGTGGAATTTTATAATATCTACTATCTGAATAGGAGTACATCAGTACATTATTTGGTTGAATGCAGCAAAGAAATCCTCATCCAAAGTGGTAATCAGTATTGTCGTCGGAGCAGCAGCTGCTGGGTTGGTGCTTGTTGCCATTTTCCTTATGCTCATGAAGAAGAGGGAGAAGAAACTTGTCGATGGGGCTGTAACTGATGCTAGCTGTAAGTCAAATACACCTACCTAAAAAGTTCTTCAATTTCCTGATGTGTTTATTCACCTTTTTCTGCATTGTGGCATTAGTAACTGATGACTTCACCACTGCTGAGTCCTTGCAATATAGCTTTGACACACTTGAAGCTGCAACAAACAACTTTTCTGATGGAAATAAGATTGGAGAAGGTGGATTTGGCGGCGTCTATAAGGTGAGAATCTCTGTTTTTATTCTGAGCAGATCCATTCACATTTGCATTACCCCTTTGTTTTTGTTTTTGTTTTGTACTCTTCTCTAGTACATGCTGGATTCTTACATATATATTTATAGGGCCTATTGCCAAATGGACAAGAAGTAGCGGTCAAGAGGCTGTCGAGGA
Source organism: Fallopia convolvulus (assembly GCA_964016875.1). Lineage (NCBI taxonomy): Eukaryota > Viridiplantae > Streptophyta > Magnoliopsida > Caryophyllales > Polygonaceae > Fallopia > Fallopia convolvulus. Next base: position 166,176 of record OZ024732.1, read on the forward strand.
GCTCTGGTCAAGGAGCACAAGAATTCAAGAACGAGATTGTGTTAGTAGCCAAGCTTCAGCACAGAAATCTGGTACGGCTGTTGGGATTTTGTTTGGCAGGGAATGAGAAGCTACTTGTCTATGAATATGTTCCCAACAAGAGCCTCGACTCCTTCCTATTTGGTATGCTGCTTAACTTACAAACAAGTCCATCAATGTTTTCATTTTGAAACTGTTTTAAGACTTGTAACAATCCATCTTGAGGTATGTAACTTGATAGACCCTGAAAAGCAAGGGCAATTGGATTGGTCGACGCGCTACAAGATCATATCAGGCATTGCTCGTGGGATTCTCTACCTGCATGAGGATTCTCGATTAAGAATCATTCACCGTGATCTTAAAGCGAGCAATGTTCTGCTAGATGCAGATATGAACCCGAAAATATCAGATTTTGGTATGGCAAGGATTTTTGGTGGGGATGAAACCCAAGGCAACACAAACAGAGTAGTTGGTACTTAGTAAGTCTTTCTAATTCCCCCTTTCAAAACTTCATAATTTGCATTCTTCATTCAGAACTTGCATCAAATTTGATGTTATTCGCTGCCCCCTCTTCAGTGGTTACATGTCACCAGAGTACGCAATGCAAGGACATTTTTCTGTGAAGTCAGATGTGTATAGCTTCGGAGTATTAGTCTTGGAAATCATTAGTGGCAAGAGGAATAGCAACTTCTACATGTCAGGCTATGCCGAGGATCTCTTGAGCTACGTGAGTTTTTCTTTCTAAAATCTCGGGCTCCTGAAATTGAACTTGATAGCGATAACTCACAATTGGTACAACAAACCTTTGACATGCAGGCTTGGAAACTATGGAGGGAAGGCAGGCCAATGGTGTTTGTGGATACAACACTGAGAGATTCGTGCTCGAATAGTGAAGTGATCAGATGCATTCATATTGGCTTGTTATGCGTCCAAGACGATATAGATGAAAGCTCATGCTGAACAGTTACTCCACTATGCTGTCAACGCCACTGGAGCCTGCATTCTTTGCCCGCAGTAAAACATATTCCAGCCTTTCGATTGATAACTCCACGAGCAAATCGGCTCCATTTTCAGTCAACGATATTTCGATCACCGAAATCGATCCAAGATAAAGAAAAATAAACAGGATAATGCATGTGTTTATAGATATCCGGGTTTTAGCCCAGAATAAGCCGTATTTTTGGTGATCAATATGAGGTGTGTAATATCTTTTTTCATCAATAAGAGGGAATTTAGACCGGTAGCATACGTCAAAAAAACGCTTTCAATTGAAAGCTAAAATGGCTGTGTAGGTCAACTGCACTGTTGAAGTTATAGGATACTCTATTTGTACGGTGCATGTATAAAATTTTAGTTTTCTTGTTTCTAATTTCAATCGTAGTCATGTTTCTCCATGCTGCCAAGGTGACCCCTTTTGAGTATATACTAGGGGGAGAGCCGCGGGAATACATTATCCTACATCCGTTGAATGACCACTCTGGGATCGTAAAGCGTTAGTAACAAGTCAGGAAGTAAGACACCAATCAAAGTTCAACCAAGTAGACTTCTACAATCCTAAACGTAATCCTAAGTAGAAGTAAACTACTAATCTGAGTACTCACTTACTCTTGTATTCTTCTTCGGAAAAAGCCACACCCTCGTACACTCGAAAAGCTCTCTTTTCAAGTCGATGTAATCAATCACAACTTTAACTCTAGCTATAACCTAGCTATTTATAAGAAATGTCAAGTCTGATCTCGTATGTAATTTTTGCCTAATTGTGCAGATTTTCCACTTAACAAATCCCACACTAAGGAGAAAGTATTGTTTGTGATTTGGATCTCAACCATGTGGATTCTTGCCAAAACCGAATGATTTCAAATTTCCTAGATAAGATCGCGTGAGCTTTGATCTTATCCTTCTTTAATCTTCTCAAGCAACCGCCCACAACTATCGTATCTTCGTAGAAGATCGCTCGCAGAAGATCCGGTAACTTGCTATTAATAGAAAGCCGCATTCCTTTCGAGACGCGCTTCTTAAATCTGTCACTCGTTCCCTCCATTGTTCCTCATAATGTTCCATCACTTATGACAATGACATGTTTTCCAGAAACACTTACATGTAGAAGCAAGTTATACCAACTAAGTTTGTTATCATCAGAACTAAGAGAAACCATCGAACAACGATTGTTCCAACAATTTCCCCCTTTTTGATGATGACAAACCTATACAAAAACACACATCTGGAAACCAGTAAAAATATAGATTTTTGAAAATGAAAATTTCCTGTGGTTCCCCCTTAACAGATGCACAGTTGTTCCTACTCATCAGAGGTAATAACATATTCCCCCTTAGCCAAAGTTCCCTCTGTATTTCCTGGATAGAATTCATCTATGCATTTTTTCCTAACTTTCCCCTTTTGACATCATCAAAAGGTCAACATTCATCAAGCAAAACGTAGAGCAAATGAAAAAATTTAATTGAAACTCAAGCCATTCATAAGCAAAAGATAGTTAATTCATAGATAATTGTCACGAAAATCACAACCAGAGAAAACAAAAAAAACGTAAAAGTCTTAACATCCAAGAACAACTTAAAATTTTTGAGTGGGGGAAGATAGGCTAGGGAACAAGAGAAGGATCCACATCATGGTTCCGAGGAGGTGGGATCAGCAACAACAGTGGCAGTGTCTCTCTTAGATAAGTAACCAATGATGGTACTCAACTGAGAGGAAATCTTTTGAAGCTCGATCAACATCTTGGCATTAACACTTCCACTCAACGAAGAACTCCCAACATCCATCTGAGCAGTCTTCTTTGCAGATGTTCCCTTTGAATCACCCTGGTAATTCATCCTCGAGATATTGCGTATATCCAGGGATAATCCAAAGAACTCCTCGCGTGAATGTGAGCACACCTTCTTTTCCTTCAGAATTGCTTTAACAAATTGAGGATAAGGCAACCCATGAATCTTCCATGCACTCTTCGCCATGTGCCTCATCATAATCTCTGGAAAATTGATTCTTTCCCTCCTCAAACTTATCCAGCAGAATCATGTCGTTGATGGTGAGATTGTTCCTCTTCTCCAACCTGGGAACCACAACTTTGATGTGCAATTCTTGCAGTGTACCGAGGTCACCGGTAGAGTAAGGACCAACACCAGACACCTTCCCCATAACACGCTTGATGAGTTGATTCTTGTTCTTTGGCCAGTTGTTTGAGGTATGCAACTCCCCATATCCTTCACTAGGTACCCCCATAATCTTTGCAATAGACCCCAGAGAGAAAGAGATTTCGGATTCTCTAATAGTAGAAAAACCCATAGGACCACTCGAGAGATCCGCCATTTGATAGTTTGAAAAGAAATCAACAAGAACAAACACATCTACCTTGACATTTGAAGCACAAATCTTTTCCCAGCTTTGGAACTTGAGAAGTTCCCAAAACTCCTCCAAGTCATGCTCTTTCAAAAACTCCTCGTCGACCACCAGAGGAGCGACCACCTTCTTTGAATTCTTCTTACAAGTAACTTCTGGTTCCATTGATAATTTCCCTTTTCCCTTAGCAGACTTGAGGTTTTTTTCAACCTCCACCTCAAGTTCCTCCTCTTCTTCATCTTCACCCTCACCACCATATTCCATCATTTCCTTAGACTCCACCTCCTCATGATTAGAACCAGTCTCTTCTTTGACTTCTTCCTCACCAGACTCTTCGACCGCCGTTTTCTTTGAAGTGGTGGCGGTGGATTGAAGACTGTACTTCTTCCCCGTTGGAGCCGTCTTCGCCTTCTTAGAGGTGGGGGAAGGAGTCCATTCCGAATAAGAGACGTGAAGAATCTGAGTTGGATGGGGAGAGACTCGCTTCCTAGCCTTGTGCTTGCCACGGCTCATTGGCTTGACCCACCCAAGTCTTAAGTGCATCGGCAAAATCTCCACCTTTTTTGGTTCTCTGGTGGGTTCCTGAGAGGTGAGTTAACCTCTTCTTTCTCATTGTCACCGAGCCCTTCTTTTCCCTCCTTTATTTCAGCAAGTTTTTCAGAGGGGTTTTCCGAGGGGACCATTGAGGGGTCCTTCTCCGATTCCTTGGGAAGAGCATCCTTCTCACACGAGACCTTAGTAGTGACCTCTGCTCCGATGTGGGGAACGACATAAAATTGGGATTGAAGCCTAGAAACGGGAGGGGGAGAGGAAAGCTTGGCTTTTTTGAGGTAATCGAGACGAGCTTGAAGAGCATCGATCTTGGAATCATCCATACCTTTAAGGTTTAGGGCAGGGGTGTTCGAAGAGGATGCCATTGAAGCAAGGGAGAAGAAAGATTGAAGAAGATTTAGGGTTTTTCGAAAGTAAAACAAAGGTGTAGTGAAAAAGTTTTGACCTAGAGAGAAGGGATTATAAAGCACACCTCTTTCCTTGTAGATTAAGATTGCAATCTTCTCAAAATCTTCTATCCATTCTCAACGGCTAATACTTCCCATAATTATTATATTTACACCGTCATAAAGATGAAACTGCAAAAACGTCTCGTCGTTCCCTGCAAAAACACTGTGCAACGGCTGGATATTTCAAATGCAGTCACAACGGCTATCACACTTTGTCCCATCGAAATTGTATAGACGATTTTTCCTTTGCAGAGAAATATCTTCAATTTTAATCAAAGACGTTCCTTCAAAATTCAAGATCTCCAAAAGCATTAGTTCAATTCCTCGTTACCATAAGTGGATAAAAAGGCATGTTTGAACGGACAAGGGACAAGGGACAAGGGATGTTCCATTCAAACTTTTTTAGAGCTTGGGATATTTTTGACATCCAAACAATTATTCCCCGTTTAAAGGTAATCAAAAGGTGTTCATAGGGAACGTTTGTTTGGACCAGGCTAAAGGACAGTTTATAACCAACCATCATTTCGGCTTGAAATGAGGGATAATTATTTTGGGCTAAAACAAAATCTTGGATGTGATCATTTCAGTTTCAATTTCCATACATCCCATTATGTATTCTTAATCTGTGCCCACCTTTAAGTTAGTGTTTGGTTGCTTCTTTTAATTAGGGAAAGGGAGGGGAGGGAAAAAAATTAAAAATAAGAAAACGAGGGGAGGGGAGGGGAGAATTTTATTAAATTCTGTTTGGTTAGAAGGGAGGGATAATTAATCCTTTGTTTGGTTAAATTTATAATTTAGAAGGAAAGGGGAGGAAGATTTCCTGTCAAACTTTAAAAAATTACGTTAATAGTTTTATGTATTCATTTTAGTTTGACTAACGCCATTCATTAGTTTGACTTTAACAGATGTTAAACTTTAAAGCCACGTTTTCTTACTTTTATGGCATTTAGTTTAGTTTAACTTTAGCCATATATAATTGCCATAGGTTTTTTATGTGTCTGCAATGAAAAATTAACTAGAAATATTACCAGATTCGTTTAAAATTCTGTGACAAAAAGCAGGGTCGGATGAAAATGGAAATATAGACTAAACAAAAACACACACTTAATTCCAAATTCTAAAAACATATGATCAAACTTTATTAATCTAAAGTTCATAAATATTTTCTTATTCTAAATTAAAACTTAAATAACCTCCAATAAATAAAAACTTAGACTTCAGTACCTTCCACCCTTATTTAGCAAACTAATATAAGAAAAGTGTCTAAATAGAAACTCATATAAGAAAATTAAAGCGTCCAAGTACTAATTAAGCAGCCAAATAACCTTCATTTTCAAGCTTCTTCAAAAGCCAATTTTTTCTTGCGCACATCGGTAGTCCAACCATAACATGAAACTTGTTCTGAAAATCGATGAGATGCTCACATGCCACCTCTTTTTGGTCATCTTCCAGCTCGAACTGTTCCAACTCAGCATTAATCTCCTCACCAGTATACACATGAGGTCGAGACTTTTCAATGACGGAACTTGCACGGTCCATGGCATCCACAACCTTATGCATAATTGATTCCATCTTACTTGCACCTGTTTCTCTTTTACGTCTCCCGACCCCACCTCCAGTTTAGTTTTGGAAGAACTCCCAACGACATCATCGGTTAGACTACTTGGAAGTTGAATGTTTGAAGTATCATCCCCAATTACATGAGGTTGAGTTGAAGAGGTTGGAAAATTATAATCATACCCTTCAATAGAAGCATCATTGGTTTGTATCATGTCATCGATATCATCGATTGTTACCTTTGCCTTCATCCACTTGTCTTTGTTTAGCTTCTCCATTGCAGTATCCACCGAGAAACCCTTGGCTCTATCCTCCACCCAAAGCTCTTGTAACTTATCATCATTATGAATTGGTTTTGTCTTCCATTGAATTGCTTTGGGATTGACCTGCAATGTATATTTTTCGGATCAATAATCATATTGATGGGAAAATGATATTTATTTAGTCTTGTATTAAGCATAATAAAATCATGAGAGGTAAGCCATTGAGAAGCAATACAATGCTCAAGTGGAGGACACTGTTAGAGCTTGAAGAATGCAAATGGTGACCTTGTTATTTATATAAAATTGCTGATTTATTTCCATAAAGAGAATTGTTAAAGCTCAAATGTTAATGTAGAATAACATCATATAAAAATAACTAGAGTACTTTACTTAATTAAAATGAATCTAATGCTCAAATCTAAACGAGCATTGTTAAACCTCTAAATGCATCATAAGTTTCCCCAAATATCCTTTTCAAAGTTTTAATCCGGTTTTTTATTTTATCTTTATCAGTTCTTCATTCTGCGTCTTCGAACGAACTTCTAGAATGACTTCAAAAAAAGCATGAGAGGTAAATTGACCATTTACCCTATTTCCTTTGATGACTTGATCAATAGGTGCATCAAGAAGAATTGCATCCATCAATGGTGTCCATTGCAATGACACCTTTTTTAACTGAGCATTATCTTTATGGGCCTTAGATATTATCCTATATATATGGCATATATAAAATATGTTAATATAATATTAAAGTGAAGAGAGATAATAAATTGATTACGTAATTTAAATAGACATACAAGCTTAATTAGTCATACTACCATATAAAAACTTAAATAACAACACTACACAAATAGCAAACATCAACGTGGAATTTGAGAGATTCAAAAAATAGACTAAGATAATAATATGGAAAGTCTATCTACGTTGATATGCTTCCCACATTTGAGCTGCTATGCTATCACATTTTTCTACTCCTAATCTAATATCCTCTGCATCTTGAATTCTTGAATTATCCCTAGCTTCAGGCACCCGAGGTGGAATTGGTTGACTTTGTAGCTCTGTATCAACCTCTAAAACCAATAACTCTTGAGAAAAACGCCATAGTGTTTTTAAAGTGCTTTAGAATACCTATTAATCAAAATATAAATAGGAAATATAATTATTAAAATTGCAATAGTCCCAATCTCTGATATTACGTAACAACATGTTGACTCTTTCTCATCCAGATATACATGATCAATTTAAATTGCAAATTTTAAAATTGAATCTCACATATTTTTTACGAGATCGTTATTAGCTCAACATATGTAATCCACATTAATCTTTCCCCTAATATTAAAACATAATAAAATCTCTTTATAAAAAAATTGACAAAAAAATATCTTTTAAAAATTTGTTAGCAGAGTAGCTGAGAGTTTCCACAAATTTGGTAGACTTGTTGTTGAATCTAACTACTTCTAGATAAGATCAAATAAATTATTAAAGATCTTTTCATTAATTTCCTACATTTCACTTCAAAGAAAACCGTGATGTTATTATAGCCAATGATATTCAAGTGTCAAGTTTTTTAGAGTAAGATGACTTTGTTTGCAAAAGACATCTCAGAAAACTACAACTATACCAAACATGAATAGTATTAATCGGAAGCTTGTTCATAACAAACTTGACATTTTTCTCTAAAAAAAAAAACTAACTTGGCATTTTTGTTGCTCTGGTTGTGCAGGTATAGGATGTATTATCCAACCAAGAAGCGGTGAGTATTGTATCATCCGCGCTAGACAAAGCAAAATCTTCTAAGCAGCTTGTCAAGCACGCGATGCAGGCATGGAAGAGAAAGAGGCGTGGGATTGCCATGGATGATATCTCTGCAATTTGCTTGTTCTTCCATTCAGATCCATCTTCAGCTGGCCAATTTGATGCTCAATTCCAACTGGTTCAATATTATCAATGAGTCTTATTTGTAATAAGTTCAAGAAAATATAAGGATATGCAATATTCATATCATAATTGACTAAAAAAGAAAATAGATAAACCTTAGAGGAGGATTATCAATTTATGAAGAGCCAATTTATGAATCAATTCGAAGATGGGCGTGCGAGATTTTTACAATAGGCATGGCGTTGATAGCAGAATGAGAGGCTGGAGGTGGCCCCGGTCAGTCATTCAATCCACCATTTCCACCGTGAAATAAGGCCTCAAATCCACCATATCTAGCAAGTCTAGCAGGTAACCAACGATTGGAGCTTCTCCTTTGAGCCATTAAACCACTTAATACTTCCATAAATCCCCCAACGCTTGCACAAAACCCCCATTGCAATAGGGGCATGTCATGACACCATAGTTGAGAGGCCGAATTGCTTGCCCGCATTGATAGCACCAGGCCGAATTGCTTGCCTGCATTGACATCACGCGATTACAGATAGTATTCTCGAACCACCCATCCCTTCCTTCCCCTTCGCTGGGCCCGGTGAGGTCCACCGCTACACGAACCTGAACGAGTGTTGAGAGGGTTTCTTGACAACAAATAAATTTATAATCAAGACCCCGCTGAGTATAGGGAGGTCATGTTCGTCCACGAGAATCAGAAGTATCTAAATCTAGTTATTAATCCTAATAAAATAAAATAAAACAAAGCAAAACACACGTAGTAGGTGCTCGGCACCGACCCATAAAAGGTCATAACCGACCTACAACTCAACACAAAGACATAGGAGAAAACCGGGAAAACTAGGAGCTCGACCCCAACCTGAAAGAGGTCGTAACCGACCTATCCGGGTAATGAATAAACTTTCAAAAATTAAATTAAAATAGATCTAGAGCAAAGGATTCACCACAACAAGCTATGTGATGTCTCTCTATTTGGTGGTGTTTTCATATGTGATTTCCTTTGTAAATATGTTTTTTTTTCCCCTTTTCTTGTGCGTTTTGTTCCTTTTTAGCTTAGTTCCCGTATTTCTACGAGATTCGGAGACTACGCGCATTTTATGTGTTTTGTAGGTAATTTGGCATGAATCGAGGATCGATTTGAAGGAGGGTCGAGACATGGAGCAAAGGACGAGCTAAAGCGGGAAAGAGAGGAGCAAGCCATGAAGAAGAACAAGAGAAGCCAACAAGAAGAAGGTGGAACGAGGTCCGGACCGAGTTGCAGCCACGTCGGGCCCGACTTTGAAGTTACCAACCTCGGACCGAGATGCACAATAACTCGGGCCCGAGTTCCTCCGTGTCGGTCCGAGTCGGTCACCGAACTACTTGGGCTCCAAGGCACGAATTTGTGGACTTCCACTTTTGCCCCTCATCTAATCTATAAAAGGCCCTCTTGTCTTCTAATTTGGGGTTCCCTCTCATACACACAAAAAGGGGGGAAAGGGTTCCCACACTTGGCAAGGAACCAAGAGGATACTTGGAGAGCAAGGAGAAAGGAGAAGAGGAGGAAGAGAAAGAGAATCGGCCAAGAGAGAGGAAGGCTTGATAGGTTTTGTTGCTTGTTTAGCTTTGATTTGTTTTGATCTTGTGGATTTGAAAACCCTTGATTGGAATTTGTGGATTGCTTTGGATTTGAATGAATCTTTGCTTTGTTTTGAGATTGATTATGATGATTGCTTTCCCTTTTGATTTGATTGCTTTCTTTGCTTGTCACATGGAGTAGAACTCCTTGATCTTGGGTTATGGGGGAAAACCCTAGCTAGGTTTAGGCTAGAAACCCCAATTCCATAGCCTTGAGTGTTTGATCTAAGGAACCCACTCTACATAGAGCTACAATTCCTTGCGAAAGTTGGGAATCAAGGCTTGAGATTGGCAAAGTAGCGAAAGTGAACATGTGTCAATCTCAAGACCTTGCTTCGAAGGGGATTTCCCCAATGATCGAGGTGTAGAAGTGGTTGGAACGAGGGCGAAAGAACTCGATCCTAGTCCGATCATCACTCATTGCTTGAATTGGGGTGGAAAAGCCTTAATCTACTAGGGAAGGAACCCCAAAGCCCAAGATCTACTTTTAAATCTTTGAAGTTCGACATCCCCAGCTTCCTCGGGCTCGACTTACCCAGTGTCGGTCCCGACTTCCTCTTGTCGCCAACCTCGGGCCCGACGTGACCTCAGTGTCGGTCCCCGACTGTTTTCTTTGTTTTCCTTTGTTTTACGCTCTCCTTTCTAGCTTCCTAGTATTTAGGCACATCGATCGAGTAGACTTCCCGAGTGTTCGACACCCACCATGTGCTACAACGGGGTCGGGTTATAAATTGTATCTCTAGACCCTCGCATTCCGAGGCGATCAAAAGAGTGGCGCCGTTTCCGGGGAGGTCTAAGTGCATTGAGTGCCAATTTGGTGAGTTTCTTGTGTTTTGGTAGTGATTTGGGTGAGGGAATAGCCCAAACCCTTTGTTTGTTTTTGATTTGTTTTGGTTTGTGTCTTTGTTTCGTAGGTGTATGCTAGCTCGTTCCTCCCGAGGAACACTTGAGCTTGAGTTTGTGAGTGATCCGGAAAGTATTCTCAAGGAAGCCCGAAGAAGGAAAAGGATGGCGAATCAAGCTCTCCATGTTGATGAAGAGTTGGCTCAACTTAGGGCCGAAATGGCTAGATTGCAACTTGAGAAGGACAATCAAGAGGAGGTAGCAAGAAGAGAACGGGATCAACGGATGAGAGCCGAGGCTCAACTCAACGCTCTACCCCGGAATGCACGCCAATACATGCATCCGGAGTTGAGGGTACCCGAACCGGCTATTTTGCTTCCCGAGGTTGCCAAGAATTTTGAGATCAAGACGCAATTCATTACCCTCATCAAGCGTGATCAATTCGAGGGCCGTCCACATGAGTGTCCTATAGAGCATGTCAAACGTTTTGTGGACATGTGTGAGACGATCTCTACCGACGAGGAGACATTGGAGTATGTGCTTCTAAAGGCGTTCAAATGGTCACTTGGGGGCAAGGCCACACATTGGCTCGAGAGCCAAGCTCCTAGGTCAATCACAACTTGGAAGACACTCTATGATGCTTTCTTGATGAAGTTCTTCCCGCCCTCAAAGACAACCGAGCTAAGAAGGAAGATTGCAAGCTTTCAACAAGGTCCGAATGAGCCTCTCTTCGAAGCATGGGACCGTTTCAAGGAGATGTTGCGCCAATGTCCTACTCATGGCCAACAACCACATGTGCTTCAAGACATCTTTTTCCAAGGAATCAATCCGGTAATGAAGGACAAGCTCAATCTCCACACCGATTGTGGATTCATAGACTTGACACCGGATCAAGCTTGGGAGCTACTTGACAAACTATCCGATTATGAGGCCATGTATGGGGTGAGTCAAGCTAGCAAAGAGGTGAAAGTTCAAGGTGAAGGTGCAAGGAAGTTATATGATCCCAAGGGAGAAGACATTGATAGGGATGTGAAGCTCCAATTCCTTGAAGGTGAAGTGAGTAAACTTAAGAGGCAAGTCCACTACTACAAGCAAAATGCTAGAGCTTGTGAGGAGTGTGGATCCTTTGCACATGCTACACAAGTTTGTCCGAATGAGAGCCAAGTGCGCTTGGCCGAGCGAATTGAGGAGGCAAACTATGTTCGAGGAAATTTCGGTGGAAGAGGCAATTTCAACAATGGTGGTAATGGCCGGTGGAACAACGGTCAAGCTCAAGGTTACAACAACAACTTCAACCAAAACGAGCCAAGGGCGCCACCACCACCATATAGACAACCGGGATTCAATGAGTTACAATCATTTGCTCAAGAGATGAGAGATGGGTTCAAGGAGATGAGGACCCAATTCAATGAGTTTGGTGCATGGAGGAGGCAAGTCGACAATCAATTTGTTCAAATTGCAACTCAAGCCCCGAGAGAGAATGGGAGACTTCCGGGCCGACCCGAGGAGAATCCTCGAGCTCAAAACAATCAAAATGAAGTCCGGGCAATTGGATTGAGAAGTGGCCGAAACCTACCCGAGCCACACATGCCTAAGAAGAATGAAGAGAGTCGGACCAACTTATCCAGCAAGTCGGGTCCGACGTTCCCCGAAGTCGACCCAGCAAGAAGATCGACTCCTTTACCCTGGACATAGTTTGAGAGCAACTCGGGACCGACGTACACAGACCTCGATCCGACTCCTCTGCCCAGGACCGAGATTCACAACATCGGGCCCGCCATGGTGCCTACGTCGGTCCAACCAGGAAATGATGCAAGTGAAGTGGGGAAGTCCAAAGAGGTTGATCCAAGCATGATTCAAAGTGCAATAATTCTTCCATATCCCTCGAAGAAGCCGAAAGATGTTGTTGAGAACAAGTTCAAGAGGTTTCTCAAACTCTTGCAAGGCTTGAACATCTCCATCCCGTTCACCGATGCATTGAGCGAGATGCCATCTTATGCCAAGTTTTTAAAGGAGATTTTGAGCAAGAAGAGGTCCATAGTTGAAATGCAAGATGAGGTCAAGACCTTGGAGTTACCACAAAAGCTAGGAGATCCCGGTCGCTTTGATATAACCATTGGTGTGGGGTCTCAAAACTTCCAAGCCTTGTGTGATCTTGGAGCAAGCACGAGCATCATTCCTTACACCATATGAAAATCCACATCCATGGGTCTCATAGCTCCAGTCAACATGAGGTTAACGATAACGGATGGGTCGTCCATCGAGCCAATTGGTATCGTCGAGGATTATCCCGTTTGCATTGAAGGCCACTATGTCCCAATCGACTTTTTTGTGGTGGACATGATAGAAGTGCCGGGTGAACCGATTATACTAGGGAGACCTTTCCTTGCTAGGGTTGGGGCAATCATTGATGTAAAGAAGGGCCACTTGTCTCTTGACATTGGAGGAAGAGAGATTGAGTTTTTCTTTAGGCCAACTTCAAAAGGGACCGTACATAAGGAAACTAAGATGATCCAAGTTCCTCTTGGATTGCAATGGGAAGCCGTTTCTAAGAAGTCAAGGCCAAGGGAGCTTAGGTTGAAAGCCACCCCACCACCTAGAGAAATTGAGATAGAGCGCCAAGGTCTAGCCCTCAATATGATTGAGCATGAGCAATTGGAGGAAAGGATGTCTTATTTGGAGGTGTTCAAAGCCGAGAAAGAAGAAGTTCAAGCACCACCGGAACCATCTCAAGAACTCAAAGAGCTTCCAAAAGATTTGAGGTACGCATTTCTTGGTCCCAACTCTTCTCTACCCGTAATCATAAATGCCAACTTGAATGATGATGAGGAGTCTAAGTTGTTAGAGGTTCTAAGAAAACATAGAGGAGCTTTAGGGTATTCACTAGAGGAACTAAAGGGAATCTCTCCCTCAATTTGCATGCATAGGATTTATATGGAGGATAACCATAAACCCACTATTGAACCCCAAAGAAGATTAAATCCTAACATGAAAGAAGTGGTAAAGAGTGAAATACTTAGGATGTTGGATGCGGGAATCATCTTCCCAATTTCCGATAGCAAGTATGTGAGTCCCGTGCATGTAGTTCCGAAGAAAGGAGGTCTCACCGTTGTGCAAAATGAAAAGGGAGAAATGATACCTATGAGAACCACAACAAAATGGCGTATGTGTATTGATTACCGTAAGCTTAATAGTGGCACTCGCAAAGACCATTTTCCTCTTCCTTTCATAGACCAAGTCCTAGAAAGATTAGCACAACATGAATATTTTTGCTACCTTGACGGGTATAGCGGGTTTTGGCAAATCCCTATTCATCCCGATGATCAAGAGAAGACGACATTCACATGTCCTTATGGGACTTTTGCCTATAGACGCATGCCTTTTGGTTTATGTAATGCGCCGACAACATTTCAAAGATGCATGATGTCCATCTTCTCCGATATGGTTGAGGATATAGTAAGTGTTTATGGATGATTTCTCCGTCTATGGTTCCTCATTTGATGTTTGCTTAGCTAACTTAGACAAGGTTTTGACTAGATGTGAGGAGACTAGCTTGGTGCTTAATTGGGAAAAATGCCACTTTATGGTGAAGGAGGGCATAGTACTAGGACACCTAGTTTCTAGTAGGGGGATAGAAGTAGATAAAGCTAAAGTTGAAATAATTGAAAAACTACCTCCTCCCTCTTGTGTTCGTGATGTTAGGAGTTTCTTAGGTCATGCGGGATTTTATAGACGATTCATCAAGGATTTTTCTAAGATTGCAAAACCATTGTCTAACCTCTTGATGAAGGATGTGCCCTTTGAATTTTCCGAGGATTGCATGAGTTCTTTTTGTAGGTTGAGAGATGCCTTGATCTCGGCTCCAATAATGGCGGCACCCAATTGGAATCTTCCATTTGAGGTAATGTGTGATGCTAGTGATTTCGCCGTAGGGGCCGTCCTTGGGCAAAGGAAGGATGGAAAGTTGCATGCCATCTACTACGCAAGCAAAACTTTGGATGAAACTCAGTGCAATTACACAACGACGGAGAAAGAGTTTCTTGCGATAGTGTTTGCATTTGAGAAATTCCGTTCATATATTGTGGGATCAAAGGTGGTAGTCTTCACGGACCATGCGGCAATCAAATACCTCATGAAGAAGAAAGATGCAAAGCCGAGGCTTCTAAGGTGGATGATCCTTCTCCAAGAGTTTGACCATGAGATCAAGGACAAAACCGGTGCGGAAAATGTGGTAGCTGATCATCTATCCCGTTTGCCCATTGAGTACATGTTGGAGATGGAGGATGGTTTGACTATAAATGATTCAAGAGCAGATGAAGTTCTCATGAGCGGAAAGGAGGAAAGGAAGGGTGGATCGACGAACCAAGTAAGTCGGGCCTGAGGTCCAGAACATCAGACCGAAGGCAGGGCAAGTACGGGTGAGTTGGGACCGAGGTCTTCAACATCGGGCCCGAGTGACCTGTGTGTCTGCGAAGCTAGACCCGCGTCCAACCATGTCGGGCTCGGTACACTTCAATGTCGATCCGTGGAAGAAAGTAAGTTTCCTAACTCGATTTCCATTCCTTCTCGTTCTCAATTAATCAATTCTTTCTCCCCCACTTGCCTTCTTTCTATTAGTGCCGTAAGACGAGGGGTTTCCCCTTGGTTTGCGGATTTTGCTAACTTTGCCGTAGGGGGAGTGATCCCACCAAATTTGTCTTATCAAGCTAGGAAGAAATTCTTACATGATGCTAGACAATATTCTTGGGATGATCCATATCTCTACAAGGAAGGGCGTGATCAAATCTATAGACGGTGTGTGTCAAGTGAAGAGGTTGAGAGCATAATTCACCATTGCCATTCCTTGCCTACGGGGGGTCACGCTAAGAGTTCCAAAACCACTTCAAAAATTCTTCAATGTGGTTATTATTGGCCAACCATGTTCAAGGATGTGCATGATTATGTGAGGAAGTGTGAGGAGTGCCAAAGAGAGGGGAACCTATCAAGGAGGAATGAGACTCCTCAAACTGGCATTCTAGAAGTTGAGTTATTTGATGTATGGGGTATTGATTTCATGGGACCATTTCCCACATCGGGGCCTTACAAGTACATCTTGGTAGCCGTGGACTATGTCTCAAAATGGGTGGAGGCCATACCAACAAGAACCAATGATGCTAGGGTGGTGATGAAGTTCTTGAAAAGCAACATTTTTGCAAGGTTTGGTGTGCCTAGGGTTCTCATAAGTGATGGCGGACCTCATTTCATTGAAAGGTGTTTCGAGAATGTGTTGATCAAGTATGGGGTTTCTCATCGAGTTGATACTCCTTATCATCCTCAAACAAGCGGGCAAGTCGAGGTGTCAAACCGTCAAATCAAGGCTATCTTGGAGAAGACCGTATCTCGATCAAGGAAAGATTGGGCCTCTAAGCTCGATGATGCACTTTGGGCTTATAGAACCGCCTTCAAGACACCTTTGGGAACTACACCCTTCAATCTAGTTTATGGCAAGGCATGTCATCTTCCGGTAGAGCTTGAGCACAAGGCAAAATGGGCACTCAAAGGGATGAATTGGGATATCAACTTGGCCGGTGAGAAAAGGTTTCTAGAGCTTCATGAGTTGGGGGAATTGAGGTTGAAAGCCTATGAGAACTCCAAGTTGTACAAGGAGAAGACCAAGAAGTGGCATGATAGGAAGTTGATTCCAAAGACCTATCAAACCGGTGACAAGGTTCTCCTTTTCAATTCAAGGCTTAAACTTTTCCCGGGGAAGTTAAGGACTAGGTGGAGCGGACCATTTGTGGTCCACCATATCTATGCTCATGGTGCGGTAGACTTGATTGATGAACAAGGACATATTTTCAAAGTAAATGGTCATCGAGTGAAGAAGTTCTATGACAAGGCCGGTCCAAGCGAAGAAGTTAGAGCCTCATGGGCTCTCGTCCTCGCCGATTGATCCTATACATGCCATTGAAGAATAAGAAATTGTGAGCTCTTCATACTCTTCTCTCTTGCTTTTAAATTTGATGGGGACATCAAAATTTTAAGTATGGGGTGGGGGTAAGTGTGTTCATGATTTCACTTGTTAATGTTTGTTTGTTATTTTGAGGATATTTAGTTTGTGTTTCTAGTTTGTATTTGGGATGTTTGTTTCTTGGTTTGTGGTTGATGAAAGACATGGATGATTAATTTGGTCTTGAATGGATGAGTATTTGTTTTTGGTTTTAGAGAAATTTTTGCAAAATTCAAAAATCTAAAAAAAAATTTTTTTTTTTAAAAATTGTGTTAAAAACAACAAAAAGATTTTGTGTTTTGTAGGTTTTGGACTAGAAATTCCCATCTTAGATTGCCAAAATAAAAGCTAATGATGATGTGAGCATGTAAATTCCTTTGCATATTTTTGGATAGTTTAGCCTCTAAAATGATGTTGCTTTTGATGTGATCATGATATCTTGCTTGTTTTATTGAACATGTGAGTTCTAGGATGAGTTCTTATGCAACTATATGAGTGACCCTTGTGAGATTGATTTTTGGCCATTTTAGGGATGCTTGTTCATATTTGCATATCCCTCATGTTTCTTGTGTGATTAGCTCATTCATGCTTAGTAAAACTTGCTATTGCGGTGTTTATCTATTTTCCAAGACCGTCATGAGAATTGTCCTAGCATGGTCACATTGATTTTGAACTTTATTCTTCTAGTCACATAAATGTTCCATATCCTACCATGAAGTTAATCCTTTGTTTGTAGCCCCGTTCTAGCCTAAGCCTTTGTTTGAAACTCCTCAAAAATATTATTCCTAGCCTTATATGACTTGACCCTTATGGGATTGGACTTTAGAAGAGAGGTTGGGATTGTATTTGAAGAGTTGAGATTCTCTTGGGTTTAAGGGCAAAGAATAGTGTTATGAATCATGTGGGTAGTGCATCTTTGTTGTACAAAAATGAAAAAGAAAGAAAAGAAAGAAAGAAAATGTTGGAAATGTAAAGTGGAATGAAAGCAAAGGGCCTAAGTAAAGAAAAATGGTCCGACCGAGTTACAAGCAACATCGGGCCCGATGTCATAAGAAAGTCGGTCCAAATGTAGAAAGTGTTGAAAATCCAACAAAAAGCATAAGAGCAAAGATGAAGTGGAATGTTAAGTGAAATTTTGGGTTGAAAGGAAAATGTTAAGTCTTTTGGGTGAGTGTGAAAGTAATTGTGGAATTTTGGTGAAGTTGGTGAGAGTTTAGGTTGTTCAATCCCCATTGAAAGCACCACGAGACCAAATAATTCCCACCTTGAGAAATACCAAAAGCCCCATTACAACCCGACCGAATGGAACCTCTTTGAGGACCTCCATTGAGCCAAGTTCGAAATTCTTTGTGTACTTTGCATTAGGCATCTCTAGGTGGAGGAATTAGTGATATTAGCTTCAATAGTAAAGTCCTTACTTGCATGATTTTTGAGCTTGAGTGTTCATTGCTAAACCCAAACACATGATGAGTGATACACATTCACATATCCCTAAAGTGAGGCTTAGTTGCATTGACTTTATTCCTTGGAACACTTAATCATGTGTGATGATGTAATCTCGCTTGAATATCAATCACTTGTGCTTAAAATATGTTTTCATATGAGGCTTTACTTGAAGATTATGTTTCAATCTTGCTTACATTGTTATTGCTTGAGGACAAGCAAGTTTAAGTATGGGGTATTTTGATGTCTCTCTATTTGGTGGTGTTTTCATATGTGATTTCCTTTGTAAATATGTTTCTTTTTCCCCTTTTCTTGTGCGTTTTGTTCCTTTTTAGCTTAGTTCCCGTATTTCTATGAGATTCGGAGACTACGCGCATTTTATGTGTTTTGTAGGTAATTTGGCATGAATCGAGGATCGATTTGAAGGAGGGTCGAGACATGGAGCAAAGGCCGAGCTAAAGCGGGAAAGAGAGGAGCAATCCATGAAGAAGAACAAGAGAAGCCAACAAGAAGAAGGTGGAACGAGGTCCGGACCGAGTTGCAACCACGTCGGGCCCGACTTTGAAGTTACCAACCTCAGACCGAGATGCACAGTAACTCGGGCCCGAGGTCCTCCGTGTCGGTCCGAGTCGGTCACCGAACTACTTGGGCTCCAAGGCACAAATTGTGGACTTCCACTTTTGCCCCTCATCTAATCTATAAAAGGCCCTCTTGTCTTCTAATTTGGGGTTCCCTCTCATACACACAAAAAGGGGGGAAAGGGTTCCCACACTTGGCAAGGAACCAAGAGGATACTTGGAGAGCAAGGAGAAAGGAGAAGAGGAGGAAGAGAGAGAGAATCGGCCAAGAGAGAGGAAGGCTTGATAGGTTTTGTTGCTTGTTTAGCTTTGCTTTGTTTTGATCTTGTGGATTTGAAAACCCTTGATTGGAATTTGTGGATTGCTTTGGATTTGAATGAAACTTTGCTTTGTTTTGAGATTGATTATGATGATTGCTTTCCCTTTTGATTTGATTGCTTTCTTTGCTTGTCACATGGAGCAGATCTCCTTGATCTTGGGTTATGGGGGAAAACCCTAGCTAGGTTTAGGCTAGAAACCCCAATTCCATAGCCTTGAGTGTTTGATCTAAGGAACCCACTCTACATAGAGCTACAATTCCTTGCGAAAGTTGGGAATCAAGGCTTGAGATTGGCAAAGTAGCGAAAGTGAACATGTGTCAATCTCAAGACCTTGCTTCGAAGGGGATTTCCCCAATGATCGAGGTGTAGAAGTGGTTGGAACGAGGGCGAAAGAACTCGATCCTAGTCCGATCATCACTCATTGCTTGAATTGGGGTGGAAAAGCCTTAATCTACTAGGGAAGGCACCCAAAAGCCCAAGATCTACTTTTAAATCTTTGAAGTTCGACATCCCCAGCTACCTCGGGCCCGACTTACCCAGTGTCGGTCCCGACTTCCTCTTGTCGCCAACCTCGGGCCCGACGTAACCTCAGTGTCGGTCCCGACTATTTTCTTTGTTTTGCTTTGTTTTACGCTCTCCTTTCTAGCTTTCTAGTATCTAGGCACATCGATCGAGTAGACTTCCCGAGTGTTCGACACCCACCACGTGCTACAACGGGGTCGGGTTATAAATTGTATGTCTAGGCCCTCGCATTCCGAGGCGATCACTATGCATGCAAACATGAATCAAAATCAACCCATAGTAATCTCATGAATGACTTTCGCCATGAATAATCGAGTAAAAATCTCAATTTTCATAAAGATCTAGACTTGCAACTCTACTTGTTTTCTAAAGGTTTTAACTTTCGTTTCAACCTAATTATTATCCAAATTCACAATCTAACCTTTCAATTCAATCATAAACATGAACATGCCTCAACTTTCATCAAGGAATTGATAACAAACAAGAGGATAAAAGATAGAGATTAAAAGAGATGGTTTAATCAAAGATTCATGCTTTAATCATGCACAACTCGTCGGGTTTCACCCCAACCCTAGAAAAGAAGACTACTCACGATCCATGGCACAATCAGTAATCATAGACAAAAGAGAAGGCATAATTCAAATCCAAACAATCTTCAACTAAAAGAAAACTTACAAATCTCAAACAAACCTCCAAGTCTCTCTTAATTGTCCAAGATCTTGGAATCAAAGTTAACCTAGAAATGAAACTTGCAACTTGTTCCGTTCTCCACAAATAACGTCTCCTCCAAGCCTCTAAAAACGTTCCCCCTTAAAATAAACCCTAAAAGATCCTTATATAGTAGTGGGAATATATCCATAAGAAGGCCCATAAATAAAAAATTTACTAAAACCTAACTTAAGGCGCAATTTTTATTCTCGCCACACACGGAGGTGGTCATCACCGACCTAGTGTAGGTCGTCACCGACCTTAGGCAGCACTTGGTTTCTTCATTTTTTTCACTCAAAACTTGCTCCAAAGCTTGGTTCTTCTTCAATGTTCCTTCTTTAATCGCTCTTGGCCTTCTAAGACTTCCTTTAGCTCCTTCTTAAAGCACCTTGATCTTGAAATCTTCACCTTTGAATCTGCAAACCTTCAAACCTTCAAATGCACCGACTCTCGTCCTTCTATTAACATCACCACAAGACCACTCTTAACGCCACCTCCTAGAAAGCTTGAAAAACCGGGATATCTCCTCCTCAACGCTTCAAATACCTACAAAACATCAAACAAGCTTGTGTAGACTCCATATCTTAAGATAATATGAAAACCTACACAATGACTCAAGACAACACAATAAACCTAGAAAAGACTCAATCCTAGCTAGAAAACTACCCATAAAAACCAACTAAAAAGTGCGACATCAAAATACCCCATACTTAAAATTGCTTGTCCTCAAGCAATCACTTAACATCCATCAATACAAATAAACAAAACTTCAAGAATCACCTTTATGGAAAAAGAAGCATAAGTAGAATAGTGAGCAAACAACTTCCGTATCCCAGCACACATGAATATTCCAAGCAATCACAATCCAACCTCACCAAGGAATGCATTTCACTCAACTCTCAAAGTGTTTAGGGTATAGCAACGATCACTCGACTCAAATTCCAAACACAAAACCACATATTCAATGGAACTTATATAAACAAACTCTCCACCGAAGAAGGCAAAACAAGTCAAATCATCAAATGAACTCGGGTGGCTCAATGAAAACTTCAAAGAAGTCTTTATTAGGTCGGGTTGTAATGGGGCTTGGTAATAACAAAGGGTGTGGAAATATATTGGCCTTGTGGTGCTAACTAATCCGGGAATCAAAACTCCTAGACTACACATCACTTTACCAACATTCTTTCCTCTTCTTCAATCACCAAACACTTAAAACTTTTCAATGCACTCCCCTTTTCACCTATTATCATTGTCTTTCTTCTATTCTTTGAAGGCTTTGGACTCTTGTACTTAACATTTGACTTTCCCCTTTTTATTTCCCCCCCTTTTTTTTGAGGGGGGTCGACACCGACCTTCTTTGGGTCGGTGTCGAGCTGCATACGTGTACTTCGAGCCCAAAACACTTCATACTTATGATTTTCCAAAGACAACATTCTTTATCTACCTTCCACAATCACTTTGTTTTCACCCTATCACTTCATAACAATCTTCAACAATTTCTTCTAAGTCCTAATTCCTGGATCAAAAGGGTCAATCTTATCATGGCTAGGCAATTATTTTTTGTGGAGCTAGAAATAGGCTTTAAGCTCAAAATAAGGGGCTACAAACAGAGGGATCATGTATAGTTAAGAAAAGGAATATAATAGGCTTATAAAATGAGTTCAAAATCATTTGATTCAATCAAGTAATGAGCATATCTCCATTGGTCTCAAGTTTAAAATAACCATGCCATTGTCAATTGGTATATTGCATTTGGAAGAGTACTTCACACATAAAAGAGAAAGGAGTAAGAATGTACATCCTTTATAGGCCAAAAATATCTCACTTAGGTTCAATTTTTGTTGGATTGCTTTCACTTAGAAATATGCATGCTCAATATCCATTATAAGCTCAAAATTCAAAAAGCAAGATCATGATTTAGGCAATTCTTAAAGCATGTTATAGGAATTACATGATGATGCAAGCAATTTCCATCCTAGGACATCTAAGAAATAGGGCATTTATCCATCTAAAATCAACAAGAAAAAGACTCAAAACAAGACTCAAACAATGCTAAACACACACATCAATCAAAAACACAAAACAACACAAGACTCAAACAAGTAATCTCCCAAACCACCCCATACTTAAACATCAATGTCCCCATTGATTAAGAAAGTAAAGAGAAAGGGAAGAGAATCTAACTTGGACACTTTGAAGCGTTGGCAAAAGAGGAGAATCATTATTGAGGAGGATGAGGAGGTGATGGCGCTTGGTAGAATTATTTCGCCAACCAATGGTTGAAATCCGCTTGATCATTCAACCTTGCAACGTCTTGCTTGTGGTCTTCATAGTACTCAATGCAAAAGTCCTTGAGCTCATTGTGGTGGTTAACAAATTGGTTGTGGTGGTGGTTGAGCGCCCCATAAAGATGATGTTGGTGAAGCATAAGGGCGTCCATCTTAGCCGAGAGAAGGGAGATATCGGGATTGCCACCCGAACTTGAACCGGTATGATATGTGCCTTGTCCTTGAAAATGAGAGCCGCCAGACCCATCAAAGCCATAGGGGTGAGAGTAGTAAGGGACCATGTCGGATTGAGGTCCCATTGTGAAGTCCATAGGGTCGACACCGGGCTGATTCTGGTCGTAGCCGCCCCCTGTGTGGTTGTCACCGACCCCATGTGGGTCGTCACCGACCTCCCCAGAACGGCCCTGTGGTGATTCCCCTTCGAAGTTCGCCTCTCTCGGCGGCGGGTTGGGCTCGGCTCTCGGAAACCTGCTGGGCTGGCGTCTTATCCTTTAATCACGTCGGACATTTGGCACTAAAGGATAAGGAGTGGGGGCCCATACATCATAGCAATTAGGGCGGTAGAAAAGCTCAAGATTTCCAGGGGTAAGAACCACATCATGAGTCTCATTCGTACTAATATAGAACTTGTTGATGAAACCGACAGAAGATTGGGCAAGCACCTTAGCATTCAAGAAGTACTTCACATCCATAGCAATGACTTTTCTTGAAGAGTAGGCGGAAAGATTGACTTTCAAGGACTTGGCAAGGAGAGCCACAAGCCAACCAAAATATGTACTAGTATGAGTCTTGAGGGCTTGGTGGCTTATGACGGCATTGGCAAACTCAAACCCCAAATTCATGTGAATGGTCTACTCAAATAGCATAGTGGATAAGCATGCAACCTCGTGCTTGTGGGGGCGCGAGAGCTCGTACCTTGGCCAAATTGTGGATCCGAGGATGCGTAGGATAATCCAGAAAACCGGGCTAGCAATGAATCGACCAGGAAGTAGGTTGGTAGGGAATTCAACCTTACCGGTGAGGTAGTGCCACAAATACTTGGTGGGAAAACTCGATGTTGTGTACGCTCCGGATGGGGCGCAGAAGCCAAGATGATGGTTAAATCTTTTAATGCTCATCTCGTGGTCCCTATTGCCGAGTTGAAAGGTGACCTTTGAATTGTTGAAGTCGGTTTCATGCCGGTACAAGCGGAAGTTGGACATGAACTCACATGTGAGCGCCACGTAGTGCTCCTCAATTGGATGCAAGATAAGGTGTTGAACTCCAATCCAAGAGAAAGCCTCAAGCACCTCCCTATGAAAACCAATCTTCATTGCACCCTCCCTTTGATAAGCTCGTACACTAACATCCCCATGCCACATTTCAAGAAACCGTCCCTTTTGCTCCTCATCGTCAAATACCACACTATCCACCTTTTGCTTGTCTTTCTTGTGCTTCTTGGCGGGGTGACGAGAAGAAGAAGCCATTGTCCTACAAAACATTCAAACTTCCAAGATAATTTCCATAGTTTTAAAGAACAATGCCACAACAAAGAACACACATGTCACCTCCCGAAGAAGTACCCCATACTTTGTCAAAGAAACATGCTCAAATTTAGAAAGAATCTCAACCTAGCATGCGTAATCATGAAGAGTAGGTAAGTAGAGGGAAAGATCATGCGAAAAGTACGCAAATCATGGTGAAAGAAGCCCCATAAGCATGCATTGAATGAGGAATACGAGGCAACCAGGGTCGGAATCGACCCTTGGAGGCTCGGTACCGAGCAAATACACGCAAAGGCCTCGTAATAGGATGTTGTTGGGTCGTCACCGACCCCTAGTGGGTCGACATCAACCTCTACGGGCAAGATCAACTCCGCTTTTTCAGCTCGATGTCCTTAGAAGGGCTACCAAAATTTCCGGAAAAAATCATATACTCTCACAATCAACCAAACAACCAAGTATACATCAAAAATTCCACTTACAACCCACAATTCATCATGGTGTCATGTAGATCTAACCACTTAAGCATGCAAACAACCCAAACGTCCATATTCAAACTCAAGAACACCCAAACCCTAGGTTTTCAACTAATCCCTCAAACATAAATCAAGTAAACTTGAATTTAACATCAAAGGAGTAGAGAAACATACCAAAGATGAGCAAAAATAGAGGAATGAAAGTAGAAGGGGGGTCGTAGATGAGCACTAGAGCAGTTCTAAAAATTGAAAATTTGTGGGAAAGGGGCAGATTTTTCGGTTTTTGGTGGAGGAATTGGAGGATATATGTAGCACAAGGAAGGATTTTGGTAGATTTGGGATGGGGATAGAGATTTGTGAGGTGTGAGAGGCAAAGAGATGTGAATGGAAGCTATGGGTTTTGGGAATGGGAGGGGGTCGGCGGTGTGGGGGAGAAAGAGAGGGGAGGGGTAGGGTTAAAAGAGGTAAAAGTTTAGGGACTTACCTGCAATTTTCCAAATTTCTGAAATTTTACCGTTTTTGCTTTGAAAGGGTCGGTTACAACCCAAAATAGGTCGGTGACGACCCATACTGCCCTCGTTTCCTCTTATTGCCGAGCATTTCGGCCCTCTTGTTCCTCTTCCGCCGTCTCGGATCCCTACAAAACCTTAGTGGAGAACCAAGACAAGAATCCTACTATTCTAAACTAAGAAAATCAATTGAAACTAGGCTAAAAAAACGATAATAAAAACAAAACGGGTTGCCTCCCGGAAGCGCTTAATTTTTCGTCTTTAGCTAGACGAGAAGTACCTCAACTTAATCAGAAGATGTGAGAGCCCATGTGGCTCGGATTTCCTCATCGGGTTCGGCCCTTGCATAGTATTTATTCAACTGGTGCCCGTTGACCTTAAAAATGCCTCCATTCTCGTCTAAGAGATCGACCGCTCCATGTGGGTAGATGTGGTGAACAATGAAAGGTCCACTCCATCGGGATCGTAATTTTCCGGGGAAGAGTCAAAGTCTAGAGTTGAAAAGAAGTACTTGATCACCGTTGTTGAAGGTCTTCGGGATGAGCTTCTTATCATGCCATCTCTTGGTTCTTTCTTTGTAGATCTTGGCATTCTCATATGCCTTGAGCCTTAAGTCCTCCAATTCTTGCAAGTCCATAAATCTCTTTGCTCCGGCCGCGTCAAGATCCATGTTGAGCTCTTTGAGAGCCCATAATGCTTTGTGTTCGAGCTCGACGGGCAAATGGCATGACTTGCCATACACAAGATTGTAAGGAGTAGTGCGGAGTGGCGTCTTGTAGGCGGTGCGGTATTCCAAAGTGCATCATCTAACTTGGAAGCCCAATCCTTGCTTGAGCGGGAAACCATCTTCTCCAAGATGTTTTTAATTTGCCGGTTGGATATCTCCACTTGACCACTAGTTTGGGGATGGTAAGGAGTTGCCACCTTGTGTAAGACCCCATACTTAGTCAAAAGTGCCTCAAAACTCCGCTCAATGAAGTGAGAACCGCCATCACTAATAAGGGCTCGAGGACCCCCAAAGCGGGGAAAGATGTTGGACTTCATAAACTTGGCCACCACTCGTGCATCATTAGTTCTTGTGGCTATGGCCTCGACCCACTTAGATACGTAGTCAACCGCTACGAGGATGTACTTGTAGGGACACGAAGAGGGGAAGGGTCCCATGAAATCAATTCCCCATACATCAAAAAGCTCAACTTCTAGAATTCCTGTGAGTGGGTTCTCATTCCTCCATGTGATATTTCCCGCACGCTGACACTCATCACAAGCCGTGACATAGGCTTGAACATCCTTGAAGAGGGTGGGCCAATAGAATCCGCTTTGAAGGATTTTTGCGGTGGTTTTGAATCCCTTAGCATGGCCGCCTGTTGGAAGAGTATGACAATGTCGGATTACTCCATCTATCTCATCGTCCGGCACACAACGCCTAAAGATATGATCACTCCCTTGCTTGAAGAGGTAGGGATCGTCCCAATAGTATTGCTTGGCGTCGTGGAGGAACTTCTTTTTGGCATGGGAAGTCAATCCATCAGGGATAATGCCTCCTACAACATAGTTAGCAAAATCTGCAAACCAAGGGGTTTTCGCCCCTTGAATAGCATATACAGAATGGCAAGAGAGAATGGGAGGGGAAGAGTGAAGAATAGTGGTAAGCACACAAGAAGAGTGAGAAGAATGACCTGGATCAGTCGTGGTGAGGGTCGGTGCCGTGCTATCTAGCTCGGTGTCAGCCCAGTGATGCATATGGGAGGTCGTCTCCGACCCAGAATGGGTTGTCTCCACACCTCCGCTGCCGAATAAACTCTCCAGCGTGTTCCCTCTCCAGCCTCCTTCCTCGTCAAACACGAAGGCTTACAGCCCCGACTCGATTTCTTGATCAATGCCAGCGTCGTGTACCTTGTTCGTGTGAACATTGGTGAGCAAACACGAAATCCAGACACAAACACAAGTTCCACAACAATTCGCAGATTGATGTATTCAAATTAGCAAAACAAATCAAAAGAGCAACCAGCACTCAAGAGCGTACAGAACCCTCAGGAACCAATTCAGCGTTCTTGGAAAAAAGAAAGAAAGATATATAAGGGTCGGTTCACACATGAACTGAAAACGTCCCTTTTCTTATTAAAAGAAAACCAAATCGGCCAAAATATCTGACCAACTCTCCCTTCTAAATATGAAGATCTCCCTCAATTTCAGATGATGCAAATCCCACGCCTGTTCTTCGTTAAGGCTCCGACTTGACCATCTTGTGAGTCAATCGTCTCCTTAGTTCGGTCACGTGGTAGCGCGTGGATGGTGTCCATATAGGAGCCCTCCGCCGGAAAGGTTGTCCTCCGCCAGCGCTCTCATACAAGGAGCTTTTCGACTCTAGCGCCGACCCGGACTGGATCGCAGCCACTCATACCCCCATCTCCCGATGCTACTTCCACGACCTTGGCTGTTTCTTTTGCGCGCAACTCGCTGGCCCCGAAAAAGTGGGGTTTGTCCGAGAATCTAGCCAATTGGTAGGCGTATGTGACTACGACCCTCCTAAGGATATGTTTGCTTTTAGGACGGAACTAGGCGATGATAGTACAACAACAACTGCAACTCCATTGTACCCTGAGTTCCACTTGGACAAAGTCGAGACATTCAATGGACGCCTCTTTGCCGTTGATTACAATGGCAACATATACGTTGTGGACAACACGAGTTTGGAGCTGATTCACATGAATTCTGTTCCTAGGCCCGACGAAACCTACCTCCACTTTTTAGGTGTCCGATGGAGATTTATCTTTGGTTTGCTTAGGCTACGAGTATAGGCCTCCTACCTGTCAGGTGTATCGTTTACAAGTGGTAGCCAATGGTGGCAGTTTATTAGTGGAGAGAGTCCATGATTTGGGTGATGATAGAGTGTTCTTCACTAGCATTACTTGCGCTTTTGCCTTCTCAGCAAGCCGTGACCTTCCTCCTCCTTGGAAAGGGAACTAAGTGGTTTATGGAGGTTGTTAGTCAACGTATATTTAGGAACCAGTTTACTCTTGTTGAGATATTCTTGTAATCTGTTGATATTCTTCATCTAATCTCTCCTATATATTTACATATCAATACAAGGTAGTCCCTAAGGGGCTTTACACTCTTTCATGGTATCAGGCTTTTCTCTAAAATAATAACCGATCCTTTCTTCTTCTTTCGTCCCATCTTCTCCTTCAACATGGTCACTCCTTCCAACTCTCCTCAAAGAACCTGTAATAACTGCGGTTTTTGAGGATATTTTTGAATTTTTCTCGGATATCCTTTTTAACCTTCTTGGTCCGTTTTAACGCTTAATCCAATATTTTTGTTGGAGATTAAATCCTAGAAAATTTTTGGTGATATCCTAAAATCACAAAGAAATGATTTTATGGATCGGTATGATTTCTAGGATTTTTCAGTGAAAAAAGAATATTTATTGGATAAGCCGTGTTCTTAATTATGTATTGTAAAGGATTTAAAATACGAAACGGAAGCCCTAAAAATTGAAGGTAGCAAAATAAAATCATGGAAAATTGGTTTTATTGGTCTACATAATTTACGGGACGTTTTTCGTTTAGTAAGTTTTTCCACCCGAGGTACATAATTTTACCGCTTTAACGCGAGTCCCATTCTGAGACGGGAAATCCCGTATTAGCCGACCCTCACTTACTTAATAAAGGAGGAAAGCCCAACATTTATCTCTCTGTTCAACGCTTTCGGATAAGAATTGGAGAAAGTGAGTTCGAGAAAGAGGTTTGGACGACGACGGACTCGGCGGGCAATTCGACCTTCACCGTCGGCCACCTCTCCATCTTCTTTCCCCTCCACCTTCCACCTCTCATCTTCTTCTTCATCTTTGTGTTGTGCTGCTGGGATCAAACCAGGAAGAGAATCATGGCGGGACGACGACGGACGGGGAGATAGAAGTGAAGTCCATCACGCCGGTCACCTCCCTTGCCTCGCCGTATGTGACGTCGCCGGTGACCGTTAGCCTCTCCGACCACCACCCACAGCAAGGGCTGCCTCCGGGCAATGCCCAGCCACCCTCGGGCTCGGGGATCGAGCCACTATCGAGCCAAACGAGCCATGGGCTCGAGTGAAGGTATATACGATCGAAATTAATTAGCGGGTTGATTGCGGAGCCACTGTAAGGGCCTTTCGGTTCCGCTTTGCTAATTAAATTTATGGTTTTTATAATCTTGACGTTGATACGGTTCCACAGGTTCAAACCGCTCGAGAAATGGACGTCGGGATCTTTAGTTATAGCGAATACAAGTTTTGGATATCGATTGGCAGGTAAAGGACTTGGGATAATTGCTCAGGATTCGTTGTTAATCCGTTTGATCCGAGATTTGGTAATCTTTAAGAACTGTTGCTAATGAACAATTTTTATTTAGAAAATTGTTTGAAAAGTAAAGCGGATTATTAGTTATAATTCCTCCAAGATGGCTCCTTGAAGCATGATAACTAAGGATTTATTATATATCGATATTCGGAAATTAAATCGTTTATCGATTAGGAAGTTGTAGGAGTTGAGAATACAACTAAGAAGTGTTTCTGTGAGCTCGTTGCTGAGAAATCCTTTTGTTATATTTGTCAGAAGGATTATAAAGATAATTGTTGGAATTGTTAAGGACGTTGAGCACGTCTTCTAAGGCAAGTGGACGGTTCTCTCTTCCATTATGGTTATTAAATGAGGAATTGAATCCCATTTAATATTTGTGTTGGGAACAACTTTTGTGCTTCATAAAATATGATAGGTTGTTATATTTGTTAGAAATAATGACCATGTTGTTTATTATGTTTTGCAGTAGAACTGGATTTAGGTCCGTTATGGGTGACCTTGGATGCTGTCTCACGCTGAGACATTGTTATTGAATTAAGGTAGTTTCAAGGAGGGGAACCTGATTCCAAATCCTCTCTTTAAAATAATATTGCATTAGGAGGGGCCTAATCCTAATGGTGGGTCATGACTCTTCCCGTGCTCTCCATGTGAGAGGGGTGATGCGCACTCTAAGCTAAGTGCAAGTTTGGCACGGTCTAGTGTAGATGACAGGGTAATAGGCCTCTCTATCTCTACCTCACCATATGCAAATGAAAGGTCAAGGATAGCTTAAGTCCTGTGATCTTGGTACAGGGTAGATGACCATGAATGAAATACTTCGATGATCTCTACAATACCAGAATATTTCGGCAGTAGTTCGAGCCGATTAAAAGCCACCAACTTGGTTGTGAAAAGTTTTGAAAGTAATATAAGATAAGTGCGTTAGGCACATTAATATACCTGAATGGTTCGTCCAGTCGGAAGGCCATTCTTGCTTTTTGTTATGAAAGATTCTTAATCAAAATTTTATTAAGTTAATCTGAATAGTCGATGGAGGCTTTTCAAAATGTTATGTGATTAATATGAGTTCCCAACAATTGTTTATGCTTCTTAAAAGAAACCACAAGCGGTGGTGTTCTCTCTCTTGATTATGCAAGTCTCCTTCTTATTCTCTATAAGACTGCTAACTGTTGGATCATAATCCGAGTCTAATCGGATTTGGATGCCAATATGTTTAGTTACAACCATAAGAACCAAGTTAGATTCTCCTCTTGCTAGTCTTTCATTAGACTAACCCGTCCATTTTCTTTTCATTTATATGGTCGGCTGGTGTCCACCGTTGGTTTACGGCACATCAGGTTCTTCTTGGAAGTTGATTCAAGAGGCGGATTCAGATGTTTGAAGCTCCAAAAGTTGAAGAAAGGTTTTCAATGGCTATACTTGATTGAAGATCTTGATTGAACTACTTCAAAGCGAATCTGAGTTTTAGAAATAAGAACTCAACGAAGACTTGATGAAGATTTTGTTTGAATAGAAGGTTGTTCTATTTATTTATTCTTTTAAGTTAAGGTTTGTATAAGTCCTTTTACGTGTTTTTCCGTTGTAATATTCAACTTAAGTTTGTTAGGTTTTCAAATGGTTTCATTTACCTTGTTTTTAGTTTGTTCAGTCAGTTTAAAGCCTTGGGTAGATTCGATTTAGTCTTAATCAGGGTTACTGGAGGTAATACATTCAAAGCTAAAATTTCTAAGTCTTCTTTAAGACTTTCATCCTTCCATATAGAATTATAGAGAATTCTATATTTGTGTTGTATTAGAACCATTTACGGAAAGTGGTTAAGATTGGAGGTCAGACTCGTGAAAGAGATTATAGGAGAGAAGGGAATTGGAGAACATGAGGTAATAAGTTTGTAATAACTTCCTTGAAGAAGGTCCTATGGTGGACATTTGATTCCCTGGGGATGGGAATGGATTCCGAGAAGGATCCAGAGTAAGATTAGGTGAAGATTCCTAAAGTTGACTCAGTCCTAGACCAAGTTCTCAATGAATTCCTATTCTCTCTTGGGAGTCTGAATTGGGTGTACCCTCGTTGTTTCTTCCAAATTAGGAAACTTCATGTGAGATTTTGAAGTTATGTATTGTACTTCATAAAGATTTTCTAGTTTGAAGGTTTCCTATGTTAAGCTCGTATGATGGAAAATTTTAAGTTAAGAATTTTTGTTAGAAAGTTCATGATTCAAAGTTATGTGAAAGAAATTGTTAATTCTTGTTCTTGAAATGTGAAAGTTCAAGTGTTGTCTTTTAAAAAGGAAATTTTAGAGTAAATCTCTTTGACGTTGAAGTCATAAGAGTTAGAATTTTCACGAGTATATTCTTATAGGAATTTCTGAATTTTGAAATTCGAGTATCAAGAGAAGTTTGGAGTTGGAACCTCTACTTCTAAGTATTAAGATTTGGAAAATCTTGTGAGTGTTGAGTGACTCTAAAAAGATTAGTATGGATCATGAAGGGATGAAAAAGAATCCTAAAAAGAAAAGGATTGTCTTTGGAAACTTTCTTCAACAACTATGTTTGTGACTCTATGGTATAGAATCATGGATATTCTGTACTTTTCTTTTCTCAGTTGGAAGTTAAAGAGCTTTGAAGTGCTCAAGTGTTGGATCAACTGAATTGTTAAACTATTGGAAGATGCAATTCAATTTTGAATATGAGAGTATTCGAACTCAGATGTTCATATATGTTGTTATTCTTTGAGTTAAGAGGATTGAGAATCCTAAATGGAATGGAAATTTCTTATGATTATAGTAAGAAAGACAGGGAGAATGTTAGTTTAGATCAAATGGTGCACAAGTGGTTAATCACCAAGGTTGTCGTGAATAAGGTTGATTGGTTAAAAAGGATTGAACAAGAAGAAGTTCATCAGTAATGTGTTTATGTTTAATTAACAACTTAACACAAGTGTTAATTGATTGCATGAGTTGTTGATATCTAGATGACACCCTATGTGACAACGTTATTGGAGTTTCGTTGTATGATACCCAACTCGGGATAATGAGAAGAGACTTGAGGTCTATAATTGACCAATAATGGAATCAGCAATAAGATGTCCTAAATTGCCAATGGTATTGACTTATGTATCTTCAAGGATGGAAATGATAAAGTTCAGTTTTGAGAAGATCAATCAAGGAATGATCTTAGCATATTTGTCTTTGATATTTTAAACAGTTGGGAGAAAAATATCAATCCTTCCATATTGTGGTTAATAAGGCTTAGCCCTTATCATTGAAGAATAATTTCAGTTGTGTTAGGATTTTGAAAATTTTATATCAGTTGAATCCAAAGCCTAAGGTGGAACTGGTGAGACTGTTAAGCTATTGGCAAGCTTCCTAACCATAAGCTCTTCCTTTGCAATGTGGTTTGAAGTTAAATTAATGAAAGGTATATGCAATCTCCATATGGGTAAGTAAGAAGACAAGAATGATGGAAAAGTCTAGTTTGTTTACCAATGTTGAATTGAGATAGGTTTAAGAATACCTTGTTTGGTCAAATGCATTCTTCTACTAAAAGAGATTGGAAATTAAAGGAATTTCCTTATATGTAGAGAGATATAAGGATTGGATGTTTTGAACTAGATGCAAAGTTTGAAAGTTCATTTTTTTTATATTGAGAAGATTAAGTTGTAAAGGAGACATACAAGTTGAGATCGACCTTGGAAGAATTTGTTATGAGTAAGAAGATGTTGGAATCACATTTTCCGTAAGGATTGCAAGTAAATGGATGCAAACAATCAACTCCTTTATGAAACTTGCGAAATTAAGTTGGGTCGAGATTGAGTTAAATCAAGCAGAGATTACTCAATACTATGGATTATAGAAAAGTCTAGTAGTATGTCTAATTAAGAAAAGTCAAGGAATGTCATTAGGTTCTACCTTGAAGAGGGAAGAAAGTGTCACATTCGAGGGGAAATGTGGGGCTCAGAAGTGAGTTGGAGCATCTTAGCTCCTTTGAGGCTAAGTTTTGATTTAAAACTTTGGTCAAGTTGGTAAGGCCAGCTAATGTGCAAGAGTCATCATAAAATTAGAACAAAGTCTTAGTAGCATCATTAAGATAAGGTCAACAATTTTTTTTGATGCATTAGCTTGACGCGCCCAATTCCTCAAGAGGGTAGCTTATCTTTGTTTCAGCGACATTCAAAGTTAAAGCTTGTATGCTTGTAGACTATGTCGAGTTCTTGTCAAGCTGTCATGAATTAAGGGATATTTGAAATTGTTTTGCGATTTTTTTTCTCTTTTGAGAAAAATCTTAGGACTTTATAGAATTCTGGTATGATTTTTTTTTAGAAATGTTGATTTGATATACGGGATTCATAAATAAATTTTCTACGGTTTTCATAGTGGTGAGTAAGAATGTGATTTGTCTTCCATCTTGATCACATGGTAAGGCAAGATTACATGTCTTATTCCTATGAGAATGCAGTAAAGGATTATGTTTATTTTATCTCTCCATCCTGATCACATGGTGGAATAAGATCACATATATAATTCCTTGGGTTTTAAAGAATAGTTTCTAGTACGATTTGGCAATCATATAAGTTTTGCAATTATATGAGTTTTGCAAGTGTGGTTGTTTGAGATGAAAAGATGCAAGCTTTCTTGTGCATTATAGCAATTTCTATATCTAGTATCTTGTAAAACTCCTTTGAGTTATTACATCCATGGTATCCTATACCATTTAAGGAGTATGGTCAAACTTCCCAAAACAGTTCGATTATAAGTAAAGAAATTTGGTAAGATTCTTTACAGATCTGTGTTGGTCTTTGAAGAGCATGGAGTAACTCCGTACTTCTCTAAAAGTTTGGGATTGTTTTCAGTCAAAGATTATTGGAATTCTCTAAGCAGTTTGCTAGTAGTTCATCTTGGTTGATGTCATGACCTAAGAAGATCATTGCCTTATTAGCGGAATTGTCTTTGAAAGTAAGTTGATATGGACTCTTGGGATGGAACCCTTTCTAAGGAATGAAATTGTAGTAATCCTTTCTTTGGAAAAAAGGATGTACTAGTAATTTCTCCATTAGTTGTTATTTGTTTTCAGGTTGTCTTGAAAACTTAAATCTCTTTGAGATAAGATAGTCAAGTGAGGACTTTAAGCAGAACTCCAGTGGTTCTGGAGTTTGGATATGTAAATTAGTACTGATATTCAATCTCATCCTGATAAGTTGTTGGATATAGAGAGTGGACACGTGAGGATATGTTTTTAATCCTAAGAGTTAGGTTGCTCAACAAGTCAGAATGTTAAATGAAGTCTAAACAGTTCTTTAATGAAAAAGACTGAAAATTGTCAATGGAGACAATTTTGTTGGAAAATTTTGGACTAAAGGTATTATTGTCCAATATGTTGGTATAGTAATGTGTAAGAGTGTAGTTTGAAATAGTTGAGTAAGATAACTACTTTTGAATATCAGTATGCTCAAGTTGAGTTTTGGTTGAGAAAAGGATGTAAAGGATTGACAAGATAGGTTATTATCTTGTCATGTGTTGGATAAATCTCATATTCTTGGTTAAAGTAATACTGAGATTTTATCTCAATAAGGAAATTGAGTAAGGGTTTCAAGTAATCCTTGTAAAGAAAATAATTTGAGAAGGACTAAAGGTTTAGATTGGATGACAACAAGGTTGTGTGAATACCTTAGGATTTTATTCAAAATTTGTTGATCAGATCAAGGAAAAGTAGTATGGGAAGGTAATATTGTTTAAGATCATTGGGGAAGATCAAGAAGGGAAGACACTAGGGTTTCTTATTCAAGATTATGGATTGCTTGGTTTTGAAACTGTTCATGTGTATCTGTTGTTGATGATCTTTGAAAGCTTAATTAAAAGGAAGTAGTTGTTTGCTTAATTAGTTCATCCTGTAACAAGTAAATGTATGAGGATTTAAGATAAAATTTTGATGGTCTGACATGAAGCGAAATGTCACCAAGTTCGTTTTTATATGTTTGGTTTGTCTGGAATTCCTGATTGAGCATAGAAGACCAGATGTAATATTATAGTCCCTTTCTGTTTCGAAAGGAAAGTGGGAAGATATTACAATGGATTCTTGTCATTAGTCGTTGAAGACTTAATGAAAGAAGGATGTAAGAAGAATTCAATATGGAGGTTGTTAAGAAACTCACATACAGTGTTCTTTTTAATGCATTTAAGCTGACTTAAAGAGTATAGAAGTTAGCTGAGGTGTTCATATATGAAGTATTTCATCTTCATAAAAACTCCAGAGACTATTAGCTCTGATTGAGATGGATGGTTCATGCCAAAGTTTTAAAAGGAGTGACATCAAGCTTTGTGGATTGAATTGAATTTTAGCGCTGGTTTCCCTCATCAAACTGATGAACAATGCAAAGAAACAAATTCAAACTTCTGAGGACATGTATTCTGGATTCCACACAAGTTGGAATGATAGCTTGAGTTTGAGTGATTTCACATACAAGAATTGTGATCACATGATAAAGAAATGAATCTTTTAAGGATTTGTAAGGCCGGAAGTGTTGGTTGTCAATTTGTTGGAATGACAATGCTGACAAGGTTCTTCATGGGCCAGATTTGGCCAAGAGAACAACAACTGATATCGCACTAACGTTCAAGGGTGCTAACTACTCAAAAGCGACAACAGTTGTGTGTTGTGATAAAGCGAGAGCATGTTAAGTTCATTTTAAAGAACAACGTTTTATTCTAGTATTCGCCTTGAAAGGCATATTCCGCTGGGGAAAGCTGGTTGGATCTTTTGAGATACTGGGAGGAACTGGTAAGCTTATTTATCGGTTGGCATTGCCACCTTCAGTGCATTCTATCTATAATGTCATCCTTGTGATTTTTCTAAGATAGTATGCGTTCAATACATCTCATGTACTCCAAAATAATGAGATGGATATTCAACCAAATGACATCTGTGAAGAAAGGTCGGGTTGAATCGTGAATGAGAAAATACCTTTGATTAGGCTACCTTGGAATATAATTGGAGGTAAAGAAAAGACTTGAGAAACTAGACGAGAAATGATGAGTCATTTTCCAAAATTAATGAACGTTGTAAAGAAGAAGTTTGGTAACTAAGCAATGGTTGATTGTGCTTGCTGCAGAAGTAACAATATGTTTTTTAAGGGGGTACTACAAACTTCTATATAGGTTTGTAGTGGTTGTGTGTGTGTGGTTATGCTATCCTTCCTTGTGATCTGAGTTCTCCTTGGCTTTGAGGACGAAACCATTTTTAAGAGGGTACTAATGTAATAACTGCGGTTTTTCAGGATATTTTTGAATTTTTCTCGGATATCCTTTTAACCTTCTTGGTCCGTTTTAACGCTTAATCCAATATTTTTTGTTAGAGATTAAATCCTAGAAAATTGTTGGTGATATCCTAAAATCACAAAGAAATGATTTTATGGATCGATATGAATTCTAGGATTTTTCAGTGGAAAAAGAATATTTATCGGATAAGCCGTCTTCTTAATTATGTACTGTAAAGGATTTAAAATACGAAACGGAAGCCCTAAAAATTGAAGGTAGCAAAATAAAATCATGAAAATTTGGTTTTATTGGTCTACATAATTTACGGGATGTTTTTCGTTTAGTAAGTTTTTCCACCCGAGGTACATAATTTTACCGCTTTAACGCGAGTCCCGTTCTGTGACAGAAAATCCCGTATTAGCCGACCCTCACTTACTTAATGAAGGAGGAAAGTCCAATATTTATCTCTCTGTTCAACGCTTTCAGATAAGAATTGGAGAAAGTGAGTTCGAGAAAGCGGTTTTGACGACGACGGACTCGGCGGGCAATTCGACATTTACCGCCGGCCACCTCTCCATCTTCTTTCCCTCCGCCTTCCACCTCTCATCTTGATCTTCATCTTTGTGTTGTGCTGCTGGAATCAAACTAGCAAGAGAATCATGGCGGGACGACGACGGACGGGGAGATAGATGTGAAGTCCATCACGCCGGTCACCTCCCTTGCCTCGCCGTATGTGACGTCGCCGGCGACCGTAAGCCTCTCCGACCACCACCCACAGCAAGGGCTGCCGCCGGGCAACGCCCAGCTGATGTTCGCATTTTTAGTATAGTTGTTAGTAGATTTTCTTTGCTTATTAGGTTTAGTTTTGTTCAGTTTAGGTTTAGTTTTGAGTGTTTTTAGGTAGTTTTGCATATTTCTATAAAAAGAGTGGAAGCTATGCTGTTTTGTGAATTTTGTAGGTTTTAGCGAGGAAAAGAGCTATATGGAGCTGAATTTGGAGCATTACAGCGAAAGACGGAGGAGTGCAAGATTGAAGAAGTCAGAGCTCGAGATCACGAGAGGAAGTGTGGAAGAAAACAAAGCCCAGGCTCATTAACGAGGCTGTGAGGGCTCGTTAACGAGGCCACAAAGGAGAAAATTTGAAGTATTTATTTTATAATTCACCGATCCTGAGCGGGAATTTATTTCCGTGTCGGTTGAGTATCTTTTTAGAATCTTTTGGGGTTATTAGAATATGTATTTTAGGTCTTAATATCTTTTTAGATTTTATTTCTATCTTTTAGGGTTTGTTTCTATCTTTTTAGGAAAGTTTATATCTTTTAGCTTTTTTTTTAGTTTTTAGCTTTTTATAAATACCCTTCTATCTAGCATAGAAAGGGGGGAGCTTTTGGAGGAGAATTTTTAGGAAGAGATTTTCGAAGAGCCGAGAGAGAGAAAGTCGGATCGCAGAGGACCGAGGAGGCTCGGTAGACGACAGTCACCGGGGTCGTTGGTCGCGATTGTGGTTCGGTATTTTGATGTTTTTCGGTTTCTTCTAAATCTCTGTAAGATGATATTTTTCTTATTAATTCGAGTTTTGTTTTGTTTTCAATGTTTCTTTTGATTGAGATTTTTAGTTTCTTAGTTATGATTAGTGAGTACTTTCTTTTTCTAGGGTCGGGGTTAAGCCCGGCATAGTTGAGCAGGTTTGATGAGTAGGATTGTGTTGTGAATGCCTTTTATCTTTGATTGAGAATTGTTTGTTGTGCTTATACCAAAACAAAAGTTGAGGTAATTTAGGTTTTTAACTTGATTGAAAGAGAAAGTTAGTAACTTGAAGGTTGATATTGTTTGAAAACGAAAGTTTCAAGCTTTAGATCCAAAACGAGCAATTAAGTGAATTAGGATGCGAAAGTTTGTTAATTTACTTGCTAAGTCAACGAAAGTTGATGTCTTTATCTGTTTGAAGCATGATCTTATCTTCTTACGAGTTTTTATGCTTGGCTATGTTGTGGTGTCCCTAAATCCTAGATCTTTGTTTTATTTCAATTATCTCTAGTGAATTTTCGTTGTTGAGTACTTGCCTCGGTACCGAATTTAATTAGATTTTAATTAGGTCGTTATTTGAAGTGTTCTTGTGTTCGGTGGTTCGTTAACGACCCTGACAACGTCGTTAACGAGGCTGCTCGTGAGTGTTTTTATTTGTTTTTGTTTGCTTTTTATTCTTTATACCGAATGATTTTATCGTCCTTGATATGCCTGAAGACCCTCATGTACCCATAATTCTCGGGCGACCATTCTTAGCCACAGCAGGAGCAAGAGTTGATGTGCGGAAGGGACTCCTCACTTTTGATATAGGACAAGAACGGGTGGAATTCAACTTGGATCAAAAAGCCAACGACCCAGTTGGAGTCGCACAAATAGAGTTGACTCAACCCGAACTCGACACAACAGTCCCTACCGAGCCACATCTGCCGATCACTGAGTCCCACGTGCAAGAGTTTAACCAAAGCCCTACTATATGTATTACAGAAGAGTCCAAACCACCTTGGCTTTCGGACTACACTGACAATCCAGGGATATCAAGCGTACTAATAGAAGAAAAGGGGCCTAATTTAGCAACTCAAGCACACAGAGGCTGTAAGGCTACAAGAGGGGTACCTCAAGACCCCAACATGGCTATACATGAACCACCATGAGACTAGCAAGGGAGCTCGTCGGGCTAACGACGTTAAAAATAGCGCTTACGGGAAATTAGAATTTTCTTTTATTTTCTTTTTAGATTATTTCTTAGCTTTCTTTTGTTTTTCTTTTTAGTTTTAGTTAGGATAGAAATTAGAATTTTTGAGCTAACAAAATTTCAGGAGAAAGGGATCGAAAAATCACTCCAAGAGGCCACGGTGGCTCGTTAACGACCCACCCAGGGTCGTTAACGACCCGGTTCGAAGACCCGACTCGTCAAGAAACGGGGCAGGTAAGAATTTTAACCTAATGTATCCTATCTTTTACCCTAGCTGCCGCCCACCTCTACCCCTTCCCCTCCTATATAAACCCCTTTTACCCCCTTCCACAAATCTACCACTACCCTCTCAAAATCATACTTCCCCAAACCCAAAAAGCTCTCAATCCCTCTCCCTTCTCTCCCACCGGTTCGAAATCCCTCACTCCACCGACCACCGAGAGGCCGTCGTTACCGGAGCTCAGAAACCGATCACCAACAAGACACAAGCTCGTTAACCACCCCGATCCCGACCCTTGTTCTTCAATTTCTCGATTCTCCGGTATGATTTCTAAACCCTTGCTCGAAATTGCATGATTGATTATCTTCAAGGTCGAAATTTCGTGTCATGAATCGTGTTCTTAGAAAGGTCGATTTGCATACTTGATTTTCGTTCATAAAAATTCTTGATTGTGCTTAGTAGTTCATGTTTTAGGAAGAATTATTCAAGCTGGATTATCTATTGCAAACACTTTAGTTAGGAAAGCATGAATTTTTCTTGTTCTAAATCTTATGTTCGAACTTTGCATGTCAAAATTTCAGGTAATTTTAGCAAGTATGGGGTGCTTATACCCGTCTTTGGGATTGGTGGAAAAATATAGAAGATTGCATGCTTGATTTGTGTTGTAATTTGAGGTAGATTACAGTCGGAAATTCTGGTTTTTTCGTTCTCGGCGGCTCGTTAACGACCCACCCAGGCTCGTTAACGACCCTGCAATGCTTCATCGATCAAACCGAACCCAGAATCGTAAACGACCCAATTGGGTAGTTAACAAATAATTCCGAGGTTAATTCGAGACCAAGTATGGGGTCTCGTACCTATCTAATTTTGAGTGGATCTTATCTTGGAAAAATCTTGATTATATTGTAGGATCCATGGCAAGTTCAAGCAGACCCGCTACCCGAGCTCAGAAGAAGAGGAGGAACCATAGGTCCCCATCTCCACCTCGAGTGGATGATGTGATTTTGAGCACCCAAAGCCAAGTACGGCGCTACCGAGATTTTCTGGAGAAGGACCATTACACCCGATAGTTCTCAAAGTCTAGCGTTGTCACCACAGGGATCTACACAGATGTCAAAGACGCTTTCATCATTCTTGGGGCCGCCCATCTTTTGAAGCAAGAGAGCTTGCCACACTATCCGGCCCTCACATCCGAGTTCTTGGCCACCTTGGAGACCAACTTCTCGTCTAAGACCTCGGCGGGACGGATCCGGTTTCGGCTCGGTAACGAGGACCGTGACTTCACAATGGCGGAGTTCAACGCAATCTTGGAGCTCCCGTACCCGTCTAGAGATTATAGCTTGAAGGACTACCGAGTGACCCGCACTTGGAGCTACATCACCGGGGAGGTTCAATCCTCCACCGCGGCGCTATCCGGGGCAACCATCATCAACCCCATCTTCAGGATTATTCTTAGAGTTCTCGCCGCGACATTTTGGCCGAAGAGAGAGTTGAACCGGCCTACGAGGACAGAGGTTGCTTGCTTCCGCACCATCCTTTTTGAGGAGCCCGACCCCTTAAATTTGGGGTACGAATGGCTCTACTACATCGGAAAATCTACCAAGTCCAAGGAGGTGTGGTGTGGCAATTTGGTTAGCCTCTTGGCTAAGAATCTTGGAGTCGATCTCACCCGCTACACACCGGCTCACGCCCAACTCCTCAACAAAAACTATTGGTATAGCTCCGGTGTTTTCATTCAAGCCGAGGGAGGATACAAGGTGAAGGTTCAAGATCACATAGTTATACCCACCCTCGACAAGTACGAGCTTCTCTACGTACCGAATTGGTACGAGGCGTGGACGGGACATGCCTACCCATTGGAGCCTAAACCGGAGGACGAGCTTTTGCTTAGGCCATGTGAAACCTGGTTTGAGCGGGATGACATGGATGAGGATGAAGATGAAGATGAAGAAGAGGACACTGAGGTAGTAGGCAACGACACCGAAGAAGCCGACACCTAAGGCGGCATTGAGGAGCTCAATTTCGAGGAAGAAGACATCGACACAGAGGTCTTAGGGGGCAACATCTTCGTTGACGAGCCCACCAGGCTC
Organism: Fallopia convolvulus; assembly: GCA_964016875.1. Classification (NCBI taxonomy): domain Eukaryota; kingdom Viridiplantae; phylum Streptophyta; class Magnoliopsida; order Caryophyllales; family Polygonaceae; genus Fallopia; species Fallopia convolvulus. Next base: position 207,647 of record OZ024732.1, read on the forward strand.
GTTAACGACCACTTCCAGCCCCATCCCAACCCAGTTAACGAGGCACCCAGCTTCGTTAACGAGGTGCCGAGAGCTCCTGTCGCCCCACCACCAGCTCCTGTCGACCCTCATGCTTATGGACTCATGCCTTACAACCCGGTGATGTATCAAGACCATTTCCAGCCTCACTACCCACCACCTCCTCAGCCCGAGTACATAGGATCGAGTTTACCACCACCATGGGCCGAGGATCTTTCTACACGGATGCAGCAGCTTCACCTCCAGCAAGATCACATTCATAGGAGGATGGATAGATGGGAAACTGTCTATTCCGCTAACATGTCGATGGAGAATCAGAGGCAGCGTCAGATAGAGGCGGAGGACGCTGAGCGTTGGAGGACGATGTACGACTTCATGGGAAACTTTGAGCACTACTTTCCTCCACCGAACCGTTGATTCAGCTCGAAGATAAAGATTTTCCTTGTTTCCACTTTTACAACTTTGTAAGTTTTTATGTCTTTCTTTTTCTTTTTAAATTTTTTGTTTTGTTTTCTATTTCTTTTCCTTCTTCTTATTTTTCTTACAGTGGGGACACTGTAATTTTAAGTATGGGGTGAGAGAAAGTAGAAAACTTATGTCCTAGGTGTTTATGTGTTGGTGTTTATGTGTTTCCTATTACTTTATGTTGAAAAAAATATAGAATTTTTTTTTTTGAAAAATCTAAAATCTAAAATCTAAAAAAAAAGAGTTTTAGAATTGATAGATATCCCTTCTTAAGTTCTATGATAGCAATCGCTAAACTAAATCATATAATTCCTTGCAAGCATGTCTTTCAAAGTATAGCCGGATTCTCAAGCTTGAAATTATTGGTTTTAGAAGAAGATAGCATTTGATGAAATTGAGCACATATACTCTATAGCATAGATGATGCAATCCAACAAAATTTACCTTGTGAGTTATTTTTGGCCTTATAGGGAGAACATCAAAAATCCCTCTTCTTTTCTTGTGCGATTTACTCTCTTTATGCATATTATCTCTTGGAATTGTGATGGTTATCTATTTCTTGAGACCCTTATAAGATTTTTAGTTCATTACTTGTGAAGATTATATGATGGAGAACTTATTTTCATAAGCCCTATTATTCCCTATCTACCTTTACATTATTCCTTCTTTTTGATAACCAATTCTAGCCTGAAACCTTCTATTTTTAGCTCCCCAAAAATTATTTCCTAGCCGAGATAAGCTTGACCCTATCCGAGAATTAGGACTTAGATTGGAGAGGTAAGTTTTGTGTAGTGTTAAAAAGAGAAGAGTTGCTTATATTTTGCTTAAATTGAAGGGTATTTGGGAAGGGTAGATTGGAAGTCTCTTGTTATTACATGTAATAAAAAAGGTCTCTTGATAAGGAAAAAAATGCACAAAATAAAGTTTTTGATGAATGTAGTCAGAAGAAGAGAAAGAAATGTACGGTAGCTCGTTAACGACCCTGATATAGGTTCGTTAACGAGGCGGCGAAAAAAAAAGAGGAAAAAGAAAGAAAAAAAAAGAGGCGAAGAGTTGAAGTGCATTTGAGTTTAATAGATAATATCAGAGATTGTTTCAAATTGTTATGAGACTTTCTAGGATGGTAAAGAGTGAGTAAAAATGAGTGTGCATAAGAAGAGTGAGTTTGGTTATCTTTTATAAGAGTTTTTGGTGAGATGTGAGTTGTTTTTAGGAGTCTTTGATTCCCGGATATTATTAGCACCACATAGCCAAAATATTTCCACGCCTTATTGTCTTTACCAAGCCCCATTACAACCCGGACGAATGAAAACTTCTATGAAGTTTTTCATTGAGCCCCCTAAGTTTTCTTGATGATTCTTTGCTTGTTTTGACAAATCTTGGGTGGAGAGTATTGGTGATATAAGTTCCAATTTCTATGAGTTTTTGTATATAAGATGAGTTGAGAGATTGAATTTATAAGCCTAAACACTTGAGAGTTGAGTGAAACACAATATCCCTAGAGTGGTTGGATTGTATTATCTTATGTCTATTTAAGTGCATATATGTGTGAGGATGTTAATAGTCTTTGCTATATTTTTCTCATATGTAGATGTTGCTTTTTAGAAGATGGATATGTCTTGATGAGCATGATTTGTTTTGGTTTTGGTTAGTGTCTTGTTTATTGCTTGAGGACAAGCAAGTCTAAGTATGGGGTATTTTGATGTTCGCATTTTGAGTATAGTTTTTAGTAGGTTTTCTTTGCTTATTAGGTTTAGTTTTGTTCAGTTTAGGTTTAGTTTTGAGTGTTTTTAGGTAGTTTTGCATATTTCTATAAAAAGAGTGGAAGCTACGCTATTTTGTGAATTTTGTAGGTTTTAGCGAGGAAAAGAGCTATATGGAGCTGAATTTGGAGCATTACAGCGAAAGACGGAGGAGTGCAAGATTGAAGAAGTCAGAGCTCGAGATCACGAGAGGAAGTGTGGAAGAAAACAAAGCCCAGGCTCGTTAACGAGGCTGTGAGGGCTCGTTAACGAGGCCACGAAGGAGAAGATTTGAAGTATTTATTTTATAATTCACCGATCCTGAGCGGGAATTTATTTCCGTGTCGGTTGAGTATCTTTTTAGAATCTTTTGGGGTTATTAGAATATGTATTTTAGGTCTTAATATCTTTTTAGATTTTATTTCTATCTTTTAGGGTTTGTTTCTATCTTTTTCGGAAAGTTTATGTCTTTTAGCTTTTTTTTTAGTTTTTAGCTTTTTATAAATACCCTTCTATCTAGCATAGAAAGGGGGGAGCTTTTGGAGGAGAATTTTTAGGAAGAGATTTTCGAAGGGCCGAGAGAGAGAAAGTCGGATCGCAGAGGACCGAGGAGGCTCGGTAGACGACAGTCACCGGGGTCGTTGGTCGCGATTGTGGTTCGGTATTTTGATGTTTTTCGGTTTCTTCTGAATCTCTGTAAGACGATATTTTTCTTATTAATTCGAGTTTTGTTTTGTTTTCAATGTTTCTTTTGATTAAGATTTTTAGTTTCTTAGTTATGGTTAGTGAGTAGTTTCTTTTTCTAGGGTCGGGGTTAAGCCCGGCATAGTTGAGTGATAGATCGCATTTAGGTAGTGTTTAGGATGCATATTTATGTTTAATTTGCATGTTTTTAGCTTAGTTTAGCTTAGTTTCTAGGTTTTTAGGTTTTCTAGGAAATTCGGGTTTTGCGCTTGTTTTGTTCGGTTTTGCAGATCTTTAGGTAAACAAGCATGGACGGGATGGATCTTAGATGATTGCGGAGGATCGAGATGAGGCTTAAAGTGGTGCAAATGAAGATTGGAAGAGCTAAGGTCCAAGAGCTTGAGGGATAAAAACGCTTAAATCCGGGTCATGCATTGGAGTCTTATTTTGAGACCTCTATCTTGCAATGCTTGGTTTGGGAGCTATAGTGCTCGGATGAAGCTGAATTTGGTATCAATGGAAAGCTAACTCGAAGGGCTACAATTCATATTTTTACTCTGAGTCCAAATTCCAACTCTAAGGGGGTCAAAACAGCCTCTGATGTGTCACTAGAGTTGCTGAGGCCTGAGCGCGGGTAGAACCAAGGGGAGCGCGACCGCGCTCTGGGGAGTACCAAACCGCGCTCTGGCGCGTTGACTTGGGCTTCGGGTGATCTTGTGGGCCGACTCTAATATTTCTTTTAGATATTTTTAGCTTGATATAAATACTTTCCTTAGATTTATTTTTAGATATTATGCTATCTTTTGTAGTTTTATGCAATTTGGAGATTTGTGGGAGACAAACCCTAGTTTTTGCAATTGAAGATCAATTTGACTTTTGTAAGTTTGATTTCTCTTTAATGTCGATTTCTAGCTAAATCTCTCATGTCCAACTAGTTAGTTGAAGTTGTGTGCATGATCGTTTGTGAGATTTGAGTTATTTTAGTTTGCCTTGACTAGATTGAATCTCTCCGTGCTTAATTGATTAAATTCGCTTAGGATTATAATAGATTGGCCACCTATTCTACTTCTAGGTTGAATTACAACTAGCATAATTAAATAGACGGTGGAATTTGATTATTCATGGATGAATCCTTTGATTAAACTTAAAGACGGTGTATATTAAGGTAAATCAAAGGCGGAGAATTTAATCACAAGATTTCGTGAATAGACGGTGGAATTCATGAATATTGTTTCTATTGAATGCTTTGAACTTAATTGCATGATCAACTTGACATAGAAGGTTTTCTAGGTTATTTGGTTAACAGGTTGTTAAAGACGGTGTATATTAACAACCACAAGAAGCTTGAATTCATAAATTCACAATAGATTAGTCAAGGAAAATTGAAATAAGGATAATCGATGATCAAAACTCATGTATGCAATGGATACGAAACTAGTTGGACGCTTTTCTCCATATTAGAATCTCAATTTACTTTACTTGCTTTGATTAATTAGTTTAATTACTTAGATTTTAGTTTACAACCATAAAACCCCCCTTTCTGCTTAGTAATATTAAATAAATACGAATAATCTGAGTCCTTGTGGGTTCGACCCTTGCTTCCACTATACTTAGGTTAGGAAGTTAGGTATTTCTTTGACAATGCTTTTATAGCGACGTAAAAGTGCTCGTCAAATTTGGCGCCGTTGCTGGGGACTCGGCTATTTATTTGTGTTTATATAGTATTACTATATTTGGTGTTGTGAACCTATCTTACGGTTCATAACACCCGTGCTACTAATCCATGGCTATGTTTGTATGTAGACAACTACATGATGAATATTTTCATGAGTATTTTGCTAGAGTACAATAAAAGATTCATGAATATGGTACTTTGCTGGGTTATTATCCATGTGAGAGAGAATTATGTGAATGCATCCTAGACGGTTTGAATTCTCAGACTCGAGGGCTTGCAGAGTACATGAGCAATGATAGGCTTTGGTGTATGGAACCAGAAGAGTGTTGGGATTTCTTTTGCTACTTGAGCTATCAATGTATGCTAGTCGAATTATCTCCACCAATTCCCTAACCAATGATGGGAGAGGTTGCATTGGAATCAAATGCCCTTGAGTTAGACACCCAAGTGCAAGTTGAGGAGGAATCCGCTAGAGTTGAGTTTGGTTATGAGCATGAATTTAATGTCCAATATGATTTTGTTCCTATAATTCAACTTGAAGAGAGCACCAAGGAGCCAAGTTTAATCCCTTTTGACAGGGAGAAGCCTATAGTACCAAGCGAGTTTAAGGTTGGTACTAGAGAATACTCACAATTCATCTTAGAGGAAAGTGTTGATGGTGACAAGTACTTTGACCCATACTGTAAGTATTTTATGACATCACCACTTGTGTTGAATTTTTTTGAGCATATGCCATCTCATGAAAATTGGGCACACGCGTTTGATAAATTAAAACGGTCTTTGAAAGTTATATTATACATCTTTAATTTATCATTGTGTTACTTATGCTTTTCTGAGATGTATGCACATGGGTTTGACAGGTTGCTAAGGGCATTGACAATGTCTAATCTTGTCTAATCATGCTAAGAGTCAAGCTAATGACGTTAAGCAAGCGCTTCTTGGGAGGCAACCCAAGGTTTAGAGTAGTTTTGTTTTTCAGTTATAATCTTTTGCTTTTTAGGTAGTTTGGTGTGTGTGTTAGATATCCTAGGTCTGAAGATTGATAACCCGAAGAAGTCTTCACCACCACTGTCGGATTTCCCGCCACATTACCCTGATAGCTAGTTTCTTTGTGAGTTTTTCTCTTTCCTTTTCTTTTTACTATACTTTAGGGACAAAGTATGTTTTAAGCATGGGGGAAGGGAATTACTTTTGCATTGCATATAGTTGCATTAGATTAGGTCATCTTTAAAATTTTTGCATGCATTGCTTAAAAAAAAATGAAAAAATCAGGAAAATTTGAAAAAAATACAAAAATATTGCATTTAGGTTCATATTTCCCCATTGTTTATTTCCTCTTGTGTTTCTATGCTAAGTATAAGTTCTAACCCATGATTTGCATGATATGCTGAAGTTGATATGATATAAGCATGATCATTGATTAATTACCTTGATTATAGGATGGAGCATGTATTTAGCTTGAGTAGTTGATTCATTCTAAAGTTATAGACAACAATTAGCCTTGTGAGATATTTTTGGCCTTTCATGATATATTTGTTCTCTATATTTCTTGAGTGTATCACCATGATTATCTAGCTCTAGAACTTGCGTTATGGCTCTTTGTCAAGACTGCTTTATATGATTGAATGCATGACATTAAAATGATTGATGCAATGTTTCTTATAAGCCTATTATTTCCCTTCCTACCTTACAAGATCCATGTTCTTGACACCCCTTTCTTTTGAGCTTTAAGCCTATCTTTATTAGCTCCACAAAATTTTCCTAGCCTAATAAGCTTGACCCATAATCCGGGATTTAGGACTTTAGGTTATGTTTTGTTTTGTGTGAGTTATGTATAAGTATGGGGGAGTTGGAAGAAAAGGAGGAAAAGAGGAAATAAAACTCTTGTGTGTAAAGTGAAAAAAAAATGAAGATGAAAGTATGTTGCAAAGCAAAAGGAAAAAAAAAGTTAAGTACAATTGTTAGTAGTCTTCATAACAACAAAGAAAGAGTTGAAGAAGAGACAAAGGAAAAAAAAAAGAAACAAAGAGCTAGAAAGTGTTAATGGAGTTGAGAAAGAAAGAGTTTGGGAGAAGTAAGGAAAGAAAGTGTTGAAGTTTGGGTTAGGATTAGTTCTTTATCCCGGATTTAGCACCACATGCCAAATGTTATCCCTTCCAAATTTCTCATTACCTTGGTCCCATTACAAGCCTTAAAAAGACCTCATGATTTTTATTATGTGTTTGATCCCCAGCGGTGGAGATTTATTACGCTGATGCAAGCCTATGGTAGTCTAGTTTTCATGGTTGATTTTGAGTGAAACACGTCCTTAAACACTTGAGAGTTTGAGTGCTGACTCGGCTAAAGTCGTTGTTGCCAAGATCAAAGATAAATAACCCTAAACTACTAACTAGTATAGCAAGCAAGCAAGGGGTCGAACCCAAGAGAATCGGGATTCTGATCAATCAGCAAAGAGTAAAGACAGGGGTTTATGGAAGTTCAGGCAAACAAACAAACAAGCAAATATTGTTGAGATTAAATCAATTGGAAGAAAGTAGAGTTTATTCAATCAATTCCACCTTTTTACTCATCCGATCATTGATTCATCCACTTTTCTATTAATTCCCTAGTTAATTCCAATCCTTATAAAAGATTTCCGCTTGTCCACGGTCCAAGCAGAATTATGATATGAACAAGAACGCTTAATTCAAATCATGCAAAATATTAAGGATAGAAGGATATTAATTCATGCAATCAAGCTACGAGTCTCATGCATAAAATAACAATCAAACACTCTTTCTCAATTCTAGTCCACGGTCCTAGAAAAGAGTTGTTTCAAGGATAAATAAGATTGCACAGACAACAATCAAACAAATCCAAACAATAGAATATCAATCAAATTCAACAAGTTGCGCACCAAGAGAAATCAATTGATAATCATAAATTAAGCACAAGAGTTATGATACTAACTAAGGGATAGAAAAGTTACCAGAATCTCACGAAATACATAAAAAGGCTTCCTTAATTAAACAAACTCCAAAAGGAAATTAGTTCTCCATAATACTGAAAATATGCTAGAAATTGTCTCTAAATTGTGTTGTAACCCTAAAGTGAAAATCGAAACAAACCTTAAATAGTAGAAAATAAGTCCGAAAATATAAAAATATAAAAATATAAAAATACAAAAGATAAAATAATGACGAAACGAAGGCGGCGCTGAAACCCTCGATCCGCGAGCGCGGATAAGATCCGCGGGCGCGGATCGTCTCTCTTGCCTCGGCCGCGGAACCTCCTCGATCCGCGAGCGCGGAAATAATCCGCGGTCGCGGATCCAGCCTTCCTCGCCCTCGGATGGATATGCTTCTACCTCGGCACCGCGGTCTCGGATCTGATCCGAGGGCGCGGATCTTGACTCCTTGAACTTCAACTCCGAATTTAGGATTTCTGTCTTCCAAATCTTCAACTGTAGGCTTCTGCTGATATTATAGATAATCACCTAATCTAGCCTAAAACACTCAGAAAATCCTAATAAAAATACAGAATTACGCTGTACTAAAACCAGCGTATCAAGTGCAAACACATTTATCTTGGTTAGGTCTAGAATGGATGAATGGTCTTTACTTTTTGCTTGTTATAATGCATGCTGAGAAGTCTTGGTCGGGTTTTGATTATATGTGAAATGCTTGTTTGATTTGAGATGGATGTATGATTGCATTTCCGTGGTGTGTTTTGGATTTATGTCTTGCTTGAGGACAAGCAAGGTTCAAGCATGGGGGAATTTGATAGATCGCATTTAGGTAGTGTTTAGGATGCATATTTATGTTTAATTTGCATGGTTTTAGCTTAGTTTAGCTTAGTTTCTAGGTTTTTAGGTTTTCTAGTAAATTCGGATTTTGTGCTTGTTTTGTTCGGTTTTGCAGATCTTTAGGTAAACAAGCATGGACAGGATGGATCTTAGATGATTGTGGAGGATCAAGATGAGGCTTAAAGTGGTGCAAGTGAAGATTGGAAGAGCTAAGGTCCAAGAGCTTGAGGGATAAAAACGCTTAAATCCGGGACATGCATTGGAGTCTTATTTTGACACCTCTATCTTGAAATGCTTGGTTTGGGAGCTATAGTGCTCGGATGAAGCTGAATTTGGTATCAATGGAAAGCTAACTCGAAGGGCTACAATTCATATTTTTACTCCGAGTCCAAATTTGTAACACCCCGTCTTTCGACGAGGCGCTACTAGGGAATAGACCTTACAAGGTACAATTATTTAGGTTGACAACTACACTGTAGGACCTGACAACTCGGGCACGACGAGAAAAATATAATAAAACATCCAACCTTTATTTAATAAAACTTAGAAAACATAGTCATGCATGAATCCCCGAAAATTATAAATATTCAAATACGTCACAACGCCTACTGAAACTGAACTATCTAAACCGAAAAGATATTTTCCGAAACAAAATACCAACTCCGTCTAACAAATATCAAAATCAACATCCTAACTATTATAAATAACTAATAAAAACCGATCCCACTATGACACGCGCTCTTTACCGCTCCGGCCCGCCATCTTGCCTCGGTTCTTGCACGATTCCCTGATTCATACCTGGAACTGAAAAATCTTCCCCGAAGGGTCAACGTCTAATCTACCAAGCTAGAAAGAATATGGAAACTCTAGAACGTTTTGAGATCAGTTATCTAAAGTCAGCATACAAATCCACAATCGCAATCATAACTCTAGAGGCCAATACCTAAATTAGTTATATCAGTCACACAAGTCACATACGCATTCACAATCACAATCACAATCACACAGCAATGCAATTCTTCCTTTGTCCACGATCCGACTTCCAAGGCGCTCATCACCGCGCCGAGTGCAGAGGCAGGCCCTCCCACTCCACTTCCCAATCTCCCTTCTAACTCTGGGCTAAGCCTCCACTGGAGCGCTTGCCAAAAAAACACACACAGATAATAATTTTCATTTGAAGGGGTACGATTTTCCCAGTCACGCGGGTCAAAGTATCCAACTCTTCCTCAACACCAGCTACAATGGGCCGTGTCGGAAACGACACCAACACAGAGAAAACGTTCCAAAATATTTTTTGGATAAAACACCTTTAAAACTATTTACGCACACAACACACAAGGAATTCAAAATAATTTAAAAGGTATTCGGGACTAATTCCCAAAACCCGTCCTACAATATCGATACGCAATCTAACAAGGGAGAAAAGAACAGAGCAAGTCGAAAAACGACTTACCTCGAACGAAGGATTCCTGGGTAGACGGAACTACGATCTCAGACGGAACGATTCCCTAAGGATTATAAAGGGAAAGATTAATTAATTAAAAATACGATCCGAACTAACTAACCTAATTTAAGAGCCACCTTTATTCCCTTTAAGCAACCGAATAATTATATCGATTTTTGCTAATTGATTAAATAAGTTAAGCTACTTAATTTACTAACTTATTTATATACTAAATATTAGTCCAACACAATATCCCAATACCCCTTGTGCCAGCCCAATTCCGAAGCCCAACTCCCAACCCATTCAGCAAAAGAATTTCAAACAAACCAATTCCCAGCCCAACATAAAAGAAGAAAAAGAGAAAAGAAATTGGCCCAACATAAAAGAAATCCTCCCAGCCCAACATCCTAGCCCGGTTAACAGGCCCGTCTCCCCTCTCCTAATTTTGTTTGACCGGTCATGAGCTTTGACCAACCGCAGGCCCCACCCTCTGCAATTTCCGTGTGGACCCCGCCCCCTATCTTCTTCAACCTCGTGAGAATCCATTCACCGCCGTCCCTCTGTTCGCCTTCCTCTGCTCCTCGATCCGACGCACCGCTCACCCACCATGGCAATCGGAACCCTCGGACCCCCAGCCCCATTCCCTTCGTCGTCATCAACCTGGCGAGAACCCGCCTTCTTCCTCCTCGGCGAACGCCACCGCCGCTCGCCTCTCTTCCTCCCCACGCCCGAACCTGTTAGCCCCTCGCTCGACTGGTTCGCTCCCCTCCTTCTTGTCCGACAGTGTCGAAGAAGGGCCGTGCTCCCGCCACCCCTGTCCACTGTCGCCGGCGACTGGAATCCACGAGCAGAGTTTCCCTTGGCCGGCCTTGACGACGACGCTCCGCCCGGATCCGAACCCCTCTCGTCGGACTCTACTCGCCTCTATCCCTAAGCCCCCTAACCCAGACGAGAAAAAAAAAACAGGGGAGATACGTAAGGGAGAGCGTGAACTCACCGGAACGGCGACACTGAGATATCGACGGGAATGAGGCGTCACCGGCGATGGTGCGATTGGCTGGTGGCGGATACGAAATACCACCTGAGGAAGACACATAATAGCGCGGAACGGAATGTTAAGCGACAAGACGGAAACAGGGGTTCGATCGACTGCTGTTCAATCGATCGGGGATGAGGCCTTACCTGGTCCGTTTTTGATCGGTAACCCGATTCAATCTCCAAATCGTTCACGCAGGAAGATGGGTTGTTGCTTTGATCGGTCGTGATTCGAAATTACCAAGAGAACGATTTGTTAAGATAGGGGTTCGGTTTAACAATATGTTCATATATATAAGAGATTAATTCAGATTTGGGTATATCTATATAGCTTGGTTTAAGATAGATTCGGATAGATTTGGATAACTAATTATCCAAAAGTGATTTAGATAGATTTTCTAATTACTGATTTGGTTGGCAATATTTTCGGTTTAAAAGAAATAGATTTAATTAGATAGAATTAAGATTCGATATTATAAATCAAACTAATTATTCAACCGAATTATAAAATGTCTGTAAGCGGAGGAAACCCGTTTTCCGACTTACGGAATCTAAAACGAATACGGATATTACATACTACCCCCCTTAAGAAAGTTTCGTCCCGAAACTTGATTACGAAGAAAAGATATTCGAGGTGAAGAAAAGATATTCGAGGTTTTCACAAACCTCTCCCCCTTAGAGAGGTTCGTCCTTGAACCAGAATCGATTGATAACGATAATCATAACCAGTATTAGCCATCCAAAACATATAGCACGTCCATAAAAATTAAACATAGAATCACGAAGAATCAAACAAACAAATCAAGCAACCAAGAATCACGAAGCAAACATCGAATCTGAAAACAACACCCTAATTACTAACCTTCCTCTCAAACGCTTCTACTAAACCCGGGTAGATCTCTGGATAGCTCTCCCTCATTCTGGACTCCGTCTCCCAAGTGTCCTCCTCGACTTCCCGTCGAGACCACTGGATCAATACCAGAGGAATCTCCTTGTTCCGCAGCTTCTTCATTCTTCGATCTAATATCTTCAGCGGTTGTTCCCGGAAAGTATGATCTGGTTCTACCACCAAATCCTCATAATTCAGTCCGTGACTAGGATCCGGAACATACTGTCTCAGTTGTGAAACATGGAATACAGGGTGTACTCCTTCCAAAGCAGGCGGCAGCGCTAGCCTGTAAGCCACCTCGCCTACTCTCTCCAGAATCTCGAACGGACCGATATATCGGGAACTCAGCTTCCCTTTCACCCTGAATCTCCTTGCATCCATGATAGTATCTGTAGCTCCCTTTGGATTAGTCCTTTTTTTTTTCTTTTTTTTTTTTTACCATCACATCCTTGTCCTATTGTCAATACTCAAAGGTCTTTTCCCTTACGTTTTCTTTTATCCTACAATTGTGGTATTGCAACCACTACTTCTCCATAGTTCATACACGAGGCTTTAGTCTTAAATAACTCTAACTAGAGCATCCCTCAACCATTTCCAATAATAGTTCGTTGTGTAAACATGTTTTCTTCCCAAGCTTACGCATCTTCTGAGTCTCGTTTCTATGGACGGTACAATTTCTTATTCAACTTCACTAGTGCGATCGCCCCAATCTGGTGCTCAATGCCTTTTCGTAAATGGCTTCATTGATTATTGTAATCACTCCTTGTGCTTCTATCTTCAACTGCATACACTTTGTACTCCTCGGAAATCTTCTTAAGTCGAGTGTTCAACTCTTCTTAAAGCGAGCAACATCCTTCTTTCAATCGACATTTCTAGTTTGGGTTCGACTACTTCCAATCCGATAACTTAGATGCTTAGTTTAGATTTTCTCCATCTTGCTCCATCTTCCTTCGATGTCGACCACTTCTGCATCTTCTTGTACTAGATTCAATAACTCGATGACGGTATTACGAAGCTCTTGGAGACCATATAACCCAACACTACAATCCTACTTTTGTTGATTCCTCACACTTCCCTAATAATTCTAACACTATGAAAGAAAATTAACTTCTTCCAAACTTACACTTAGAATTTAGAAGGCTACTAATTTACCAGAGGTCCTTCGGCTGATGGTGGCGGAATCGCGACATGTCACTTACCCCCTATATGCAGTATGCCTACTCCAGTGAAAACATTTGAAAACACCGGCCGGTTTTGGTTTTAAGTTGGACCTCGGGTACTCTTTGTTGGTCAGTTCCATGTGCCCTGTTGTCAACCTGGCTCTGATACCAAATTTGTAACACCCCGTCTTTCGACGAGGCGCTACTAGGGAATAGACCTTACAAGGTACAATTATTTAGGTTGACAACTACACTGTAGGACCTGACAACTCGGGCACGACGAGAAAAATATAATAAAACATCCAACCTTTATTTAATAAAACTTAGAAAACATAGTCATGCATGAATCCCCGAAAATTATAAATATTCAAATACGTCACAACGCCTACTGAAACTGAACTATCTAAACCGAAAAGATATTTTCCGAAACAAAATACCAACTCCGTCTAACAAATATCAAAATCAACATCCTAACTATTATAAATAACTAATAAAAACCGATCCCACTATGACACGCGCTCTTTACCGCTCCGGCCCGCCATCTTGCCTCGGTTCTTGCACGATTCCCTGATTCATACCTGGAACTGAAAAATCTTCCCCGAAGGGTCAACGTCTAATCTACCAAGCTAGAAAGAATATGGAAACTCTAGAACGTTTTGAGATCAGTTATCTAAAGTCAGCATACAAATCCACAATCGCAATCATAACTCTAGAGGCCAATACCTAAATTAGTTATATCAGTCACACAAGTCACATACGCATTCACAATCACAATCACAATCACACAGCAATGCAATTCTTCCTTTGTCCACGATCCGACTTCCAAGGCGCTCATCACCGCGCCGAGTGCAGAGGCAGGCCCTCCCACTCCACTTCCCAATCTCCCTTCTAACTCTGGGCTAAGCCTCCACTGGAGCGCTTGCCAAAAAACACACACAGATAATAATTTTCATTTGAAGGGGTACGATTTTCCCAGTCACGCGGGTCAAAGTAGCCAACTCTTCCTCAACACCAGCTACAATGGGCCGTGTCGGAAACGGTACCAACACAGAGAAAACGTTCCAAAATATTTTTCGGATAAAACACCTTTAAAACCATTTACGCACACAACACACAAGGAATTCAAAACAATTTAAAAGGTCTTCGGGACTAATTCCCAAAACCCGTCCTACAATATCGATACGCAATCTAACAAGGGAGAAAAGAACCGAGCAAGTCGAAAAACGACTTACCTCGAACGAAGGATTCCTGGGTAGACGGAACTACGATCTCAGACGGAACGATTCCCTAAGGATTATAAAGGGAAAGATTAATTAATTAAAAATACGATCCGAACTAACTAACCCAATTTAAGAGCCACCTTTATTCCCTTTAAGCAACCGAATAATTGTAACGATTTTTGCTAATTGATTAAATAAGTCAAGCTACTTAATTTACTAACTTATTTATATACTAAATATTAGTCCAACACAATATCCCAATACCCCTTGTGCCAGCCCAATTCCTAAGCCCAACTCCCAACCCATTCAGCAAAAGAATTTCAAACAAACCAATTCCCAGCCCAACATAAAAGAAGAAAAAGAGAAAAGAAATTGGCCCAACATAAAAGAAATCCTCCCAGCCCAACATCCTAGCCCGGTTAACAGGCCCGTCTCCCCTCTCCTAATTTTGTTTGACCGGTCAGGAGCTTTGACCAACCGCGGGCCCCACCCTCTGCAATTTCCGTGTGGACCCCGCCCCCTATCTTCTTCAACCTCGCGAGAATCCATTCACCGCCGTCCCTCTGTTCGCCTTCCTCTGCTCCTCGATCCGATGCCCCGCTCACCCACCATGGCAATCGGAACCCTCGGACCCCCAGCCCCATTCCCTTCGTCGTCATCAACCTGGCGAGAACCCGCCTTCTTCCTCCTCGGCGAACGCCGCCGCCGCTCGCCTCTCTTCCTCCCCACGCCCGGACCTGCGAGCCCCTCGCTCGACTGGTTCGCTCCCCTCCTTCTTGTCCGACAGTGTCGAAGAAGGGCCGTGCTCCCGCCACCCCTGTCCACTGTCGCCGGCGACTGGAATCCACGAGCAGAGTTTCCCTTGGCCGGCCTTGACGACGACGCTCCGCCCGGATCCGAACCCCTCTCGTCGGACTCTACTCGCCTCTATCCCTAAGCCCCCTAACCCAGACGAGAAAAAAAAAACAGGGGAGATATGTAAGGGAGAGCGTGAACTCACCGGAACGGCGACACCGAGATATCGACGGTAATGAGGCGTCACCGGCGATGGTGCGATTGGCTGGTGGCGGATACGAAATACCACCTGAGGAAGACACATAATAGCGCGGAACGGAATGTTAAGCGACAAGATGGAAACAGGGGTTCGATCGACTGCTGTTCAATCGATCGGGGATGAGGCCTTACATGGTCCGTTTTTGATCGGTAACCCGATTCAATCTCCAAATCGTTCACGCAGGAAGATGGGTTGTTGCTTTGATCGGTCGTGATTCGAAATTGCCAAGAGAACGATTTGTTAAGATAGGGGTTCGGTTTAACAATATGTTCATATATATAAGAGATTAATTCAGATTTGAGTATATCTATATAGCTTGGTTTAAGATAGATTTTGATAGATTTGGATAACTAATTATCCAAAAGTGATTTAGATAGATTTTCTAATTACTGATTTGGTTGGCAATATTTTCGGTTTAAAAGAAATAGATTTACTTAGATAGAATTAAGATTCGATATTATAAATCAAACTAATTATTCAACCGAATTATAAAATGTCTATAAGCGGAGGAAACCCGTTTTCCGACTTACGAAATCTAAAACGAATACGGATATTACAAAATTCCAACTCGAAGGGGGTCAAAACAGCCTATGAAGTGTCACCAGATTTGCTGAGGCCTGAGCGCGGGTAGAACCAAGGGGAGCGCGACCGCGCTCTGGGGAGTACCAAATCGCGCTCTGGCGCGTTTGTGCGACGCTGACTTGGGCTTCGGGTGATCTTGTGGGCCGACTCTAATATTTCTTTTAGATATTTTTAGCTTGATATAAATACTTTCCATAGATTTATTTTTAGATATTATGCTATCTTTTGGAGTTTTATGCAATTTGGAGATTTGTGGGAGACAAACCCTAGTTTTTGCAATTGAAGATCAATTTGACTTTTGTAAGTTTGATTTCTCTTTAATGTCGATTTCTAGCTAAATCTCTCATGTCCAACTAGTTAGTTGAAGTTGTGTGCATGATCGTTTGTGAGATTTGAGTTATTTTAGTTTGCCTTGACTAGATTGAATCTCTCCGTGCTTAATTGATTAAATTCGCTTAGGATTATAATAGATTTGCCACCTATTCTACTTCTAGGTTGAATTACAACTAGCATAATTAAATAGACGGTGGAATTTGATTATTCATGGATGAATCCTTTGATTAAACTTAAAGACGGTGTATATTAAGGTTAATCAAAGGCGGATAATTTAATCACAAGATTTCGTGAATAGACGGTGGAATTCAGGAATATTGTTTCTATTGAATGCTTTGAACTTAATTGCATGATCAACTTGACATAGAAGGTTTTCTAGGTTAATTGGTTAAAAGGTTGTTAAAGACGGTGTATATTAACAACCACAATAAGCTTGAATTCATAAATTCACAATAGATTAGTCAAGGGAAATTGAAATAAGGATAATCGATGATCAAAACTCATGTATGCAATGGATACGAAACTAGTTGGACGCTTTTCTCCATATTAGAATCTCAATTTACTTTACTTGCTTTGATTAATTAGTTTAATTACTTAGATTTTAGTTTACAACCATAAAACCCCCTTTCTGCTTAGTAATATTAAATAAATACGAAAAATCTGAGTCCTTGTAGGTTCGACCCTTGCTTCCACTATACTTAGGTTAGGAAGTTAGGTATTTCTTTGACAGTGCTTTTATAGCGACGTAAAAGTGCTCGTCATTGAGCATGTTTGATGAGTAGGATTGTGTTGTGAATGCCTTTTATCTTTGATTGAGAATTGTTTGTTGTGCTTATACCAAAACGAAAGTTGAGGTAATTTAGGTTTTTAACTTGATTGAAAGAGAAAGTTAGTAACTTGAAGGTTGATATTGTTTGAAAACGAAAGTTTCAAGCTTTAGATCCAAAATGAGCAATTAAGTGAATTAGGATGCGAAAGTTTGTTAATTTACTTGCTAAGTCAACGAAAGTTGATGTCTCTATCTGTTTGAAGCATAATCTTATTTTCTTACGAATTTTTATGCTTGGCTATGTTGTGGTGTCCCTAAATCCTAGATCTTTGTTTTATTTGAATTATCTCTAGTGAATTTTCGTTGCTGAGTACTTGCCTCGGTACCGAATTTAATTAGATTTTAATTAGGTCGTTATTTGAAGTGTTCTTGTGTTCGGTGGTTCGTTAACGACCCTGACAACGTCGTTAACGAGGCTGCTCGTGAGTGTTTTTATTTGTTTTTGTTTGCTTTTTATTAGATTGATAAATGATCAACCTTGCTTCCTGTGGAACGATCCTGACCTCCCTATACTCAACGGGGTCTTGATTATAAATTTATTTGTTGTCAAGAAACCCTCTCAACACCAGCCACCCTCGGGCTCGGGGATCGAGCCACTATCGAGCAAAACAAGTCATGGGCTCGAGTGAAGGTATATACGATCAAAATTAATTAGCGGGTTGATTGCGGAGCCACCGTAAGGGCCTTTCGGTTCCTCTTTGCTAATTAAATTTATGGTTTTTATAATCTTGACGTTGATACGGTTCCACAGGTTCAAAACGCTCGAGAAACGGACGTCGGGATCTTCAGTTATACCGAATTCAAGTTTTGGATATTGATTGACAGGTAAAGGACTTCGGATATTTACTCAGGATTCGTTGTTAATCAGTTTGATCCGAGATTTGGTAATCTTTAAGAACTGTTGCTAATGAACAATTTTTATTTAGAAAATTGTTTCAAAAGTGAAGCGGATAATTAGTTATAATTCTGCCAAGATGGCTCCTTGAAGCATGATAACTAAGGATTTATTATATATCGATATTCGGAAATTAAATCGTTTATCGATTAGGAAGTTGTATGAGTTGAGAATACAACTAAGAAGTGTTTCTGTGAGCTCGTTGCTGAGAAATCCTTTTGTTATATTTGTCAGAAGGATGATAAAGATAACTGTTGGAATTGCTAAGGACGTTGAGCACGTCTTTCTAAGGCAAGTGGACGGTTCTCTCTTGCATTATGGTTATTAAATGAGGAATTGAATCCCATTTAATATT
Source organism: Fallopia convolvulus (assembly GCA_964016875.1). NCBI lineage: Eukaryota > Viridiplantae > Streptophyta > Magnoliopsida > Caryophyllales > Polygonaceae > Fallopia > Fallopia convolvulus. The sequence goes on from OZ024732.1 coordinate 225,811, forward strand.
TGTGTTTGGAACAACTTGTGTGCTTAATAAAATATGATAGGTTGTTATACTGTTAGAAATAATGACCTTGTTGTTTATTAAGTTTTGCGGTAGAACTGGATTTAGGTCCGTTATGGGTGACCTTGGATGTTGTCTCACGCTGAGACATTGTTATTGAATTAAGGTAGTTTCAGGGAGGGGAACATGGTTCCAGATGCTCTCTTTAAAACAATATTGCATTAGGAGGGGCCTAATCCTAATGGTGGGTCATGACTCTTCCCGTGCTCTCCGTGTGAGAGGGGTGATGCGCACTCTAGCTAAGTGCAAGTTTGGCACAGTCTAGTGTAGATGACAGGGTAATAGGCCTCTCTATCTCTACCTCACCATATGCAAATGAAAGATCAAGGATAGCTTAAGTCCTTTGATCTTGGTACAGGGTAGATGACCATGGATGAAATACTCCGATGATCTCTACAATGCCAGAATATTTCGGCAGTAGTTCGAGCCGATTAAAAGCCACCAACTTGGTTGTGAAATGTTTTGAAAGTAATATAAGATAAGTGTGTTAGGCACCTTAATATACCTGAATGGTTCGTCCAGTCGGAAGTCCATTCTTGCTTTTTGTTATGAATGATTCTTAATCAAACTTTGATTAAGTTAGTCTGAATAGTCGATGGAGGCTTTTCAAAATGTTATGTGATTAATATGAGTTCCCAACAATTGTTTATGCTTCTTAAAAGAAACCAAAAGCAGTGGTGTTCTCTCTCTTGATTATGCGAGTCTCCTTCTTATTCTCTATAAGACTGCTAACTGTTGGATCATAATCCGAGTCTAATCGGATTTGGATGCCAATATGTTTAGTTACAACCATAAGAACCAAGTTAGATTCTCCGCTTGCTAGTCTTTCATTAGACTAACCCGTCCATTTTCTTTTCTTTTATATGGTCGGCTGGTGTCCACCGTTGGTTTACGGCACATCAGGTTCTTCTTGGAAGTTGATTCAAGAGGCGGATTCAGATGTTTGAAGCTCCAAAAGTTGAAGAAAGGTTTCCAATGGCTATACTTGAGTGAAGATCATGATTGAACTACTTTAAAGCGAAACTTAGTTTCAGAAATAAGAACTCAAGGAAGATGATAGCTTGCATATAGGAGTACTTTAGATGCATGTTTTATATATGTTTTGGTTAGGTTTTGGTTAGCTTTTATGTAGTTTTTAGGTTTTTTGTGTTGTCGGGTATTATGTGCTGGTTTGCTCGGTTTTATAGGTTTTTAGGTTCAGGAGCAACAGCGGGGCGAGTACAGATGGACCATGGTAGTGGTGGACGAGTCAAGCAAGCTAAGGAAGCTAGGACATGCTAGGAGAAGAGCCAAGAGAAGAAAGAACCGAGCCAAGACAAGAACCAAGGGCGCGGGATCGAAGCCGCGTAGCAGCCTGCGCAATCCCATCTGAGTGCCAATTGCGCGGGGAGGACATTGTACGGCCGCGCAATATGGTGCCAAGCCGTGCAATCTGGCGTTTCTCACGGACGATAGACTTGGGCCGAGATTTGGTTTTTGGGCTTTGGTGTTGATCTTATGGGCTCATGATTTCCGAGTATATGTGTTTAAGATAGAGTTTGAGGGATATTTTTAGAGACATATAAATACTTTATGTTAGTTTATTTTTAGATAACTTTTGATCAACTTTGGAGGCTAGGGTTTCTTTGGAGAGAGTTTTCTCAAAGGAGCAATCTTTGAACCTCTTGTAAGTTTGATTTTATTTTAATTATGCATTGCTAATTTCCTTTGTGTTTGACTAGTTATTGAAATCATAGATTGCATATTATTGTGAGGTTTGATTGATTCTCATCAACTTGAATAGGTTTTATTCCCTATGCTTAATTGAATCAAAATTATTCTAGGGTTTTGTTAGATTGATCACCTAATAGAATTTCCAGGTTAATTTACAACTAATCTGATTAATGCCCGTTCGGGGTTGATTAGATAAAGTAGCATCTATAATTGTTTGGACCCGTTTGGGCTATTCAGTTGTAGAAGGGAATAAATCCACAAATAACTTAGATGTCTGTTTGCTCTAAGTGTTTGTTTCTATTGATAACTTAATTCGTAAAGCTGTCGTTTAATTGAATCTAGACGTTGTTTTAGGTTGTTAAATGATTAGGGTTGTTTAGACTGTTAGTTCTTACAACTATTTTTGAAGTTTGGGTCATAATCCTTAGTAGGAGTATAATCCACAATAGATTATTCAAGGGAATTGAGAATCAGGAGAATCGATGATCAATAAGCATATCTATGATGGATTTAACTAGTTGAACATATTTCTCTCATACATATTCACAATCAACTTTTGCATTCATAGTTAGTTTTATTCTTGCATATTAGGTTAGATTAATCATTCCAAAAAACCCCCATATTAGTTACTTGGCACCTAAGTAATAACATTCATACACGAGTCTCTGTGGGATCGACCCTTGCTTACCATTCTACTCAGATTGGTTAAGTTAGGATTCTTTGATAGGTAAACGACTGAAAAATACCTCATCAGAAGACTTGATGAAGATTTTGTTTAAATAGAAGGTTGTTCTATTTATTTATTTTTTTAAGTTAAGGTTTGTATAAGTCCTTTTACGTGTTTTTCCGCTGTAATATTCAACTTAAGTTTGTTAGGTTTTCAAATGGTTTCATTTACCTTGTTTTTAGTTTGTTTAGTCAGTTTAAAGCCTTGGGTAGCTTCGGTTTAGTCTTAATCGGGGTTACTAGCGGTAATACCTCCAGAGTAGGAAGGGGGTGTTACAAAACCGCCAATCCTGGTGACAATGAAACTGGTGACCAACAAAAACAACAACAAACACAAAATTCTTCTACCCCTACTCCCATCTATGTTGCCTCACAACAGGCCCTCTATATCGCAAGCATCAAAACTCACGTACCTATAACTCTCGACCTCTGTTCTTCCAACTACAATAAGTGGCGTGAGCTTTTTCTTGTGACCCTAGGCAAGTTTGCCCTTCTATCTCATATCTATGGATCGTCAACCTCTACTCCGGACGAGACATGGCAACTTCTTGATTACATTGTCCTCTCATGGCTCTATGGCTCGATCTCTCATTACATTTTCGACATTGTCATGAAACCGAAGACAACTGCTCGAGCTATTTGGCTTGCCATTGAAAATTTGTTCCGAGATAACAAAAAGAGTCGTGCTATCCTATTAGAAGCACAATTCTGAAGTCTTCAACAAGGCTCCATGTCCATCTCGGAGTATTGTCAGAAATTAAAGACGTTCGATGATGGTCTAGCTGACATCGACCAACCAGTTTCCAACGAAACCCTCGTCTTGCAAACTATCCGCGACCTAAATGATAATTTCAGTACTATGGCTGCCATCATACCCATACAACGACCTTTCTCAGATTTTCACCAATGTCGCAGTATGCTGTTGCTATAAGAGTCTCGTCGTGCCCATACTGCATCACCTGCCACGGCTCTCACTGTCACCACACCCACAACACCGTCAACAACCACTGCTCTGCCCACCACTACTGCTCCCTCGCAACCGCCCCAACAGCCCGCAGCAACACAAAATACTTCAGGATCTCGAGGTGGTAGAGGCGGGCATAGGGGACGTGGTCGCGGAGGCTCCGGGAGAGGCATCTACAATCAATACCAGCAGTGGCAGTTCAATCCTAATCAACCATGGACTCCTTGGCATCAAAACTGGGGATCAGGCATCTTGGGCCCACGCCCATAACAACAAGTTCTGCAGCCCGCCCCAAATCAGGCCATGTTCTCCTTCCAACCAGTCGCACCTCCCAACTGGAATCCTCAATGCCTTATGGCTCCAATAGACATGACGTTACAAGCCCCGTCGGAAAATGGATGGTACATGGATACCGACACATCATCTCATATGACGTCTCAACCAGGTATACTCACTCGTGTTTTTAATTCCCGTATTAAATCCTCAAACGTCATTGTTGGCAATGGCCAAACTCTACCTATTACCCAAGTTGGACACACACAACTTTCCAAAAATCCCAATTTCCATCTTAAAAACGTCCTTCTTACTCCAAACATAGTCAAATACTTGATTTCGATTCGAAAATTCACTAATGACAATAAGTGTTCTATTGAGTTTGACCCATTTGGTTTTATTGTGAAGGACCTTCTTACCAAGAAAGAGATTCATCGGTGCAATAGCCAAGGAGACCTTTATCCATTCACAATAAAAGACAATCCCGTTGCTCTCTCAGTTACCACCGCCGCCCCCACAACTTCTCTTCACCACCAAAGGCTCGGTCATCCCGGGAATCACGTTTTCCATCATCTTCTTTCATCAGATTTCTTGCAATGCAATAAAAATTCTAAAGTTCCTTTATGTTAGGCATGTCAATTAGGAAAACATGTTGAACTTGTCCATTGTGATCTTTGGACCTCTCCTATACTTACTATTTCAGGGTTTAAATATTATCTATTAATTCTAGATGATTATTCTCATTATCTATGGGTTTTTCCATTACGTTCAAAAGCTGATGTGTTTGACAAAATAAAACATTTTCATGCCTATGTCCAAACTCAATTTCAAATCAAATTAAAAAGCCTACAATGTGATCACGGCTGGGAATTTGACAACACCGAGCTTCACAAATTTTTTTCCAACAATGGAATTCTTTTCAGATTCTCTTGCCCACACACTTCACCTCAAAACGAAAAAGCAAAACGAACAATCCGAACAATCAACAACACCATTCGAACCCTCCTTTTCCAGGCTCACATGCCACCAAAATATTGCGTAGAAGCACTAAATGTCGTTGCTTACTTACATAACCTTCTCCCCACAAAAACCCTTGCCCTCGCTTCACCTCACTCGGTTTCGTTCAAAACACAACCCACTTACCATCACATACGGGTATTTGGTTGTCTCTGCTATCCAAATCTATCAGCTACAACTCCACATAAATTGTCACCTCGTTCTACACCCTGCGTCTTCCTTGGCTATGCTCATCAGCGCCGCGGGTATCGCTGTGTAGACTTATCCACAAATAAAATAATAATATCACGTCACGTGGCATTTGTTGAAGATTTCTTCCCGTTTCAAAAAGATGAAAATAATCCTCATCCATATCATTTCTTAGAAGATCTGCATAATTCTCTACCAAATCCCATCTTTCATGCAAATCCTACTAACCCCACTCACATTGATTTTGAAACGGTTGCCACAAATCTGTCGCCTCCTCTCTCTTCTCAAATTTTACCGGCCCCACCAAATTCAAACAATAATGGTCAAACTCCAACTCAGCCGTCCACACAAAATCAAAACCAACCTGCTCCTCTTTCTTATCCTTCTACAAAATGTCACCAGTATCCTCTCTCCAAATTTCGGCTCCACCAAATCCCAATCCCAATTCCCAAGAACCCAATCAGTCAAACCAAAATTTATGGCCCGGAAATACACATCAAATGTGTACAAGATCAAAATCCGGGATGTCAAAACCTGTTACAATCTTCAATCTCTCCGCTCATACACAAATTTCCCCAATCCCGTCCTCTTACAAGAAAGCCATACAAAACCCCCATTGGAAATCAGCCATGCTTGAGGAATTTAATGCACTAATTAAGAATGTGACTTGGGAACTGGTTCCGAGACCGAAATATGCTAATGTTGTGACAGTTAAGTATGGCGCTGATGGCAAGCTCACTAGGTACAAGGCTCGATGGGTTGCCCGTGGGTACTCACAACAACACGGAATAGACTACGAAGAAACTTTTTCTCTGGTGGTCAAACCTGCAACCATTCGTACAGTACTCACACTTGCTCTATCTCGCTCCTGGCCAATCCATCAACTTGACGTCAAAAACGCGAACGCTATCCTAGCTGGTATACTGTCAGCAACCTCACGGATTTGAAGATCCCCGCTGCCCTGACTATGTATGCAAACTCAAAAAAGCATTGTATAGTTTAAAACAGGCGCCCCGTGCCTGGTTCCAATGGTTTGCTCACTACATATGTAAAAACAGATCTAGTCTCTAATCGCACACACACAAGCAAGATCGAACCAAGAAAGCATAAAAACAAGGGACACAGAGAATGGTTACGCGGTTCGGTGTTAAAACCTACGTCCGCGGAGTCTCAGTGGGGAGACCCTTCCCAATCCACTATCAAGGCTTTCAAGGATGGTTACACAAATGTCTATACACGGCAAACCAAAAATCAAGCAAACACCTAACACAAATCTACAGAATGAACACAAAATAGAGAAAGTGAAACTAAGGAAGAAGATCTAGGGTTTCGGCCCCCCAGAGGCTGGCAAAGCTTCGAGAAGAAGCTTTGACGAGAGTATCAGCGTCTTCTCCGGCACAGGGATCGAATCTCCGATCGCCTTCCTCAACTCCGGGCTCGAACTCTCTCTTTTCCTCTTCGCTCTCTCTCTTTCACTCCGGATCTAGGGTTTTCAGAAGCGGCGAATGAGCTCTCGCGAGCTGAAGAGAAGCTTTTATAGTGAGCTCCAGAAGCTTCTCGGAAACAAGCTCAAAACGCGTCGTTCAACTTAAAGGCGAGCTTCTGAATAGGAAATGGGCCAGCCTTCTCGTTTTGGGCCGAACTCGATATCTTGGGCCATTCAACTAAATCACACTAGCTGGCTCGTTTAAGACGAGACCGGTTTGTTGCCTCCAAACCGGTGCAAACCCGGGGTGGCATACAAGCCCGGTTCACCTATCAAACCAACTCATAAAATAGCTATGAACTCGGTTCTCGATCATTTGGTCTACCTAGTGTATTTACATAGTGCCATACCTTATCCTATGTCACCTAGAAACTAATACTTGGGTTTATTCATTAAGCACAACAAATGCCCTCCTAAACCAAGTTTTAGATTCTTAGGAAGAAAGTTCTTAATTAGTGGATCAGTTAGGATTTCCCGCCATCATTGACTCATCCCCACATCTCAAGTTACATCATCGATGTGGAGAGCTGCCCTGCAAAACAGAAACTTGTTAGAAGGAACAATTTTTGTTCCAAAATCAGCAGGGTTCACATCTCCGAGGATTTTCTTCACAGAAATTTCTTGTTCCTCTACTTGTTGTCGAATATAATGGAATCGGACATCAATATGCTTTGTTCTCTCATGCAGGACTGGGTCCTTGCATAAGTACAATGCACTTTGACTGTCCATGTTCAGTATAGGCAAGTATTTCTTGCCTTCAATCTCAAACAATATTCCCTTCATCCATGTAGCTTCTTTTGAAGCCTCAGTTGCAGCAATGTACTCTGCTTCAGTTGAAGACAAAGCAACAATGGGCTGCTGTTGTGACTTCCAGGAAATACAATTCCCTGCCCAAGTATAAAAGTAGGCAGTGGTTGATTTCCTGTTGTCCTTATTGCTAGCATAGTCCGAGTCAACATAACCTTGTAGGTCAGTCCTCGGCTTATGCTCAGCATATACAAGTCCAATATTTACAGTCCTTGTTACATACTTCAAAAGGTATTTCATGGCTGCTCAGTGTTTTTCTCCTGGGTTAGACATGTATCTACTTAATACAGAAATCGCAAAAGCTAGATCAGGCCTAGTACATAACATAGAGTACATAATGGAACCAACTGCTACATCATAGGGAACATTCTCCATCTTCTTCTTGTCAGCTTCAGAAACAGGACAATCCTTCTTGGAGAGCTCTAAGTGCCCTCCTAATGGTATTGGAGATGGCTTGGATCCTTTCATAGCAAACCTGTCTAGTACCTTATACAGATAGTCAGATTGAGACAAGTATATGGTTTTCTTAGGTCTGTTCCTAAAGATTTTAACTCCTAAAATCTTTTGTGCAGGACCCAAGTCTTTCATATCAAAGTTATTTTTAAGATCATGCTTAACCCCAGTAATAGCAGCCTTAGAGCTACTAATTAGTAGTATATCATCTACATACAGTAGTACATACAGGGGTGTCTTAGTCTTCACATTTTTAAAGTACAGACAAGAGTCATATTTACTCCTAGTGAAGTTCATTTTAAGCATGCAAGAGTCAAATTTCTTGTTCCATTGTCTGGGTGATTGTTTCAACCCATATATGGACTTCTTAAGTAAACAAGCATGCTCAGGTTTGTTTTTATCAACAATGCCCTTAGGCTGGCGCATGTAAATAGTTGCAATCAAGTCACCATGTAAAAATGCAGTCTTAACATCCATTTGTTCAAGTTCCCAATCATAAACTGCAGTCATAGCAAGAAGGAGTCTCATAGTCTTGTATTTAACTACAGGTGAGAATATGTCATTGTAATCTATCCCTTCTTTCTGTGTAAAGCCCTTGGCTACTAGCCTAGCCTTATACCTAGGAGGATCAGTGACACTAGCTCCTTCTTTCAATTTATAAATCCATTTACAGTCTATTAATTTTACCATATCAGGTTTGGGAACTAGAATCCAGGTTTTATTTACATACATTGATTGAATTTCTTCATGCATTGCCTTAAGCCAATCATTTGCATGAGCACATTTAATTGCTTGTTCATAAGAGTATGGAACAGTATTTCTAACAACCTCAGCAACTAAGAAGGCAAACTCAACAATTTTAGAGTAATTCTGATATAGTTGAGTATATTCATGCAAGTTCACAAATTCAACAAATCTGGTATTAGGGATCCTAACTCTAGGTTCCCTATCTCTAGCAAGTTGATAGTCAGCCAAGTCATTTAGAGGAGCAGGTTCATGCAAGATATGTTCAGGTATAGCAACATTATTATCATGCATATCCACTTCATCATCATACAACTCAGGCAAGTCATTACTAGAACTTGAGCTAGAGGGATCAGAATTACTTACTGCCCCACTTAATTGGTGAGGTTGCAGAACTGCATCATCTGAATGCTCTTCAGTTTGGTTGTTATTGCTTTCACTTTCTTCTTGGAAAGCACTGGAGGAGTGGCCAATGTCAAAGTCTTCATCATCCTCCAGATCATCTTGTTCTTCAAAGAATGTGCCATTATTTCCTTTAGGGTCTGATGGGGTACCTGTTTTCTCAATCACTAGTGTTAGAATTGACTTGAAATGAAAATCTTTTTCATTAAAAGTGACAGACCTGGAAGTTATTACCTTAGAACCTCTTGGTTGAATAAGTAACAACTTATAACCTTTAGTTCCCTCAGGATATCCCAGCATTGCACACTTTAGGGCCCTAGGCTGCAATTTACCCTGAGATATTTGGGCATATGCAGTACATCCAAGAGGCCTTAAGTGTGAAATGTCAGGTATTTTACCAGTCCACATTTCCTGGGGTGTTTTAAACCCTATTGCAGAGCATGGTGATCTATTTATGAGGTAAGAGGCTGTCATCACAGCCTCTCCCCATAGGGAACCTTTCATCCCTGCACTGAAGAGCATACACCTAGCTTTTTCAAGTAGGGTTCTGTTCATTCTCTCAACAGTACCATTCTGCTGAGGTGTGCCTGGGACAGTCAGGTGTCTTTTAACACCATGTAATTTACAGAAATCATTAAAGGCATGGTTACAAAACTCTAATCCATTATCAGTCTTAAGGCATTTCAATTTAAAATCTGATTGACTTTCTACCATTATCTTCCAGTTTCTGAAATTCTCAAAAGCTTCATCTTTGGTTTTTAGAAGGTAAACCCATACTTTCCTTGAGTAGTGATCAATCAGAGATAGAAAATATTTTCTACCTCCAATTGTCTCTACTTGTGCAGGCCCCAAGAGATCTGAATGAACATACTCCAGGGGCTTGCTTGCAATGTAGGTTGACTTGCTAAAACTGTGACCAACCTTTTTTCCTAAGATGCAATCCTCACAGAAGTCAATTAAGTCAGGTTTATTAGATATCATGCCAAGTTTGAATAGGTGATGTAACCCTTTATTTCCTATATGCCCCATCCTATCATGCCAAATCTTAGAAGTATTTTGATTTTCATATTGTATTTTACCCTTAGAGACATTCAGTTCAGGAGTAGCTATAACATAGTACAACCCTTCTTTCTTGATGCTCCTAATAAGGACATTTTTGTTTCTAATAACATCTCTTATTCCTCCCGAGGTAACAATCTGACAACCTAAATCATCCAAGACAGACTCAGATAGTAAATTTCTCCTAAGATCAGGAACCCACCTGACCTTTTGGAGGACCCTTACCTTACCATCAAACATCCTCAATGGAACTGTACCTGTGCCTTTGATCTTAAGAGATGTATGATCTCCTAGCATGACTACACCACCATCAGATTCAGTTAATTCACTAAAATAATGTCTATGAGGTGTGGCATGCAAAGTGCATCCTGAGTCTAAGATCTAGTCATCACTGACAATAGACTCATGCATATTAATCAGGTTATCATCATGATGGGTGCACATTAACAATTCAAAAGAATATTGAGGACAATATTCAAACACATTAGAAGAACCATTATTGTCTTTTTCTTTATTTTTGTCATCCTTTTTCTTCTTGGTACAATCTGTTGAGTAATGCCCTATAACACCACAGTAATAGCATTTTACTATAGACATATCCTTTTTAGAAGAATTGCTATCATTAGACTTATTTTTCTTCTTTTTCTGCCTATTGTTCTTGCCTTTTCCTTTAGTAAACATAACCTCATTCTTAGACTCAGTTTTCTGCTCATTTTTAGAACCATTTTTATTCTTGAAAACTTTCAGGGAGTCATTTTTCTGGGTTAGGTACTCTACTATTCTCTCAACTGTAAGGTCATCCCTAGCAAACTGTACAACATCTTTAAGGACATCAAACTGGCTAGGGATAGCATTTAACAGGATTCCTACTTTGTAACTTTCTTTTACTTTTTCATCACACCTTTCAAGATCATGAGTCATTTTAAGAAATTTATCAAGATTTTCATGCAAGGTGAGATTAGTATCCATCCTGAAGTTAAACAACTTACAGATCGTAGAGATGAGGCTAGGCAAGGATTTTGTCTGATAAATGGTGTCAAGAGCTTCCCACAGAGGTTTAGGTTCAGTGTGACTCACCACCTGTCTTGCTACTTCATCAGTTAAGCGTAGCATAATCTCAGCATGAGCCTGATCTTTCAACTCTTGCCTCCTTGCAACAGAGAGCTCAGCTGGCCAGGTGTCTGTTATGGCCCCATAACATTTCTCTTTAGTTAATATGGCCTTCATTTTCACCTTCCACATGGCATAATCCATGTGTCCATCATAGGGTCTTATCCTATACTGTTCTGACATTTTTGGTACCTGATAATCACAAGCAAGCCTTAGTCAACAGTAATGGAACGTAGGTGAAAGAAAAACAGATCAAAAACAAGACACAACCTAAGAATACAAGAAGACCTCTAAACTTGACTCAAGAGGTATCAAAAACAAAGGAAAAACTCAGTAAAGACGGTGTAGGAACCGACAGTGGGATTGAACCAACATAAGTTGTTACCCTTCTATCAAGATTCCCCTGCCTCGACCCAAAGGCCTACTACAGTGACTAAAGAATCAAAAAACAAAAGAAAAGACGATGTAGGAACCGACAATGGGATTAAACCAACATAAGTTGTTACCCTTCTATCAAGATTCCCCTGCCTCGACCCAAAGGCCTACTACAGTGACTAAGAGACTCAGAAATAGCGGAAGCAAACACACAAGAACTCAGATCTACAGAGCAAGGCTCTGATACCACTTTGTAAAAACAGATCTAGTCTCTAATCGCACACACACAAGCAAGATCGAACCAAGAAAGCATAAAAACAAGGGACACAGAGAATGGTTACGCGGTTCGGTGTTAAAACCTACGTCCGCGGAGTCTCAGTGGGGAGACCCTTCCCAATCCACTATCAAGGCTTTCAAGGATGGTTACACAAATGTCTATACACGGCAAACCATAAATCAAGCAAACACCTAACACAAATCTACAAAATGAACACAAAATAGAGAAAGTGAAACTAAGGAAGAAGATCTAGGGTTTCGGCCCCCCAGAGGCTGGCAAAGCTTCTAGAAGAAGCTTTGACGAGAGTATCAGTGTCTTCTCTGGCACAGGGATCGAATCTCCGATCGCCTTCGTCAACTCCGGGCTCGAACTCTCTCTTTTCCTCTTCGCTCTCTCTCTTTCACTCTGGATCTAGGGTTTTCATAAGCGGCGAATGAGCTCTCGCGAGCTGAAGAGAAGCTTTTATAGTGAGCTCCAGAAGCTTCTCGGAAACAAGCTCAAAACGCGTCGTTCAACTTAAAGGCGAGCTTCAGATTAGGAAATGGGCCAACCTTCTCGTTTTGGGCCGAACTCGATATCTTGGGCCATTCAGCTAAATCACACTAGATGTCTCGTTTAAGACGAGACCGGTTTGTTGCCTCAAAACCGGTGCAAACCCGGGGTGGCATACAAGCCCAGTTCACCTATCAAACCAACTCGTAAAATAGCTATGAACCCGGTTCTCGATCATTTGGTCTACCTAGTGTATTTACATAGTGCCATACCTTATCCTATGTCACCTAGAAACTAATACTTGGGTTTATTCATTAAGCACAACAACATACAACGCTTAGGCTTCATCGCAAGCAAATCCGACCCATCACTCTTCATCTTCAAATCAGGTTGCAAAGAAGCACATCTTCTTGTATATGTCGACGACATCGTCATTAAGGCTTCCTCAGCCACAATAATACGAGCACTCAGCAGTGAATTCAGCATGACGGACATGGGCAAACTCCACTACTTCATCGACATTTCAGTTTCTTACAATGCCTCCGTGTTACATCTCAGTCAAGAAACTTATGCTCGGGAAATTTTAAAGAAACCAGCAATGCTCGATTGCATCGAGATCACCGGTAGACACCCAGTCCAAACTCGGCTAAGAATCGAGATCACCGTACCCGACCCTACTTTTTACCGTTCATTAGCAGGAGCGTTACAATATTTAACGTTCACCCGACCAGATATTAGTTACATCGTCCAACAATGTTGCCTTTATATGCATGATACGCACGACAAACAATTGCAAGCTTTATAACGGATTTTGCGCTACATCAAAGGCACCATAACTCAAGGCCTACAGCTTTTCAAGACACCAGTTCACCAGCTCACGGCCTACTAAGACGCCGATTGGGCAAGGTGCCCAAATTCAAGGCGATCGACCTCCGGCTATTGTCTCTTCTTAGGTGAAAATCTGGTTTCCTGGTCTTCCAAACGGCAAACAACAGTTGCTAGATCAAGCGCTGAAGCCGAGGACCGAGCAGTTGCAAATGCTTGTGCCGAATCATGTTGGATATGAAATCTGCTGCAGGAATTGAACTCTCCGGTTCATAAAGCCACCCTTATTTTTTGTGACAACGTCAGCGCTGTGTACCTATCGCACAACCCCGTTCAACATCAGAGGACCAAGCACGTTGAAATTGATCTACACTTCGTGCGTGATCTTGTTACCTTGGGCGCTGCTCCGGTTTTACATGTGCCAACAACTCAGAAATATGCAGACGTCTTCACAAACGGATTGCCACACACACTCTTTCAAGATTTTCGATCCAGTCTTTGCTTTCGGACACACCTACCACTACGACTGCGGGGGGGGATGTTAGTCAACGTATATTTAGGAACCATTTTACTCTTGTTGAGATATTCTTGTAATCTGTTGATATTCTTCATGTAATCTCTCCTATATATTTACATATCAATACAAGGCAGTCCCTAAGGGGCTTTACACTCTTTCAGCGGCAGCACTCCTAGTGCCTGTGTATGCAATTTTAGGATGAACTACATGCCCACTGCTGATGTGTTTGTCTTTGGAGGAGGTGGCCAGGAACCACAATGCATCCCCATTACAAACTTTCAAGGATATTCAGACTTGTTTTCTCCACCTGCCGCCGCTCCTCCTAATTAAGGATATCACAAGGCCTCATGGAGTAATCTATCGTAACTTGAGCATTGATCTTTCTTTCTTTCCAAGTGATGTTGTTGCACAATGAATTCGAATCTCTCTTATCAATTATTTATGCCTTGCAATATGATTTTAAGTCCAACATTCCTTCATATGTTTACATTAATTAGATGACTTTCTTTTTGCCATTGACTTACTCAATTGTCTTCATACTGGATCTAGAATAGATCACCATATGTTCAAAGCAAAATCCTTTTTCATTGAACAATTTGATGTCCTTTTTCATTTCATTTCATCTCATCTCATCGTGATTCATAATGCAAGCAAGCCACAGTATTGGAAGGATTAATAGTTTACTGAGGGTGTCATAGCATTAGCAAGGGTAAAAGAAGTGTTCAATTTTTATAGGTGAACAAGATAAAGGCGACTTTTGCTCTCTAACCAGGCATATCAGGCAGCAGCTCTGCTCTTATTTCCTTGTTTTAGCTGTAGCAGCATTGCAACGTGCCAAAGGAAGTGTCAAGAGACTGGCTTCTTGATGTTTTGGAAATTAGCTGCATAACAAAGCATCCATCAGCTGTAAGAAATCTCTCTCATATTTTACGCTTTTATGAGATGCCCGTTTCACTGTCTTGTGCATCAAATTTTGATAAATAAATTTGGATCAAGTTTTCGGAAACTTTCAACAAGGGTTCACGCATGCAAGCCCGCACCCCCCTAGTGTAACCCTCCTCTATACCTTTTAATATATTTTTTTTGGTCATCAACACCTTGTAATAATTTATTATTTATGCCCTTTGCAATAATTTTAGATGCTGCAAGCCTGTAATTGATGGAATTGGTGAGCGGAAAAGTCAACGAGTCTACCCCCAATCTCACGCAGCACTTGCTAAATCCTACACGTCTTGTGCGGTAGAGGAGGGTTACAGCTTTTTATTGGTAGCTGATAAAGCTAGAAAAGAGTTGATTAGCATATTGTTAATTGTCTAATGGAGGTCCCTTCATGTACGAAGACTTTGACCCCTACCCGTTTACTTGTCGCCGTCCCAACTCGAAAAAAATGTGGTCCACTCTTAATTCAAATTCCATTGGGTCATATGATATGTTTGTTTGATCTTGGGGGATATATGGTTGTTCAAATTTGCCGAACTGGTCAGGTACTCTTGTGAGTTAGTTTGTGCCCTGATTCCCATCCATGTCTCCGATTCCTCCCTTTATCTTCCTCTAACTGATTTGCTTAGTCCGCCATGCCTCCTCTGCCGCCCCGAATCTCCTCTACAACTACTGTCCAAACACCACCTTCTTCCTGGCCACCAACACTGCCTTGCGATCGAACCTGGACACCCTCCTCTCCAACCTGTCGGCGGCTGCTAACAGCTCCTCAACCCCTGGGTTCCACAACTCCACCGTCGGAGGCACCGCCTACGGCCTCTACCTCTGCCGGGGCGACGTCGACCCTGCCACCTGCAGGGAGTGCGTGGCGACGGCTGCGGCCGACCTGTCCCAGAATTGCCCACACGGCAGACAGGCGGTGATCTGGTACGACTAGTGCATGATAAGGTACTCCCAAGCCTCCTTCTTCGGCCAGCTCAACGACGGCTTGAGCCTGATGATGTGGAACACGCAGAACATTACCACCGGCAACGTGACCCGCTTCAACTAGGTGCTGGGCGCAACCCTGGCAAAGGTGGCGAATGGGGCGGCGAGCGGGGGCTCTGCTGTGAAGTTCGACACGGAGGAGGACAAGTTCAATGATTTCCAGAGCGTGTATGCGCTGGGGCAGTGCACGTCGGATCTGTCAGGGAGTGACTGCTACTAGTGCTTGCAGCAGTGTATTTCCAGCCTGCCTGGCGACAACAGGCAGGGCCGGAGGGTACTCTATTTAGCTGTAACCTCCGCTATGAGATTTATCTGTTTTATACCAGGGTCACCGCGGCTCCAGCCCCCGCGCCCATTGCGCCCCCTCCTCCAAATGGTGGTGCTCGTGCTCCCACTCCCACTAGAGGTTGGTCAATCATATCCTCCCTAATAAGTCCGTGTTTTCATATTTTATATTCAAGTCTTTGACATTTATGGCCCGTTTGGTGTAGAAGTATGAAAAGGAAACAAATTTATATGGAAGAGTGGTGTTGATCCTCTTTTTTTTGTGTCTAGAGAGAGGGAGAAGGAAAATGATTAGAGGAAAATAGGGGATATGCTTATCCCATGTTAAAATGAAGGAAAGGGATGAGGAGAGTTAGCTCAATTTAACATGAAAATTGGGGAAAAGGGGGTAATGGTTACCACTTGTATCAATGAATCATAAACTAAAAGTAGGCTAGATACATTTCCTTAACCGTTTCCTTTCCACATCTAAAACCAAACAGGCCCTTAAAATTGTTGATTTATTATGGTTCAAGTTAGGCATGATGACCGGGTTAGTGCATGACAAGGACTTTTTGTTGATTGGTTTCTTGTGCCTGAAAGTGAACTTTAAACAACTTTCTTGCTTAATTTTAAACAACAAACTGCATCTACTGGTCATCATATACGTCTCTCATAGGCCCAAAAAAAAGTCCACATCAATTACAAAAGACCCCAGGTCACCCTTGATTTCCAGGCAATTTCGGCATCAGACATGTGTCGGTTAATTGCTTCAGTACAAATGTCATCTTTACTTTCAGAGCTATAATTTTCATATTTGAATTTCTTCTCTTTAACCCACAGAGGTAAAAATTATGTTTCGTCTCACTTATCAGTGATCACTGTCACCTTAATGATAAGACAAATTACAATAGTAATAGATTAAAATTGTAAGATTAAAGTAATTTTGCAAGATTCAAAACGGACCTTTAAAGTGAAATTGAATAATTTATGGAATCTGAATAGGAGAACATCTTCAATTTGAATACAGGGAAGAAATCCTCGTCCAGAGTGGTTGTTGGAGTGATCGCAGCAGCAGTGTTGGGGAAAAATGGATCGATCAATAGCTCCTAATCCCACAGAAAATCTCAGCGGACGCAAACAATAGTCTGTAGAACAGCAAACACAACCAAGACAACAAAGCCAAGCAATCCGGCAAACCAACAACAACAATGTGGGAATCAAACCAACCACAAGCAAGCAAGCAGAAATATAAGCAAATAGGAAAGCACAAATCAACACCAAGATTTAAGTGGGAAAACCCTCAAACTAGAGGGGAAAAAACCCACTGGCGCCCAACAGAGCAAAATTCCACTAATCAACAAACGGATACAAGTGTTTTCAAGTCTCACATCCGAAGAACTTCAATACAAGGAGAATCAACCTTTAGAACTCCTAAATGAAGGCAAACACTTGTAACTAGAGATTAGGTTTCCAAGGGGAGAGAAAACCTACCAACAAACAACTAGTTGTTGGATCCCGAAGCTAGAGTCGAAATAATCCCGGGCTTAGCAAGAAAGAACTCTTCTTCTTCTTCACCCAATTTTCTCCTCTCTTTTCTCCTTTCTCCCTCCTCACTTTTGTGCTCCAATTTCACTCTCAAGGAAATGGGGGCTCTCAATTTTGGTGGCTCTTGGAAAGTGAGGCTCCTCTCCTAGCTCACACATATTTGTTGTCTATAAACCCTAGCAAGACAACACTTTTGGGCTGGACATCAATATTGGGCATGGGCCCAACAATCTCCCCCTCCAGCCCAAGGGGAAGACGTCCACACCGGCTCGGGATCTTCACTTGTGCACCAGTCCCGCCATCTTGGCGCAGAACTGGTGCTTGTCAACAGTCACCACCTTGGTAAACATGTCAGCTGGATTCTTGTCAGTGTGAATCTTCTTTAAGCTCATTCGAGGATCACTCACAGCATCTCGAATCCAATGGTATCTCACATCAATATGCTTTGTCCGGCAATGGTATGTCGCATTCTTGCTCAAATCTAGAGCACTCTGACTGTCACAGTTCACCACATACTCTCCTTGCTTTAAACCCAAATCCTGAAGGAATCTTTTCACCCAGATCATCTCTGCCTCAGTCGTGGACAAAGCAACACACTTCTGCAACTTGGACTGCCACGAGACAGCTCCCCCCGCAAAAGTAAATAAGTATCCTGATGTCGACTTTCTACCATCAAGATCTCCTTCCATATCTGAATCTGTGAACCCCTCAAGAATAGGCTTGTCTCCTCCAAAGCATAATCTCATCTTGGAAGTACCTCTCAAGTACATGAAGATCCACTTCACTGCTTCCCAATGGTCTCTACCAGGATTGGAAAGAAATCTGCTCACAACACCAACTGCATGAGCAATATCCGGTCGGGTGCACACCATAGCATACATCAAGCTACCAACTGCTGATGAATAAGGAATGGTGTCCATCTTTTTCTTCTCTTCATTTGTGGACGGGCAAGACTTCTTGCTAAGTTTGAAATGGCTAGCAAGAGGAGTACTAACCGACTTAGCACCTTCCATTTGAAACCTGCTCAGAACCTTCTCAATATACTTCTCCTGTGACACCCATATCTTCTTGGCTATTCTGTCACGAGTAATTTGCATACCCAAAATCTGGCGTGCCGGTCCCAAGTCTTTCATATCAAATGAAGTGCTCAAATCCCGCTTCAAAGCATCAACTAGGGATTTATCTTGTCCCACACTCAACATGTCATCAACATAGAGAAGAAGAATGACAAATTTACCATTTGCCTGCCGTTTGAAGTAAACACAATGATCCGCACTTGTTCTGGTGTAGCCATGATCCACCATAAAGCTGTCAAACTTCTTGTACCATTGTCTGGGAGCTTGCTTCAGCCCATATAAGCTCTTCTTCAGTTTGCAAACCAAGTGCTCTTTTCCCTTTACTTCAAACCCCTCTGGTTGCTCCATGTAAATCTCCTCATCTAAATCACCATGGAGAAATGCAGTTTTCACATCCAACTGCTCAAGTTCCAAATCCATGCTCGCAGCTAAGCCAAGGATCACTCCGATGGAACTCATCTTGACAACCGGCGAGAAGATTTCATCAAAATCAACTCCCTTCTTCTGACTGAAGCCTTTCACAACTAGTCTTAGCTTTGTACTTGACTAGTTTGTCTCCATCCGTCTTTAACCTGAACACCCACTTGTTCTTCAAGGCCTTCCTCCCTTTGGGAAGTTTTACAAGCTCATATGTGTTGTTCTTTTTCAAAGAACTCAACTCCTCTTCCATGGCTTTTTCCCATTGAGCTTTTTCTTTGTAGTTTTGCACTTCTTGAAAACTTTCAGGCTCCCCCTCTTCAATAACTGCAACATACTCAGACGAGGGATATCTTGTGGATGGACGACGCTCTCTTCTTGACCCTCTGAGCTCATTTGCTTCTTCATTTTCTACTGGCTCCCCCTGCTCAGAACCCTCACCAGTTTCAGCTTCTGGTAAGTCATCATCTAAAGCAGGAATATCATCAATGCCATTCCCTGAAGAAGACTCATCGCCAGAGTCGTTGCTTTCTGGCTGAGAAGGCAAGTAAACCGGAAGCTCGACGACTTCCTCTGGTGTATCAGATTCTGACAAAGTCTTGTCTTCATGAAAGATCACATCCCTGGATCTTATCACCTTCTTCCTTTCCGGATCCCACAACTTATACCCAAAATCTGCATCTCCATATCCCAGAAAAATGCAAGTAATTGCCCTGTCATCTAACTTCTGTCTCTGTTCTTTAGGCACATGTACAAATGCCTTGCATCCAAAGACCCGCAAATGAGAGTAAGAGATATCTCTACCAGACAAGACTCTCTCAGGAACATCAAAGTCCAAAGCTGCTGACGGAGATCTATTCATCAAATAGCAGGCAGTCATCACAGCTTCACCCCAAAATGGCTTAGGAAGATTTTCTATTTTCAGCATACATCTGACCTTTTCCAGAATGGTTCTGTTGGTTCTTTCAGCAACACCGTTGTGCTGAGGAGTACCGGGAGTCGTCTTCTCATGTCTGATGCCGTGCTCAAGACAATACTTCTGAAACTCCCTGGAAGTGTACTCACCTCCATTATCACTCTGAAGGCACTTCAAGGAACAACCCTTCTCTCGCTCTACCTTGGCATGGAACTCCTTGAAGCAATCAAGAACCTGGTCTTTTGTTTTCAAAACAAACACCCAAACCTTTCGTGAAGCATCATCAATAAAAGTCAGAAAATATCTACGACCACCAATTGTGGGCACATCAATGGGACCACAAACATCAGAATACACCAGCTCAAGCAAATTCTTTTTTCTCTCAGAAGATTTGCTAAATGACACCCTAGTTTGTTTACCAAATAAACAATTATCACAAGGGCTCAAAGACATACCTCTGGCTGAAGGAATGAGGGTCTTCTTCGCCAAAATTAGCAGTCCTTTTTCACTCATATGCGCCAACCGCTTATGCCATAAATCTGGTGATGCCTCATCCTCAACTGCATTTAGGCCATCTCGTGTGACCTTCATTTGATTCTTGTACAAAGTGTAGCTAAGACTCCCTCTAGCAATCACCATTGAGCCTTTAGAAAGCTTCCACCTCTTATCACCAAAGAAACTGTGGTAGCCCTCTATATCCAAAGCATGAAGAGAAATTAAGTTCATACGCAGATCAGGTACATGTCGCACATTATTCAATGTCATCGTGCAACCCGCATTTGTCTGAACACAAATGTCACCCATACCGGCAATCTCTACATAGCTAGTGTTCCCCATCTTCACTTTACCAAAGTCTCCGGCTTTGTAACTAGTGAAAATATCCTTCCTCGGTGTAGCGTGGTAGGATGCAGCTGAGTCGACTACCCACTCTACACGAGAATCAAGCTCGTCGTTGTGATCATCCACACAAGATAGAACAACCAGACCTTCTTCCTCGTCACCACACACAGCAGCTGTGGTGTTCTTATCATCCTCTTTCTGATTTTTCTCTTCATTCTTGATCTTCTTCCAAGCATTGCAGTTTCTCTTCATATGCCCTTTTTCGCCACAATGAAAGCAAGTATACTTTCCTTTTCCCTGAGAAGTTCCCCTGTTCAGTGACTTTCCTCTGGACTTGCCACGTCCATTCCGCTCTCTACTTCTCCCTCTGGACTTATCACCTGATGTCGTCGCCAGAGTTTCTGAAGTGCTAGTACCCATGTCTTTCCTCCTAGTCTCCTCATTGTAGAGACTATCAATAACGGTACTCAAGGACACAACACCATTAGGAACAGAATTGTTGATGGAAACTACCAAAGTCTCCCAAGTATCGGGCAAAGAACTCAATAGCATCAACGCTTGTAACTCATCGTCTATAGGCAACTTCATGGTGCTCAACTGATTTACAAGCTCTTGAAACTCACTCAGATGCTCGACAATAGGCTTTCCATCCTTGTACTTCAGATTAACAAGCTTTCTGATCATAAAAGCTTTGCTCTAAGTTGACTTTCTCTCGTACATTGACTGAAGTTTCTTCCATAAAACCTGTGCATCTGTCTCATTGCTTATATGGTGATAGACGCTGTTGTCTACCCACTGTCTTATGGTTCCCACTGCCTTTCTGTGCGTTTTCTTCCAGTCGTTGGCATCAACTTTGTCTGGCTTCTTTGATCCTAACTCAACGGGGTCATACAGATCCTTGCAGAACAGAATATCCTCCATCTTCGACTTCTAGAGCGAATAGTTGGAGGATGTCAACTTGATCATAGTACTCGCAAACTCATCTGTCTTAGTTGCCATATCTCACCCAAACTCAGACGGAGCTCAACCCAGGCTTTGATACCACTTGTTGGGGAAAAATGGATCGATCAATAGCTCCTAATCCCACAGACAATCTCAGCGGAAGCAAACAATAGTCTGTAGAACAGCAAACACAACCAAGACAACAAAGCCAAGCAATCCGGCAAACCAACAACAACAATGTGGGAATCAAACCAACCACAAGCAAGCAAGCAGAAATATAAGCAAATAGGAAAGCACAAATCAACACCAAGATTTAAGTGAGAAAACCCTCAAACTAGAGGGGAAAAACCCACTGGCGCCCAACAGAGCAAAATTCCACTAATCAACAAACGGATACAAGTGTTTTCAGGTCTCACACCCGAAGAACTTCAATACAAGGAGAATCAACCTTTAGAACTCCTAAATGAAGGCAAACACTTGTAACTAGAGATTAGGTTTCCGAGGGGAGAGAAAACCTACCAACAAACAACTAGTTGTTGGATCCCGAAGCTAGAGTCGAAATAATCCCGGGCTTAGCAAGAAAGAACTCTTCTTCTTCTTCACCCAAATTTCTCCTCTCTTTTTTCCTATCTCCCTCCTCACTTTTGTGCTCCAATTTCACTCTCAAGGAAATGGGGGGCTCTCAGTTTTGGTGGCTCTTGGAAAGTGAGGCTCCTCTCCTAGCTCACACATATTTGTTGTCTATAAACCCTAGCAAGACAACACTTTTGGGCTGGACATCAATATTGGGCCTGGGCCCAACACAGTGGCGGCAGGGCTGGTGCTACTCGCGATCATCATCTATCTCATCACAAGGAATAATAAGAAGAAATATGTCCAAGTTGTTGTAACTGACGCAAGTGGTGACATTGAAATTAGAGGGTTCAATGTAACAATCAAAGTTTTCTTACTTGTCTGGCATGTTTATAATTAACACTTTTTGCACTTTGTGGTATTAGCAATTGATGATTTCACAACTGCTGAGTCCTTACAATATGGATTTGACACACTCCAAGCTGCAACGGATAACTTTTCTGATGGAAACAAACTTGGAGAAGGTGGATTTGGTAGTGTCTATAAGGTGAGAATTTCTATAAGGTGGATTTTTCTTTTTAATTAGCTAGTTGTTCTATCATTCATTCTCGATTTCTTCTATATTCAAAAGGGTACATTGCCAAATGGAAAAGCAGTAGCGGTCAAGAGGCTGTCAAGGAGATCTGGTCAAGGAGAAGAAGAATTCAAGAACGAGATTGTGTTAGTGGCCAAGCTTCAGTACAGAAATCTGTTGCGGCTTCTGAGATTTGTTAGTAATAAACCAGAATTGAAGAATGGAACTCGTTACCGGAATATGTATGTAGGGCCTTTGAGGATCAGAAAAAACGTCTTGAAAACGGAAACCTGTGTCACGGTATGGAAGCCGCTTCCTTAGAAGCGATTTCGCCCTGACCGGTGGTGCAAGTTAGCGTTGACGTCGCCCCCCAAGGATCACACAGGAACTCCTGAAGGCGTGCACTCGCCTAAGGAAGCTTGGAATCCACTCGAGAATGCTTAGAACAAGAGAGTCTTTTGAGAGAGGAGAGAAACTGTATTTTTCAGTGTGTTGAAAACTGAGATACACGTTCGGTTTTATGGACGAAAATCAACAAGCGGTTACTCCAACGTGGAGAGAAATCAACAAAGAATCTGGCCAAGACAAAGATAATAAATCGAGTTTAAAAAATCAGTTGAAACCGAAATCGGAGATTGCGGACAAATAATTAATTTGCGTATCCGTAACTCCGAGGCCCAAAAATTAATTAAGTCCATAAAAAGCGGCCCCACCACACCGCACACATGCCACGAAGCCCGAGCCGGGCGGACGGCGGCGGCGGCGCGCGCGTGGGAGAGTTCCCCTCTCAACTCATCTAACCCATCATAAAACAAGACAATATATAAATGCTCCATTTTTGCTCCATTCCGCCGATGTGGGATACAAAACAACCCAAAATTTTTTTGTTCCATCTTAAATTTTTTTTTGCGTTTAATATATCCAACAATCCCCCACAATGCGAAAAGAAAATTTTGAGCATAAAGTATAAAAAACGAAGTTCTGAGCATGGTTTTATAGAATTGATGCTTAAGCATTGGTATCTTACGATTGAACCAATACATAGTGAAGCTAGGTAACCCTTTCTTCAAGAAGTGAAATAAATCTTGAACTTCTCAAAGTTGGGTAAAGTTCCTAACAACACACATCTTTCCTATGTTCTCGGTGATTCCGCGACAATTCTCACATTTAGCCAAATTGCCTTGGGATGCTAAAGAGTGATCTAGAAAGATCACCCGAGTTCTTTCATAGAAGGAGGCTATCCCTTTACACTCTCGTAGGTGACTTCATCAAGTCCGTCTCAAAGGACCACCCACAATAGGGCCATGAAGTCATTAAGAGTTAATAACTCAACCTCTCAATTTCCAACGGTGAATTCATCAAGTCCGTCTCAAAGGACCACCCAAATCCTGGGTTATGAACTCATTAAGAGCTTTGCTCAACCTCTTTATGTACACTTGTCATAGAAATGGGAACTAGTGTACCATCATATGAGTCTTTCCATGGCTTCGTTTGACCCCAAAAGAGGGGATCCACCATGAATTCCTCATCCCACGGGTTTAAGTCCCATTCCCCTCGACGAATCAAGGACTAACTTTCGGTTTAGTCCTTTAGTCAATGGATCTGCAATATTCCTCTCGGTTCTCACATACTCCAAACTGAGAACACCATTCGTAATCAGCTGTCTCACAATTTCATGCCTGATTCGAATGTGTCTCTTCTTGCCATTGTAGGCATTGCTATTAGCTACACAAATAGCAGATTGTGAGTCACAATGTAGAGAAATAGGAGGAGCTGGACGCCCCCACAATGGTAAATCAGCCAGTAGACTTCTTAACCACTCAGCCTCTTGACTAGCTAAGTCTAAAGCTATGAACTCAGATTCCATAGTAGATCTAGCAATACATGTTTGTTTAGAAGACTTCCAAGATATAGAACCACCACACAATGTAAAAACATATCCACTAGTGGAGCTAACTTCATCATTATCGGTTACCCAATTTGCATCACAATATCCCTCTAATACTTGAGGAAATCCAACATAATGTAAACCCCAATCAATTGTGCCTTTAAGATATCTCAACAATCTATTTAGTGCACACCAATGATCCTTACTAGGGTTATGAGTATACCGACTAAGTCTACTAACAGCATAAGCAATGTCAGGCCGAGTACAGTTCATCAAAAACATCAAACTCCCTATTACCTTAGCATATTCATTTTGTGATACACTTTCATGATTATTTTTCATCAATTTCATATTAGCATCATAAGGAGTTCGCACGGGCACAACATCAAAATGGTTAAACCGCTTTAACACTTTCTCTAAATAATGTGGTTCTGACATGGTGAAACCATTTTCGGTTTTAGTGACTTTTACTCCTAAAATCACATCAACTTCACCTAAGTCTTTCATTTCAAAGTGAGAGGATAGAAATTGTTTGGTTGAATTTATCACATTTATGTGAGTCCCAAAAATTAACATGTCATCAACATATAGACATATAATCACACAATCAACACCAAACAGTTTTGAATAAACACATGCATCTGATCCATTCACTTTAAATCCAAAGCTTAAGATAGTTTTATGAAATTTTTCATACCATTGCTTTGGTGCTTGTTTCAGACCACAAAGTGACTTCTTCAGTCTGCACACCTTGTTCTCCTGTCCTGGAACCACGTACCCTCTAGGTTGTTCCATATAAATTTCTTCATTAAGATCACCATTCAAAAATGCAGTTTTTACATCCATTTGATGCACTAACAACTTAGAAGCTAAAGCAAATAAAGCACGAACGGTTGCTATCTTAGTAACAGGAGAATAAGTGTCAAAGAAATCAATTCCATGTTTTTGTGTGAAACCTTTTATAACTAGTCTTGCCTTATATCTCTCTACAGAGCATCAATTTTAAGTTTCTTCTTAAAGATCCATTTACAACCAATAGCTTTGTTCCCCTTAGGCAAATCAACTAGTTCCCAAGTGTGATTAGACATGATAGAATCTATTTCACTTTTAATTGTATCTTTCCAAAAACTAGCATCTAAAGAACTCACAGCTTCTTCATATGTTTTAGGATCATCCTCTATCATATGAAGACTAATGAAAGTCTCATTTAATTCATCATAATCTTTGAGTTCTATTATAAATGCAGTCACAAAATCAGGGCCAAAACTAGTGCCCTTCTTTTGTCTTTTACTCCGTCTAGGTTCTATGTCATTTTCATGCATGGAAGGTAAAGACATAGAAGAAGATGCAATAGCTGATGATGTAGTATCTTTATGCATGATATTTTTCTTCAAAGGAAATATATGCTCAAAAAATACAACATCACGATATTCACACAAAGAACGATCACTCAAACACATGAATCGATAAGTTGCACTATTTTATGCATAACCAATAAATACAGCATCAAAAGTCTTAGACCCAATTGTATCAACCTTAAAGGAAGGCAATCCCACTTTAGCTAAACACCCCTACACTTTCAGATATTTCAGGTTAGGAGCATGTCCTTTCCATAATTCATAAGGTGTTTTATCTAGCTTTTTGTGAGGAACTTTGTTAAGAATATGGTTGGCCGTCAAGACAACTTCCCCCCACATATTATCAGATAAAACAGAACCAGCAAGCAAAGCATTCATCATATTTTTCAAGGTTCTGTTTTTTCTTTCTGCTATCCCGTTTTGTTGTGGGCTATAGGGAGCTGTAAATTCATGAATAATACCATTATTCTCACAAAATTCTTTTAAAGAGCTTGTGACATACTCGCCACCTCTATCTGATCTAAGCCTTTTTATTTTTCGATTCAGTTGGTTTTCGACTTCAGCTTTATATACGTAAAACATTTGTTCAACTTCATTTTTGGAACGTAATAAGTACAATTTGGTATACCTCGAAAACTCATCTACAAACGTAATATAATATCGTTTGCCTCCTCTACTTTCTTTGTTTCTAAAGTCAGCTAAGTCTGAGTGGACTAATTCTAGCAAAGAAGAAGTCCTTTCATTCACGGAATTAAAAGGCCGTTTTGTATACTTAGCTTCAACACAAATTTCACATTTTTCTTGACTTTGTTTAACCAAATTCGGAATTAAACCCATAGCATGCAAACGATTCACAGATTTCACATTCAAATGTCCAGTTCTAGCATGCCATAGATCCAAAGACTCAACGATATAAGCAGAAGACGAAACATTCTCATTATCAATCATGGTCTGAAGAACATACAAACAACCATATCTATAGCCTTTTCCTACAAATTCACCATTTTTAGTTAAGAGTATTTTTCCAGCTTCAATCACTTATTTTATGCCAGCAATTTCAAGCTTCTACGCAGAGAAGGAACATATAAAACATTCTGAAGTAGGAGTGACTTCCCTGAAGTGAGCTTCAGAGACACCTTCCCTTTCCCTAGGACTTGCGAGACGTTGGAATTTCCCATGTAGACTTGATCAATATCAGCAGCTTCTTCAAATTCAGTGAACATCTCCCTGTCAGCACAAAAGTGCTTAGTTGCTCCAGTATCCAGTAGCCACTCAGCTTTGCTTCCCACCAGGTTGACTTCAGAAATCACTGCAATCAGCTGTTGGTTCTCTTCAGTCAGATTCGCTTGCGGCTTAGGCTGATCTCCACCATTAGGGTTAGGAGCTGGCTTCTGATTGTCAGCCCGCTTGGTACAATGGACTGCACGGTGCTCTGGTTTTCCACAGACAAAGCAGCCACTCAGCTTCTTGTCCTGTGGTTTTCCCTGCTTCTTAAAATTCTTCTTATTTTGAATTTTGTCTTTCTTCTGTCCTGAAGTGTAGTCACCTTTCTTAAACCTGTCAAATTTCGAAGAAGATTCCACCAGGTTAGCCTTAACCGAATTTTCAGAAGTTTTAGGTTTAGGCTTATCTTTGAGGCGATTCGCCTCTTCGATCTTCATGTGACTGGCCAGCTCGAGGAGGGTCATGTCCTTCTTCTTATGCTTGAGATGGTTGCGGTAGTTGGCCCAAGACTCAAGCAGTTTCTCGATCAGGAAGTTGGCTTGGAGGACCTCGCACATCTTCATACCCTCAGCCAGTATATCAGCCACCAGATTCTCGGACTCATGAACTTGCTCCATAATCGGCTTGTCATCAACCATCTTGAACTGCAGAAACTTGCCACAAATGTATTTCTTTTTCCCAGCATCAACAGTAGAGTATTTAGTCTCCAAAAGATCCCACATAATCTTTGCAGATTTGTATTTAGCAAGCAAATCGAAGATAGGGTTGGTTACATGACTCAGTAGATGACCATGGACTGTTTTATTATTAGATTCATATTTTTTCAGATCCGCGTCAACTATTGTAGTCGAGTTACCTTCCTGATTGTCTGCTTGAGAGTTTTGAGTGCCAGGGGTGACTTGTTCCTGAGGAGTCGCAGGATCCGCTGGAGGGATTGGAGGCGCTGGAGTTGAAGGCGTTGGAAACGGCTGCAGAAGGACGTAGTCCATTTCCAACTGCTCGAAGAAGATCAGCATCTTCTGTGACCAACGCTTGTAGTTTGTCCCGTCAAGCGGTTCCAACTTGGACAGATCCAACAGAGGCTTGAAGTAGGGTAACGTCGACATTCTGGTTTCTCAAACGATCGCTTCTAAATTGTTAGTAATAAACCAGAATTGAAGAATGGAACTCGTTACCGGAATATGTATGTAGGGCCTTTGAGGATCAGAAAAAACGTCTTGAAAACGAAAAATTGTGTCACGGTATGGAAGCTGCTGCCTTAGAAGCGATTTTGCCCTGACCGGTGGTGCAAGTCAGCATTGGCGTCGCCCCCCAAGGATCACACAGGAACTCCCGAAGGCATGCACTCGCCTAAGGAAGCTTGGAATCCACTCGAAAATGCTCAGAACAAGAGAGTCTTTTGAGAGAGGAGAGAAACTGTATTTTTCAGTGTGTTGAAAACTGAGATACACGTTCAGTTTTATGGACGAAAATCAACAAGCGGTTATTCCAACGTGGAGAGAAATCAGCAAAGAATCTGGCCAAGTCAAAGATAATAAATTGAGTTTAAAAAATCAGTTGAAACCGAAATCGGAGATTGCGGACAAATAATTAATTTGCGTATCCGTAACTCCGAGGCCCAAAAATTAATTAAGTCCATAAAAAGCGGCCCCACCACACCACACCACGCACGTGCCACGAAGCCCGAGACCTAGCCGGCCGGACGGCGGCGGCGGCGCGTGCGTGGGAGAATTCCTCTTTCATGATGCGACCCCGTCATGGATGCTAGCCAAGAGGACGACGCATTCACTCTTCGCTCGGATGGCCCCATCACTCGTGCCAGAACCCGAGCAATCCAAGACGCAACGAGGTCTCTTGTGGCGCGCCTCTCCGCAGGCCACGACGCGCCCTACACCGCGACCTCGCTCGGCACCATCACCACCATCGGCGCCGAGGAACCTCGCTTCGAGCTCTCGGATCGACCTCGCCAAGGCGCGCCCTCCTCGAGCATCGGATCGCAAGACGAGGTCACCTTCAGCCTTCACCAAGACCTCGGAGCCAAACTTGAGGTTCTCGCATCGGACCTCGGGATTGAGTCTCAACCTGAGATTCTCGGAAGCATCGGCGAATCTCAAGTCCTCGAGACCTCACTAGCGCCGTCACCACCGTACCACGTCGTGCCAGCGACCTCGCCAGCGCCCCGACGCGCACCGTGACTTCGCCAGCGCCGAGTCCCAGCCTTGCCAGCGTCGCGATAGCCCTTGTCGTGACACTCCCGGCATGGTCACGGACGACCTATCCGTTTTTAGTACTTTTATGCATCCTTTCTATTATGGAACATTTCTATTGTTGATTTTACACATTTAGAAAGACTTTTATGAACCTTGCGCCGATCATTTTTGGACCGCGCCGTTGGGCCTCTAGCTTGCATGCTAGCCCTAGGCGCGCCGCCTCCTTTTAGGGTTTCTTTGCATTTGCTTCAGCCGCCTCTCTATATAAGGGAGAATAGGCTTATGTTTTCGATTAGCACACATATTAGGGTTAATTAAAGTAGAGGTTTCTCCTTATTTTCCCTTCTTGTGTTGTGCCGCCACCCCTAAATCTCGCAATTGCTCTTGTGTTCTTGTTTCTCATTGATTGTTCGAACCAAATCACCAACAAACCAGCCTTCCGCTACGCCAATTGGAGACCTAATACTCAAGCAACCGATCGATCCGAAGCATCCCAAGAGAGGGACGCATCATTTGGCATCAGAGCCAAGGTTTGAGTAAGTCTCGTTCAACCCTTCTAGTTCATTCTCACACGTCTTTCCGCCAATTCAAACCCTAGATTCATCCTCCACTTCGCATATCCGTCACCTAGGGTCCTAAATTTTTTTTTATTTGCTTCAAAATTCATTCAAAAAAAATCAAATCAACCGTACCCTAACTCATTCGATCTATTGATTTTGGTGAAGTTGTTGCTTTGTCTTGCTAGTTGCATGAACATAGGACTTGCTTGTTATAAAAAAAAAATTGTTCTTCGACTATAAAGCCAAAATAAGGTAACTAGTCGATTGGATTAATTAAAAAAAAATCTCGTGAAGATCACAAGGCAAAATAAGGCAAGATCCTTCACTTTTGTTTGCAAATTTCGCACCTTTCATTCGTATCATTACTTGCCTTGAGTTTTTGTTTTCGAACTTGCCTTGTCTTGCTTAGCTTGCATTGTAATTTTCGGATCCACTTCTTTGATCGAGTTTGAGTGACCTTTAGCCTTGCCAATCCTTCAACGTGTGGTTTGAACACAAGGGTCGGCTTGACTTAAGCGAACTGTAACTCTTGTTTAGTTGCTTGTGAACTTCTTACTTGCTTCGATGACTGGTGTTACCATAGGTACTATGTCGGAGTCGGGAGACGGTGGAAACAACAACCCCACCGAGGGCCAAAACCCTACCCAAAATCGAGAGGCGTGGAACCCCGAAGCCGTGGCGCGCATAGAAGAGCTCGAACGCCTCTTGGCGGCGAGCCAAAATCAATCGAAGCACACCGTGCCACAACAGCATGGCTTAGCTTCCGAAATCCATGGCGTGCCAGGCGTGTCCGCGGAGGACGTTGCTCGTGCCAACGCGAAGGGGAAGAAACACGCACACCCTTCATCACAATTCGGCACCATGCAACGCATGGAGTCGATAAAAGAATGTCGCCAATTTGATCGGCACGATGGTGTTCCCCGGACCGCAGATCGCTATCAAGTGGCGCGAGACTATAGGGACACACAAGTGTATGACGTATATTCCGATGAGGAGTACAACTCCGAGGAGTATAGACGTCGACATACGAGTGGGGATCCCAAAAGAAAGAAAAAGAAAAAGTCGCCGGCGTATGTGTACAAAACCCCAAAGCGGAAGCACGGGGCCAAGAATTACGATGCCGACGCCTATAGAGTTGAGGACGACCTCGGGTATCAAAGTGCTCGGAGTTTGAAAACGAGTACGATGAGTTCTCGGATTATTCTAATGAATCTTCGTTTGAGCATCCAAATGTGCACGATCCGGAAAAACATGACAACCGGCCCTCGGATTGGATCCCACCGCCGCGCCTTGCCAAGCATCGCACCGAGTACGATCGAGTCTATGGCTCGGGTCGCACGCACGACGCGCATGGATGGCGTGACAGGGATCGCGACGATCGGCGTCCTCGGAGGCCTTACGGTGGAGACGATCCGGACGATGGAGATGATGATCCGCATCGAGGACAGCCTCGGCATCGGCGCGACAGGCGCGCCTACTCGCCTCGGCGTGACAGCCCTCGGCGCGATCGAGATCGCCGCGATGCTCGGGATCCACGACAACAACGTCGGGATGTCAAGGTAAAATTCGAAACCTTTTCCGGTTCTTATGATCTTGATGTGTGTTTGGAGTGGTTATAGGGCACGGAGCACACGCTCCATCATTTAGGTTACGAGGACGACGAGAAGGTGGAAGTTGTGACGCTCCACTTCGTTGGTGCCGCAAGGACTTGGTGGAACCGATTCGAGTCCGAAAGGATTCGAAAAGGAAAGCCCCTAATCCGTGAGTGGCATCAACTCGTCTATATCTTGAAGAAGAGGTACATTCCAGTCGATTACAAGGACAAGATGCACATCGAGATCATGCGCATCAAACAAGGCACAATGACGCCAGAGGAATATTTTTCCAAACTCGAAGACATGTTCTTCAAGGCGGGGATGAGTGTCTCACCATCCGTAATGAAGACGAGGTTCCTTTGGGGTTTAAGGCAGTCGATTCAAGATAGGTTGGAAATCCTTCCAATAAAAGACATCAACAATTTGGTGCACACCGCCATGCAAATCCACAAACAAGAGATGCGCACCAAATCGGGATGGTCCAATTCAAGGTATGTGTCTAACTCTAGTCAATCCGGTTTATCTACTAATCGGTTTGCTCCTTCTTTGCCTAGCCCTTCGACATGTTCCAAAGCGAAGGCCGAGGCCTCGCAAGCCAAGGTTCCAGCCGCGCCGCGCACCGCCGAGCCAAACGCCGATCGAGCCCGTGACATGGCGTGCTACAAGTGCGGGGGACGTGGCCATATGCAACGGAACTATCCCAACAACAAGAAGGTTTTATTCACCACTCAAGGCGAGCCATATGACAGTGAGGAGGATGTAGAAGTTGAGTCGCATGAGATCGACGCCACCGAGCTCGAGTGCGATCCATCGGATACCCTCGGCGTGGCCAAACTCGGCCTTGTTACTCGGCGCGCCCTTAGCGTCCGCGAAGCCCCACGCACGGACCAACGCAAGCAACTTTTTCACACCCGATGTTTGGTCAATAATGTCTCGCTGAGTGTCATAATAGATTCCGGGAGTTGTGCAAACTTCCTCTCCCAGAAAGTTGTCGATCACTTCAAGTTGCCGACCACGCCACACCCTCAACCATTCAAGCTTCAATGGATATCAAATGAAGGAGGAGATTGGGTCGACAAACAGGTAATCTTCAATTTTTCAATTGGTCAATACTCGGATTCTATTTTATGTGACGTAACGCCGATGGACGCCACGCACCTCTTGTTGGGGCGTCCATGGCAATACGATCGTCGCGTGCTTCACGACGGGTATTTGAACACTTACATGTTCAATTACCATGGGAAGCGCGTGACTCTCTTACCTATGTCGCCTAGTGAAGCTCTACAGGATGAAGCCGAAAGGCAAAGACAAAAGACTAGCGACAGCGGCACCGGCGCGCCAAACAAGACGCCAGCGGCGTCTGAGGGCAAAACTGCTAATTCCACAGGCGCTCCTGGTGCCAATCCATCCAAAAACAAGTCTCATGATATTCAAGAAGAAAAACGCCGACAGAATCTGGAGGAGGGTCGACAGTTTGCGTCGAGAGGCATTGGTAACGCGCCGAACGCCACTGATTTTGACAAAAAAGGCCTCAAGCATATTTCTGACACTTCTCTCGGCGGTCCAAGCTCCAAACCCCTTAAAATTGAATTTCCACCAGATCTGCACAAAAAACGCCCAGGAGATATCAATTTAAGCAAGGGACCGGTGAGCACACCCCCCAGCGTCGCGCACCACGCCGTCGCTACACGAAAACTCGGATTCCAGGAGCTACGAGACGAGTTTCACGGCGTTTCTAGGGGCAATCTTCCACAACTTCCAAGGGCTATCACCTCACCAAAAATCTCCCCAGAAGCTGATCGGACAAGCACCGACGCCGAGCCACCATTGCTAGGCACTTGCCAGGATCGTTTGCTATTAGCCAGGCGTCGGGACGTCGAGAAATCTATTCAGGGGAGTCTTTCTTGTTTCATACTTGTTCCCCTTCTTTCCATTATTAAATCCGAGATTTCTTCACTTCCATCTTCTATTGTGTCTATTTTGAAGGAGTTTGAAGATATCATGCCGGATGAGCTTCCGAAGGGCTTGCCGCCGATCCGTGGGATTGAGCACAAGATCGACCTCGTGCCAGGCGCTTCCCTTCCCAATCGAGCTGCATATAGGACTTCACCAAGGGAAACCGAGGAGCTTCAACGCCAAGTTCAAGACTTGTTGGACAAGGGATTCGTCTGCGAGTCCTTGAGCCCTTGTGCGGTGCCGGTGATCCTCGTGCCAAAGAAGGATGGTTCGTGGCGTATGTGCGTCGACTGTCGAGCCATAAATCAGATCACGGTGAAGTACAGACATCCCATTTCACGGCTTGATGACATGTTAGATGAGCTCCACGGCACCTCCTTGTTCTCAAAGATCGATCTCCGGAGTGGATACCACCAAATCCGGATGCATGAAGGTGACGAGTGGAAGACCACATTCAAAACCAAACATGGTTTGTACGAATGGCTTGTCATGCCTTTTGGCTTGACAAACGCCCCTAGTACTTTTATGCGGCTTATGAACTATGTTTTTCGTAAATTTATAGGACGTTTTGTTGTCGTCTACTTTGACGATATTTTGGTTTTTTCTAAGGACTTAGATTCTCACGCGAGGCACCTTAGGTTGGTGTTAGAATGCCTTCGCGAGCACTCTTTGTTTGTAAACTTGGATAAATGTTCGTTTTGCACGGACACGACGAATTTTCTTGGGTTCGTCGTGTCCAAGGATGGGCTGAAAGTGGATGACGACAAGATCCGCGCCATCCGAGAGTGGCCCACCCCTACGACCCCGACGATAGTTCGATCCTTCTTAGGGCTCGCAGGGTTCTATAGGCGATTCGTCAAGGACTTTAGTTCCATCGCCGTGCCACTCCACAATCTGACCAAGAAGGCAACCACAATCAAGTGGATGCCGATTCATGAGGCCGCCTTTCAGGCCTGAAAAGATGCTTTGTGTAGCGCTCCGGTCTTGCAATTGCCAGACTTCACTAAGCGCTTTGAGATCGAGTGCGACGCCTCCGACTATGGCGTAGGCGACGTACTCCTTCAAGAGAGACGCCCTATTGCATACTTTAGTGAAAAATTAACGGGGGCAACTCTCAATTACCCGACGTATGACAAGGAGTTGTACACACTTATTCGGGTTCTTAAAACATGGCAGCACTATCTTTGGCCTAGTGAGTTCGTTATTCATACGGACCATGCGACCCTTGCATATCTTAGGAGTCAAACGACTCTAAACAGGTGCCATGCTCGGTGGGTGGAATTTATGGAAACCTTTCCGTATATTATCGCCCACAAGAAAGGGAAAGAAAATGTAGTGGCAGACGCTCTGTCACGCAGGTATGTGCTTTTAACTCAACTGCAGGCCAATTTGCTAGGGTTCTCCTTGATTAAGGAGTTATATTTGCATGATCCATATTTTAAACCGATCATGGAGAACCTTGAGCAAAGTCGAATCCATGAGACATTCTTCTTGGACGATGGATATCTCTATCGAGCCGGGAAGCTTTCCATTCCGGCCTCGTCCGTGAGGCATCTTTTGCTCAAAGAGGCTCATGATGGCCGGGGCCACTTTGGCATAGCCAAAACCCTAACAGCACTTCGTGAACACTTCTTTTGGCCACACATGGCTTCATACGTTCACAAGTATTGCCGGGGTTGTGTGTCGTGCAAAATCGAGGTTCCAACCTCAGGGCCTTTACACTCCGTTGCCTATTCCGGGTACTCCGTGGGAAGATCTCTCTATGGATTTTATCACGGCTCTTCCGATATCTAGGCGCGGTAAAGATTCGATTTTCGTGATTGTGGACCGCTTCTCCAAAATGGCTCACTTCGTGCCATGCAAAGGGAACAACAATGCGACAGAAATCGCAAACTTGTTCTTTGAGCATGTCGTGCGCTTACATGGCGTGCCTCGCACTATTGTTAGTGATCGAGATACGAAATTATGTAGCCATTTCTGGAGAACGCTTTGGGGAAAGCTAGGCACACAATTACTCTTTTCTACTTCTTATCATCCCCAAACCGATGGTCAGACTGAGGTGACCAATCGGACCTTGGGCACCCTTCTTCGGACGATGCTCAAAAATAACCCACGCCGGTGGGAGGATCTGATACCATTTGTTGAGTTTGCTTACAATAGGTCCAAACACTCGGCCACCAAGATGACGCCGTTCGAGATTGTCTACGGCCTCAACCCTCACTCTCCGATGGATCTCACACCTCGGCCTTTGAAGAACGGCGAACACATCGACGCCTCCAACTGGGCCGACGCAATCCGCAAGCTACACGAGCGGACTAAAGTTCAATTGGAGCGCCGCGCCGCTCAATACGAGGCTTAGCACAACAAAGGTTGGAAACGCATGGTTTTCAACCCCAGGGACCTCGTGTGGCTCCATCTTCGGAAGGACAGGTTTCCGGATTCAAGGAAGACGAAGCATCACCAGCGCGGAGACGGGCCTTTTCGGGTCCTTCAGCGAATCGGAGACAACGCATATAAGCTCGACCTCGAAGGCAAGCACTCGGTTCACTCAAGCTTAAACGTCGCTGAACTCTCCCCTTATGTTGCACCCGCTTATGAGGAAACGGGGACGTTTCCCAGCCAAGTGGGGGAGGGTGATGCGACCCCCGTCATTGATGCTATCCAAGAGGACGACGCATTCACTCTTCGCTTGAATGGCCCCATCACTCGTGCCAGAACCCGAGCAATCCAAGACGCAACGAGGTCTCTTGTGGCGCGCCTCTCCGCAGGCCACGGCGCGCCCTACACCGCGACCTCGCTCGGCACCATCACCACCATCGGCGCCGAGGAACCTCGCTTCGAGCTCTTGGATCGACCTCGCCAAGGCGCGCCCTCCTCGAGCATCGGATCGCAAGACGAGGTCGCCTCCAGCCTTCGCCAAGACCTCGGAGCCAAACTTGAGGTTCTCGCATAGGACCTCGCGATCGAGTCTCAACTTGAGGTTCTCGAAAGCATCGGCGAACCTCAAGTCCTCGAGACCTCGCTAGCGCCGTCACCAGCGTCCCGCGTCGTGCCAGCGACCTCGCCAGCGCCCCGACGCGCCCCGTGACTTCTCCAGCGCCGAGTCCCAGCCTTGCCAGCGTCGCGACAGCCCTTGTCGTGACACTCCCGGCACGGTCACGGACGACCTATCCGTTTTTAGTACTTTTATGCATCCTTTCTATTATGGAACATTTCTATTGTTGATTTTACACATTTAGAAAGACTTTTATTGGCCTTGTGCCGATCATTTTTGGACCGCGTCGTTGGGCCTCTAGCTTGCATGCTAGCCCTAGGCGCGCCGCCTCCTTTTAGGGTTTCTTTGCATTTGCTTCAGCCGCCTCTCTATATAAGGGAGAATAGGCTTATGTTTTCGATTAGCACACATATTAGGGTTAATTAAAGTAGAGGTTTCTCCTTATTTTCCCTTCTTGTGTTGTGCCGCCACCCCTAAATCTCGCAATTGCTCTTGTGTTCTTGTTTCTCATTGATTGTTCGAACCAAATCACCAACAAAGCAGCCTTTCACTACGCCAATTGGAGACCTAATACTCAAGCCAATGATCGATCCGAAGCATCCCAAGCGAGGGACGCATCATCTCAACTCATCTAACCCATCATAAAACAAGACAATATATAAATGCTCCATTTTTGCTCCATTCCACCGATGTGGGATACAAAACAACCCAAAAATTTTTTGTTCCATCTTAAAATTCTTTTTGCATTTAATATCTCCAACAGGATTTTGTCTGGAAGGGAATGAGAAGCTACTCGTCTACGAATTTGTTCCCAACAAGAGCCTTGATGCCTTCCTCTTTGGTACGTTAGTAGCGGTAGGACACAATGAACTTGATGAATGGCATCATTTTGAAATTACTAGACTTGTAACAACTTTTCTGAGGTTTATATACAAGGGCTATTATTATTCGTAGTCCCTGAAAAGCAAGGTCAATTCGATTGGTCAAGACGCTACAAGTACATATCAGGCCTTGCTCGAGTGATGCTTTACCTCCATGAGGATTCTCGATTAAGAATCATTCACCGCGACCTTAAAGCAAGCAATGTGCTGTTGGATGCTGATATGAACGCGAAAATATCAGATTTCGGAATGGCAAGAATTTTTGGTGGGGATGAAACACAAGGCAACATAAACAGAGTAGTTGGTACTTAGTAAGTCTTCATAACTTTCTCCTTCATCTTCGTTATTTGTGTTTTCTTATCAGATGATCCAACATAAAAAATGATGTTCTTCATTTGCCCTCCTACAGTGGTTACATGTCGCCAGAGTATGCAATGCAAGGGCATTTTTCGGTGAAGTCGGACGTGTATAGCTTTGGAGTTCTAGTCTGGGAAATCATTAGTGGCAAGAGAAATAGCAACTTCTACATATCAGGCTATGTTGAGGATCTCTTGAGCTATGTACGTTTTCTTAAAATCATAAGACTTTTGGAATCAAACTAATCATAGCCATAACTCATGTTTGGTATGAAAAATCAATCAACCTTTGACGTGCAGGCTTGGAAGCTTTGGACCGAAGGCACGCCAATGGAGTTGGTGGATATAACACTCAGAGATTCATGTTCGCATAATGAAGTGACCAGATGCATTCATATTGGCTTGTTATGCGTCCAAGACGACGTAGAGGTTAGGCCTACAATGGCATCAATAGGACTCATGTTGAACAGCTACTCGACGATGCTGTCAATGCCAGGGCAGCCTTCGTTCTTTTCCCACGACAAAACATATCCCAACTTTTCGACTGATAAATCCAGTAGAAAGTCGGCTCCATTTTCAGTTAACGACGTTTCGATAACCAAAATTGATCCTAGATAAGAAGGAAAGTAAAATTAGGAGGATCACGCAAGTGTTTGTAAAGGGGGTGGTCTCTAAATGTGTAATGTTATACCTGATATCCAATTTTTAGCATATACTACAAAAATAAGTAATATTATC
Organism: Fallopia convolvulus; assembly: GCA_964016875.1. Classification (NCBI taxonomy): domain Eukaryota; kingdom Viridiplantae; phylum Streptophyta; class Magnoliopsida; order Caryophyllales; family Polygonaceae; genus Fallopia; species Fallopia convolvulus. The sequence goes on from OZ024732.1 coordinate 264,134, forward strand.
AGTGATCAAGAATATGAGGTATGTAGTATCTGTTTCATCAATAAGAAGGATTCAGTCTAGTGACATACGTCAAGAATATGGTATCTTTGGAACCTAGATTGTCTGTTGAGCAACTAAGCTAGTGTAATGTTATTTTGACAATTTACAGCAACAAAAATGTACGAATCCCAACTTTGTATGCAATATGATTTTAGATAATTGTATATATATATATATATATATCCAAAATTCATGTTATTATGTTACCTGACATTCCTGGCAATTTTCAATTTTTGTTACTATAATGTTTTAGATGATATTTTTTATAGGCTATGGCTATATGTATATTATTTCTTGATTATATGTACACCAATTGGTGCGCCGAAATTAGCTTAGAAGTACGATTTGATATGCCTTTCATAAGCCTACAAGGTTAAATGAGAAAAAAAATGTATAGGGGAGGAAATGGTGCCAATTGCCTAAAGGACATTACGGACAAGAAATCTGAGAATTAATAGACGACACTATGATACGGACCCGATGTAGATTTGTATCGGAATCCTTGTTGGTCAAGGGGGTTGAGACGCACTCGATGTAGGTTTAGCTCGATCAACATGGTTGGTTGCCACGGGAAGAAGAACGAGAGATAAATTTAGGACAAAAGATAATTTTATTAATTCATTGATTTATTCTTTTGATTCGATAACAACCTAGGGAGTATTTATAATACTCTAATTTCTAGCTAATAAGGAAACCCTACTTGCTGAAATATTAAATAAAACTAACCTTACTAAAAGATAGAATCAAATCTCTAATTAAAATGAAAGACAATATTGAAAAGATAACAGATATAACTAATTACCCTAATAAAATACTAGTGTATCAGCGTATCAATTCTCCCCTGTTGAGAATTGACTTGTCCTCAAGTCGGAAATTAGGAGGAGAATCATGAAATGGATCTCGGAGCTTAATCTGCCAGGGTCCCATTGTACATGTAGTACAACTTGAATCAACATCCGAAACTCAAATTGTTGTGGCCCCCCATGGGCACTAGTAAACAACATACTCAAATCAAACTCCACAACATAGGTCCTTGACTTGATATTGTGACCGAAGTTTGCCCTGCACAATTCACTGATGTGACACCCGTATACCCTATGACGTATACTAGGTAAAACTTATCTCTTATAAAAACAGATAGGAGACATATACTAACTATCCATGTAAGCATATACCAGAAATTAACAACCATAACACACGCATCTATGTTGTTACTTCTCATACTAAAACATCTACTACTCTAACTTCTATTACAAAACATATGTCTATGATGCAACATGAGTAGGAGAAGGTTGCATTGAGCTTCAGTCGACCGACCTGTATGAATGTGACCTCTAAAAGAAACACACGCCAATAAGTTCTAGCTGAGCATGAAAAAATTGTTTTGCGATTTAGTGAGTCGCATACTTAGTGAATATAAAACCATCATCAATTATTTCACACAGAGTCAAGACATTTAGTCCATGTACATAAACATACATATTATGCATATGTCATATATAAATTTACTATGAAAATGCAAGCGCTGATGTATCCGATTTATTATACTGTGAACTGTACAAGCCTGAATCTGCCCCAAATTTACTGTATATGGACTCTTATGGTCCCTTTAAGAAAGTAATTTGAAGATTTCCTCATTATGACTCGTAGGTCCTGTATGATCCGAAGATCCTGTATGATCCGAAGATCTTGTATGATCCAAAGATCCTGTATGACCCGTAGGTCCTGTATGATCTGTAGATCCTGTATGACCCGTAGGTCCTATATACAAATTCAGGGCCAGATAGTCACAAGTCCTTTTAAATTTCATTGCAAAATGCTATGCAATCAAGTGCATCCTGTAATCATATATCATATGCCATCTGCTAACATACTTTATGTGCAAACAACTCTGGAAATTTGAAAGCTATCACATATAACACATATATCCAAATAACTCATATAGTACACGTATCCATATAGCATATATATCCATATAGCACATAGCGTTGAATCTCCGGTCAATACTCACCTGTTCAAGACAGATACTATATCACTTTCCTTTATCTTAGACCACGATCTATGACTTGTGCTCCTATATATAACCAAATGCAAAAACAACCTATTTACTCTTAAAAAATTTAACCCCAAATGCAATTAAATGTCAGTATGCATTATAACTTCTTGTGCGTAATTCCAAATCCTTTAAAACTTGACATCGATAAACTATATATACAGAAGAACATTTTTTTAGTTCAAACCTTTGTGAAAAACTTGATCAAAGGGCTCCCTAATATCATTACAAAACGAAACCCTAAAATTACTCTGAAATCTTTTATCGAATATAAATCCGATATCGAAAACACCCTTTGAGAACTATAAATCGACTGATTTTCAAATCAAAATCAATTGTAGAGCTAGATCTAGAAAAATCAGTAAAATCCAAATAAACCATTAACTAAATAAAACTTACCAAACCACGCTTGTACTTTGAGATTAAAACCCGATAGAAAAAATCTTGGACCAGATCCAACAAAATAGCCAAATCTCTCTTCTCTTTTTTTTCCTCTTTTCTCGAATTCTCTCTGCAAATTCTTTCTTCTTCTTTTTTTTAGCTTACTTAATGATGAAGTTCAAAGATTTTTATACATATATATCAACCGAGAGTCGGCAAAAACTTTTGTCAAAACTCTAATTTTTACCCTCAAATCCTCTTTACTATAAACTTTACCCTGAAATAATTATTAATTAATTTTTATTTAAAAACTTTTTAAAATATAATAAACTTAATTAGAAAATAAATATTGCTTTTAAAACCTCACTATATGTCATGCCAATGTGCTATGCATATGCTATTAATATTATATGAATGCATGACGTATGCATTTTGGTCGGGGATGTTACAACCGAAGCGACGACAGACAAACAAATAAGAGCATATATTCAAAGAGCTTTCTTCGATACCGAGTCGATTCCGGTTTCCCATTGTTGAATTAGACGCCGGAAAAGCAGTTCCCGGGCCCAAAATTGTTGGAGAACACGGCAGCAACAAGCACGACCAGGGGATTGGGTCGGTAACGACCTCATCCGGTTTGGTACCCTGGTCGGTAACGACCTCCGTGGGTTCGGAACCGAGGGCAAGAATGGAGGCCGCGGGAGCTGGACCAATGGTTGCAGTCGCAGCATTGGTTTCCGAGGACACTAGGCCGGTGACCGTGAGCGCGGACTCGACCTTGCTGGTTGCCGGGGCAGGGTTTCGCGACGTCGTGGTCTCATCGTCGAGAGGAATTCCTAGGATAGAAAATGTTGATATGTCCGACGACGTTGGTCCGCTAATGCCTGACGAGTATTACAGATCTCCAACGACATGTTTTGGAGGAGTTCTCGGATATCAGATCCGTTGTAGGTAACTATGGACATGTTGATTGTAGAGTTTAGGAATGAAAGCACCAATTGATACGGACCCGGTGTGGATTTATATCGGAACCCTTGTTGGTCAAAGGGGTTGAGACGCACCCGATGTGGGTTTGGATCGATAAACGTGGTTGGTTTCCACGGGAAGAAGAACGAGAGACAAAATTTAGGGAAAACATAATTTTATTAATTCACTGATTTATTCATTGATTCGATAACAACCTAAAGAGTATTTATAATACTCTAATATCTAGCTAAAAAGGAAACCCTAATTGCTGAAATATTAAATAAAAATAGCCTTACTAAGAGATAGAATCAAATCTCTAATTAAAAGGAAAGACAATATTGAAAAGATAACAAATATAACTAATTATCCTAATAAAATACTAGTGTATCAGCGTATCACACTGGTAACTTAAAACGACTCAAAATAAGCTGAAGAATAGTAGACTTCGATCGGATGACCCAGCCTATGGTGCCAGTTGAGAGGTGAGGTACGCTCGCCGACCATTGCCTCATTGAAATCATTCGGGGTAGCCGAAGGAAAACAGTAAAGTCCATTGCTAACAATTCCTTTTGAGAAGTACCTGTCCCTACTTGTTCTTAACTAGACAAAAATCGGGATGAAATTCAACAAACATGTTATTGTCTTTAGTAAGTTAGGAATACTAATCAAATTTTTTGTCATGTTGGGAACCAGCTAAACATTAGATAAACGAATGGGAGAATTAGAAGACGGAATTGAAGAATGACCTGTATGAGTTATGGGCAAAGAGGTACCGTTTCCTAGAGAGAGTTGATCATTGCTAGTATATTCTGAATTAAGAGACACCTTATTAAGATCACTTATAATGTGATTAGTATAGCCACCGAACCGAAATACCAAGCGGGGTCCGTAACGGATGATTGAGATTGAGCATGACAAGTTGCCGAGGGGACTTTGGTACAAAAAAATATTGAACATTCAGCCTGCTGAAACAGTCTTTTGTAGAGTGGCCTAGGCATTCACATATCTGACAGATAGTGTGAGGCGGGAACGATCATTTTTGAGTGCCTGATTCAAATTGATCTCGACTTGAAGGATGAGAATTGGAGCTCGACTGAGGCGGCTCGGTGGAGCGTCCAGAGGGACGTTGTTGAGATTGCGATCCACCAGACGCTTGATTGGAGCAAAAATGTTGACCACCACTGGACCGGTTCTGAGAATAGTGAGACGTTGGTGATGTAGCAACTAGCAACCATGGCATGCGCCTCCTCTTTGAGACGTTCCTCCTCGTCGAGCAAATATCCAAGTACGTAGATCGTTCGGCGTGAATGGTTCAATGTGCAGATTTTCAGCCGCTTTGAACGGTCCATATGGGGTGTCCATGCCATGGATAACCGAGGCAACAAAATCATCATCCGAAACTAGTTGAAGGCAGTCGGCCAAAGCATACGCAAGATTGCGTTGTTCTCATAATATTCAATCTAGCATGGACAAGCCACCCTTCGGAAGAGTGTTCAGTTGGTTTTTAAGATGCATAGAGCGAGCTCGAGATTGAGCCTGAAACATCCACTCAAGGGTGACCCAAGCTTCACGAGAAGATTCATGTTTAACAAGATAGCCGAGTAGTGGTGCTGAAATTGTAGTACGAAAGCCAGATCAGGATAAATTTATCCCGTTGCTTCTTCCATGTGAGATAATCCGAATCCGAATTTAAAAAATTAATTTTTTATTTCTATTATTATTATAACTTCTTTATATTAAATTCTTTTTGCCTATTTCAATGTATCTCTAATATCAAACAAATATCTATTTAGTATAACAATATCTATTGAAAGCTTTCTTATACAAGTATTTAAAATTAGTGATAAAATATTTAAAATATGTTAAAATTAATATAAATATTTTAGCATATATCTTTTGATGATTTTATTTATAGATATATAGTGATTTTATTTTATAAAAAAAGTAATGATAAATATTTATAAGTTTTAAAATTAATAAAAATAGATAATAAAATATTTAAAATATATATTGAAATATTTGATAAACTCCAAATTTATGTACATGAAAATTAATAAAATAGGGAAGAACATAATATTTGATTAAAAATTTTACGAGAAATAAATTACTTAAATTAAAGTTTATATTATATTTTTATTTATTTATTAATATCCTATTTATAATGTCTATAAAATATCAAATCGTAGTCGTACATGGTACGACATGTAAAACTAGTTCAACCTATAGATCAAATTATATATAGAGAACTAATATAAATTGAAACCTTATGATAAATTTGTTATTTTCATTTAATGAGTTTGGTTCAAATGAAACAAGCTCTTATCTTGAAAAATGAAAAATGCACTATTAACTATGAAAAACGCATTACTAACTAGGAAAAGTGCAATGTGAAAAGTGTACTAAAAAAATATGAAAAGTGCACTACAAAGTACGAAAAGTGCAAATGCAAAAAAGTGCACTCCGAAGTAGAAAAAGTGCGCTCCGAACCAGGAAAAATGCATTTGTTTCATTTTTCAGGATAAGAGTTTGTTTCATTTGAACCAAACTCTTCATTTAATATATAGTTTTGTTTAGATTTCAGCCATTAAAATGTATAAAACATTTACAATTATAGTGGTGTTATCCGTACATGATACGGGACTTCAACTAGTTACACAACATTATAATATGAGTACAAGATACAATCTTGGAGAGAAAGATATACACAAGATAAGAATAACAAGAATAAGTAAAGTAATATTCTATACAAAGCTAAAAAGATTTGATTTTATCTCATCTTCTATCTAATACTGACAGCCCATCAATTATGTTTATTGTTGAAAATCTTATCAGAGCATGTCATGTCATCCACGGCTACGATTTAGATTTTAAAATTATTTTTAGATATATTATAAATAAGATATAAATATATATATATATAAATTTAATATAAAATTTGGGTTTTTTTAACAAAAAACCATCTTTTAAAATATGATTTTTTTAAGAAACCAAATGATCTTTAATTAAAGACACCTTTTATAATACATATACTCAAATTGAACCACCTTAAGGGATTTTCCGGCTAAATTATACTCTAATTGGACCGAAATGCCCTTTCAAACATATTTTCTCTTTTTTCTTTGTTAATTATTCATTTATAAAAATATAATTAAATTATTTTAAAAAAATGTAAGGTGAGGTTATAAAAAAGCTACAACAACTTATATTTTTTTTAAAAATTAAATGGTTTATTTTTTAAAATAAATGAATTATTAAAAAGAATAAAATAAATTCAAAAGGTCATTTTGGTCCAATTAGGGTAAATGTTTGCCGAAAAATAACTTAGGTGGTTTAAATTGACTCTTTATATTATAAAAGGTAACTTAGGTGGTTTGCCGAAAAAATGACTTTTTTAGCTTACTTAATTGACTCTTTATTTTACAATGTGATTTTAAAAAAAAAAACCATACTTTAAAAGGTGGTTTTTTGAAAAAAAAAACCCATAAAATTTAATATAATTGGGCATGAGAATATTTTTTAAATATAGTGATACATAGAAGATAAAAAAATTTAAACTCATATAGGATAATTATTTTATTTTTAGAATAAAAAACTTAAAAAATTACATATGATATAGTATCTCAAAAACAATCTATCTATCTATAACTATATATTAAAGTTGTACCTTTCCAAACCACCACGTTGATTGCGGCCCCACTGTATATTTAAAAATTAATTTTCATTTATATTTGTTTTGCTTTTTTAATTAAATTTTTTTTTTATCTATTTATGTGAAAATAAATTTTAAATTTGATATTTAATTAAAAATAACTGAAATTATTCTATCGTTATCTTTTTATCTATTTGGTTAAAAGATTTATCTTAAAACAATTTTTAATAAAAAAAAATAAAAAATTCAATATCTAGATAATTACTTGCCGAAATAAAAAATTTAAAAGATATTGTTAAATTAAATAGAAATCTGTTTGATGTTAAAAATAGATTTAAATAGTTAAAGAAGAATTTAGTAGAAAAAAAATTAAAATATTAGGAATACAAAACAATTTTATAAATATAAGATAGGATCAGAATCGTTCTGGTAAATCGAAAATGTACAACTTTAATATATAATTATAGATTTGATTAAATGGAATCATAAGCGTGAATTTGCCACGAGACTGAACAAACAGGCCACATACAAAATTATTTGTAGTGGGTACAAGATTCAAAACCCTTATATAATTATAGATTTGATTAAATGGAATCATAAGCGTGAATTTGCCACGAGACTGAACAAACAGGCCACATACAAAATTATTTGTAGTGGGTACAAGATTCAAAACCCTTACTACCGAGTTACCGTAGTAAGATACTAAGATTATATATGACGTGGATTGATGATGGCCAGATGCAGGGGATTTGATTCAACATTCATCCTTGGAATGTCACCAGTACCTGTAGAAGTGTTTGACGGGTTGAAGCATTCAAATGACATACAAGTCAAATGACAAAACCGCGTGGATACTTTTAACACACATGTTGGTTATTTGGATATATCCCCTGTTTCGGCCTCTCTACGGCACTGTACTTGCCCCAATGGCCGGTACTGGCGCTGCTCTCCTCCTCATCTGCCTAATCCTCTCCTGTGTGCCCCGTTACTTTGCTGCCACCGTCACCGGAACTAGAGTAGTGGCTAATATCACGGCCAACGCCACCTCAGCATCCACCTACCAATCAAACATCAACACCCTCCTCACCGCTCTCTCCCAGGCCGCTAATGGATCCAGCACTCCCGCCTTCTACAACACCAGTGTAGGCACCACCTCCTCCTCCTCCGCCGTCTATGGAATCTACCTCTGCAGGGGCGACGTGACCGGGGCCGCTTGCAGTGACTGCGTGAGCGCCGCCGCCTCCGCTCTCCCAGGGAAGTGTCGGCAGGCGGTGATCTGGTACGACGAGTGCATCATAAGGTACTCCAACGAGTCCTTCCTGCACCGGCTGGACACATCCCACAACTACACCAGCCCCTCCAACACCACCGTGACAGTCAACTCCACGCTGCTCACCCAGGTTCTGTCGACGGCCGCCCAGAAGGCCGCGAATGATGGAACCAAGTTCGTGGCGGAGCAGACCAGCTTGGACGGGTCCCACACGGTGAACGTGCAGGCGCAGTGCACGCCGGATCTGTCGACGAGGGACTGCAACCAGTGCTTGAGCATGTCTATCGGGATGCTGCCGGAATGCTGCGCCAACAAGCAGGGCGGGAGGGTGCTGTTTCCCAGCTGCAACCTTCGTTATCAGCTCTACGGGTCATCTGCCCCTCTTGCATTGTCACCAGCCCCGCCGCCCGAAAATGGAGGCACTGCACCTCATGGTACGTACGCTACCCACTTTCTTATATTAGTTCCCTACTCCTATACTCCATCTTTTTGCTCATCTAATTTTTAATTTCACAGTCAATAATAGCATTTGTACTTCATTCACATTTACGGGGAATAGATTACAGGGCAGTAACTAAAGCTTGGCAATTTCGTTTTAAGGACCCCATTGAGGGGAAATATATAGATCGATTCTTGTATATATGTTGTTGATACACTCCACGTAACTGAACAGGACTGGATCCACGTCCGTGGGAGGCAAGGAATGCTCCACGTCCAAACCTTCCCGGAATCATATCAGGTTCTGTGGGTGTGCTGATGATCCTTTTGCTCACGATACTTCTTTGGTTATATCTTCAGCAAAAGAAAGCTCAAAAAGCATTGGAAGGTAAGTCACAAAATTAACACCATATAAATTTAAAAATACTGCTGATTTAGGAGCTACATTAATTTATAATGGAAACCATTATTGCTATATATAGACGTCCGTGATATAATAACTGCTGAATCCTTGCAAATGGAGTTCAACACCATACGAGCAGCTACTCAAAATTTTGCAACTGATAGAAAGCTTGGACAAGGTGGATTTGGTGAGGTCTACAAGGTAACAACACTCTTATTTTCCTACCGATGGACAACTACATTTTCACTAAATTAAGATTTTGTTATATTGTACATGAAATTCATCTCTTCGTTCTAGTTTCCGTTATCTGGTTTTTTTTTAGTTATCTTGCTTTCTTCGCTAGTTTTTTCTCTCGTTGTTTTCTCGCCCTTTTAACTTTTTGCTTTGGGCCCATCTTAGATACCCTCCCGACTTCGTGTTGGGGTAAGGGTTCATGCATCTCGACCCTGTTGTTGTTGTTGAAATGTGTCTGGCTAAGTCATTTCCATCATTAGGGAACACTAGAAAATGGACAAGAAATAGCTGTGAAGAGGCTTTCAAGAAACTCAGGGCAAGGCGCTGCAGAGTTTAAGACGGAGGTTCTTCTGGTTGCCAAACTACAACACCGGAATTTGGTAAAGCTATTGGGATTTTGCGTGTCAGGAAAAGAGAAGATTCTTGTCTATGAATATCTTCCAAACTCTAGCTTAGACAAATTTCTTTTTGGTAAGTTTGCATAGCTTAGACAAATTAATTTTCACACAATATATCCTAACAATCAATATGCTAATTGAGCATGTTCCCTACATAAAAATTGTCCAGATCCAACCAAGCGGGTGTCTTTGAGCTGGGAAACAAGATTCAAGATCATTTATGGGATCGCGAGAGGGCTTCTATACCTTCATGAAGATTCACGTCTAAAAATTGTACATAGGGATCTTAAAACGAGTAACATATTACTAGATGAAGCTATGAATCCAAAAATTGCAGATTTTGGATTGGCCAAGCTCTTCGGTGTTGATCAAACTCAGGACGAGACAAACACAATTGTGGGAACATAGTAAGATTAAAATCAAGTACTCGATGCAAGTCTCATCCACCGTACCATTTCAATGTAAAACACCTTCTAATACCCACCCTCATTAAAATGCAGCGGATATATGGCTCCGGAGTATATACTAACAGGTCATTACTCTGTTAAGTCAGATGTATATACCTTCGGAATCATAGTGCTAGAGGTGGTTAGTGGTCAAAGGAACAAGTACTTGAACCGCTCACATCTAGAGGAGGCACTTCTGCACCGGGTAAGTGTCAATCAGCTCGATCGATCAAGTGCATACTATATATATATATATATATCTATTTCTTCATTTCTCACACTTGCCTTCATGGTTTCAACACAATGACATATTGTGGAATTGCAGGCGTGGAGACTTTGGACCGAAGATGAAGCACTGAAGCTTGTGGACGACACGTTAGGAGACAATTATTCGTTAGAAGATGTGATGAAGTGTATCCACATCGGTTTGCTGTGCATTCAAGAAAATGCTGCTAGGAGGCCTACCATGATCTCGGTAGTGGCCGCACTTGGAGGACAAACCGTTAAGCTTCCCTCTCCAACCCCACCGAATTTCTTGGCTCCTGCTGATCGGGTTTCAGGGAACAACACTAGTACATCAGGGAGTAACCCGGGGCAGGCTGCTAGTGTATACACCACATCAGACATTAGTATATTGGATCCAAGATAATCGAAGTGGCAATATTGTGTTGGGAAAGTAACACGTACAGATATATGTATTAAATGCGGAATTTCTTGGTTTACTTTTAAACTAAAATGACAATGTCATTCAATTGATTTCTCAACTGAAAGAGACTGCAGTCTACAATACCATTTCCATCAATTATTTTTGTAGATAAGCACAAATTTCTCCTAAATCAATCAAGAAAGAGCAACAAAATGTTAGGATTTTAATCCTCTTTAGAAGTCAGGATTGATCATATCAAGATATTAAAAATACTAATTACATACTTGAATCCATGGTAGAGATCGAACTAGTTGCAGAATCTCAAACGATAGCTAATGATAGTTGCGGAATCCATGGTTTTGCCTTATTCTCTGATGGGGAGAGTAACGTAAAAAAGCACTAAATGGATTGACGTGTTGGGGACTATAACCTAATCTCTATTTATTTGGCAAAAAAGGATCTCATTAAACCTATTGGGCCAAATCTGGTATCCACCCATTGGGCCCATACCATTTAGTAGAAATGTGAGGGTTTTTCTACTTAATTGAATCACTTTAATAAACCCATTACTTATTTAGCCATTTAATATAATTATATATAATATGTAAGCCCACAAAATAAGATTAAATAATCTTACAATCTCCCACTTGGGCTACATATGACCAAAAAATAATTATATTAGCCAAAGTTTTTTATGTGTACATGTCTTGGCTAAACTTACAGACTTCTCCTTTATATCAATCTGGTCCATCTCGTACAATAATATGAGATCACGGCGGCATTCATTAACCAATATCATAACTAAACTTTCCATGTTCACCGTGCTACTATATTCAATGACATAGATCAAGTATGGATGAGTGGCATGGAAATTACATGTAATTTGATTACATAAAACATGTCTATTTTCAACTAGTCCTGCTTTATTTGGAGATCGATCAATCCAAATAATTCATAAATAAGTTCAGTAATCTTCATTATGACTAAATCATAACAACTTTATTATGCATAAATCAAACACAAAATATCCACACAAACTCCCACTAAACCAAAGTACCATAAGAATTCCATTACTAAAAGAGCATAATGCTCATGAAGAACTTTAGGAGGCAATCCTTGGTGAACAGATCTGATATCTTGGAGTTTGTCCTCATATATTCTATAAAATACTTGACTATCCTGAACTTCTTCCTTCATCAACAATGTTGATGTATTTCTGCATTAAACAATTCTTGTTGTTGTTGGAGAACAATATTGTAATTTGTGACACAAAATCTTTAATGAGTTCTCAATGCAATTGAATGCACCCTAGTGACATAACTATGCAACTATAGTAGGAACAACTATAAGTGTTTGATCCACACTCTTCCAAAATATAGCTCTTCTAGCCAAAATAAAACCATAGTCTCAATGAAATCAATGCTAAAATACCCAATGATCTCCAAGCTTTTTGATTTCCTTTATATGAGAATAATTCCTTCATTCTCTATATAAAAAAAAACTACATGACCCTCTTTATGGTTTCTTTCCAATGAGGTCCATTAACTACCTGTTAAATATTATTGTTCAGTACACCATATCCGGATGTGTATCTACTAAAAAAAACTTAACTTCTCACTAATCAATGTAGAGAGAGTCAACAATCTTTTGAATCTCAAAAATTCTTTTAGGGCATCAAGACTGAATTTGTCACCTTTACTGATATATGTACCTTATTTTGGACTTCCTTTAATGTCAAATCTACTGAATACTTTAACGATATAACTCTTTTATGATACTCAATGGAATCTTAAAATATGCTTGCAATCGCTTTATGTCTAAATCTCAAAATCTTTTATCTCAAATTTCCTAATGAGATATTTCTTGCTCCCATTGAATCTGTGATATACAAAATCCTTAACTTTATTACCTCAAAACCAAATGAGACAATCACTTGATAAAATTTATGATTCCATATCTTTAAACTTCTTTGAGACCATGGATGGATTTCTTTAACTTGTAGACCATAGATTTCAAATCTTTAGATTTAAACTTTCTGGTTCAACCATATAAACTATTTTCTAAATATTTCTACTGAGAAATGTTATCCTTACATCCATCTTATGTAGCTCTAAATCAAAATGAACTACAATTGTCATCATTCCTCTTAAAGATCTCATTAAAGTCACTAGCTTTCTTTTGAGTGAATCCTTTTGCGATCCGAAGAGTCTTATATATTTTGATGTTGCCGATGAACCCCTTTTGGCATTAAATATCAATATAAAACCAATGGGTTTTAAACTTTATGGCAACTAAACAAGATCTTAAATATCTTATTTGTCATAGATTCTATCTCATCTTAAGTGATCCATTTTGTAGAACAATAACTTTTGAAGACCTTCATGAAGATTAATTTGATCATCCAATATCTTCTTATTTCATATACTCAAGTAATATGTTATCACGAGCTAGCCTAACCCTAATCCTCGACCCCCTCCGCTATCACCGACCCTAACCGCGTAACCCCTCAACCGACGGCTATCTCCCTTTGCGCGCCGCCTCCCTAGCCCGTCCTACCGACCGGTTTCGAACCGGCTGCTGCTTGTCCAGATCGCCGCTCCCCTCAGTTTCTCTTAACCCTTCTCAAAAATGCCCCTCTACCATGTCTGACAAAGAAGACGGCTCTTCCGGGAATGTCACGCCCAAATACAAGGATCCGGTGATTCCCACTCTCAAGGAGCACACATCCCAATCTAGCGGATTAAACGGATCAAAACCGGCGTTTCATTCTGCCCTAACCATCTCCAACATGAAAAATCTCATTCCGCTCATGTTGGACGTCTCCAACACGAAATATAACTCGTGGGCTGAATTGTTAAAAGTTGTCGCCCGTGCTCATCGCGTTCTCGATCATATCGACGCGTCCATCCCTCGCCCCATTGATGTTGATGATGCTCTTTGTGATCAATTGGATGCAATCATTCTTCAAAGGATCTATGCTACGATATCGTCGGATTTACTCCTCACCATCTTAGAGTCCGACGCCACTACTCTTTCGGTATGGACCAAGTTGAAGAACACCTTCCAAGAAAACAAAGAGACCAGATCTGTCTATCTTCAGAACAAATTCTCCCGCTGTCGATTGGAGTCTTTCTCCTTTGTTTCGGCCAACTGTCAACAAATCAAAGATCTTGCTGATCAATTAAAGAATGTTGACTCCCCTCTTATTGAACGTCAGATGGTCATCTAGATGATTGCCGGGTTGTCATCCGAATATTATACGGTGGCTAGTTTCATACAACAAACACGACCTTTGTCGGATTTCGCTCAAGTGTGATCGATGGTCATACTCGAGGAGACCCGGCGTGAAAAACGGGACGCCCTTGCCGCCGACATAAAGGCCCTGACAGCGGCATCTAGCTCCACCACTCCACCACCGGAAAAACCTACGCAACCCTCACCTCCACCTGACACTGATAGTCAGAATAGTGATCGCGGTCGCGACCGCAGGCGCGGGCGGGGTGGCCGCGGTCGCGGGCATGGCGTTGGCACTGTTCACTTATAGCATACTCCTTTCGGTTGGATGCAAATTCCCGGGCAATCTCAGTAGCCTTCTCAGTCTATGGCCTGGCCATTTCCGGGCTAGAATTCGAGACTTTGCCCCTACCCTACAACAGTACAATCATAATGCATACTTGGTGCGGCTCCTTGGGCACAAAATCCACATGTCAACTCCATGTTTACGGATCCTCATGCTGGTTTTATGTCTACTACAGACCTGACTCAGGCATTCAATTCGATGACCTTGAACCCGCCGGACAACAATTGGTATATGGACACTAGGGCCTCCTCCAACATGACCAACAACCAAGGTATGCTCTCTTCCCTTACCTCTAAGAGTAATTCTACTTATATTATTGTCGGGAATGGCACACACATACCAACTTTGGGTCATGGTACCACAATTATCCCTACAAAAGACCACCCTCTTTACCTTCGTAATGTTCTTATTGCCCCTAATATAATCAAAAACCTGATTTCTGTCTTCCAATTCACTGTTGATAATAATGTTTCTGTTGAGTTTGACCCATACGGCTTTTCTGTGAAGGATCTTCCAACGGGAACCACTCAAATGAGATACACTAGCTCCAGCGAGCTGTACCCTATCACCAAAACGTCCAGCCCTTTGTCTCTTTTTGTCGTGTCGTCCCCTGTTTGGCATGTTCGTTGCGGTCACTCGTCTTCTGTTTTATCCTTCTAGGACCATTACTTGTTCGCCTTTTCAATTAATTCATAGTGATTTGTGGATTTCTCATGTTGTCAGTTCCATTGGACATAAATATTATCTTGTGTTTATTCATGATTAGACTAATTTCTTTGGGTTTTTCCACTTAAATTCAAATCCCAAGTTTATTCCCATTTTGTTCGTTTTCATCAATTCATACAAACACAATTTCATTGCTCAATCAAAGCCCTACAATGCGATAATGGTAAAGAATTTGACAATAAAGATTTCCACATTTTTTTCCAACTCCATGGGTTCGTTTTTCGGTTCTCATGTCCATACACCTCATCTCAAAATGGGAAGGCTGAACGCACTATCCGAACTATCAATAATATGGTCCGTACTTTCCTTTTTCATGACTTAGTTCCGACCAAACTATGGCCTTTTGCCTTGTTTGTGGCTACTTATCTTTTAAACATTCTCCCATCCTCAAATCTCAATCAAATGAGCCCGGCACAACTTTTATATCGGTCGACGACCGTCTTTGATCATCTTCGGATTTTTGGGTGCCTTTTCTATCCAAATTTGTCAGCTCAAACCACACATAAACTTCAGCCGGTCCACCCCCTGTGTCTTCCTAGGTTATCCCGACAACACTTGGGGTTTTATATGCCTTGATCTTGTCACTCAAAAGTTCATTGGGTCTCGTCATGTCACTTTTGACGAATCTGTCTTTCCGTTTGCTCAGCGTCAACCCGTTTCCTCCACCTCTTATGACTTCCTAAGTTCGGATGATGGTATCTCACCTCTCCTCACTCATTTCCTTACTGGCTCGCCGGCTAGCTCGCCTCTCAAAAGAGGGCCCCCGATATTGGTTGATTTGCGTCACGGAACCTTCTCTGCGACCGCCCCCCTACCCCTCCCCTCGCCCCCGCAACCGTGGGTCACACCCCAGCCCTTGCCCACGCGAGTCACAGTCACGCGCCCGTGGGTACCTTCCCCACGCCCGCGGGTCCCTCCCCCGCGCCCGCGGTTCAGCCCTTTTCCCTCGAACAAAGCCCAATCCACACTGACTCACCCCCGACCCCAATCCCGCCCACTCAAAACCTCCATCGTATGACCACTCGTAGGAAGTCTGGGGTTTTCCAACCCCAACGCTTGCTTGACCTAAACACTGTCAAAGCTTCAAAACCAACCCTTTCTCCCATACCTTCCTCAGACAAAACTGCCCTTCTTGATCCAAATTGGTATGCATCTATGTCCGATGAATATCGAGCTCTTATTGGTAATGAGACTTGGGTGTTGGTTCCTCGACACTCTGGGGCTAATGTGGTATGGTGTATATGGTTATTTCGCCATAAGTTGCGAGCTGACGGTTCATTGGACCGCTACAAGGCTCGTCTTGTGGCTAATGGACGATCTCAGGAGGTCGGTATTGATTGTGGGGAGACATTTAGTCTTGTTGTCAAGCCAACTACAATACGTACTGTTCTTCATTTGGCTGTTTCTCGCTCTTGGTCCATTCATCAGTTAGATGTCAAGAATGCTTTCTTGCATGGTCAGCTTAATGAGACAATCTATTTTTTTGGGTGTTTCGGCTACTAGAACATCCACTAGTCTTTTCCTCTCTCAAGCCGCTTATGCTAGAGAGATTGTTGCGCGTGTTGGTATGACCTCTTGTAACCCTGCAGTGACTCCTGTTGATCCTGGTTCCAAGATTAGTGCTAATGCCGGAAAACCAATTTCAGATCCTACACTTTACCAAAGTCTAGCTGGGGCCCTACAATATCTCACCTTCACTCGCCCTGACATCTCTTACGCAGTGATATGTTGTATTTCATATAGCATAACTAGGACTAGATAGTACATTTTATATATAGATTTAGGTCCATTTAGTGCTTGTAACGACATATAAGTAGAAGACCTAAGACTTGAAGGAATTGGAAGAATTGAAGTCGGGATTAGAAGACCGAGAAGTGAAGGCCGCGGAGTGGAGTGCCCGCGGTGGAGCCTAGATTCAGTGCTGCGCTCGCGGAGGTATAAGGCCCCGATCGCGGAGTCAACGTTGACTCGGATTTGATTTTCTACAAGTCCGCGATCGCGGAGGTTGTTCACCGCGCTCGCGGAGGTCCACGTCAGCATAATTCCGAGGAGGCATTTGCTCTATCTATCTGTTTTTATTTTATTATTTCCGAGTATTTTATTTCGTACGCTTAGTTCGAGACTATTTAGACCTAGTTTTTCAGCCTTGTTTTGTATTCGATCTTAGACCTAATTTCAGACTTCTGTGTTTTTCTCATGGAGAACTAAACTCCCTAAATTCTATTCGAGTTGAAGCTTTTCAGACTCAAGTTGTTGTGAGATTCGTCTATTCAGGTTTATTTCTACAAGTTATTTCAATTCTCTTGTGCGTAATTTATATTGATTGTGTTGATTTCTTCAGGCCTAGCTAACTTGTTCGAATTAATATTATCTATTGCTAGATTTAGGTTTTCTCATAGCAAAGTCTGATCTATGTAGCAACTCAATTGATTTAGGACTCGTTGGACTAAAACAATTGAGAAGAGCTTTGAATGCATGTTGATTGTTTGACTCGTTGGAATTCAATTGCATGTATCCTGTTTATCCTTGTTCTTAATGCTAATATCCTTATTATTTATTATCGTTTCATGAATTGTTTGGATGTTAAGTTGCATGTCTCGTTGCCATGTTATAATTCTGATCAAGATAGGAATAACTGAAAAAATAACTTGTTTGAATCTAGGATCAATAACTTGAGGAAGAAAAGTGGATACTTGAATAGGATTGATTTTCCTTAATTGATAAAAATCCAACTTTTGCATTGTTTGCTTGCTTGCTTTGTTTGTTTCAATTCTTAGTTTCTAGTTTTAAATTCCAAAATCCCCCCCTTTGTTACCTCTTTGAGTTGATAATAACAAAACTTAGGATACAAGTGTCTCTTGGGTTCGACCCCGACTTACTGACTATACTAGTTTAGTAACTAGGGAATTATTTTTGATTTGGCATCAACAATTTTAAGCCAGTCAAATTTTGGCGCCGTTGTCGGGGACACTTTTGTTTAATTTTATGTTTTTATTGTTACCAACTCTGGTGTGGACCCTAGTTTATGGTCCACACTCGTGCTACTGATTCTTCTATTTTGCCTTTTGATTCAGAGATTGAAAGGACTCTTTCAGGTTGAGACGTGAAGCTCGGGAACTACTCCGTGAATTACCTTTCAACTTGAATTCTGCTAAAACTAAGGCAATGGCAGATCGGACTCTGAAGCAGCTAACTGCTCCAAACTTTCAACAACAGCCTTTGACTGTTCAGTTCCCTGCGCTGAATGAAGGTGTCAAGTTTGAATTGAAATCAAAGTTGATCCATCTTTTACCCCAATTCCATGGGCATGGTGGAGAAGATCCAAATAAGCATCTTGCTTAATTTGATCAGGTCTGCTCGAGTATGAAGCTTGCTGATGTAACTGAGGACCAGATCAAGCTAAGGGTGTTCCCTTTCTCTCTGAAGGATTCAGTCAATGAGTGGCTCTACTATCTTTCTCCAGGCTCCATAGATACCTGGACTAAGATGAAAGCGACATTCTTGAAGAAATACTTTCCTGCCACCAAACAGAACAATCTGAAGAAGATCTTGAGCAATATCGAGCAACAGGCTGGAGAAAGCCTGTATGATTATCATGAGCGATTCAAGAGACTGTGTGCAAGCTATCTGTATCATGGGTATTCTGATCAAGACCTGGTACTGTATTTCTTTGGTGGATTACTAGATGAAGAGCGCAGAATGGTGAATGCAGCTTGTGGTGGAAGCCTGATGAACAAGACACCAGCAGATGCCCTTCAGCTTTTTTCTGGGCTATTTGAGAACTCAAGGCAATTCAACAAAAGAACTGGCACTAAAGGAGTCAATGCTATGGACTCCTCTTCTGTTATAAAAGCTGAGATGGCGGAGTTGAAAGATATGATGAAGAGGTTCATGCTGCCAGGAACCCCTCAACAACTGAAGGCATTTGAAATCTGTGCTGATACACTTCACCCTACTAATGCCTGTCCACAACTCCAGGAACCTCAGGCTGAGGCTAATGTTGTAGGAGGCTATGGACCTCCTAGACCTTGTTTTGATCCCTATTCTAATACATACAATCCAAGATGGGCACATCATCCAAATCTGAGATATGGGAATCAGAATCAGCCTCAATTTAATCATCAACAAGGAGGAAATCAACAACCCAGGCAACCCTATGTTCCTAGACCTCCAATTTAGGGCCAAAGCAACTCATCCAATGCTGAGGAGTTGA
Organism: Fallopia convolvulus; assembly: GCA_964016875.1. Lineage (NCBI taxonomy): Eukaryota > Viridiplantae > Streptophyta > Magnoliopsida > Caryophyllales > Polygonaceae > Fallopia > Fallopia convolvulus. The sequence goes on from OZ024732.1 coordinate 283,576, forward strand.
TTGCCAGGCTAGCTATTACAGTAGAACAGATGGGTCAAACCACTCAAGCTAGCATCAAGAATATGGAGACTCAGATCAGTCAACTGGCTACCGTAGTGAGCAAATTGGAGGCCAGAGATTCTGGAAAATTGCTAGCACAACCCATCAGCCCAAGGGAGAATGTGAGTGCTATCACATTAAGAAGTGGAAGAGAGCTAAATAGAGACGTGGGGGTGAATGAAGATCCACGAACTGAAAAATTCAAAATTCTTGAGAACTCCTCCGCACCCGTGGAGAACAATGGCCGTGATCGCGGAACCTCAACTGAGAGCTCGGGGATTCTGATCGAAGACACCGCGACCGCGGTGACCAACTGCCGCGACCGCGGAGGCGAGGAAAAACCGGACACCGAAAAATCCGAACTTCCGCGACCGCGGGAAACTTTCCGCGGAACTGAAGCTGAACCCGAGGATTCTTACGTTCGCCCTCAGTTTCCTCCCATGAATTCACAGAAGCCGATTCCACCATTCCCTGAGGCACTCAAGGATACTAAGAAGCCAGAACAAGACAAAGATATCTTTGAGACATTCTCCAAGTGTGAGGTAAACATCCCTTTGCTTAATCTGATTAAAAGTGTTCCAAGATTTGCTAAATTTCTAAAAGAGTTGTGCACTATCAAAAGGAACCAAAAATTGAAAGGGAAACAGAAACTTAAGGTTATTGAACATGTCTCTGTTGTATTTCAAAGGCGTATGCCTAAAAAGTGCAGTGATCCATGCATGTTTAGCATTCCATGTATAATAGGAGACACTAAAATTGATAAAGCCATGCTTGATTTAGGTGCTTCTATTAATGTCATGCCTTATTCTGTTTATACTTCACTAGGCTTAGGACCTTTACATGAAACTGGTGTTATTGTTCAATTAGATGATAGGTCCACAGTCTACCCGAAAGGGATTGTTGAGGATGTTCTGGTTATGGTAGATAAATTGATATTCCCTGCTGATTTTTATGTGCTTGATATGGATCATGATGTGCATGCTGCTCCAATTTTGTTAGGTCGCCCTTTCATGAAAACTGCTAGAAAAAATTGATATGTGTAAAGGGGTTCTAACCATGGAATTTGATGGGGAAATATTTGAATATAGCATGGATAATGCTATGAAATACCCCCAGGATGATCACTCTCTATGCTCAGTTGATGTAATTGATCCTATTGTACAAGATGTATTTGATACTACTTGTGTAGATGAGTTGCAATCTGTTCTAGAGAATGACATAGATCCTGCATGCTTGGATTATGAATTGCTTGAAAGATATCATGAAATTTTTGCTAATCTGAATGCATGCTGTGAATCTCCTGCTGGTGCTTTGGCCATTGGGCCCATACCACTAACTCTCCCTTGCGAGAAATTGCTTCCTTCTGTAGTGCAGGCACCTGAAGTTGAGCTTAAACAGCTCCCTGAGCATTTAAAATATGCCTTCCTTGGAGATGGTGACACTTTACCTGTCATTATTTCTAACAAAATCTCCAAGGAGCAAGAAGATAAATTGGTGCAGGTACTTAATTAAAGAGCACAAGACAACACTAGGTTGGACCATTGCTGACATTAAAGGGATTAGTCCCTCTACATGTATGCATTAGTCCCCACACGAGTCCAGACTGGTTAGAGAGTCTGTATTGATTACCGTAAGCTGAACACGGTAACCAGAAAAGATCACTTTCCCTTGCCATTTATCGACCAAATGCTTGAGCGACTTGCCAGTCGTTCATATTATTGCTTTTTAGATGGCTATTCAGGGTATTTTCAGATCGCTATTGCACCGGAGCACCAAGAGAAAATGACATTTACGTGTCCTTTTGGCACTTTTGCATACCGCAAAATGCCATTTGGATTATGTAACGCACCCGGTACGTTCCAGCGGTGTATTGTAAGTATCTTTTGTGAATACATTGAGAATTTTATAGAGGTTTTTATGGATGACTTTACAGCACATGGTGATGACTTTGATGCCTGCTTAAACCATCTCTCCTTAGTCCTTCAAAGATGTGTAGAGACCAATTTGGTTCTAAACTCTGAGAAGTGTCACTTTATGGTTGAGCAAGGCATTGTTTTAGGTCATATAGTGTCATCCAGGGGTATTGAGGTCGATAAGGCAAAGATTGATATCATTCAGTCCTTGCCTTATCCTACTAATGTGCGTGAAGTGCGTTTTTTTTCTAGGCCATGCAGGTTTCTATCGCAAGTTTATTAAAGACTTTTCCAAGATCTCAGCCCCATTATGTGAGTTGCTGAAGAAAGATGTGCCCTATGAGTTCAATGAGGCATGCAAAAAGGCGTTTGATGAGCTGAAAACACACCTTACAAGTGCACCAATAATTCAAGCCCCAGATTGGTCTCAACCTTTTGAGATCATGTGTGATGCAAGTGACTACGCTGTTGGGGCTGTTTTGGGTCAAAAAGAAGCTAGAGCATCCCATGTTATACATTACGCTTCTATGACCTTAAATGATGCCCAAAGAAACTACTCCACTACTGAAAATGAAATGCTTGCTGTAGTGTTTGCTTTGGAGAAGTTCAGACAATATCTACTGGGGATAAAGGTGATAGTGTACTCAAACCATGCAACGCTTCGTTATTTGATGACGAAAAAGGAGGCTAAGCCATGACTGATTAGATGGATTCTCCTGCTAAGTGAGTTTGATATAGAGATCAGAGACAAAGAGGGAGCTGAGAATCTGGTGGATGATCATCTAAGTAGGCTTGTGCATGAAGAAAATACGCCAGGAAGCCAAGATCAGATTCAAGGACGTTTCCCTGAAGAAACATTGTTCGAGGTTCGAAACAACGATTCCACGATCGCGGTGAAGGAGTCCCGCGCCCGCGGTACTGCTACTGAGACGGGCAAAAATGTTGAAAATCATCCGCGATCGCGAGAATTCGATCGCACCCCCGGATCTGACTTTAACAGTGAAATCGATCCTCGGTTTGAAGAAGTTATTTTTGGGATCCATTCATTCCGGCCATGGTATGCAAATATTGTTAACTACCTCGTTTCAGGGGAGTTCCCACCTACTTTTACCAAGGCCTAAAAGGACAAGGTTCGTCATGAATCCCGATTCTATGTCTGGGATGATCCTTATTTATGGAAGCACTGCACATATCAGGTAATCCGACAGTGTGTCCCGGATTCTGAGGTACAATCTATCCTTTCTTTTTGTCATTCCTATGCATGTGGGGGTCATTTTGGGACTAAAAAAACTGCTAGGAAAATTTTAGAAGATGGATTTTATTGGCCTCATATTTTTAGGGATGCTTATGCTTTCTGTAAATCATGTGATCGTTGTCAGAGGGTGGGTAATAGTTCTAAAAGACATGAAAAGCCTCAAACTCGTATGATATTCTGTGAAATTTTTGATGTTTGGGGCATTGATTTTGTGGGACCCTTCCCCTCTTCTTATGGGAATCTGTATATTTTACTTTTGGTGGACTATGTTTCCAAGTGGGTGGAAGCAAAGGCCACTAGAACTGATGATTCAAAAGAAGTTGCAAGTTTTCTTAAGGACAATATTTTCTCAAGATTTGGGATTCCAAAAGCTCTAATAAGTGACAGGGGTACTCATTTTTGCAACAAGACTGTCAGTGCTTTATTGAAAAAGTATCATGTCACACAGAAGATCTCTACAACATATCACCCCAAGACCAATGGACAAGCTGAAGTGTCCAACAGGGAGATAAAAACAATCTTGGAGAAGACGGTGGCACCCAACAGGAAAGATTGGAGTTTGAGACTCAATGATGCTTTGTGGGCCTACCGTACTGCTTATAAGACACCCATTGGGATGTCTCCCTTCAGATTGGTTTATGGAAAAGGCTGTCACTTGCCGGTGGAACTTGAGCATAAAGCTTATTGGGCGGTCCGAAAATGCAACTTCAATATCAAAGATAATGGAGAGTTCAAAAAATTGCAATTGCAAGAGTTGGAAGAGCTGAGATTGGATACTTATGACAATGTTGTGAATTACAAGAACAAAAAAAAAGCATGGCATGATAAGAACATCCTAAGGAAGGAATTCAAAGTTGGAGATAAGGTCCTTCTCTTTCAGTCTCGTCTCACACTCTTCCTAGGCAAACTCCGTTCTAGATGGGCTGGACCGTATACAATTACTCAAGTCTTTCCACATGGGGCTGTGGAACTATTGTATGGGGACTCTCAAAGTGTTTTTAAGGTTAATGGTCAAAGATTAAAGAAATACCACGAGGGAGTCAGCCAGGAAGTGCTAGAAGAGGTGGGTCTTGATGATCCGACCCCAATTGCTAATTAAAAAGACACTAATATCGAGCCAACGACATTAAACAAAGGCGCTCCTCGGGAGGCAACCCGAGGTAAGTTTTCTTTTTCTTTATTTTTTTCTTTTCTTTAGTTTTTAGTTTTAGTTTTCCCTTTAAATCTTGTCGGACTAACATGCAGGTACTAGGTTCGAACGAACAAAATATTTTGGGGAATTTATTCCTCAAAATACACGAATAAAGGCGAACAGGTACCCAGTAAACAGCTCCGCGATCGCGGAGGTCCCTCACTGCGGGATATTAATTTAAAAAAAATAGGAATTGACGGAAATTGTCGGATTTGCCCTTACTCCAACCGGCCGGCCCTACCATTTCTTTTCTACCTCTAATTCATCTTCTACCTCCATCCACTCCACCATTCAACCATTATCAAACCTTTAATACCTCCATAACCTCTCAAACCCAATTTTTCCAACTCCACAAAAATCAAATCTAAACCCGCTTTCTTCATCCTTTCATATTCTAAACACAAATCCATCATCCAAATTCCTAAATTCCCACCCAAAAACCTACAAATTCAAATCTAAAATCCAAACAAAACTTTTCTAAATCTCCCTCAAAACCTCTCCAAATCCACTCATTCCTCTCGGATTGTCCAATAGCAAGACGCCGCGAAGCCCCGCGAGCCACCGCGATTCAGTTCGGAGCCACCGCGAGCCACCGCGTGGGAAAATCCAGAGTCCGCGATTGCGCGATCGCGGCGACCACCATCCGCGCCCGCGAAACTGCTGCAGAAGCCGATAAATTCCATTTTGTGAGTCTGATTTCGCCCTTTCCTCGGTTTATGCATTACTATGTCTTATCCGGTTACACTCAGTAGGGATGAGAAGGGATTGTGGAATGGATTGATAAGAAAACCATGTTGTCTGCTAAATTTTTCCATGCACCGACATTATATTCGTTGGGTTTATATCAGTCGGTTCATCAGTTATTACAGCAGGGTGGTTTAGGTGGTTTGATCCATTTGCATGCATATACATACAAGCCTCTAGTATTGGAGTTTCTGGTTACTTACAAAGAGCTTGATGATGGTAGTATTAGCTTGATGATGCTGTATTTCATATAGCATAACTAGGACTAGATAGTACATTTTATATATAGATTTAGGTCCATTTAGTGCTTGTAACGACATATAAGTAGAAGACCGAGGACTTGAAGGAATTGGAAGAATTGAAGTCGGGATGAGAAGACCGAGAAGTGAAGGCCGCGGAGTGGAGTGCCCGCGGTGGAGCCTAGATTCAGTGCCGCGCTCGCGGAGGTATAAGGCCGCGATCGCGGAGTCAACGTTGACTCGGATTTGATTTTCTACAGGTCTGCAATCGCGGAGGTTGTTCACCGCGCTCACGGAGGTCCACGTCAGCATAATTCCGAGGAGGCGTTTGCTCTATCTATCTGTTTTTATTTTATTATTCTTGAGTATTTTATTTCATACGCTTAGTTCGAGACTATTTAGACCTAGTTTTTCAGCCTTGTTTTGTATTCGCTCTTAGACCTAATTTCAGACTTCTGTGTTTTTGTCATGGAGAACTAAACTCCCTAAATTCTATTCGAGTTGAAGCTTTTCAGACTCAAGTTGTTGTGAGATTCGTCTATTCAGGTTTATTTCTACAGGTTATTTCAATTCTCTTGTGCGTAATTTATATTGATTGTGTTGATTTGTTCAGGCCTAGCTAACTTGTTGGAATTAATATTATCTATTGCTAGATTTAGGTTTTCTCGTAACAAAGCCTGATTTTTGTAGCAACTCAATTGATTTAGGACTCGTTGGACTAAAACAATTGAGAAGAAAATTGAATGCATGTTGATTGTTTGACTCGTTGGAATTCAATTGCATGTATCTTGTTTATCCTTGTTCTTAATGCTAATATCTTTATTATTAATTATCGTTTCATGAATTGTTTGGATGTTATGTTGCATGTCTCGTTGCCATGTTATAATTATAGGAATAACTGAAAGAAATAACTTGTTTGAATCTGGGATCAATAACTTGAGGAAGAAAAGTAGATACTTGAATATGATTGATTTTCCCTAATTGATAAAAATCCAACTTTTGCATTGTTTGATTGCTTGCTTTGTTTGTTTCAATTCTTAGTTTCTAGTTTTAAATTCCAAAATCCCCCCTTTGTTACCTCTTTGAGTTGATAATAACAAAACTTAGGATACAAATGTCTCTTGGGTTCGGCCCCGACTTACTGACTATACTAGTTTAGTAACTAGGGAATTATTTTTGATTTGGCATCAACGATTTTAAGCCAGTCACGCAGTTCAGCAGATTTGCTTGTTCATGCATGATCCCTGGGATGGTCATCTTGCAGCGCTAAAGCGCATTATTAGATATATTCACGGTACACATTCTCTTGGCATCAGCATACAGCCGACCCCTGTTCCATCTCTAGTTGCTTACACAAATGCCGATTGGGCAGGTTGTCCTGACACTCGCCGTTCTACCTTTGGTTATTGTGTCTTTCTGAATGACACACCGGTGGCTTGGTCTGCCAAACGATAGTCAATCATTTTACGCTCCAATGCAGAGAAAGAAAATCGGGGTGTTACCAACGTCGTCGCCGAGCGCTCCTGGTTGCGAAATCTTCTCCTTGAACTTCATTGTCCGCTCTCTCGTGCTTCACTGGTATACACTGATAATGTGTCTGCACTTACTTGGCCAATAACTTGGTTCAACATCAGCGCACCAAGCATATTGAGCTGGACATACACTTTGTTCGTGAGAAGGTTGCACAAGACATGTTCGTGTGTTACATGTACCATCATCATTTCAGTATGCCGATATTTTCACAAAGGGTTTTCCAAGACAATTATTTCTTGGTTTTAGAGACAGTCTCACTATTAGGTCTCCTCCCGTTTCGACTACGGGGGTGTAATAGTATGTATATTTATTATTGACCTAACTTATTGTACAAAGCCTTGTAATCTCTATATATACTCAAATAATGTGAATGAAAACCCTCAAGGGGAATTTATCAATCTCTGTGTGTTCCAATAAAAACGATCATCTAAAATCACATCCACAAGATGTTCTTGTTCTACAAGATATACAGTATGATCATCCAAATTTGCATATCTCCTTTCTCTATTGGATCTTTGTAGTGACACTTCTTTAGGTTGTTGAGTTTGATATATGTGAGGAACTTTAATGTTGTCTAAAACCGAAGTTATTTCTAGAATGCATTATAATTATACCCTGATTGCTTTCAATGATAACACTTGATAGAGAAACTAAATTCTCTTCTTAAGACAACTTCATCAAAGAGATGATAGAGAAATTAAATTCTTTTCTCAACCACATATTCATCAAAGAGATGTTCCTCAATCCTTCCCCTCCAAACTCTACATCCTCAAGTAACTTTCTTATTCCGTAGAAACACTAACATTTGTAGTAACACTTGAAATAAACTATCAAATGTTTCTAGGTTGTACTTTACTTGAGAGCAAGACAAATTTAAGAAATGTAACTTTCTTTATAGGTCACAATTGACATTTAGGCACATTTCTTCTTAAAAAGTCCAAACATTTTTCTTAATAACAAAAGAAGCAAAATTCCTTATTTAATCCTTATTATGCTTCTTTTATTTCTAAACAGAATAAGGTTAACTTTAGTCAAGTTATTTTCTTTATTTTGCCCTTTTCTTTATGTTTTAACCGATGAGAACTTTATACTAGATTTATCGCTTTTAGTAAAGCATCATTTAATCTCAACGGGAAACACTTTGAGATTCTTAATCTCTTTTTTACTTAAAGGTTTCAGAAATGGTGTTGTTCATCATGATCATATGACCTTAGCAATTAGAATGTTCCCACATCTCAAAAAAATATCTTATCTTAGAAAGAGTCAAATTTGTAGGAGAAGGAGTTGTTCTATCTGTATGCAAAGTCAAGATCCATACACCCATACAACGTCATCCAATTACTTAAGGTTGACATAGTTAAAGATTGAACAATAACTTAAAGCAGCAGATACTATCATTAGATTTACTAAAACGAGAGAAATATAAATAAGAATTTGCATTGTGAATCAAAATTACCAACAATATAAATTCAAGAATTGTACAACCCATCTCAAGATACCAAGTGCAACATTAATACCAAGTCTTTGGACAATTGTATCAACTGCTAGTTGTACTCTTAGTGTAATGATCAAACATTGACAATAATTCATAACAAATAATAAATTAATCTTTGGATGAATCTACTATTCATATATATAACTTTATAATTGTCACATGTTTACCCTTACAAGTATGTTTGCAATCCGGCCAAGCACTAAACTACATTTGGGTCGAATAGTACTTGCATTGACATGCATACATACAACATTCAACATTTCTTATGAACAATCTACACAAGAGAGGTCACTTTGGCGACATCATGCTTCAATCCATTCAATTAAAATGTTGAACATGTACAATCCAATACATATAATCACTGGAAAACATAAAATCACAATCTTCTACACAAAACATATATCAAAAGAGTAATGTGCGTGGATATAATGAGCAAAAATTTTGTTGGTCAGAATTCTTTAAAAAACTAATCTTAAATTTCCTTTATAACAATTCAAATACCAAATGTGTCTCCAATGCCCCCACAAAAATTGAAAAGTATAAAATAAAATTGACCATAGTCTTCAAAACACAACACCTTCATCCTATTAGTCAAATGTCCAAAGAGACCTCTAGGCCCATATGGAAAAATAGAAAAAAAAGGTGAGAAAATAAAGTCCACAATGCACATTCAAATATCCTTAGGTTTCCCAAAAAAAAACATTATGGAAATTTCAAGTATAACTCTCTAGTAAACCCTTAAGGACCACTTAAAATCCTATCAAATCATAGCCTTTCTTTGGACCGACTACCATTCACATGGATAAAGCCCTTTATAATTAAACTTTCTTAAATAAGATACCTAGCACAACTTGACATTCAATGTTTGCACTAAAATATCGATTGTAAATGGTACTCTCAATGCCATAATCAAATATTAATAATATATCTTTTCAAATAAAAGCCTTTCTTTGGACTGACTACCATTCACATGGATAAAGCCCTTTATTACTAAACTTTCTTAAAAAAGATACCTAGCACAACTTGATTTTCAGTGTTTGCACTAAAATATCAATTGTAAATGGTACTCTCAACCCCATAATCAAATATTAATAATATATCATGTCAAATAATAGCCTTTTTTTGGACAGACTATTATTCACATGGATAATATCTTTTTATTATCAATATTATTATCACATGTGTATTTATTACTTGGCCAAATATTAACCTTCCTTTAGGCCAATCAATATTCGCATAAATAAGAATATACAATCCTTATTTTCCAAATTAAATTAATACACACATACCAAAATTATCTTTATAGCATGCTTACTGATCCAATACTTCAATTAATTTAATTTGAAACTATAATTATATCAAAAGTAATTAGTTCAACTTATTATCCAAATGAAAAGCTTACTAGTCTTGATTAAGCATTCAATAACTTGTTAACACCAGAGATTGGCTATACATAGTAATACTAATACTAATATGAGTCTGGTTCATGTGCGAATGAGCGCCCAGGTGCGAAATAAGAAAGAACAAGAGTCGTTGGATGAAGAAAAAATCAAAGGCGCTGATCATTTCACTTAAAAAGGGGAAAACGACACTGACGAATTATTCGCGTATTTTTTGAAAAAAAACGGAAATAGGACGCGCGCCCAGATTGTTCGTAAATATTGTGGATTTGTTCATTAACACTGTGAGTTTGTTCATCAAAACTATGAGTTTGTTCATCAAAACTATGATTTTGTGCATAAATAAACTATTGCTTGTGCATCAAAAACCTATTGTTTGTACATAAAAAATGAACAATTGTGTATCAAATTTATATGCAATATGTTCATCAAAATTGTGATTTTGTTCATAAAAAACAAAAATAGGACATTGTGATTTTGTTCATCAACACTGTGATTTTGTTCATCAATAATGTAATTTTGTTCATCAACACTGTGATTTTGTTCATCAAAATTGTGATTTTGTGAATAAATGAACTATTGTTTGTGGATCAAATATCTATTGTTTGTATATAAAAATGGATGAATGTGTATCGAAATTGTATGCATTAATATATGTGTTCATCATAATTAGCCGTATGTCAGACAAAACTAATTGTTTTGATGTCGGTCTTGGTATTGTCTTATTTGACTCCTTTGGATTTGTCATTGTTGCTACTGTGAAACATGTGGCTACTTCTTGGGCTCCAAACATAGCTAAATGAGGCATAAGCACTCCTATTCGGTTTGCAAATGGCTTGTTCTCTTATCATACATCATATTATTGCAAATTCAGATAATTTATCTATTATCCTTTGCATTCAAGCTTCTACATCAACATTAACTTATTTATTTACTATATTGAGCACTTTATTCGTTTTTTTGTTTGTGCTCATATAGGTAGACATGAAAATTGTGTAGATAGTCCTAAATGTACAAATTGATGGTATTGACACATAAAAATAAGTTTATTTCAATTCACAAATAAAGGTATAATAAATGAACCAACAAGGTTATATCAATGAAGAAATAGCGGTATATTCATTAACAAATAGGGTATATCAATGAACAAACAATGGACACACAAGGTTATATCAATGCATAAAAAAGGTTATATCAATGAACAAATACGGGTATATTAATGAACAAATAGGGTATATCTATGAACAAACAATGGACAAACAAAAGTTATATCAATGAACAAAAAAAGATTATATCAATGAACAAATAGGGGTATATCCACGAATAAATAGAGTATATCAATGAACAAACAAGGTTATATCAATGAACAAATATGAGTATATCAATGAACAAACAAGTTATATCAATGAAAAAATATAAGTATATCGATGAACAAATATGGGCATTGCGACCTCTTGATCCAGGCTTAGGTTTGTCTAAACTTGATGTCTAAGCATGGTAATCCATGGAGGTTGCGAAGCTTGATCCGTCATGGCTTCTAAATGATCTAGAAGAACATGAGTTGCATCTTGTATCTTCTTGTTTCGAGTTCTTGTGATTGGTGATGAGGTATTTTTGGTGGTCGTTATACCTATCAAAGAACCTAACTTAACCAAACTTAGTAGAATGGTAAGTAAGGGTCGATCCCACAAGGACTCGTGTAAATGTGCTTTACTTCCGTGCCTAGTAATAGAACTATATGTGGTTTTTATGATTGAATATTCTAAACTACTATACAACATTAAAGTAAATATGAATGCAAGGATGTTTAAATCAAATAAGAGACAAATGTGTTCAACTAGTTAAATCCATCATAACATTACTTTATTGATCATTGATTCTCTTGATTCTCTTCTCACTTGAATAATCTATTGTAGATTATGATCCTACTAAGGATTATGACCTGAACTTCAGATTTAGTTGATAGAAATACCAATCTAACAACCCTAATCATCTAACAACCTAGAAGACCTTCTAGATTCAATTAGACAAAAACATAATGATTCAAGTTATCAATAGAAACAAGCACTTAGAGCAACCAGACATCTAAGTGACTTGTGAATTTATTCCCTTCTTTAACCAACTCGTCCAACCGGTACTAAGTTGATTAAAGTTCTACTCTTGATCAAATTAACTCCGACCGGTAATTAATAAGATTTACAGAAATTCAATTTGGTAGCTAATCTAACAAAACCCTAGTTTAGATTCAATTAAGCATAGAGAATAAACTCTATTCAAGTTTGTTGAGACTCAATCAAACCTAATCAATCTAACCTCACAATAATATGAAATGTATGATTTCATTAACTAGTCAAACACAATAGAATTTAGCAATGCATACTTGAATTAAAGAAAACTTATAAAAGGTTCAAAAGTTGCCTCTAGAGAGAGGAAACCCTAGACTTCAAATTATGGTCAAAGTTATGAAAGAGAAACTAAAAACAAGGTTTAAATACCCCAAAGGTTTCCAAAGATCAAATTATCCCAAAATACATCTTAACACATCAGAACACATCAACTCAAGCCCAACTCGAAGCCCAAAACATAGCCCAATGTCGGCCCAAACATCTCCGCACAAAGACAGATGGCGCAGTCTCCCTCCTTCGTTGCGCGGTCGCGCACCCTGTCATTATGCCCGCGCCATGGCCTCGGTTCAAAATTCATGTGACACTTCAAAGGCTCTTTTCACCCCCTTCGAGTTGGAATTTGCACTCAGAGTAAAAATATGAATTGTATATCTTCGAGTTAGATTTCTAGTGATAATAAATTCAGCTTCATCCGACCACTATAACTCCCAAAACAAGCATTGCAAGATAAAGGTGTCAAAACAAGACTCCAATGCATGGCCCAAATTTAACCGTTCTTTTCCCACAACCTCTTGGGCCTTAGCTCTTCCAATCTTTACTTGCACCACTTTAAGCTTCATCATTATCCTCCACAATCATCTAAGGTCCATCCCGTCCATGCTTGTTTATCTAAAGATCTATAAAATCGAACAAAACAAGCGCAAAACCCGAATTTCCTAGAAAACCTAAAAACCTCATAACTTAGACTAAACAAAGCAAAAACCATGCAAACCAAACATAAATATGCATCCTAATCACTACCTAAATGCAAGCTATCAATTGGTCCGTCAAATGACACCTTTAGCTTTTCTTCGACGTCATTAGGAGTCATAGACAGATGTTTGACATCGATTATTGAACTTGAAAATAGAAGACCTTTGGGGTTTAACTTTTGCTTATATGTTGTAGACAACTTTGAAGTATTGTAATGACCTTATCTTTAACAATCAGAACACCATTTCTGGTTTGAAAATAATTATATGTGCATAAAAAACAAGATAATTGATGTTCGCATTTCTAGTATAGTTTTTAGTAGGTTTTCTTTGCTTATTAGGATTAGTTTTGTTAAGTTTAGGTTTAGTTTTGAGTGTTTTTAGATAGTTTTGCATATTTCTATGAAAAGAGTGGAAGCTAAGCTATTTTGTGTATTTTGTAGGTTTTAGCAAGGAAAAGAGCTATATGGAGCTGAATTTGGAGCATTACAGTGAAAGACGGAGGAATACAAGATTGAAGAAGTCAGAGCTCAAGATTACGAGAGGAAGTGTGGAAGAAAACAAAAGCCCAGGCTCGTTAACGAGGCTGTGAGGGCTCGTTAACGAGGCCACGAAGGAGAAGATTTGAAGGTTGATTTTATGATTCACCGATCCTGAGCGGGAATTTATTTCCGTGTCGGTTGAGTATCTTTTTAGAATCTTTTAGGGTTATTAGAGTATGTATTTTAGGTCTTATTATCTTCTTAGATTTTGTTTCTATCTTTTAGAGTTTTATTTCTATCTTTTTAGGAAAGTTTATATCTTTTAGCCTTTTTAGTTTTTAGCTTTTTAGTATAAATACCCTTCTATCTAGCATAGAAAGGGAGAGGAGATTAGAGAGAGACAATTCTAGAAGTCGAATTAGAGAAGAGAAGAAGAGGAAGAACCGAGGGCGAGTCGAGTACGAGGGTCGGTGGACGAAAGTTACCGAGTTCGTTGATCGAGTTTTGGTTCGGTGTTTTGTTCTTTTTTCGATTTTCTTCTTAACTTTTGTAAGACAGATTTTTCTATTTAATTTTAGTAGTGATTTGTTTTTCAATGTTTTCTTATATTGAGTTTATTTGTTTAGTAATTATGATTAGTGAGTAGTCTTCTTTTCTAGGATCAGGGTTAAGCTCGACATAGTTGAGCATGTTTAATAAGTAAGATTGTGTGTTGAATGCCTTTTATCTTTTATTGAGATTGTTTGTTGTGCTTATACCGAAACGAAAGTTGAGGTAATTTGAGTTTTTAACTTGATTGAAAGAGAAAGTTAGTAACTTGAAGGTTGATATTGTTTGAATACGAAAGTTTCAAGCTTTAGATCCAAAACAAGCAATTGAGTGAATTAGGATGCGAAAGTTGGTTAATTTACTTGATAGTCAACAAAAGTTGATGACTCTATATGTTTAAAGGCATGATCTTATCTTCTTACGAGTTTATATGCTTGGCTATGTTGTGGTGTCCCTAGTCCTAGATCTTTTTTTTGTTTGAATTATTTTAAGTGAATTTTCGTTGCTGAGTTACTTGCCTCGGTACCGAATTTATTTAGGTTGTTATTTGAATATTTTTGTGTTCGGTGGTTCGTTAACGACCCTGACAACGTCGTTAACGAGGCTACTTGTGAGTGTTTTTGTTTGCTTTTTAATAGATTGATAAACGAACAACCTTGCTTCCTGTGGAACGATCCTGACTTCGCTGTACTCAGCGGGGTTTTGACTATAAATTTATTTGTTGTCAAGAAACCCTCTCAACAATAATATTGTATTCATACCCATAGATAAGGATAATATTGTATTCATACCCATAGATAAGGTTAAAAAGTTCGAAATCGATGAACATTGTTATCAAAAACTCGATGCACAATTAGTTAGTATTGATGAACAAATGGTAAATATGGATGAACAAATCGCTAGTTTCGAAATAATACGGGAAAAATTCGTCCGTGCCGTATTTAATTGAAAAATACGCGAATAATACGGGAAAAATTCGCTCGTGCCATATTTTATCTTTTTTAATGAATATTTAATCAGGGACGATTTTTTGGAATGGACGAGCGAGATTTATTCTTAATTCTCACCCGGGCGACCATTCTCACACGAATCTTTTTCTACTAATATTATTATCACCAAATCACATATATTGATATACATTATATGTCCCAAGATATCAATTCACTCATTAAAATCCAAAGGAGTGAATTAATGAGACCTTGAAATCAGTACACTTAAGTTGGATAATAATATCATATCTTAATTTCACAAATATATATACATTTAACAAGAACCAAACCAAATCGGCTTAATTGAAACGTACATATATAAATAACAATTCGTATAAACAAAATTTAAAAAGTCTAACTTACTTATTAATTAGTGCATATTAGTTAGTCAAACTATCCAACCCTCAACATACAAATAGTAAGGCACGAATATCAGTACATATTCAAGTTTGCAAATCAAGTCTCGTATAGTAAGACACATGAATACATCGAAAATTCAAATCCTTCAGTGTTGAAAAGCGCAGACTGTAATTCAACCAAACAATTTATGACCAATTGAACGGAGTCAATCAAAACCCTAAAATCATAATAACCAGATCTAATAACCTAATATGATCATGACTCTGATACCACTTATTAGAATTTTAATCCTTGTTAGAATTTTAGTCCTCTTTAAAAGCCAGGACCGAAATTCCATCTAGGTGTTTCAAAGGGGGGTTTGAGGGTTTTCGATTTGAGAATTGAATTGGACAATCCTTGGGCTATCTTCTTCAACCTTTGGACTAAAATCCTTGGTTGAATTCAGAAAGGTTCGTGCACAACTCATCCAACACAACAACAACACTCAACAAAGACAAAAACCACAATTCTAGGGCAATTCACAAGCAATTTCGAAATGGTAACAAGGGTAGCTCCTATGAGCACTTGTAACCCTAGATGCTCAATCAAAGGTCAAAGTAAGGAGTACCTTGCGTGGCTCTAATACCATGTGATGAAGGATCTTGTTGTTGAATCGGTGCAAGGCAATCCCAACGTTTGACCCAAGCAAACTCTTCAAGAGATGGTGGAACTCAGTGCTTGAACTTTGTTTGGGATCACAAGGGTAGATCTCCATCGTCCGGACTCGGAAATGGGTGATTATAAAGCCCAGAATTAGATTTTTGAGTGCTCTTTAATACCTCAAAATTTAAGATCCATATGATGAGTGATTCGAAAGTTATGGCTTTTACATTGAAAGGCTGTAGGAACCACCTGGATGGAATTTCAGTTTGTTAAAGGATGGCGACAAGGGGGCTTCTTGGTGGCACCAATGGAGGATGATGGTGGACGACTTTGTTGTGAAAAGGTGGGGATGGAATTTTATGGTGAGGTTGGATATGGACGACCCTTCGAAAGCATGTGACTCACCTCTCGAAAACACGAACTAGAAGGAATCAACCTAGGATATGACTCACCTAGATCCTTCGATCTTGGATTGATGTGACTCACATTCCGAGGAGTCTAAACTAGAAATTTAAGGGAAAAAAGGGAATATTGATTGCTAAGATGAAGGAGAAAAGGGTTGGCGTATGTTTTTCATCAATCTTGTCTAACTAGAAAACTAGAGCCCAAGTGACATATAAAGAAAGACCTAAGGGCAAAAGTGACATTTGGATTGGGAAAAGTTTAACAAATAACAAAATAGATGCAACATTTCCAAATGTCATAAAACACTCACACAAGCCAAGCAATGAACCACACAAGTCATGACCTTCTAACAAGACAATCACGCCTCACTTTCTCTCGTTTTGATGGCCTTAGCATAATCACATCAGTTATTGTCTCATTTCATAAATTATCTTCTCCCAAAGCCTATGTTATTATACTACTACCAATTAAGAACCCACTCTCCTGGTGAAACAAAATTAATAGAAGCCTTTTAAGCACTTAGATATCTAGATGGTAAACCAAATGTGTCCCACTCTCGTGATGCATTAAATTTAACTCAAACACCTAGAAGTTCTATAACAATTAACCACATGAGAAACTAATCTCAAGTTCAATTCTAGTTTTTCCAAATAGATAGAACCACCTCTTGATGTGTTCTCTCTATTTTGTTTACTCACATAAACTACCACCTCTCGATGTGCAATCTAAGCAAGACTCTAACAAGTTTAAACCTATTAGATTAAGCTCCTAGAATCAAATCATATTACTTTTCCAACTTAATTCAAGAAAAAGGTATTGATTTTGATCTGCTTCACATTGTTGGGATCCACCCAACCCTAGAACTATATAGTTTAGCCTAGCATAAAAGAATTCAAAATTAAAGCAATAAAATTAAACATGGAATTAGAAAAGATAAACAATAATTAAAATAGAAAACTTACTAGGAATTCAATTGAAAGAACATGTAGATCCAAATGGCAGTAATTCTCCAATTCAAAGCAAGCAGAACTCAAAAACTCTAGAAAATCTCTTCTCTTTTTGTCCAAAATAGAAAATAGAATAATAATGCCTAAAGTCCTCTCTAAAAGAGTTTTCTATAAAGTATTTATATTAAAAGGCTAAAAATATCCAAAAAGACATCATAAAAAGATAGCCATATGCGCAAGAAATCCAAACTCACGAGACTACCTAAGGATGTAATGATCGAGATGGGCCATGGTCACGACCGAGACCAACACTTAGACCATTTTTCTCCCCTATTCTGATCACGACGTTCATCTCTAGCATATTTCCTCGTTTGTAGCACCAATCTTTAACCTCATATTCTCATCTTGTAAGCATCCTCAAAGGCTTGATTCATCTCTCTATGACTCCTCTAACACCATTAAGCTCCTTAATCAACTTTAAACCCCGAAAACATCTTTAAAAGCCTGAAAACACACACAAAGCCTGTGTAGATGTCCATACTACGAATAATACTAGAAATCAACACAAAATGTAAAACCTAAGCTAGAAAAGGAAAAAACCAAATCTTATATGCTCATGCAAAACTGTGTAAAACTATATGACATAACCAGAATCTAGGGAGTTGATTAGAGTTGATTGAGGTGGTTATACATATTTGGATACTGTTTCTCTTACTAGATTGACTATTTAAAAATCCTGTCTTTTATTTAATGCTTAATATCTTTTGGTTTAGATAAAAGTCAAAGTTGTTCCACTTGACTTAGCCTATGATTTTTAGGATCTCTAGATGCTTTTTATCTTCTATCTTAATTTTTCTATCTTTAAGTCTTCTAGATAAAATAGGACTAGTTTAACACTATATAAACTCAAGGTTTGTAATCAATTTTGCTTACGTTCAAATTAATCCAAGTTAACGTTCATATAGTAGAGTTTCTCCTCCTTGCTTGTGTTTGGGCGTCACAAATTTTTTTTTTTATTTTTCTTTGTTCGAACAACACAAACAGAAGCCGTCTCTTTCGCTAGTTTGAGTCATTTCTTTGATTTGACTTCTCCTTAGACTGAGACCTAGTCTTGTGGTTCTCACATCCCCTTGCTTAACTGAGTGTTAGTCTTGACGATTCGCATCCTAGCACTAGTCTTGTGTCGTTGAGACCTAATTTTAGTCTAGGCTTGAGACTGACTTGTTCGACACCCTAGTGTTGGACCAACCTCAAAATCACAAATTCCGTGCAAGACAACCAGTGTTTCTGCCTCTCGAATTCCACGTTGGCTAAGACTCGAAGTCTGACTTGCCATCCAAGACAAGATCCGACCCAATCTTAGCAATCCAACACCCTTCACGTAGTCCGAATGCTTCGGCCAGGTTGTGTGTTTCTTCTTAAGAAGGTTTTGTATGGGATTAAACAAGCGTCGCCTGCCTGGTTTTACAAAGTACGGTCCTTCTTGTTGCATCATAAGATTGTTTCTTGTTAGTTTGACACTACATTATTTATTCGGCGACCAGATCATTCAGTGTTGTATATTCTTATTTATGTTGATGCTCTAATTGTTATTTGTTCTGTTGTTGATAAGATTGATGCCTTTATCCATCTTATGAATGATATGTTTTCCTTAATTGATATGGGTAACTTACACATCTTTCTTGGAATTGAATTGAAGCGTTCTTGTGATCATATTCTGCTCACTTAGGAGAAATACATTATTGATTTACTTTTTAAGAGCAAGACGAAGGATGCTAGGTGATTGCCCCCTGCATAGTCCAATTCTCGTTTAATACAAATTAGTGATCATGTAGTGATCATGTTGTTGACCCATAGTTGTATAGGAGCATAGTTGGCAACTTATAGTATGTGACTATCATTCGACTTGAGATTTATTATGTTATCGTGTTTGTTAGTTTATGCATGATCCTTCCGAGATACATCGGCAAGTTGTCAAATGTATACTTCGTTACCTTAAAGTTACAATTTTTTTCTAATCTTATGTTTTGGCCGGCTACATATAATAGGCTTGTTGCTTTCTCTAATGTAGGATGGGCATCTAACATTGATAATTGTTGATCAAATGATGGTTTTGCTATCTACAATGGTGGAAATCTAATCACTTGAGCGTATAAAAAGCAACATGTTGTGGCTAAGTGATGTTCATGTTTTTAGTATAGTTTTAGGTGTCTTTCTTAGGTTGTTTGGTTTAGTTTTAATAAGTTTTAGAGTTAGTTTTGTGTATTTTTGGATAAGTTTACATATTTTGTGAAAAGTATGGAAGCTACTCCGTTTTGTGTCTTTTTGTAGGTTTTTGAAGCGGAAAAGAGCGTTTTCAAGCAAGCTGAAGTCGATTAGTTTATGGTGGAGTGCATGAGGAGAAGAGAAGGAAGAAAACATATTTAAAGGTCCAGGAAAAGTCTAAGACAAGTTGTGAAAATTGTTCACAAACCCGAAAAAGAGACCTCGTTACCGAACTGTGATGTCCGCCTTTTTAGTCATGTTTTTAGGGTGTGTTTTTGTGTCTTTTGAGTCTTTTTCTTTAGTTTTGTGTTTTGTTTTGAGTCGTTTGTGTAACTTTTCGTATTTTCATGAGATATGGAGTCGACATAAGCTTTGGTGGTGTTTTGTAGGTTTTTAGAAGCTTTTTGGAGCACTTTTTGAAGAAAGGAGCAAAGCCGATGAAAGATAGCACTCAAGAAGGAAGTGAAGATGAAGATTAAACGCTCAAGTAAAGTCAATAAAGATGAAGTTTGAGCTTGGAAAAAGATTGAGAAATTCGTTACAAGAACATAGGAAAAAGAATCGAGTCAAACGGAGTTATAACGAATCCTCTACGCAATTTTTACTCAAGGCTGTTCGAAGTGCTGAACATGGTCGGTGACGACCCACTTTGGGTCGTTAACCGAGCCACCCCGAGAGTAGAGGAGATCCGAGTCGTTGCACTTAATGGGCTTTTATCCTATTTCCTTTTATGTTATTAGATAGATAGAAGGGGTATATCTTATTAGAAGATATTATTTCCTTGTAGATAGATTTAAGATAGATTAGTTTCTCTATAAATACTCTTGTCTACCCTTTAATTTGCTCTACACAATCAATTGCCTTGGAGGGCAAGTAAGGGAGGAGGAGAGAACAGAGACGATTGAGAGGGAAGAGACGAGATTGTGGAGAAGAACTATCATTTTGGATTCAAGTTGTAAGCTTTCCCTTTTATTTAATATAGTTGTTTAATTATGATTTGTGAGTAGTCTTCCTCTCTAAGGTTGGGGTTAAACCCAACAATGGTTGTGCATGCTTGTTTATGATCATGTTTTGATTGTTTTTATTGCATGAATCTTCTCTCTTGTTCTTAACTCCTTGAAACGAAAGTGGATTGGAATTTCTCATTCATAGTTGAAGCGAAAGAGGAAACCTTGAATCAGAAAAGTCAATTTAGGGTTTTGAAGCGAAAGCGGATCTATCCTAGTTGAAGTAGAAGAGATTAGATAGTAAGTTTATTGATAGGACGAAAGTTGATTGATTTACTTGCTTAGGTTGATTAAAGTTGACACCTTTATGTGATAAAAGCATGATCTATGTGTTTCATGAGCGTGTGTATGCATGATTGTTGTTGTGGGGATACCCTAAACCTTAGAATTTCTCTTCCTTGATAAAAACTCCTTGCTTTTGATTGATTGCTTGCGTGAAAAGTAACAAAACTTGATACTCACAATCTTCCGTGGACAAACCTGACCTCCCTGTACTCAGTGGGGTCTTGATATAAATTTATTTGTTGTCAAGAAACCATCTCAACAACCTGTGAGGGTCTGTACCGAGCTATGTAGTCAAGTTTTTATCCAAGGAATTCAGCAGAGTCTACCGACCCTGTGCAAGTCGTTACTGAGGTGACATGTGTCGGTACGCGGTGCCAACTTTCGAACATTCTATCTTTTATTTTGTAATATTTTAAGTTTAGAAAGTTTTTATCCTTTAGATCTTTATTAGATAGCTTTCTCTAGTATAAATACCTTTGTTCTAGCCTAGTTTTAGGAGAATTGGACGTTAGAAGTCAGGGGACGTTAGGAGTTGGACGTTAGAAGTCAAGAAAGGTTAGGAGTTGGACATTAGAAGTCAGGAAACGTTAGGAGTTGGACGTTAGAAGTCACGAAATGTCAGGGATGGACGTTAGAAGTCAGGAAACGTTAGAAGTCAGAAGACGTTGGAGAGAACTCGATCAAGAGGGCGAGTTCGAGCCTGTTTCTTGTTCGATTTCTTTGTTCTTCGTTGTCATGAGTCGTGAACGTGGTTGTTTGTAAGACGAGATTTCTTTAATTTCAAGTAAGTTTTAATTCGATGTTCTCTTTCAATAAAGTTGTTTGTTTTGATCTAATCATGAGTGAGTAGTTTACTTTTCTAGGATCGGGATTGAAACCCGACATAGTTATGCATGGTTGAATAAATGTGTTGATGTTTTGATTGCCTTCTATTCTTTGAATTGCTCTTTTGTTCTTATACTTTGACTAGAGTCAAAGTAATTTGAGTTTTTCTCTTGATCGAAAGAGAAATTTGTGAACTTGAATGTTGATATTGTTCGATAACGAAAGTTTCGAGATTTGGATTCAAAACAAGTAGAAAAGTGAATTGATTTATGAAACTTGATTGATTTGCTTGTTTATTCAATGAAAGTTGATAGATTTATCTTTAAAGGCATGATCTTTATCCATCACATGAGTTTGTATGCATAATTATGTCGTGGTAACCCTTGTCCTAGTTGTTTTTATCACTTGAATTTTCTTCGTATTACCTTCGTACAGACTCGTTACCGAGGCACCTAGGTCGGTACCGAGCCTGCAGTTGCTGTCTGTTTTAGTAGAATCCTAGCGTTGTTACTCACCTTGACAAGGTCGGTACCAAGGGCTGTCGTAGCTGTTTTGCTTTGTTTTCCTTTGTTTTCTTGTTATCGTAGTTCGGTAAACAAATAACCTTGCTTCCCGTGGACAATCCTGACCTCCTT
The DNA here is from genome assembly GCA_964016875.1 of Fallopia convolvulus. Lineage (NCBI taxonomy): Eukaryota > Viridiplantae > Streptophyta > Magnoliopsida > Caryophyllales > Polygonaceae > Fallopia > Fallopia convolvulus. Next base: position 305,874 of record OZ024732.1, read on the forward strand.
ATACTCAGCGGGGTGCTGACTACAAATTTATTTGTTGTCAGTTAAATCTGCCGTTACAACAAATTAGCGCCGTTGCCAGGGAAGAAACAATGTTTGTTTGTTTACTTGTTGGTCTGGGAATAGCCCGACCCCGTTTTTGTTTTTAATTTTGTTTTCTTTTGTCTGTTTTCTCAGCTTATGCCAGTAGGACGTCGAAGGCTCGAGTTTGATAACACTGGTTATTATTTTGAACCTGAGTGTACCCTCCTCCGTAGAAGAAGAGGAAACCAAGCCATGGAGATAACTCCTAAAGAGATGGCTCAACAGATGACTGAGCTCTAGAGACAGCTCAAAGCCAGAAGGATTGAAAATACCGCTCTACAAGGGCAACTCAGTGCCTATCGAGGAATGTTAAACAATATATGCATCCAAAACTGGGGTGCCAGAATCACCATTGTGCTTCCAAAGATAGAGAAGACTTTTGAGATTAAATCTCAATTCATATCCTTAATAAAACGGGCTCAGTTTGAAGGGAAACCTACTCAGCGCCCTATGGAACATATTAAAAATTTCCTTGATTTATGTGACACTATTGCTGCTGAAGGTGTCTCACTAGAATATGTTCTATTAAAAGCTTTTAGGTGGTCTCTTACATGAAAGGCCCTAAGCTGGTTGGAGAGCTTACCTCCGAAGTCTATCAGGACTTGGTAGGCTTTGTATGATCAATTTCTAACAAAGTTTAGCCCTCCTGCCAAGACAACGGAGTTGAGATAACGTATCACCTCCTTTCACCAGCTGCCTAACGAGACCTTTGTGGAAACGTGGGAGAGATTTAAGGAGATGCTCAGACAGTGCCCCACTCATGAGCAACCACTATATGTGCTCCAAGAAATCTTCTTCGAGGGGATTAATGCTGAAACGAAGAACCGCATCAACATGCACAATGCCTACGGTTTTATTGAGATGGATCCCGCAGATGCATGGGAGTTGCTGGACAAGTTGACAAATTATGATGCTATGTATGGAGCCCAACAACCTCCCCAACCACATAAGCGTCTCTACATGCCTAATAAAGATGAAGTTGATCCTGATGTCAAAAATCAATTTCTTCAGGATGAGATCAACCGTCTGAAGAAACATGTAAGTTTTCTGAAAACCTCTCAACCTTGTCAAGAGTGTGGCTCTTCTGCCCATAGTACTTCTGCGTGCACTAACATCGAGAAGGTTAGAGCCGCTGAGACTTATGCTGAGATGAACTATATGAGAGGACAATACAAGAACCCGCCTAATATTTTGACAGGCCAAACAACTACCCGACTTGGGGAAATCAAAATCAGAATTATGCAGCTCCCCCTCCGGATAGACGACCCGCACCGTATCGACCTCCAGGATATCAAGAGCCACCATCTTGGGTGCAAGGACTCTATGAGGGGATCAACGGAGTAAAGAATGAAATCACTAGAGTCCAAGCCAAACTAAACAATCAAATAAAAAGATGGGGAGAGTTCGATATTTGGAAGAAGAGTGTTGACTCACAACTAGGGAACCTAGACGCACAGATTCCGAGGCTGCAAGGGAAACTCTCGGTCCGTCCCGATGAGAACCCTAGAGGACAAATATCGGCCGTACACCTAAGGCAAGGAAAATAATCCCGGTGTTGAAGAATCCCGGTGTTGAAGAAGACGCCTCGGCCCAGGTCAACAACGGCCGAAGAGGGTCGTTACCGAGCCTGAACCACTCGGTACCGATGCTCCTAGGCTCATCACCAACCCCAACTCAAGTAATTTCTCTACATTGAGCCCCTCCCTTAGCCTCAGGCTCGATACCGACCCCACCAGGGTCGATACCGTTCCTTCTACGACACTGATCGACCCTATTGTCGACCCAGTAGCACCACCTCTCGAGCCTGCTTTGGTCCCGAGATTGGTGAAGTCTCTTCCGTTTCCTATTAAGAAGTCGATGAGGCCCTAAGCGAAAAGCCGGCTTACACAAAATGTTTGAAGGACATTCTTAGCAGGAAAAGGTCAATAACATATCTTACAGATGAGGTCTGCTCCATTACCTTTCCAGAAAATCTAGGTGACCCAGAGAGATTTTCTATCACTATTGGGATTGGCGACCACAGATTCAAAGCATTATGCGATTTGGGAGCTAGTGCCAGTTTACTTCCCCTATCAATCTGGTCAAAAGCTAACATGGAACCCTTGGAACCCGTAGTTATGAGGTTGTACATGGTAGATGGATCTAGTGTAAAGGCTACTGGAGTCGTTGACGATTTTCCTATTCAAGTGGGGAAATTCTTCATACCAAACGACTTTATTATCCTCGATATGCCTGAAGACCCTCTAGTGCCAATCATTTTAGGCAGACCATTCCTTGCTACTGTAGGTGCTCGAGTTGACGTGTGAAAAGGACTCCTTACCTTTGACATAGGGGAGGAGCGGGCCGAGTTCAGCCTTAATCAAATGCCAATGACACGGCCGCAGCCGCACATATTGAGACGTCCCAGCCAAAGATCGACATTGCTGAGTCTAAAGTTTCCCTTCCAATTAACAAGGATTACGAGAGCGTCACCAAGACCTCTACCGACCCCCCTAGGGTCGGTATCAAGCCCTTCGTACAACAATATGACGAAGGCGGCACATTTTGGCATGGCACCGAGAGAGGTTTTGCTTCTGATAGGTCGATAACGACCTCAACCAACTCGTTGCCAACACCCTAACTGACGGATCAAGGTGAGTACTCTAATTCTGGATTCACTATCACTAGTCATGATCCTTCCATATATCATAGTCCTACACCATATCCAACTATTTATGCTATAGAGAAGTCGAAATCCCCTTGGTTTTCGGATTTTACTAACCCTTGTGTAGGAATACCGGGCATATTGTTAGAAGATGAAGGACCAAATTTAGTGGGAAGAAATAACAATACCTTTAACACTAGTACGAGGTCTCCCAAGACCCCGATAAAGCTGAGAAAGAACCCCCTTTATTAGCTAGATAAGTACGTCAGGCTAACAACATTAAACATAGCGCTTATGGGAGGCAACCCGGTTTTAGTTTTAGTTTTAGTTTAGTTTTCTTTTCTTGTATAGTTCTTTTTGTTAGATCTCTTTTGAGTTTTTTAAGTAGTTTAAAAGTTGACGAGATAGGATATTCTTGAAGCTAACACGTCACAGAAGTCGGGCTCGAAAGGCGCTAGAAAAATTAAGTTGCCTAGGCTTGATACCGAGCTGAGAGGGTCGGTACCGACCTACTACGAAATCCAGATTCAACAAACGTGTGAGCAGGTAAGTCTTCTAAAACCTAATTCTATCTTCTATCTTGCCCCACCCCCTTCACGCCGCCTTTTCCCCTCTTTTTAAACACTATCGACCCTTCAACACCCATCCCAATCTCAAACCAAAACCTTCAAAATCTCTACTGGTTTCCACTTGATTTCCCACCTCTGTCAATCGCACCACTCGCACCCTAATCCCGATCGCAAACACTCGATAACGAAGCAACACTTTGTGTGTTCCTTACCGAAACCTCAAGCCCTCGTTACCCTTGCAATTTCGATTTTTGTTCTTCAAATCTCAAATCTATGGTACCAAATGGCAAGCACAAGTCGAGCCAACGCTAGGGCCGGAAAGAAGAGGAGGACTCAAAGATCTCCATCTCCTCCAAGAATGGACGAGGTTATTTTGCCTACCAGTAAGCAACTGACGGTCTTTGATTCCGTCCTTCAAAAGGACCACTTAACTAGGTGGTTCTCAAGATCAAATGCCAAAGCCTATGGCATTTACGAGGATGTTAAGCACGCCTTTGCCATTCCCGGTATACCTCACCTACTCAAGAAGGAGAAAACCCTGCACTACCCAGCCGTCACTGCCAAGTTTATTACCACCCTCCGCATAAGTTTCAAGACCAAGACGTTGGTAGGGAAGATCAGGTTCCGATTGGGCAGTACCGATCGTGAGTTCACCATGGCCTAGTTCAATCAACTTCTCGACCTTCCCCACCACTCTCGGGATTACAAGGTCGACAATTTCAAGGTCACCGACACTTGGAGCTCTATTTCCGGGGAGGTCAAGCCTTCCGTACCGGCACTTCCAGGGGCGCGTATCATTAACCCCATTTTTAAGATCATTCTTCGAGTCTTGGGCGCCACTTTTTGGCCCAAGAAAGAGCTTTCAAGGCCGACGAGGTTGGAGGTTGCATGCCTCTGAACTATTCTTTTCGAGGACCCCGCCCCCATGAATTTGGGGTATGAATGGCTGAAATACGTAGAGAGGCACGGGGCCTCTGCAAAGGAGGTTTGGTGTGGCAATTTGGTGAGTCTTTTGGCAGAGGTGCTCGGTGTAGACCTTAAATTCTACACTCCACACCGTGCCCAAAAGTTAGATTCGAAGTACTGGCATTCTTCCGACATTTTTCATGGAGTTCGAGGTGGAGTCGCCACCAAATTGCTTGGACAATATGTGATTATTACCAAGGACAAGCTGGAGTTGTTGTATGTGCCGAACTAGTACGAATCTTGGACGTCTCACCCGTTCTCGCTGGCCAAAAAGCCTCAAGATGAGCCATCATTGCGGGAATACGAGACAAGATTTGATAGAGATGGCATTGCTATGGACGAATACGAGGCATCTATAGAGAAGCTCGATAACGAGGACGATAAGGTCAGGTACCTAGGTACTTGACGATGACACCGACCTCGGTACCGAGCAACCTGGGCTGAATGATGAGTATTTTGAGGTCAATACCGAGGCATTTAACTTCGGTACCGAGCCTGCTTCTCCGCCTACCGTGCCTCATTCGTATGACATGGTGCCCTACAACCCGGTGATTTATCAGGACATTTCCAGCCGCAAGATCACTACCAACCACCGCCCCAGGCCAGCTACACTAGTTCCATTCCTCCTCTATGGGCCGATGATCTGACCTTCCAGATGCAACAACTGAACCTACAACAGACACAACTCACTTAGCGGATGGAGCGTTGGAAGGGTGTGTATTCCGCTTGCATGGCTCTTGATGATGCAAGGCAGCAACAAGCGGATACTCGTTGGTTGACGATGTATGAGTTCATGGACAACTTTGAGCGCCAGTTTCCACCACCACCACGACGATGATTCAACTTTCAAGATTGTTTCTTCTACTTCATTAGTATCTTGTGAGTTTCTTTCTTTTCCCTATCTTTTATTTGTTTTGCTTTATTACAGTGGGGACATTGTAATTTTAAGTATGGGGTAGGGAGGGATACCGAAACTTGCTTGCTTGTTTAGTTGTTTTGTTTTTAAGTTGTTTATTTTAGTTGTTCTTGTTTTTTTTAAAAAAAAAATTGAAAAAATTTGAAAATTTCAAAAAGAGTTTTAGAACAGATGAGTACCATGTCTTTTGGTTCTGTGATAGTTAATTGCTAGCATGATCATGTAATTTCCTTGCAGCATGTTTTTGATATAGCCTGAGTCTTATGATGAAATTGTTTGTTTTTATAGAGGAATAACATTTGATGAAATTGAGCATGTATTACTTTTAGCATGAGTAGTTGCAATCCAACAAAAATATTGACCTTATGAGCTCTTAAATTTAGCCTTGATTTTTCATGTGTGATTTGCTCTTTTTATGCATATTCTCTCTTGGAATTGTGATGGTTATGTATTTCTCAAGACCTGTATCAGATTTTTTTTAGTTCATTACTAGTGAAAATCATGTGATAGAGAACTTATTTTTCATAAGCCTTACTTATCCCTATCAACCTTTACATGATCCTTGTTTTTGACAACCAATTTTAGCTTTAGACTTTTTATTTGTTGCTCCACAAAATTATTTCCTAACTGAGATAAGCTTGACCCTATCTGGGGATTAGGACTTAGTTGGACAGGTATGATTTTTGTAGAGTGCATAAATGAGATGTTTTGGTTCAAATAAGGGTTTTTGGTGGGGTAGATTGGAAGTCTCTTGTTTTATTTTGTAAAAAGATCTCTTGGTTAAAAAGTGTGCACAAAGAAGAAGGGAAGAAGAAAAAATAATGGATCGATACCAGCGTATGTGGGCTCGGTACCGATGGTAAGAGTAGAGAAAGAAAACAAGCGAGAAAAAAGGAGAAAAGTGTAGCTAGTTACCGACGCTCGTAGGTCGGTACCGAGACAAGTCGAGAAAAAAAGAAAAGAAAACGAAAAGGAGAAAGAATAAGGAAGTTGTGCAGTGTATTTAAAGTTTAAACCAGAGATTCTTTATGTTTATATGAGGCTTTCTAGGATTTTAAATGGTGAGTGAAAAGGAAGAGCATAATGAAGAGTGAGTTTGGTATATGTTTTTATGAGAGTTTTTGTTATGTGAGTTTTTAGGAGTTTTGATTCCCGGATATTATTAGCACCACATGACCAAAAATATTTCCACACCTTTTTATCTTTACCAAGCCCCATTACAACCCGACCGAATGGAAATTTCTATGAAGTTTTTCATTGAGCTTAAGTTCTCTTGATGATTTTTGCTTGTTTTGACAAATCTTTGGTGGAGAGTTTGGTGATGTAAGTTCAAATTTCTATGAATTCTTGCATATAATATTGAGTTGAGAGATGAATTTTTAAGCCCAAACACATGAGAGTTGAGTGAAACACTTTATCCTTGGTGAGGTTGGATTGTAGTTGCTTATATCTATTAGTGCTTATATATGTGTGATGACGTTAATAGTCATTTCCTATTTTTGCTATGTTGTGATGTTGCTTTTTAGATAAAGGCTATTGCTTGATAAGCATGATGTTTGGTTTTGGTTATTGTTTAGTGATTGCATGAGGACAAGCAAGCTTAAGTATGGGGTATTTTGATGTTCATGTTTTTAGTATAGTTTTAGGTCTCTTTCTTAGGTTGTTTGGTTTAGTTTTAATAAGTTTTAGAGTTAGTTTTGTGTATTTTTGGATACAACAACAACAACAACATTTGCCCAGTGGAACTTCCCTTACGGGAAATCTGGGGGGTCAGGATGGGGGCACCCCTGGCTTAAAGCAACATGGGAGCGACCAAAAGACCCAACGAGGCCCCAACACACAAGCAGAAAAACCGGCAAGCAAAAACAAAGACAAGGCACAAACCAAAAGGTAAGCAAAACGAAAAGCAACTCAAAACAAAATGAAAAGAAATACCGCAAGGCCCCCGAGGACCGGTCAGAACAGGTGACTAGTTGTCTGCTACTCGAATCTTCTCTCTCCAGCTATCCCTGCACGCTGCAAGATCTGTCGAAATCCCTAACTGGTTCACATCCTGCCTTATACTATCCTTCCAACATTTCTTTGGTCGACCCCTTCCTCTATGTACGTCTCCGAAGACTAAACTCTCACATCTCCGAACTGGCTCACCGGGGCCCTGCCTCTGAACATGTTCAAACCAGCGCAATCTGGATTCTCTCAGCTTATCTCCTATACTAGCTACTCCCACTCTGCTTCTGATCACTTTGTTTCTGATTTTATCCAGTAGCGTGTGCCCGCTCAACCACCTTAACATTCTCATCTTTGCTACCATCAAACTCTGTTCCTGGGCTTTCGTGGTGGGCCAAAACTCTGCTCCGTAAAGGATGGCAGGTCTGATAACTATTCTGTAGAACTTTCATTTTAGTTTAAGCAGTACCTTCTTATCACACAAGACCCCCGACGTCGTCCGCCACTTTTGCCAACCCCTTTGTATCAGATGCGTGATGTCCTCATCTATGCCTCCGTCACTTTGCAAAACTGACCCCAAATACCTAAAACTCTCCTTCTTTGTTACGGTTTCCCCTCCTAAGAGTACTTCCTCACTGTGGGTTGCACTTTGCCCGAAGTTGAACTCTAAGTATTCCGTCTTGGTCCTGCTCAGTCTGAAACCCCTTGATTCCAGCTTTTCCCTCCAAATTTCAAGTTTGTTGCTGACTCCAGCTCTGGACTCGTCCACTAAAACTATATCATCTGCGAACAGCATGCACCAAGGGATCTCCCCTTGAATCTCCTTCGTCAACACGTCCATCAATAGTGTAAACAGGAAGGGACTTAAGGCTGATCCTTGATGTAGGCCCGCCACCACCTTAAAAAAATCGGTATCCCCAACGGAGGTGCACACACTGGTCATCGATCCCTCGTACATGTCTTTGACTATCCTGATAAACGTGCCAAACACTTCCTTAGCTGCTAAACATTCATAAATCAGTTTTCTCGGTACCCTGTCATACGCTTTCTCCAAGTCGATAAAAACCATGTGCAAATTCTTCTTCCTCTCTCTGTATGCCTCTATTAGCCTCCTCAATAGGTGAATAGCCTCTATGGAGGACCTCCCAGGCATAAAACCAAACTGATTTTCTAAAACTCAGACTGACCTCCTCAACCTCAACTCAATAGCCTTCTCCCATATCTTCATTGTGTGACTAAGCAGTTTGATTCCCCTGTAGTTGTTACACTGTTGCACATCTCCCTTGTTCTTGTACAACGGCATCAACTTACTAAGCCTCCACTCATCCGGCATCTTGGCCGTCCTGAAAATAACATTAAAGAGCGATGCTAACCACTCTAGTCCTCTCTCTCCCAAGCATTTCCAAACCTCCACTGGGATTTCATCCGACCCTACTACTCTTCTGTTACTCATCTGACAGACTACTCCGTTTATTTCCTCCTTTGAGAAACGTCTGTAAAAGCATATAGGGTACTCTCGGCTTTCTCTGTTCGTCGAGTCGTGTTGTCCCTCCTCTGTCTCACATCCCTCATTTAGAATACCACAGAAGTACCTCTCCCACCGCTGTCTGATCCGTAGGTCCTCCACAAGCACTTGTCCATCTTCATATTTGTTACATCTCACCCTGTCTATGTCCCTGCTCTTCTTTTCCCTTGCTTTTTCCAACCTGTACAAGACTCGTTCCCTACCCTTTTCGTCCAGTGCCTTATACAAGTCCTCAAACGCTTTATCCTTAGCGGCTGCAACTACTCTCTTAGCTGCCTTCTTTGCTGCTTTAAGCTCTACCAATCTCGCCTCCCTCTCTGGTTCCGCACTACTTAACCACGCTTTGTAAGCCAACTTTTTCTCCATAACTTTACCCTGAACCTCCTCATTCCACCAAGCTACCGCCCATTTGTTGCCCGAGGGGCCTCTCGACATTCCCAACACACCACATGCCGCTCTGTCTATGCACTCCGCCAACTTGCCCCACATCTCGTTGGCGTCACTCCTCTCTTGCCAAGCTCCTTTTGCATCTGCTTCTTCTAAGATCCTTTCCCGCATGCCTTGAATATTAATAAATATGAAAGCTACTCCGTTTTGTGTCCTTTTGTAGGTTTTTGAAGCGGAAAAGAGCGTTTTCAAGCAAGTTGAAGTCAAGGAGTTTATGGTGGAGTGCATGAGAAGAAGAGAAGGAAGAATATGTCTTTAAAGGTCCCGGAGAAGTCTAAGAGAAGTTGTGAAAAGTGTTCAAAAACCCGAAATAGAGACCTCAGTACCGACCGGTGAGGGTCAGTACCGAGCTATGCAGTCAAGTTTTTATCCAAGGACTTCAGCAAAGTCTACCGACCCTTTGCAGGTCGTTACCGATGTGACCTTTGTCGGTAGGCGGCGCCGACTTTTGGAAATTCTATCTTTTATCTTGTAATCTTTTAAGTTTAGAAAGTTTTTATCCTTTAGATCTTTATTAGATACCTTTCTCTAGTATAAATACCTTTGTTCTAGCCTAGTTTTAGGAGAATTGGACGTTAGAAGTCAGGAAATGTTAGGAGTTGGACGTTAGAAGTCAGGAAACGTTAGAAGTTGGACGTTAGAAGTCAGGAAACGTTAGGGTTGGACGTTAGAAGTTAGGAAACATTTGAAGTCAGAAGATTTTAGAGAGAACTCGATCGAGAGGGAGAGTTCGAGCTTGTTTCTTGTTCGATTTCTTTGTTCTTCGTTGTCCTGAGTCGTGAACGTGTTTGTTTGTAAGACGACATTTCTTTAATTTTAAGTAAGTTTTAATTCAATGTTCTCTTTCAATAAAGTTGTTTGTTTTCATCTAATCATGAGTGAGTAGTTTACTCTTCTAGGATCGGGGTTGAAACCCGACATAGTTATGCATGGTTGAATGAATGTGTTGACGTTTTGATTGCCTTCTATTCTTTGAATTTCTTGTTTGTGCTTATACTTAGACGAGATTCGAAGTAATTTGAGTTTTTCGCTTGATCGAAAGATAAAGTTGTGAACTTGAATATTGATATTGTTCGATAACGAAAGTTTCGAGATTTGGATTCAAAACAAGTAGAAAAGTGAATTGATTTATGAAAGTTGATTGATTTGTTTGTTTATTCAACGAAAGTTGATAGATTTATCTTTAAAGGTATGATCTTTATCCTTCACATGAGTTTGTATGCATAATTATGTCGTGGTAACGCTTGTCCTAGTTGTTTTTATCACTTGAATTTTCTTCGTATTACCTTCGAACAGACTCGTTACCGAGGCACCTAGGTCGGTACCGAGCCTGCAGTTGCTCTGTCTTGTTAGCTCTGTTTTAGTAGAATCACAACTTCGTTACCGACCCTAACAAGGTCGGTACCGAGGGCTGTCGTAGTTGTTTTGCTTTGTTTTCTTGTTTTCGTAGTTCGGTAAACAAATAACCTTGCTTCCCGTGGACGATCCCAACCACCCTATACTCAATAGGGTCTTGACTACAAATTTATTTGTTGTCAGCTAAATCTGCCCTTACAACACTAAGTCTAGCTTAGAAGCTGCATATTGGGCTATAGCTTTTACTTTGACATAACTCATTTGGATTCAACAATTGTTACAGGAGTTGCATGCACCATTACAGAGTTAGTCGATTTTATTATGTGATAATTTAAGTGCTACTTATATGTCTGCTAATCCTATTTTCTTTCAACGGTCTAAGCATATTAAAATTGATTATTATTTCGTTCGGGAACAGGTTGCGGATGGCTCTCTTAGAGTTCACCACGTTCGCACTTTGGATCAGATTGCTGACATTTCTACAATTCGAATGCAAAGCAGGAATGTACACTCAAACTCATGTATAAATGATATATTACAAAAAAAAAGAATTCACACCAAACCCCATTATAATAAAACCATGTCCTAGTTTTCTTATTACTTTTAACGCCATCTTGTTTCTATACATCTTTTGATATATTGAAGCTTACACAAAAAATCTCTTCAATATTCGACTTAATTAATTCATATATCTTGCTTCCCTCAAATTGCAATGCCTAGCAAATTTATATGCTAGCCCCCTATGACATCATTATTAGATCATTGTAGAATGGAATACCTGGTATAGCAATGGCAAATCCGGATTCTTGATTCCGGATTTCGTAGGCCTTCACCGTGGATGGATCTCAGTAATACTTTGAGTTGCTGTGTACTGCGCCTCAGCTTCCGGTATTTTGTTTTTGGATGAATGTGAGTCATTACGATCAGGAGTCATCTGTGAAGCACTTGTGGAGCTCATTGTTGTTGTTGTTGTTGTTGCCGACATCGACGTGGAGTTAGTAATGAAATTTGGTGCCAAGGGCAATGGGAGGGATACAGACTGTCCACTGAGTGCAGCCACAATGGACGTCATATTCGGCCTTCTTGCAGCATTGTCTTGAATTGACAACAAACCAATTTGAATACATTTGATCACTTCTTCTTCGCTAAAATAGTCTTTGCCGCCTATGCTCGAGTCTACCAACTCCAAGGCTGTTCCCTCATTCCAGTGCTTCCATGCCTGTAATTAAGTGCAGATGAATGATGGATCAGGACTGTATTTAGCTTAAGCATCAAGACAAATTCTGTAATCAAAACGTTATTATGACTTACACGAAATTGCAGCGCTTCTTCGTCTCGAGGGCGAGAGAAGAACCTGTTCCTTTGACCACTTACTATCTCTAGAACTATGATCCCGAAACTATAGACATCGGATTTAACAGAGAAATGCCCCGCCAATGCGTATTCTGGAGCCATATACCCACTGCGCGCAGTTTGATTTCATCAATCAATGCCAGGAAAAATAAGCATGGATAATGTATCAGATACTATTAGCCTAGTGGGGTTCCATCCTAAAACCAATTGGCAATAGGAGGAGTAATCCGCTGAGTTACATACGAGTCCAGCTAAGTCCCAACTTTCAGATGTGGGATGGACATTCTAACGGATTCTATTTAATCAACTCGGTCTTACTATGTTCCCACGATTCTGTTTGTATCATCTTGGGTTTGGTCCACTCCAAACAACTTTGCTAGGCCAAAATCTGAGATTTTTGGGTTCATTGATGCGTCTAACAATATATTGCTGGATTTGAGATCCCGGTGTATGATCTTAAGTCGAGAATCTTCATGGAGGTATAGAAGTCCTCTGGCAATCCCGCAAATGATCTTAAATCTTGTCTTCCAATCCAAGCTAGCTCGCTTCTCCGGATCTACAAATTAAATATGGAACAAAGTTATTCATCAGACACGTACTCATTAGACATACAAGTTCATAAATGTTACTAGTTTGTATGCTGACTGATTAATTCCGAGAAACGTACGGTACCAGAGAGAAACTTGTCAAGACTTGAGTTTGGAAGATACTCATAGATGAGTAGCTTCTCCTTTCCTGATAAGCAAAATCCCAGCAGCTTCACTAAGTTGCGGTGTTGAAGCTTGGCAACTAGAACTACTTCCGTCTTGAACTCTTCAATGCCTTGTCCAGAGGTTTCGGATAGTCTCTTTACTGCTACTTCCTGCCCATTTTCCATCCTTCCCTGTATGTAACAGTTAATAATTAATATGGTTATGCTCTTAAGTTGAAAGGGATTAATTATTCAAAAAGAAACTTGTCGTGCATTATATACGGATTATATTATGCAATCGTAATTAGAGTTTGTTTACCTACCTTGTATACAGCGCCAAATCCGCCTTGTCCAAGCTTCTTATCATCAGAGAAGTTACCGGTTGCAGCTCTTACCTTACTGAAGTCATATTGCAAGGACTCAGCAGATGAAATCTCGTTCATATCTGCTTCTGTAATTAAATATGAACAAATTTACGCATGAGGCAAAAATGCAAACAGGTGGTACACATAACATAACATACACCAAGATCAGAGGAACGTGGGCCACCATTTTCAGTTTTTATAGAAATCAAACAAGCAATTAAATATAAAGCTAGTCAGTAATCAAAAGAAACAAGCAATTAAAGTTCAACTTTATAAGCAATCTAAACCAATCAAGGAGTTAATAATCAGCCAAGCATTTAGTCATTGGCCCACTCAGCTACTACGATGAGGATTGCTCAACTGACGACGTACGTTAACAGAATGATAGGCCAAAGACTAATTTGCAAAAGAAAATGGAAAAACAGGGAAAAACAGAGATCCTTTGGTTTGACTAGAATGTGTACTTGTAATAAATCAAGAAAAGACACCTTCTAGATAAAATTGTGCAATTGTAATATGACTGATGTATTATTATTATTATGAACTCGCACTACAAATAAAATTTTTTCTTCATACCGCATCATAAATAATACTACATGATTCAATTTATAATGAAATTCCAGGTTGACTCAGTTCATATTTAACATGTATCGGCAAACAGTACATATGTTGGGTACCTAGTTGTTGATCAGAATTAGTAAATTTACATATATAAAACATATTTGATCTATATTTCAAGTAGCAAGTTGGTCCTGTAGTACTAAATTAGTTGATCTGGCTCGGAGAAAAATGATAACTCGATCAGGTATATCTAATACTACGCTAAAACGTCTAGTAGACCTAGATCAACCAGACTGGGGATTGACGTCCCAACAGACGCCTATAAATGCACTGGTGTAAGCAGTATCCAGGAAACGTTAAAGAAGTGCATTGAATGGGATATTAGATTAAATTATCTGTGTGCGGTGCATCCCACGTCATCCTTCCATATATTCGGTGCTATGAATTAATGCTTACGTAGGCACGTAGGTCGAGCTTATCACTAGCTAGAAATTATGATCATCATACAGATACACATGTACGTCTACAGACTACAGAACATAATGTTTTGACTAACAAAGAAACAAATTAAAGAATCAAGGTGAGTGGAAAACTTACTATGGGATTGATCCGCAGCCTGCTTCCTCTTGTAAACACAAACTAAAACGCCCACACTAACCACAATCACAACTGCTCCCACTATACTCCCCACTACTACCGCCACATGCGACTCCGTCTTCGGCGGCCCTGATATACCAATTAAAACAAAAATCCCAGATAAATAAAAATGAATTAAGTTCTCGTTGATTAATTACTTAATTAACATGCGCGCGTACGTACCAGGTGGTGATGCAGGAGCGCCTCCAAGATTGTAAAACTGGAAGGTCTCGTAGCGAATGTTACACGTCGGAAACAGCACCCGGCCGCCGTCCCTGCCGCTGCAGCTGCCGGGAAGCATCCCGATTCCTTCCTTCAAGCACTTACCGCACTCCGTCGCGGCCAGCACCGGGGAGCACTGCGCCAGCGCGTACACCCTCACGCGCTTCGTGAAGTTGGCCTCCAGCGTCGCAAACCGGTGGTCAGCCTTCTGCGCCACTGCTGCTGCCGCAACCTTCTCCATGGTTCCGTTGACCACGCCGTTGAACTTGGTGGCGTCGACCCCGGACACGTTCTGGTTGCTGCGGATGGCGATCTTGAAGTAGTCCGCGAACTGCGACGAGAAGGCCACGGGGGAGAACCCGAGAGTGCAGACGTCGTACCAGATGACGCCCGCGATCTGGTCGGGGCACATGTGGAGGATTGTCTGGGTGGCGTTGCCCATGCACGCGCCGCAGAGGGAGAGGCTCACGTCTAAGCGGCAGAAGTAGCCGGCGAAGGCCTGGTTGGGGGCGCCCCCGTAGGACCCCGTGTAGGTCAGGGAGAGCGCCGCCTGGGCGGTCACGTTCTGGAAGAGTTTGGCCACGTGGCCTTGGTACACCCCGCCGGAGGTGTAGTTGTCGGAGCACCGGAAGTCATAGTACTTCTGAGCGGTTGCTTGGGGTAGGAAATCGAGCACCCCCATCGGAAATATTATTAAAACATGAATTAATGAGAGGATGAATAGCTGCATGTTTTTTAATTTTTGGAGTGTTGATGAAATTTGCAAAACCAAGATAGCCAAAATCTATCTTAAGCTTTGAGAGAAAGTCCTATATATAAATTTTAACTGAAATATCCAGGATGCTTAAATATTTGTAGTACGATGAACTCTCGAGCTTATAATTGACATCAGCCATTCAATTATTTTTTTAAGGAAAAATTGCTCCGCACTCTATCCCGATCTTTCCAAATTTCACAAAATATCCTATACTTTGGGGATAGTTGCACACTGTACTCTCGAATTGTCCACACTGTGAATAAAATTATGAATTAGCCCCTCTCTTTTTCATTTTGTAACAAAAATGTCCAATCTATGTACAAACACATTTTTTTCATTTAGAATATAGCCTTATATGTTTAATTTTCTGATTTAAAAAAAAAATTAATTACTTTTATTATTTGCTAATATAAATCTCACCTTTATAATAACCAAATAAATCATTAAATCATAACTTGTATTTTACAAAGTAGTTCATCTTAATACTCTTTTCATTATTATTATTTAAAAAAAGTCGACACAAGTAAAAAAGATTTCATAACCTTTTTATAAAACTTATGTTATAGCTTCTCGCCTTTATAATTAACCACATAAATAATTAATCCATAATTTTTACTTTCAAAGTAGCTCATTTTAATATTTTTTTCCATTATTATTTTCGAAATAAATTTAGGCACAATAAATTCATAACCCTTTTTTTATAAATGTTTAAAAACTTATGTTTTGCCTTCTCCAACTTAACCTACAGGAATATAAGATAGTGTACAACTTATTTTATGGCCTGTTTATTTAAACACAATGACACAAACTAATTACATAAAGAAATATTAAATTAAATATAAAGTCCAAATTTTCTTTTTAGTAAATGATTAACTAAAAACTCAATTATTTAAAAAAGAAAAAAAGAAACTCAAACAAGGCATTAAAAATATTCATAATTTTTTTTTATTTTTGACAAACAAAAGTTAGACTCAATTCTTATGTAATAACTCAAACTTTTCAAACTTATATAAAATAAGTTTATGAAAATTCTTACTAATTTTATCTAAAATTATTTCAAAAATAATAACAAACAAAAAGTATTAAGATGAACTAATTTTAAAGTCAAAATTACGACTATAGATTTATGTGGTTAATTATGAATTGGAGAATTCATATCAGCCAAATAATAAAAGTAATGACATTATTTTCAAATAAGTGAGAAAAGTAAATCTATAAGGCTATTTTATTACTTTGGACTTTACTTAAAATGTTACTAACCTTAACCAAATATATTTTTATATAAAGGAAATTGATTTATTTTAATTTGATTTCCACTAAATTTAGAACAAGAAAAGATCTAAAATGATTATTTCTTAATGTTTTAATCCTTATAAGGACAATATTTATAATTTTTAAAAATTATTTATACACGAGTTGGGTATTTTTGTCTCAAAATGAAAAGGTAACGAGTCAATCCACAAACTTACCCAAAATGTGGACATTTTGAGGGTAGAGTGCGCAACTATCCCCAAAGTATGGGATATTTGGTGAAATTCGAAAAGGTTGGGGTAGAATGCGCAACCAAATGAAAGGTTGGGATAATTAGAGCAATTTTTCCTTTTTTTTTAATTGCTTTTAGGCTTGGGCAATGCCAGTTGGAGTCGAAACGAAGCTCTCATGGTACTACATGATATCAGACTTTTTATGTTAGTGATGGATTTTGTCTTATAAATAGTAAAAAAGTATTTTTTGTAAGTATTTCTTAAACCTTATATATTATTTTCTTTATTAAATTACCATTTTTATTATTCTTATGATGGAGATTCTATCTTAATTAAGAGATAGAATGTTGGATTGGGAGCAAGATATCGCTTGTTTGGGTGACAAGGTGACAAGGTATGTCGGTCGGCCCTTAGATCGAATTTTCGGCATTTACTCTCCCGTATCTTCATTATAAATACATGGGATCGCCATGGTGGTAAGTATACTCATATTCGTTGAGCTTGCAATCAAGTCTTACCTTTACCTCGACCTTTAATCGAGAAACTCCTCTTTTGACTTAGACATTGAAGGTGGATTAGCGGGACCCCACCCCCTGTGTCCATTGTTTTGCGGGTTTTAATTGAAGAGAAGATTGGAACAAAAGGTGAAGAGGAGAATCGGAAGGAACATTCAACCAGTGCATTCAAGGCGAATTTTTGTGCACTAACAGTGGTGTCGTCAATGGGAAGGGACGATTCAAATCCATGAGAAGTTGTACTTGATACGAAGCTGGGATGACCTAATCTGCACCTGATTTAACTGAGCTATTTGATAAGTCATAAGTAATATCAACCATAAGGAATACATAAATGGTACTTAATGAGATATTTTAGGGGATTTCGATAAATTGTCTCTAAATTAATACGACTATAATAGCTTACTAGTTGAAAGTTATATTTTAATAACAAGGGTGCGGTAACCGCAACCTCTCTTGACCCCCACCCCATCCACCCATTTGTGAGTTGACTCAGTCAACTTTGTTAATTGGTCGTTGATCGTAATGAAAAGGGTATTTGATGACACCAAATACCTTTGATGAAAAAATTGTCATCAAAAGGCTTAATGACAAAAAGTGTCGACCTTTATAATAAAAAAGTGTAATCAAGCTAGTCTTTAATAACACTATTTTTATGACAAAAAATGCCATCAAAAGCCTTGATGACATTTTTATAACAAAAAGTGTCATCAAAAGCCTTAATAGCATTTTTTGATAGCCATAATGACAAACAAGTGTCATGAAATAGTCTTAATGATAAACAAACATGTCATCAATGGACTTCAATAACAAACAAATATGTCATCAAAGGGCATTGATGACAAACAAGTGTCATCAAAAGGACATTGATGACAAACAAATAGGTCATCAAATTAAAGGCCTTAATGACAAAAAAAATCTGCCATCAAAAGCCTTGATGACACTTTTTCGATGATAAAAATTGTCATCAAAGGCCTTGATAACAAAAAGTGTCATCAAAGGCCTTGATGACAAACAAGTTGTTGGATCGTAAACGTTAGCAAAGAGCTTGGGAACTGGCAGTTAAGTTGTTCCCAAGACAGCGGAAGTAAACAATTCGCAAGTAATAAAGCAGTAAATAACACAGTTCCTTTATAGAGGAACCCCACTACAACCAACTAGTTGTATGGGTAAACCTCTACCTCCGCTTGGAGGATTTTGAATGACTTACTTATATTAATTGCTTTGTTCCTTAGTTACACAGCCGGATTCACACTTCTCTGTTCCTACGAGTTCTTCCTAACTCTAGCAACACTAGTAAATCCTCTCAACTGAGTTCCTAAGCTCACAACAGCAAAACACAAGTAACTCAAACCTTACACTGACTTCTCAGTTCCCTTGCTCTTGGGAACTTCAGCTTCACCGTCGTCGAGATCACACACTCGCCGGCGGGGACTTCTCTTCCTTTTCTTTCTTTTCTCTGGCGTGGGTGTTTGTGAGTTCTGGGAGAAGTACTCAATCCGAGTACTATTCATTTGGCTTTATAGTCCATTGAGCTTAGGCAGTCGCATCTTTCGTTTGTGTCCAAAATACCCTTTGCTTGATGCCCAAGTTGTACTTTCTTCACATGTGACTTTGGTTTGAACTAGGTCAACTTCTTGGATCAATCGAACCGTTGGATGAAGCGTGACAGTTTGATCCTCAGACTGTTCCTTCGGGCTGTCTGAGACAAAATCCCGCGATCTGCGCTGAACGGTCGTTGTCCTCACATGTAAGTTCCCATGTCATGGAAACTGTCTTCTTCAGAGTTCCCTTGATGGAAACTCTTCATCGTTGTAAGCTTGTGTTCTCTTGATTGTTTCTAGGAGTTCCCACTTCATGGGAACTTTCCTCTTCAGAGTTCCCTTGATGGAAACTCTTCATTGTGGCCTGCAGTGGCTTTTGGTCATTCATAGGAGTTCTGGGATGTACCTGTGTTCCTTAGAAATACTTGAACAAACCACATTAGTTCCCTATGGTGTTTGTCATTATCAAAACTTAAAGAGAATTACATCGTTGAGCCGTTGTTTAGAACCAGAGGTCCCAACAACGTCCCAACAATTTCCCCCTTTTTGATGATGACAAACCCATCACAAAATATGCAAGTATTTCAATGAATGATATGCTGATGAGTTCCTAAGTATGATTTTGGGAAGTCACTTTTAGTGAAACACTTAGATTTAGGGAACCACTTCTGGTGAGACACATAGTTCCTATTAAGCTTTTTATGCAATTGTTCCCCCTTAGCTTATGTACAATGGGAACCCAAGTACAATTTTGTGGTCATTTTTGGATTGAAGGGGAGAAGAAGGGAGAGCTCATGGGTCCTCAGGGAACAGGGCGTCACAGAGGCGCGTAAGGACTCGTGTAAGCTTTTCTTGTCCTCGGGCCAACGCTGCTTGGTCCCTGGCAATCTGGTCGAGGGTGTTGGCAATGCGAAGCAACACTGGAGAATTCCCCTCTTGTGTACCAGATTCGAGTGGAGTCGCCTCCTCTACGGGCTCAGAGTGCCTCATCTTCTGTACAACTGAAATGTCCAGTTCCCTTCCAAGCTCGATTTCGTCTTTAGAGGCGTCGTAGAGACCCTCTTTTTGTAGGAGCTTCTTGATCAACCCAGAATAGGGAAGGGAGTGGGACTTGGAAGCCATACACTTCTCCATGTGCCCAAGGATTATTCGGGGAAGGTTGATGGGCTTCTTGAGGAGAAAGTGGTAGAGGAGGATGGCATCAGGGATGTTGACAACCAGACGCTTCTCCTAGCGAGGGATCACCACATTGATGATGACCTGGTGAGCAAGCTTGGCGACCAAGGAGAGATGGTGCGTCGAGGGGACTTTGGAGGGAACCCGACCCTCAAAGATAGTGTTGTACACTTCAGCACTATTGAAGTCCCCCCAGAGTTTGGTGGGCAACTCAATGAACCCTTGTCCGGGGACCAGGAGTTGAAGGCGGATTGTCGACGTTGTAAAGATGAACTCGTCGCCTTCATGGGAGAGAGTTCCCTGAGTGCAGTCGTTGGTGATATTGAAGTTGTTGTAAAACTGACGCACTTGTGAGGGATCGACGCTCACAGTCTCTTGGCAGAGTCTCTCCCAGCCCTGGGCCTTGATCAGGTCCCACAGTTCCGCTAAACCGTTGTCAGCTAGCACGTCTTCAGAGATGATGAGCGGAGGAAGGAGCTTCCGGCGTTCATCCACAGGGTGTTTCGTGGAAGAGGTCCCTTTCCCCTTCCTTGTAGTACTCTTTGACGTGTTCCCCCTAGAGACCGTGCGAGGTCCTTTAGGCTGAGGGGGTGCAGCTGCTTCAATCATAAGCACGCGGTCCCTTGGCGGTTGGGAACTCGTGGAAACCACCATTTGGTGTCCAGGTGTTGGGATCCGTGCTGGCTCCTTAGCAGCTGGAGCTTCTTCTTCTTCTTCGACCTCATCTTTGGAGGTCCCTTCTTCCTCGGAGGAGCTCGAACTTGAGCCCTCCGCGTCATCTTCAGGATGACTCATTGTTGCCTCAACACCTCCAGCTGGTGCGAGGTCCCTTCTCTCCGTGGGCTCTTCAGGAGCCACCTTTTCTGGAGACTTTGTCCCTTGGGAGATTGTGTGCTCAGAAGGATCCCGGTTGAGCTCTTTCTCGATTGCCTTGAGCTGGGCTTCCTCCTCCAGAGTTCCCATGATGATAGGAGGAGGGTCCTTGGTCAGTTTGCCGATGACCACGGAGAGAGGAAGATCGTCGTCGTTTGAGGTGAGAGCGACGGTACTTTTGGATGGTGAGGGAGAGGGGAGTTTGGTGGTGGTGGGAGATGTGATGGAAGAGGGGAGAGTAGAAGAAGGAAGAGGGGTGGAGAGTTGTGTGGATGGGGGAGGAAGGGATGTGGTTACTTGGGGAGTAGAGATCCCCGAAGTAGAAATGAGAGAGGTGGAGATGTGTTTGGGTGAAGAGGGAGGAAGAGTTGGAGATCCCGTAGTTATAGGAACGGGAGGAAGGGAAGAAGGTTGGGGAGGTGGAGTGCCCATCGTGGTGGGAACTGGAGAAGGTGGTGGAGGAGGAGTCGATTGTTTTGTGAGAGTGCCCTTGGAGGTGGGAACTAAGGGAGGTGGTGGAGGGGAAGTTGGTCGTTTTGTGGGAGGAGGTTTGGGAGGTCCCTCGATTGGAAGAGGAGGGATGAATGAGGTAGAGGGGAGTAGACTCTGGGGTTCGGAGGTCCCATCGTCGGAAGGGAAAGGGAAAGGGGGTTTGGGAGCATAGGAATTCTCCTTGGAGCAGTTCAGGTATTCCTCAAACTTGTAGAAGGGTTTCTTTCTGGGCTCCGAGAATTCAGAGGCCTCAGAGTGTTTACGCTTTTTGGATTTGGAGGGGTCATGGGAGTGTTTGGATTTTTTGGGTTTTGAGGGGTCTTTTGATGAGTGACGGCGTTTGGATGAATGACGGTGTTTGGATTTGTGGGGTTTTTCATTGATTGAGGGGCGAGCGTCTCCGAAGTTGTCAACGATGACAACTCCGAAGGAGGTGTTGGTGTTTGAAGGAGGGAGAGGAAGAGATTCGGAAGAGGAAGAGGTCCAGGAGACAGTTTCGTCGGCCGGAGGAGGAGGAGGGGGCAAGAAGGGGCTTACTTGATTGTATAGCCCTTGGATAAGAACATCCTTCATGGTTGGGTCCGATTCTTGCTCAATCTCTTTTAGTTGAGAGATGAAGAGGATGCGAGGATTGGCATGTACCCACGCTTTGATCTGGGCGAAGGTGTGTTGAGGGGCCATTTTGTAAGAGATTGGGAGGTTTTGGAGGTTTCTCGAAAAAGAGAGTGAAAGGGATGTGGGGAAGACGAAAGACAGAGGTGGAAGATGGAATAAGGATCCAAAAATGGCAAAGAAGGGTTTTAAAGGAAAGAGGAAGTGAAGGGTAGAAGGGGAAGTGGAATAACCTCGATAACCGTTGCCCAATGAACGTGGGGCGTCGTTTCAACTTCTCTAGCACGCCTCTGGACACGCGTCACGATCTCTTGGGAAGTCCTTTTCAAATTTTGAATACTTGGCCTTTAACGCTTCAGAGCCTCTGACACAAAAGTCCGCTTCCCAAGTGACGGTTTTTCTTTGCAGATTAGTCAGCGTTCCCTTTGTAGATGCATCAGTTCCCATGATCTTATCAAGGTCAGGGAGAGTGAAGTGGTTAAGGGAACTTCACACTCATCCTTTTGTGGGGCAAGGAACTCAAAGGGAACCAGACAATTTGCAACTCGATAAAGGAAATATTTTGGCTCATGAGAAGCATTTGTCTGGTCCCTAGCTTAGGGTGGGTCATATGATTAACCATCATGGTGGCTTGTAAAGAGGGATAAAGGGAACTCTGGTTGATCATTTTGGGCCAAAAAGAAATAGAGTTTCTTTGTACACATTTTTCTCTAGACTAGTAATCATGGCATAGTGAAAGCAATAAATCCAAGTTCCCTATCATGCAATCTTAGATAAACTAGTCAAGCATTGAGAGAGAGACAAACAGGGACTTGTTTAGTTTAGAGTTATCATCCCTAGAAGCATTCGAAAACGCTGGTAGGAACGTCTGTCTAAAGCTTTGGTAAGAATGTCTGCAATTTGCTCTTCAGTTCTACAGATGTTCCCATTTTCAACATTGTCACGTAGAAAGTGATGCCTTATATCAATATGCTTAGTTCTAGAATGATGCACAGGATTTTTGGAAATGTTTATGGCACTAATGTTATCACAAAGTATGGGAACTGGGCCAAAAGACATACCGTAATCCTGGAGTTGTGATTTAAGCCATAGAACTTGGGAACAGCACGATGCGGCAGCCACATATTCGGCTTCAGCTGTGGAGAGTGCCACTGAGTTTTGCTTTTTAGATCCCCACGAGACTAAGCATGACCCTAAGAACTGGTCCATTCCTGATGTGCTCTTTCTATCGACCAAGTGCCCTGCAAAATCTGCATCTGTGTATGCAATGAGCTCAAGGGAACTGTTCCTTGGATACCATAGGCACAAGTTATCTTTCCCTTTGAGATACCTGAAAATTCTCTTCACCTCTTTCAGGTGTGATTCCTTAGGGTTAGCTTGAAAACGAGCACAAAGACATACGGAGATCATGATATCAGGTCTACTAGCTGTTAAGTAGAGAAGGGACCCGATCATACCTCGATAGTTCCTTTGGTCCACACTAATACCTGTTTCATCCGCATTGAGCCTTGAATTTGGTGAGATGGGAGTGTCAATGGGCTTGGAGTGTTCCATCCCATACTTCACGAGCATTTCCTTAATGTATTTCTGTTGATGAATCTTTGTTCCCTCCTTGGTTTGGGATATTTGAAGTCCCAGGAAGAACGTGAGTTCCCCAATGAGACTCATTTCAAACTCACTGCTCATGAGGTCCTTAAACTTCTCTACAAGAGTTTCGTTAGTTGCTCCAAACACAATATCATCAATATATACTTGCACAATCAAAATGTCTTTAGACTCTTTCTTTAAAAACAAATTCTTGTCTATGGAACAACGAAGGTACCCATGGGACAAGAGGAATATAGCAAACCTGTCATACCAAGCTCTAGGAGCTTGTTTGAGTCCGTAGAGGGCCCTTTCAAGAAAATAGACATGGTTGGGTAGCTTCTCATCTTCGAATCCTGGAGGTTGGGCCATATACACTTCTTCCTTGAGATGTCCATTGAGGAAGGCAGTTTTCACATCCATTTGATAGAGCTTGAATCCCTTGTGAGCAGCATAGGCAATTAAGAGTCTGATGGCCTCGATCCTGGCAACCGGTGCGAAGGTCTCATCGTAGTCGATTCCTTCTTCTTGCCCGTAGCCTTGTGCCACTAGCCTAGCCTTGTTCCTTGCTACAGCCCCAGTATCATCGAGCTTGTTCCTAAAGGCCCATCGAGTTCCTATGACGTTCTTGTTCTTGGGCCTAGGAACTAGCTTCCAAACTTTGTTCCTCTCAAATTGGTGGAGTTCCTCTTGCATGGCATGAATCCAATCTGGGTCCTTCAAAGCTTCTTTGATATTTTTGGGTTCCACCATTGAAACAAACGCGTTAAAAGCACAAAAGTTATTGAGAGAGGAACGAGTTTGCACACCTTTATCATAAGGGGAGATGATGTTCTCAATGGGGTGGTCCTTCCTTTGTTGAAAGGTTCTTGTGTGAGTGGGTTCCTTTGCATGTGTGTCATCTTCAGTAGCTGTTTCTTTGTCGTGGGAACACTCATCTTCAGCTTGTTCATTTGATGTTTCTTCAGAGATTTCTAGCAAGTTCCCTCTTTGTTCCCCTTGAATACTTGATTCTGGCAGGGTATTGTCTTGGGGGACAACAGAGTTGTTCCCTGAAGAAGGAACCTCGAGAGAGTTGGAGGTGTCTTGTAGTTCTTCTGAGGAGGGAGCCTCGAGGGAGGTTTGATCAGTGAGAGTTGGACCTTCGTTGTAGTTCCCTGGTTGTGGAATGTTTCTTGCACTTGGATAGTCTTCATCCCTTTTCCTTGGCTCATCATCATCATCATCATCATCGTCTTCATGTCTGACTAGCTTGAACAGAGTTCCCTTCCCTTGGGTCTCGGTTCCCATCTTTACAGACTTTTCGTTGAAGACGACATGAATGCTTTCCTCTATCTTCTTGGTCCTTTTATTGTAGACCCTGTAAGCCTTGCTTTGTGATGAGTATCCCAGGAAGATCCCTTCGTCGCTTTTGGGGTCGAATTTGCCAAGATTGTCTTTGCCGTTATTGTGAACAAAGCATGTGCAACCAAATGTTCTCAAGTGTGAGATGTTTGGCTTTCTCCCTTTGATGAGCTCATAGGACGTCTTGTTGATCAGGGGCCTTGTCATGGCTCGGTTCAGGATGTATGTAGCTGTGGAGATGGCTTCAGTCCAGAAGTACTCAGGAACTCCACTTTCTATCATCATAGTTCTAGCCATGTCCTCCAGAGTTTTGTTCCTTCTCTCGACCACTCCATTTTGCTGAGGAGTGCGAGGGGCTGAGAAGTTGTGAGAGATCCCATTTTTCTCACAGAAGTTTAGGAACTCTGAGTTTTGAAACTCAGTTCCGTGATCAGATCTGATTGCTTTCCGTTTTAGCCCCAAGCTTACTTCTGTTCTTTTGATGAAGGGCTCAAATTCTTCAAATGCTTGTGATTTTGCCTTCAAGAAAATAACCCAGGTGAATCTTGAAAAATCGTCAACTAAAACATACATGTACCTTTTTCCACCGTAGCTAGCCGTTCTCATTGGACCACAGAGATCCATGTGAATTAGCTCCAGGGACCTGGTTGTGCTCACCACCTTCTTGGGTTTAAAGGAGGTCCTGGTCTGTTTCCCTCGAACACATGCTTCACACATTTTGACTCCTTCGAGATTGATCCGTGGAAGACCAATGACCAGATCATGTAGATAAAGCTTCAGGATTTGATTTACACCAGCATGTCCCAATCTTCGATGCCAGAGTTCCGTGTCATCTTGGGAACTCGCAAGGCACAACTTCATTGGTGGTTCAAAGTTGGTATCCACCACATACACATTGTTGTATCTTCTTCCTCTCAGAATTACTTTGTTGGTCTTCTTGTTGATGACAAGACATTCATCTGAGTCGAAGGTGACAACGTTGTTCCCTTGATCACATATCTGGGCAACACTTAAGAGATTGTATCCCAGATCTTTCACCAAATTGACATTGCTGATTTTGATTGATCTATTTAGCAATACTTCTCCCTTTCCAATTACTTCTCCCTTGTTTTTATTGCCAAATGAGACATGGCCTCCTTCGGCATGAGTGTGGAGTGAGATGAGTATATCCTTGTTTCCGTTCATATGGTTCGAGCATCCACTGTCTATGAACCATGCATTGTTCCCTCTCACTGCCACCTACAAGGTAAAGTTAGTGTTTTGAGACCCAGGCAAGATGACTCTTGCCTGGTCCCTTGCAAGGGAAAACATTTTCATTCAAGATATAGTCAGAAATGTTGATGTCTCTAGAATTTTGAGAGTTGTAGTTCCTTTGGTGATTAGCATGACGTTTTTGTTTGTTTGGGAACTCATGGTTTCTAGGGGTTTGGGCTCTCTTCTTGGGACATGCATCCTTGTAGTGCCCATGAGCACCACAGTGCCAACACGTCTTATAGTATTCTCCCAGGTAGTATTTTGGGTGTGGTCTCTGGATCCGGTTCCTATCCATGGTTTCTTTGTTGTACACCCGAGACCCGTTTCCCTTAGCGATTTTGACATAGATTCTATGTCCGGAGTTCCCAGTATAGTAATCTTTCTCACCATTGTTTCCACTCTCTAGGACCCTGATTTTCTCCTCGAGATGAGCATTTTTCTGTTTCTCGCATTGGAGTTCTAAGGCCCTACACTCATGGATCTCATGTTCGCTCATGGGTGACTTTCCGTTCTTGGAGCACTCACCTTTGTATCCTATGCCATGTCTGGTTGGGACAAACTTAATTTGGGAACTAGAGGCTTCAAGATGTTCGGGAGTCTTACTCAGGTTTTGCAAGAGGGTGTTCTCATCTTTCTCTAGAGTTTTGATTTCTCTTTCTAGATCTACAATGTGAGACACATTGGACTTGAGTTTTTCTAGAAGGGATATGCAGTTGGGACAGGGCTCAAGACCAACTAATTGAGAATTTATGTGTTCCTATTTTTCCAACTTGTTTTGCAGTTTTATGTTATCTTTGACAAGACTTGAAAGAATTTTCAACAACTCAGGTTTTTCATAGTTACTCAAGGAATCAAGAACAGTTTCAGTGGTTACCTCACTGGGTTGTTCCCTAGTGGTTTCTCCTATGGCCATGCCACACATGTCTGGGAGTGCCCATGACTCGGGATCTTCGTCTTCATCATCGCTCCAGGTAGCGATGTAGGCCTTCTTTCCTTGCTTCCGGCCATCAGTTCCTTGTGGGCACTCCTTCGCAAAATGTCCTTTCCTGTTGCACTTGTAGCAGGTCACATCTGAGAGATCCTTCTCTGTGGGCTTTCTTTGGGAACTCTGTCCCTTTCCCCAGTTCCCACTGTTCCTTTGAGACTTCCCTTTGTAGAAATTTCGAAGAGCCTTTGTTACGAGAACTAGCTCCTCATCCTCTTGTTCTTCGGAGTCTTCATGTTGTTCTTGGGTCGATTTGAGCATTTTCTCGATCTTGAGTGCGATCCCTCGATGAGCTCGAGTTTGTTCCTTATCATCGATCTTTCTCTTCTCGTGTCCCACTAACTTTCCAAATACTTGATGGAGCATGAGTGTTCGATTTTCTGGATTTTCCTTGAACATCGTTCTCTTGTTTGCCCATTCTCTAGTCAATCCGTTGAAGAGCTGTTGGACCTTCATTTTGTGGGTGATTTCTTCTTTGGTGATCCCCAATCCCTCCATTTTAGTGCAAAGTCCTTCAAATCGGGATTGGTAGCTATCGACAGACTCTCCCATCTCCATTTGGAAGTTGTAGAACTCCCTTTTTGCATTCATCTGAAGATCTTCTCTGAGGTCTGAGTTCCCAACGTGCATTTGTTGGATGGCTTCCCAGATTTCATTAGCTGTGTCAAGGTTTGCAACCCTGTCACAATCTTGTACGCACATGGACCTCTTTAGGTACTGTTTGGCTTTGTAGGTTGCCTCCATGCACTTGTACTCGTTGGGTCCCCACTTTGAGAGGTCGTTGACTATAGCTGGATCGATTTCGAGGTTGCCTCTCTCGATGACACACCAGGCTTGGTAGTGTTGGCCACACATCCAATCCTTCATGTCGCGTTGCCAGCTTTCAAATCTTCTTGTAATAAGCCTTGGCGGCTTACTAGTGTTGTTCCCCACCTGAGTAAGTTCTCGAGCCATTTGATACCTGCGATGCTAACACAAATCTAGAGCGCAGGCTCTGATACCAATTGCTGGATCGTAAACGTTAGCAAAGAGCTTGGGAACTGGCAGTTAAGTTGTTCCCAAGGCAGCGGAAGTAAACAATTCGCAAGTAATAAAGCAGTAAATAACACAGTTCCTTTATAGAGGAACCCCACTAAAACCAACTAGTTGTATGGGTAAACCTCTACCTCCGCTTGGAGGATTTTGAATGACTTACTTATATTAATTGCTTTGTTCCTTAGTTACACAGCCGGATTCACACTTCTCTGTTCCTACGAGTTCTTCCTAACTCTAACAACACTAGTAAATCCTCTCACCTGAGTTCCTAAGCTCACAACAGCAAAACACAAGTAACTCAAACCTTACACTGACTTCTCAGTTCCCTTACTCCTGGGAACTTCAGCTTCACCGTCGTCGAGATCACACACTCGCCGGCGGGGACTTCTCTTCCTTTTCTTTCTTTTCTCTGGTGTGGGTGTTTGTGAGTTCTGGGAGAAGTACTCAATCCGAGTACTATTCATTTGGATTTATAGTCCATTGAGCTTGGGCAGTCGCATCTTTCGTTTGTGTCCAAAATACCCTTTGCTTGATGCCCAAGTTTTACTTTCTTCACATGTGACTTTGGTTTGAACTAGGTCAACTTCTTGGATCAATCGGACCGTTGGATGAAGCGTGACAGTTTGATCCTCAGACTGTTCCTTCGGGCTGTCTGAGACAGAATCCCGCGATCTGCGCTGAGCGGTCGTTGTCCTCACATGTGAGTTCCCATGTCATGGGAACTGTCTTCTTCAGAGTTCCCTTGATGGAAACTCTTCATCGTTGTAAGCTTGTGTTCTCTTGATTGTTTCTGTGAGTTCCCACTTCATGGGAACTTTCCTCTTCAGAGTTCCCTTGATGGAAACTCTTCATTGTGGCCTGCAGTGGCTTTTGGTCATTCATAGGAGTTCTAGGATGTACCTGTGTTCCTTAGAAATACTTGAACCAACCACATTAGTTCCCTATGGTGTTTGTCATTATCAAAACTTAAGAGAATTACATCGTTGATCCGTCGTTTAGAACCAGAGGTCCCAACAACGTCCCAACACAAGTGTTATCAAAGGTCATGATGACAAACAAGTGTCATCAAATAGCCTTGATGACAAACAAGTGTCACCAAAGGGTTTGATGACATTCATTTGTTTGTTATCAAAGGGCATTGATGACAAACAAGTGCCATCAAATTGCCTTAATGACATTCATTTTGTTTGTCATTTGATGACAAACAACTGTCATCAAGTGTCATCAAAGACTTTTAAAGGGCCTTGATGAGATTCAACCACATAAAAACAATTGTCATCACCACATAAAAAAACAAAGTGTAATCAAATATCATCACTTGTCATCACCAAATAAAAATATGTCATCAATTGTATCATTAAAGGATCATTAAATAGTCTATGTGCGATTTGAACTCGCAACATTGTTCTTTAAGTAAAATTTTCTACCATTTGATCTAATAGTGTAGGATCATACATGTTAGTTAAGAGTTGAGAATAATCATAGAACTGTTCCAAGTAGCGAAAATAAAGCGGAACACAAATAAAAAGAATAGAAATAAAGAGACTCAATTCCTTATAGAGGAAACCCACAACAACCAACTAGTTGTGTGGGCAAACCACTACCTCCACTTGGAAAATTTTGAATGACCCTCTTCTTTTATTGATTATTCTCTTACTAGAACATGCAAAGTTCAAACTTCTCTGTTCCTAGCAGTTTTCAAACTCTAGAAACACTAATGAACTTTCTCAACCTAAGTACCAAGATAACAACTCAACTAAAATAAGAAACTCAAACCTTATACCTTTGTTCTATCACTACTCGATCCGTTCCCTTGTTCTTGGCAACTCGTTCTTCATCGTCGCAGAGATCACATACTCGTTGCCAGAGGCTTCTCTAGATTCTTC
This sequence comes from Fallopia convolvulus, assembly GCA_964016875.1. Taxonomy (NCBI): domain Eukaryota; kingdom Viridiplantae; phylum Streptophyta; class Magnoliopsida; order Caryophyllales; family Polygonaceae; genus Fallopia; species Fallopia convolvulus. The sequence continues at coordinate 335,694 of OZ024732.1, forward strand.
TTCTTTCTTTCTTGGCTCCTTTATGGTTTGCTTGACGCTTTGTGAGAACTGTGTTGCAAGATGACTATTCATGGGTTTAAATAGGTGTATCATGCTTGGGGCTCAATCCTTATCCTTTGGTCATATGTCTAAAATGCCCTTGTCTTATGTCTTTGTACTTTCTTCAAATGTGACTCCATTTGAATTTCGTCAACTTTTGAAGCTCATCGGGCCACTTGATCAATCAGCTTAGTCTGAGGAACAAACTGCGCCTCTACTTTGTTCCTAATTTGTCTGGAACAGGCTTCCGTATTTCACGCTAAGTTATTTTTTGTACTCACATGGAAGTTCCCTAAACGAAGCACTTTACTAATTTCTAACTGTATTTCTTAAAAATCATATCATTATGAAAAGGAAGGAATAATTAATATTTTGATTTTCTTTAAAAAAATTATAATAAACTCTTATTACTATTATTATTATTATTATTATTATTATTATTATTATTATTATTATTATTATTGTTTTCAAAACATTTGTATGAAAATAGATTAATCCTTTATAAAAATCATACCGTGTATTATAAAATATTTATAATTTTTATAAATTTGTAAAAATATCTTAAAAATCGAAACTTATATTAATTTCAATTAGGAATATTTAGTTAAGATTAAACCGAAATTTAAAAAAATTAAAACAAAATTTAAAAACAATAAAATAGGGGTGTACAAAAATAAAAACAAGGGAAAGAAGGCTCACGAGCAACAGATTTGGGGTGGTACGTTTCGAGCAACAGATTTGGGGTGGTTCATGGCGGCAATTTGGACGGCGGTACGACTCGGGAGCGGCAACAGTTGGATGCCCACGACACCACGTTTCTACTCTCGACAATGGAGGAGGAGGAGGTGGTGGTCAGACGGCGGCGGAAGATGGCGGCGAACAACGAAACATAAGCAACCAATGCTCTATTTTCGCTAGGCAGGTCGGTTGGCTTCAATCCGATTTTTGAAGAGCATAGGCTACTGAAAAATTAATGGTACATATGGCTTTCAAAGGATTTTTCGTGAGGATTCCAAATATGGCTTTAAATTTAGGATTGGATTCACGTTTTGGGAGATATTTGAGTTTGAACGAGAGAGTCATATTCTATGTTTTCGGCTGAACATGTGAGAAAACTCCAGAAAGTTAGGCCACTATTTATTGGTCTTCTTGTTCGTGCGGCTCAAGAAATGGAAGATCTACAACTTCCATTTAGAACTTGGCCACAATCGTGGCCTAAAAACATCCGAAATCGGGTTTTGAAAGAATTAAGACAAGTAGAATGAAAAAGGAAGGTGGAAAAGGGTAAATTTAATTTGATTTGGATATATTATGATTTTTTTTGTTTATTTGATTGTTTACAACTAAAATACTCTCCACACCTCGCTTTTAAGAAAATCTTTTCCAAAAATAAATTCTCATGCAAATCCTTTTTAACTAATTTACTATTTTATCCTTATCTATATCTTCTCAAATCACATTCTATTATCAAAATTTTTCTCTTGAAAGATAATATCTTGTAGATATTAGAATTTTATAAATTCTAAAATAATTTATTTATAAGATATGTTATCCTTTTAAACAAAATAATTGTTTATTATTTGGAGTATGAAAATGGAAAATGCATTAAAATCATTATGAATTTATTCTAGAATAATACTTTTTAATACTGTTAATTTCTAGAATATATTATAACGAAAATTAAAATGATTATTCATTAATATTATTATAAGACTTATAGACATGACCTTTTGGGTAAGGTCCACTTATCCAAATAACTTATATAAGTTATTTGGTAATAAAATAATGCAAATATAATTTTTAATAATGCCATATATAATATATTTTTAAAGAAAATCGTTACATAATTACTCTTACAGGAAGTAGGATTATTATAATATGTCGTTGTGGAGATGACTTCAACCTAGAAGCTTTCAGGAACTCCACTTTCAATCATCACGGTGTGAGCCTTGTCCTCTAGAGTTCTATGCTTCCTCTCAACTACACCATTTAGTTGAGGAGTGCGTGGATTTGAAAAGTTGTAGGAAACTCCATTTTCCTCACAGAAAAACTTGAGGAACTTTGAGTTTTTAAACTTACTTCTATGCTTTGATCTTAGAGACTTGAGCTTTAATCTCATGCTAACTTCCATCCTCTTGATGAATGGTACAAATTTCTTTAATGAAACTTCCTTGAAAAATCATCAATTAATACATAGATGTACCTTTTGCCACTATGGTTGGCTATTCTCATAAGACCAAAGAGATCCATGTGGATCAATTCTAGAGGTTGTGTAGTGCTAACCACTATCTTTGGTTTTAAGGAACTCCTAGTTTGTTTTCCTTTGGCATATGCTTCACACATCTTGACTCCTTTAAGGTTGATTTTGGGAAGTCCTATCACCATGTCTTGTAGGTACCATTTCAAGATTTGATTCACTCCTGCATGTCCTAGCCTCTTGTGCCAGAGCTTTGTAGCATCATGGGAAATCGCCAGACATAGCTTTCTAGGAGGCTCAAAGTTAATTTGTATCCACCAAGTAAACTTTATTGGACCTTTTTCCTTTGAGGATGATCTTGTTTGTCTTCTTATTGATGACTAGGCATTCTTTTGAGTCAAAGGTGACCACATTGTTCTCTTGGTCACATATATGGGATACACTGAGAAGATTATATCCTAGATCCTTGACTAGATTCACATTGCTTATCTTGATAGACTTGTTCAGCATCACTTCTCCAGTTCCTATGATTTCCCCTTTATTCTTATTGCAAAAAGACACATGACCTCCTTCGGCTTGTGTGTGGAGTGAGGTGATGACGTATTTTTCAGTCGTTTACCTATCAAAGAATCCTAAATTAAACAAACTGAGTAGAATGGTAATTAAGGGTCGATCCCACAGAGACTCGTGTATAAGTATTTTACTTGAGTGCCAAGTTACCAAAATATGAGGATTTTTTGTGATTGATTATCTATTCTAATATGCAAATTAAAGCTGAATATGAATGCAAGGATGTTTATAACAATATTAGACAAGTGTGTTCAACTAGTTAAATCCGTTATGATATTGCGTTCCAAATCGTTGATTTTCTTAATTCTCAATTCACTAGAATAATCTATTGTGGATTATGATCCAAACTTCAAGTTTAGTTGATACAATTAACAATCTAAACAACCTTAATCATCTAACAACCTAGAAGAACTTCTAGATTCAATTAAACAACAACTTTAAGTTTCAAGTATCGATAGAAACAAACACTTGAAGCAAACAGTCATTCAAGTTATTTGTGGATTTATTCCTTTCTATAATTGAATAGCCTGAATGGGTCCAAACAATTGTAAATTCTACTTTATCTAGCCAATCCCAAACATGAATTAATCAGATTAGTTGTAAATTAACCTAGAAATTTTGTTAGTGATAATTTGCATTTTATAGCATCTTAGGACATGCATTTAGGATATTAGTTTATATGTTTTCATGCATTAGTCTCATGTTTCTAGTAGTTTTAGTTTAGTTTCTATTATATATGTCTACACGCCTATATTTAGGTTTTTCAGGTACTTTGGAGAGTTTCGAGCTTCATTGGAACGTGTTTGGATACAAGACTTCAGTCTAGGAGTCATCGAGACCGGAAAGATCAACTGAAGAGCCGAAAATGAAGGAAACACACGATCAAGGCTAAGGTCGTGCACCAAGGTGCACGGTCGTGCAGGCGGTGTTGAAGAATATCGGATCGTGCGCTATTAGCCCGAGCCAGTTGGGGGTCGTGCGCTATACACGCAAGATCGTGCGTTTTCCGTCAGAGAAAGGCAACGCCCGTGCGTTTTTTCAGACGCACGGTCGTGCGTCATCCAGGCTCGGGTCGTGCGTTTCCTTAGTTCGTGGGTGGCCTTGTACGGTCGTGCGCCGAGGCGCACGATGCGCGCCGTGGGTCGTTCGCTCCATGTTTGGCGTGTTTTTGGGCCGCCTCTCTTATTTTATCCTTAGTATAAATGCTTACTTTATCTTCTAGATTAGGGTTAGAACTTTTAACCTAGTTTTTATTCCTTGAGAGACAAGCTTAGAGAGATTTTGGAGAATTTGAAGACTTTTGTTGAATTGAGTTTGGATTTGCTGGATTTGAATCAAGTTTGTTGGTTTCTTCAATCCGTTATGTTTATTCTCGTTATTGAATTGATTTCATCTATTTCCATGTCTAGCTAAACCCCCAAATTCTAAGATTTGGGGTGAACCCAATGATGTCTAGGAAGACTTATTTATTAAATTGCACAATCTATTGTTTGAAGGTTTGCTTGATTCAATCCTAGATGCTTTATGCCCATGTAATTTATTTGAATGGGGACTTGCCAAAGTTTGAGACTTAAAGGTGAAAACTTTGATAAGTACTCAGACAGGGGATTGAGACTGAAAGGTACTTTTTCCTGTCGAAACCCTAGGATTTGAACCTGAGTTTTCTCTATTATGAAAAGTATTTTGAATTTTCTTGTGGAATAACAATTGTCTTATAAAACGAAAGGTTGGTTTGAGTTAGCAAGTCGCGAAAGAGGATGTTGATTCAATTTAATCCTAAATTCTAAGTGCTTAAAGTTCTAGATTTTAATTTGCAAGTCACGAAAGTGGATGTTTAAATGAGTCTAGATACGTTTGTTAACATTCGAAAGAATTTAGCGGATACATTAGACAATTGCCTTCAAACAAAGTAATAATTAAGGTTGTGCAATCATCTTTTATAGTCTACGAAAGCATTATTGTGGTGATCCTTAATCTTAGAAGTCTCTCTCTCATTAATTTGCCCATATTTACATGTTTGTTTGCTTTAATTAGTTTCATAGAAAAAATCACAATTCAATCTTTTCTTATTTTACGACTTAGTCTATTGTTTTGAATACAATTAATACTACATAGTCCCAGAGTTCGACACCTTGGTATTAAAACCGATCCCATACACTTGTGGGGTAGGATTTGGCCTATCAGTTAGGTAGCTAATCTAACAAAACCCTAGATAAACTTTGATTCAATTAAGCGTAGGGAATAAAATATATTCAAGTTTTTTGAGAATCAATCAAACCTCACAACTCATGCAAATCACAACTTCAATTAACTAGCCAAACACAAAGGAAATTAGCAACGCATGATTGAATTAAGAAAGCTTACAAATTTGGTTCAAAGGTTGTCTTTTGAGAAAACTCTCTAGGAAAGAAACCCTAGTCTCCAAATTGTGTTCCAAAAGTATGAAAGAAAAGTCAAACACAAGGTTTAAATACCCCAAGACCACCTAAGATCAAATATCCCAAAAATACAATAAACTCATCGGAAATTATATCATAAAAGCCCATCTCGAAGCCCATTCCGTCAGCCCAATTCTCTTGCAGTGAAACATGAGACACAATCTTTGTATCAAGGTGCGCTGCCGCATCACCCCCTCTGAGCTCGTGTGATCCTGCTGAGACAACATTCAAGTCACGCGTTAGATGTTGTTTTGACCCCCTTCGAGTTGGAATTTGGACTCGGAGTAAAAACATGAATTGTAGCTCTTTAAATTAGCTTTCCACTGATAGCAAATTCAGATCCATCAGACCATTATGGCTTCCAAACTAAGCATTGCAAGATAGAGGTGTCGAAATAACAACTCCAATCCATGACCCAGATTTAAGCGTTCTTTTCTCACAACCTCTTGGGCCTTAGCAATTCCAATCTTCACTTGCACTACTCTAATCATCTTAGTAATCAAACTCCACCATAATCATCTTTGATCCGTCCCATCCATGCTTGTTTACCTAAAGATTTGCAAAACCGATCAAAACAAGCGCAGAACCCGATTATCCTATAACACCTAAGAACCTAGAAACTACGCTAAACTAAACTAAAACCATGCCATATAAACATAAATATGCATCCTAAACACCACCTATATGCAAGGTATCATGATGAAATTGTCTTTGTTCCATGTAATATGGTTGGACTTAGGGGTGTCCAAAAATAACCAAAACCGAAAAAAAACCCGACATATTTTTAGGTAACCAAACCGTTATTTTTATGATTTCGCTTTTGTTAACCGAACCGATATGTTTTGCGGTTTTACGGGTCTGTTTCGGTTTGATAGTCTGACATTCTCGGTTAACCAAAAAAAAATATATTTTTTTAATTTTTTAAACAAAACATTAAATATACTTTGGCTTAATAATACTACATGGTTAATTGAAAATTTTGACATTATAGATAATTATCCATACTATTAATTTTTAATACTGCTATTAGTTACTTAAATATGCATACTTTTAAAATATTTTACCTAAAAGATGGCTATATATATGATATACATATTGTTTGGATAATTTAAAGCATATCAATCACGTAAAACTAGTATTTATTTTGAATTCCAAACCAAATGGTAATATTTTTATATTACATTAATAATTTTGATTCTTATTTAAGTCTATAATTATAATTTAGAAATTACATAAACGGTTAATGGTTAACCGAGACAACCGAACCGAAAAAATGGTTAACCGATCGTCGGTTAACCGTGATTAACGATTCGATTATGGTTAATGAATTTAACTAATCAAAATCATGGTTACTTGATCTTCGGTTAACCAAAATCATGGTTAACCGGGTTTTGACACCCCTAGTTGGTGTAACCACTATATATGACCCACTTACAATTCTTCCTCACTTCCACCTACGAAGGAAAACATATTTTAAAAGGGTTTGGACACCCCTAGTTGGAACCCATGCAAGATGATTCTTGCTTGGTTCCTTACAAGGAAACTTATTTTCAAAAAGAACATACTCAACAATGTTAATGTCACAAGAGTTCCTAGATTGGTGAGGGAAGTTCCTATGATGGTTCCCAGGTATGGGACCTCTAGCAAATTGATTCATGTTATGGTCTTGATTTTTCCAAGCTCTATGACTCTTATGAGCTTGAGTCTTCCTTTTGGGACAACTCTCCTTGTAGTGCCAATGAGCACCACAATGCTAACAAGTTTAGTAGTGTTCTCCTAAGTAGTACTTGAGATGGGGTCTTTGAATACTGTTCCTATCCATGTTTCTTTATTTTAGACCCTTGACCCGTTTCCCTTGGCAATTTGCATGTAGAGTTTGTGGCCATTGTTCCTAGTATAGTAGTCTCTCTTCTCATTCACACCACTCTCTAGGACCCGAATTTTTTCTTCAAGATGGGCATTTTTTTGTTTTCATAGTGGAGCTCTAAGACCCTACACTCATTATCTCCCTTTTAGTTAAAGAAAACTTCCCATTCATTGGGCATTGAGGCTCATATCCAATCCCGTTTTTGGCAGGGACAAACTAATTAATTGGTTTGGGAATAGGTGTTATCTAGGTTTAGATCGTTCTCACTCAGTTTTTGTAGGAACTCATTCTTTTCCTTTTCCAGGTTAGTCATTGCTTTTCTATGAGCATGGTAATCGAAAAGAATGGACTGAACCTTCTCAACGAGTTCCACGCAGTTGGAACAAGTCTCAAGACCAACACATTTAGAGATATAATGTTCTGATTCATCTAGCTTCTTTTGTAATTTAATGTTGTGTTTCACAAGCTTAGCCATTAACTTAAGGAGCTCAAGTTTATCATAACAAGATAAAGAGTCAAGAATAGATTCATTAGTTACCTCATTGGGTTGTTACCTAGTGGTTTCTCTTATGGCCATAGCGTACATGTCAGGTAATGTCCAAGCTTTCGGGTCATCCTCAAAGTCACTCTAAGTGGCGATGTAAGCCTTTTTTTGGGCTTCCAATTGTCAGTTCCTTGAGGGAAATTTCTGGCGAAGTGCCCCTTTTTTAGCTTGTAGCATGTGATTTCTCCGAGGTCCTTCTCCATGGGCTTGCCTTGGGAACTATAATTCCTTTGTTGGCTCCCATTGTTTCTCTTGAACTTTCTTTTCTTGTATAAGAAATGGAGTGCCTTTGTGATAAGTACAAGTTCCTCGTCTTCATCTTCTTTTGAGTCCTCACACTGCTCCTCTACGGGCTTGAGCATTTTCTCTAGCTTTAAGGCAATTCTGTTGTTTGCCTTGTCTTGTTTCTTATCTTCATGCTTTCGTTTCTTGTGGCTTATCAGTTTGCCGAAGACTTAATGTAGCATGAGGCTCCTATTCTTTGCATTCTCCTTGAACATTGTTCTTTCATTTGACCATTCAACGGTTAATCCAATGAATAGTTGTTGAACCATCATCTTGTCGGTGATCTCTTGCTTGGTGATCCAAAGTCCAACAAGCTTGGTGCATAATGACTGAAAGTGAGATTGGTAGTTGTCCGCTGATTCTCCCATTTCCATTCAGAAGTTGAAGACTCCCTTCTAACGTTCATTTGGTGGTGCTCTCGGAGTTCAGAACTCCCTACCTGCATTTGTTGGATGGCTTCCCACATCTCTTTGGCTTTTTCCATGTTGGCCACCCTATCATTGTCTTGTTCATACATCGAGTTGTTGAGGTACATATGTCCACTCATTTTGTCCCCATTTAATTATCATGGATGGTTGGATCAACATTAGAGTTCCTTTTCTAATGACACACTAGGCTTGGAAGTCATGACTTCTCATCCAATCTTTCATCTTGACATTCTAGTGCTTGTATATTCCGGCAATAAGCCTTGGAGGTTTGTTGTTCCCATGACTGAATTAAATCAGTTCCGACGACATCCTATATACATATGAGACTAACACATAAATCTGGAGAAACACCTACTCTAATACCAAATATTGGTTCATAAGTGTTACAAAAGAGTTGGGAACAGATGTTGGACTGTTCACAAGGCAGTGGAAACAAGATAAACATAAGTAAATGAATAGAATAGGACACATTTCCTTTATAGAGGAATCCGACTTCAACCAACTAGTTGTATGGATAAACCCCTACCTCTGCTTCGAGGATTTTGAATGACTTCCTTCTTTTATTGATTGTTCCCTAAGCTACAACAAGTAAAAGTTCAAACTTCTCTATTCCTAACAGTCTCCAAACTTTAGGAATACTAATGAACTATCTCACCCTAAGTAATAGGACAACATCTCTAGTAAAATAATGGAATTCGACGTTACACTTCTACGCTTGTATTGTTACTCAGTTCCTTGGCACTTGGGAATACTCACTTCACCATCAACGAGATCAGACACTCGTGGACGGGGACTTCTTTAGACTTCTTCTTCGGTCTTGACTCAACTTCTTTAGGGATTGCTTAAGGGTTTGTGAGACGTAGTTTGCAAGTGCACTATTCATGAGCTTATATAGGCGTTTGATGCTTGGGGCTCAATATTGACTTTGTGCACTTGTCCAAAATACCCTTGTCTTGTTAGCCAAGTATGTGTACTTTTTCACATGTAATTCCATTTTAATTTTGTCAACTCTTCAAGCTCATCGGGTCATTGGATCAATCGGCTTAGTCTGAGGAACATACTACACCTCTGTTTTGTTTGGAATAGGCTTCCGTGTTTCGCACTAAGTTGTCTATCTTCACATGTGAGCTCCCATGTCTTGAAAACTTGTCTCTCATGAGTTTCCCTAATGGGAAATATTTCTTTCATGCAGTTTGTCATAGTTTCACTCTTGAGTTCCCTTGAGGGAATTTCTGTTCAACATGAATTTCCTTTGAAATTCATAAACATAACACTCTTCCGATATTTTAGAACATGTGTTTCGAACATTGTCTCAACAATAATATTAAAAAGGGAATTTATGTTCATACCTCCGAGGTATTGGGTTGTCTTCTTGTTGTGCTAAAAATAACTTTTTTTCCTTTTTGTATCCTTGTTGTTTTGACTGGATCAATTGGTGCCCCTTCGGTTTGAATTGATTAATTTCAAGCCCATCATTGTGTACATGATTCTTGAATCTCTAGGGTTCGACTCTTAAAACACCCAAATTCATGACCGAACCATCCCGATTTGAGCTACCCATAAAATCGTACCCTTTAAAATGAAGGATTGTTTAGAAATTCAAATCGGTGTGGGTTTTTGTGAATTTTTGTTTTTTAAGAGTTGAATCCTATATATATAAGGGTGAGGAATACAATAATGGGATTGCAATTAATCAATTCGAATCGAAGAAGGACACCCATTGAAAAACCAAAACCTTAGAAGTACCAACAAAAAAGAGTTATTTATGGGATACCAACAGGAAAATTAATGTTACCAAAAGAAATTCCTATTAAAAACGTGTATTTAGTTATATAAATAAAAAATATTATCAAAAAAATTAGAACAAAATAATAATTAAATCTGAACCGAAAGTGTAAGCACTTATGTAAGTATATATCAAATCTTTTAGCTTTCCTATTTTATCTTTTTCTATGATGAATATTTTACTTTGGAATTGTTTTAGTGCAGGTAAGCCATGTTTCTAGAGAGCTATCCGTTATCTTTGCAGGCATCATAAGATAAACATCTTGTCGCTTTTCGAAACAAGAGTTTCTGAAGAGAGAGAGAGCAACTATTATTTGTGATTGTATGACCCGGGTGGACTTCATGCATTTTGAGCGTGTTGAGCCTGCTGGGTTCACTGGTCATGTTTGGTTATTTTGGAGAGGGAATAGGGTTATGGCTTGTATTAGCATGAAAAATCCCAACTTTATTCAAGCTACGGTCAAAGATATGCATTCTACTATCCACTTGTTCGCTGTTTATGGGCCTCCCACAGCTTCGAGGCATGTAACCTTCTGGAGAGATCTAAAAAATGTTATCAATTTTGTTTTAGGACTAGTTGTTGGTGGTGGAGATTTTAATCGTGTCCTTTTTCATCATGAAAGACCTAGCGGGGCTGGAGGCTTGCATTCAGACTCTCCCATCTTCAACAAGTTTGTGAATGATCTGAACCTTATTGATCCCGAATTCTCTAGACCTGCTTTCACTAGGAGCCGAAGGATCTCTAGTTCTTTAGTTGTTTCAAAGAGGCTTGATAGAATTCTGATGAACGTAGAAGCCCATTTACTTTGGCCGGATAGTAGGGTCAACCATCTCTCGAGATTTTCCTCGGATCAAGGCCCAATCATATTATCTACTGACCCAAACATGGGTAGAAACAGGAAGCTAGCGGAGGCCGTTTCATTTTAATGTCGCTTGGTTTTCTCACCCCAACTTCAATGAAAAAATTTGGGGTAGTTGGAGAATTGAGATTGATACTCCCTGTGCACTACCTTTTTTGAAGACAGATTGGATTGCTTGGCACAAGAAGATGTTTGGGAATATTTATCAAAGAAAACAAGTTTTGTTGGACAGGCTTGAATTAGTTCAAAAAGCTATCTATGTTACCCCTTCAGAGACATTATTTTAATGGTGACTGAAATTCAAAGAGATCTAGAAGTAGTCCTTGAGCAAGAAGAAGTACTTTGGTTTCAAAAATCTCGTGAAAAATGGCTTAAATGTGGGGACCGAAATACTTCTTTTTGCCCCACCTTGACCGTTATTAGACGGAGCCGTAATCGAGTCAAGGGCCTTAGAACGACCTAGGGGAGTTGGGTCGATAAGCAAGAAGAGTTGGAGAACATGGCCATTGATTTCTTCTGTAACCAGTATAAGTTTAAAATGTCTGATATGGTGAGCATTCTAGATTTTGATTGCCACTTTCCTCGTCTTGGTGAGGAGAGATAAAGGAACCATGAAGCACCGATTACCGTGGAAGAGGTCTGGAGGGCGGTCAAAAGTATGGGGTCTTTTTAAGTCGTCGAGAATTGATGGTTTCCATCCAGGGTTCTTTTAGAGATGCTAGAATATTGTTCGAGATTCTGTGATGTTGTTTATTTGTGAGTTGTTGTTCTCAAAATTTATTCCTGGAAGGTGTGTTTGGATTTATTTTGTAAGGCCTTAGGTCAAAAGGTTAGCATCACTAAATCTAAGATCTTTGTTTCATCTAATGTGAGTCAGGGGCTGATTATGCTCTTCGGGGAGGCTTCAATGGATCAAATTAATGTCATTTTGGGGTATTTGGATTTGTTTTGTAAGGCCTCAGGTCAAAAGGTTAGCATCGCTAAATCTAAGATCTTTTTTTCATCTAATGTGAGTCAGGGACTGATTAGTCGCTTGGAAGGTGCCAATGCTTTTTCGTTTACAAAAAATCTTGTTAAGTATCTGGGTATGCCGGTCTTGCATAAACAGATTAATAAGTACGGGGGTACTGCTTTCGATAATTCTTCGGCCAATTCTCCTGTTTGGAAAAGCAAGGAATTTCTGATGTTGTGATTGATCGTTAGACACGGGTGTTCTATGTACATTTGGACAGATATTTGGCTTCATGAAGAACCGTTGATTAATGTTGCCATGAGAGCTATTGGTGAGAGCCAACAACATACACTTGTTACGAAGTATTGGCTGATTGGTCAGGTTGGAAATGGGACATGCTGATGCCTTTTCACCCTTACTCAATCCTCACGAAGTTGGTTGTTGTTGCAACCCCAAGGACCGGATGTTGGAGGTGACAACATATGCTAGAGCTTTTCGTCGGATGGGACCTATTCTTGTGCTTTTGGTTATAATCTGTTGCAGGGTAATTTAACTAGGGTGGAGATTCATGAGCTGGTTTTCCGCAAAGTTTGGAAATTGAAGAACACGGAGAGAATCAGGAACTTTCTCTAGCTTGCTATTAAAGGTGGTCTTATGTCAAATGTGGAAAGGAAAAGAAGACACATATCTTCCATGACATCGTGTGTTTTCTGCTGCAACTTGGATGAGACTTTCGAGCACCTCTTCAGAGATTGTTCTAAAATAAGTTCCATATGGATTAATTTTGGGGTTACTAACTTTTATGCCTCATTTTCCAGGAACGTTTTGCTTGCTGGATTAGACAAAACATCCTTCTAAGCACAAAGTGGAGCGTGAGTGATGTAGTAATGCCAGCCATGTCTCCTACCGACGTCGATGATGATGTCCAAAACAGTAAAATAAGAAGTGGGCCTGGGGTACCAAGAACGAGTAGGCCCGGAGAGATTCCCAAGGGCGACTCAGGGACCCACATTCATACCTCTCATTTATTTTAACAAAGTTTATACCCTCGCGAGGTCTCCCAAATCTCCGGGACGAGGTCTAGACCTCGCCACCGACTCTACTAACCCACCCGCCCACACGAACCAATCACAAGTGGCCTCACCCACAAACCAATCACAAGCAGCCTCATCCCCAAACCAATCACGAGTGACCTCACCCCCGGACCTATCAAAAACCCCTATTCCGGGCATCCCACATTGGACCTTGGCCTAAACTCGGCTCCCCAATTCTCTATAAATAGAGGAGAACCTCGTAGGAAGAAGGGGTCGAAAAACCCCTTGAACTCAAGAACTCTCTGGCTTGTTAAAGATCGACGTGATAGAAACATCGTCAAAAGACCTCGCTACAGACAGGAGAAGTCCACAAAAAGACTTCAAGTCATACAAAGACCTCGCCCACACTAAAGACCTCGCTATAAAATCTCACAAAGCTCTCTACACCACGCACCCAAATCTACTTCGCCCTAGGGTCAACCTCGCAACATTTAGGTTTGATCTCGGAACTTCGTAGGAGGTCTAGGTGTAATTCTCAAAGTTGTTTATCAGCCTCGTAGGTTTGTAACTTCGTTGTTGGGAGAAAATCATAAATAAAGGAGCAAGTGTTTGCACTCTCGAATATAATAATCTTGTTCCTTGTCTCGTAGCTAGTTGTTATTTCGGGTTTCATCACTGGCGCTGTTTGTGGGAAGCTTCTTCATCCTAAACAGTCTCCCGATTAGTGCAAACCTTGGCTCCTTAAAAAACCCCTCAAAATGGCTTGCCCAAGCAATTTCTTTCCCCAACATCCCGACAACATGGCCGAGACCCCGCCGTGGATGACGACAGTTCCCCCGGGGTACCCTTTTGTGGTTCCGCCAGGTTGGACGTACAACGCTCCACAAAACCCATACCCGTTCCAGGGGTATGAACAGGGTGGCTCACCTCCTAACCCGTATCCCTACCCGGGTTACGAACAGTATCAGTAGGGCCAAGCTTCCCCATATGTCCCGATTCCGTCCCAGGGGCAACCTCACTCCGAGTACGTGCCCGCATATGTCCCCGGATATATGCTGTGGCAGGAGACGCCGACCAACGGCTCCACCACAGAGAGACCCTCCGGAGATGCGATGCAGATCTTGCGATCCCATTCGCGACGTACAGGGAGGCGCGACACAGAGTTGTCCGAAACGGCGGCAAGCGCGGCACGCCCTCTGGCAAAGTCAAAATCAAAGTCTGCCCGCCCGTCCGTCGAGAGTGGGTACAAGAATCCCTTTGTGCCTGAGATCCAGGATGCACACATGCCCAAGGGTTTCCACTGGCCGCAAATGGGACTCTACGACGGCACAACCGACCCCGAGGACCACATAAAACACTACGCCGTCCAGATGAACGTCAACTCCTACAATGACGCCATTTTCTGCCGCATTTTCCCAACCACTCTGGACAAGGCAGCAATGACGTGGTTCACCAGCCTTAAAGTCGAGTCGATAGCCTCGTTTTCTCAGCTATGCGAGTCCTTCGTCGGGCACTTCAACAGCTCAAGGAAGTGCAAGAAGAACATGTGCAATCTCCGCGACATTGAGCAGGGGGAAAACGAGAAGCTGGGTACCTTTTTTAGGAGGTTCACCACCGCAGTCATGGAGATCGCACAAATCGACGAGTCATCGGTGCGAGATATCCTCATGGGCAACCTTTTCGAGGGGGATTTTAAGTGTCCCATTTTTGTTAAGAGCCCGACGACGTACGAGAGTCTGTGTGCTCGGATCACGGCGCAGGTCTACGCTGAGGACGCTGCCAGCCAGAGCTCGCGACCGAGGACCGATAAGGAAATCGTGACCGAGGCTAAGGGGAAGGCTAAATTGGCTGCACCGGCCGCGAGGGATGCATACATGACGCAAACTCACGATCGGCGCGCCGACTACAAGAGCAACAACAACAACAACAGAACCAACAACAACAACAAAGGCAACAACAACAACGACAAAAGATACAACAGCCGCTACGACAACCGCGGGAGTGGCGGTGGGGGTTGGAGCTGCTTCGGCGGGAAGCAACGAGGTTACAAAGGCAAAGGTGGCCCCGCCTACATCCCAAACGAAAAAAGGCGCGCTAACCCCGCGTCAGGAGCCAACCTCGTGCAGCAGGGACCAACCCAGTCTCGACCAAGCAAAGCGGAGCAACACGCCCTTGCGAGGCAGTCGTGTTCTGGACAAGCCGCGGCGCTCGATGGATACAACAATACCATCTCGGGCGGGCCCTCGCTGGCGGGTTCGAGCAAGGTGGAAAGGAAGAGATATGCGAGGGCAAGTCACCATGATCCCTTGGTATACAGCGTGACGCAAACCTCAGGGTCCCACGTGGGAATGGCTTTCACCTCCGAGGACGCCGAGGGACTCCACATGCCCCACTCCGACCCCCTGGTGATACACGCTCAACTGGGCTCGAAGATAGTGAAGCGGATACTGGTGGACACGGGTTCTTCCGTGGACATCATGTATTTTGGCGCTTTTGAGCAGTTGGGAATCTCCGCGACATCTTTGAAGCCCTATGCTGGGAAGCTCACCTCCTTCTTTGGAAACGAGGTCGATGTCGCTGGTCTCATAGACCTGTGGATGACACTCGGTGCTGGCTCCACAACGAGAACCGAGGTGATAGAATTTACGGTGGTGCACCTACCTTCCGCCTACAACGCAATCATCGGGAGAGTCTCCTTGATGATGTTCCAGGCAGTGGTCTCCATCTACCACCTCAATATGAAGTTCCCCACCAACGGTGGTGTCGGAGAGGTGAAGGGAAACCAAGAAGAGGGCCGCGTCTGCTACATGACCTCGACAAAACAAAAATGCTCCGTGTTCATGGTAGAGGCCTCCGGCGAAGCGGATCTCGAGGTCCGGGATTTCACAATACCCAAACCCGAGGCAGAAAGAAGGGTGATCACCCCCTTGGAAAACAACTCCGAGAAAATCTACCCCGCCGGAGATGCATCGACGTCCCTAGAGGCCTTGCTTGCTGGATCCCGCGACGTGTTCGCCTGGACTGCAAAAGATCTCCGAGGTGTACCTCGGACATTGGCTCAGCACTACCTGAACATCGTCGTCGCCATTCACCCTGTGGTGCAGCGTCGAAGAAAAATGAACGAAGAAAGAGCGACCGCCGCGAACGAAGAGGTGGCCAAGCTGTTAGCCGCGGATTTCATCCGCGAAGTCCAGTATCCGAGGTGGCTGTCCAGTGTCGTATTAGTCAAGAAGGCCAGCGGTAAGTGGCAGATGTGTGTAGATTTCAATGATCTCAACAAGGCATGTCCCAAAGACAGTTACCATCTACCCTCGATTGATGAGCTCGTAGATTCAACCGCGGGACACGAGGTCTTGAGCTTCCTCGACGCTTATTCGGGATACAATCAGATCTCGATGAATCCGTGTGACGAGGAAGAGACGTCCTTCATCACCCAGCGTGGGACATACTGTTACAAGGTCATGCCATTTGGCCTCAAAAACGCCGGTGCCACTTTCCAACGCCTCATCGATCGGGTCTTCAAAGACCACCTAAGCCGAAATGTGTCGGTTTACGTCGCTGACATCGTGGTGCGAAGCAAGAACCCCGGGGAACACCTGACCGATCTCTCCGAAGTCTTCACCACCCTCAGGCATCACCAGCTCAGCTTGAACCCCGAGAAATGCGTCTTCGGCGTATCATCGGGGAAGTTTTTGGGCTTCATGATCAGCGAGCGCGGGATCGACGTCAACCCCGCCAAAATAGAATCGATCCTCTCGATGAGGTCTCCCAGATCTCGAACCGAGGTGCAACGACTCAATGGCGCTGTAAATTACTTGGGGAGATTTTGCTCCAGTTTAGCGGACAAATCTCTTCCTTTCTTTGCCGCCCTCAAGAAGAATGACAAGTTCGTCTGGGACGAGAGCCTCGAGACTGCCTTCTCCGAGTTAAAGACCTTCCTCACAAAGCTCCCCACCCTGTCACCCTCGCACGCGGGTGAAGACCTGCAATTATACGTAGCGGTGAGCCCCGAAACAGTCAGCGCGGTGCTCACCAGGGAAGCCATGCATCCGGTGTACTTTGTCAGTCGCGTGCTCCAACCTGCGGAGCAGCGATACTCCCCAGCGGAGAAAATGGCACTAGAGGTGGTGACCGCCGCGAGGCTCTTACGCCCTTACTTCCATGCACATCCCATCCAGGTCCTCTCGGACCTCCCACTCCGTCAAATCTTATATCAGCCTGCCCTCTCCGGGCGTATGACGAAGTGGGCCGTCGAGCTCTCCGAGTTCGACATCAGTTACCTCCCTAGGACCGCGATGAAGGGACAGGCCCTCGCCGATTTCATGGTAGAGGTCACCTTCCCCGAAAGCGACACAATCTCGGAGGAGTGGAAGGTGTTCGTCGACGGCTCACGATGTGACGTCGGCGGCGGGGCCGGCGTTTTCCTTACTGGCCCCTCAATCGAGACAGAGTATGCCCTCAACTTCGCCTTTGATGCCACCAATAACAACGCCGAATACGAGGCCATGATCACCGGGATCGAAATGGCGCTGCTTAGCGGAGCCCGCAAAATCAGGGTCTACACAGATTCCGAGTTGGTAGCACGGCAACTCAACGGCCAATACGACACCAAGACAGGTTTTCTGCCAGCCTATCGAGCAAAGGTGAAGGCCCTGGTATCGTGCCTAGAAACCTTTGCGGTAGAATCAATCCCGCGAGCCTCAAACACAAAAGTAGACGCTCTCGCAAGGCTGGGCTCCACGCTCCCCTTGGAGGTAGGGAACCGCGTGATGATAGAAAGAAAAACTCTCTCGAAGTGTTGATGGCGAGGTCCTATCCATAAGGACCGAGGACTGGAGGTTCCTAGTATCGCGGTATATACAAAGCGGTGTCCTCCCAGAAGATCCTGCACTGGCTAGGAAACTAAAAATGCAAGCAGCCCGCTATTGCGTCATCGGTGACCAGCTCTATCGTCGAGGCTACGCTGAACCCAACTTGCTATGCATATCGCCCGAGGTCACGGACCACGTCCTCTACGAGGCGCACGAGGGAGTTTGTGGAGGGCGCCCTGGGTGGAGGTCTTTGGCACACAAGATCGTCCACTTGGGGTACTTCTGGCCCATTCTCCGACAAGATGCAAAAGCTTAAGTCCAAAGATGAATCGGATGCCAGAAACACAGGAACCTCCAACACACCCTGACGGCCCCCCTCCGCAGCCTCCACGCACCGTGCCCATTCGCGATGTGGGGAATGGACATTGTAGGTCCTTTCCCTAAAGCAGTTGGCCACGTGCAATACATTTTGATCATTGTTGACTACTTCACGAAGTGGATCAAAGCGCAGGCCATGGCAAAAATCACCGGGGCGAAGGTCTGTGAATTCCTGTGGAAGAACCTCGTTTTCCGTTTCGGTGTCCCAATGACAATCATGACCGATCATGGCCCCCAATTCGACTGCGAAGAGACTCGGGCTTTCTGCTCTAAGCTGGGCATCGACTTCAAATTTTCCTCCGTGGCCCATCCCTAGTCCAAGGGTCAGGTAGAAAACGTCAACGCCCGTATCTTGATAGACCTAAAGAAGCGCCTGGGCGTGGCACAAGGCCGCTGGGCCGAGTTACTCCCACTCGTCCTCTGGACGTATCGCACGACCGCGCGTCACGCAACAGGCGAAACACCCTTCACTCTAACCTACGGGGCGAAGGCACTCGTTCCCGTAGAAACCCTGATCCCATCGGCAAGGGTGTACAACTTCGATGAAAAAGCAAATGAAGCCAACCTTAGGGTCGAGCTGCAATTCCGGGAAGAGATTCGCGAGGTGGCGGACCTACGCTCCAGAGAATACAAGCGACGTGTCGCCGTATACCAGGACAAGAAGGTTAGACCTCGCCTTTTGGCCACAGGAAACCTCGTTCTGAGACGCACCGAGGGAGGCAAATTGGACCCTAACTGGGAAGGACCATACCTCCTCGGGGAGGAAGTCGCGCCCGGAGCTTTTAAGCTCAAAGACAGCGAGGGGCGTACACTGAGCAAGACATGGAACGTAGCACGGCTCAAAAAATATTACATGTAAATTCTCGAAACCTCGTTGTTCCCTACAGTTTTGGTGAATGAAGTATTTCAGGCTTTTCAAAAAAGAAATCTCTCTCGAGATGCAAAACCTCGTTTGGTCCACCCCTCGCTTCCCGCTTGGGGTTAGAGAACCTCGTTTGAGTCCACCCCTCGCTTCCCGCTTGGGGTTGGAGAACCTCGTTTCATTCCACCCCTCGCTTCCCGCTTGGGGTTGGAGAACCTCGTTAGAGTCCACCCCTCGCTTCCCTCTTGGGGTTGGAGAATCTCCTTGAGTCCACCCCTCGCTTCCCGCATGGGGTTGGAGAACCTCGATAGAGTCCACCCCTCGCTTCCCGCTTGGGGTTGGAGAATCTCATTGAGTCCACCCCTCGCTTCCCGCTTGGGGTTGGAGAACCTCGTTTGAGTCCACCCCTCGCTTTCCACTTGGGGTTGGAGAATCTCGTAGAGTCCACCCCTCGCTTCCCGCTTGGGGTTGCAGAATCTCATGTTTATATCCACCCCTCAGCGAACGAGGTTCGTTGACTCCCTAAGAAGGCAAGGTTCGCTAATTATCTAAAGAGGCGAGGTCAAAACGAGCCTGCCGGATTTGTTGGACCGAATCTCAGGATGTTTCTCCAGGTTAAAGACATCTATTCGGTGAGCAGTAATCGCACCCCGCAGGAGTGAAGGGGGTGTAGTTGTAGGATTGGAAGCACAACCAAAGGCGGCGGCTAAACATGATGAGAGCGAGAAGTCGCCTTCGCCAACAAACACGATCTTGTGGAAGTCGTTGTAATGCCCCATCCAAGTCTCACTGACATTGGAATCGGAATCGTAAACGAACGAGTTTGATCAAGAGTTGTCGCCATACTAGTTCTAACTAGCACTTGTATGGAGTTGCGTGAATCTTGTACATTTGACTCAGGATCATCACGCGAGATCCGAGCAAGGCTCAAGATCTCGGCATAACAATTGTTTAGGTTGGTACGAACTTCCGGAACAGCGAAGTCGAATTTAGAGAAAGGCGAGGTCCGAGCGAAGCTCATAACCTCGATGCGGAACTAAAATGCCTGATGTGGCCCGAGTTCCACAAAAGATGTGGCACTCGAACCATGGGGTTGGATGGATAAAGATAGACGTATGCAAGAAAGACTAAGCCAAACAAACATAGGAAAAGAAAGTGACATAAAGTAAAAAGGCCACGAGGGCCAAGATGTTTAATTACAAACCCCGTAGGGCAACCAGCAAGATGGAAATAAAAAAAAGAAGAACAACATCTCTTAACTCGTCGGGGCTTCGGCGTCTGGACCGGTGAGGTCAACGGTTTCGCTCTTGGAGGCTTCAACGGTAGGGTCAACAAGCGCGTTCGAGGCCTCTGTAGCAGGAGCGTGAGTAGAGGAAGGCTGGGAGGTGGGCGCATCGGCCGCGGGCTGAGGTCCCGTGGAAATCAACTCCGGGTTCCCTCTAGCGAGCTCCGCCTCACAGGGAGCCTCGCTGGACACGATCCCGTTCGCATTAAGGAAAAATTCACATTCTCCCTCAGGCTCCTCCCCATCAAGATCCCCCATGGTCTCGTCGTAATTGGGGTTGAAGAAGACGATGCGAGGATCAACATGCCTATACTTGGCCACCACCTGTTTAACACCCATGCGAACGGCCTGGTGGAACATTTTCCTCACACTCTCCACCAACTCCTCTTGATACTCCTCTGAGGCCATGTACTTAGGGCCCGCAGCCATCACTTCCTCATTGAGCTCAACAACGCACTTCGAGAGATGGGCAATCTCCTCCTCCGCCTTCAAAAGCCCCACCTCTCTCTCCTTGAAAAACTTGTGCTCAGCGGAGAGCTTACCCCGAAGCTCCTCAATCTCACTCCGCAAGGCCTTGGCTTCGTCCCTCGCCTGTTTCCCCCCCTCCTTCGCCGCCGCCGCCACCTTAGCCTCGTTCCTCGCCGAAGCCTCCGCGACCTCAACCCGCTTCTTGGCCGTAGCCTTTGCGGTCTCGGAACGTTTCGTGACCTCAGCCAGTTCCTTGGCCTGCCTCTCGCATTCCGCGCCACGGGCTCAGAGCGCCGCCTCCAGTTTGTCTATCCTTGCGTGGGCGAGGGTGACACGGCTTCGGTTGTACTTTTCAAAAAAGTTGTGCTACGAATTTGCAAAGGCATGAGAAAAGAAATAAAAGGGAAATAGGAGTAAAACACAGAAGAAACAGAAGCTCACCATGGCCGAATATCGAGCGGCCTCGTCGTCAAGCGCCGCATCAGTAAGGTTGTTGTCCCACGCAACCTCCTCCTTCCATTCCCCCCTGGCCCATTCCAACGGGGCCCCCCTAACCGGACCGGGACAGTGAAACTTGGCAGGATGGGGACCGGCAGCCTCGATGGCTCGCTCCTCATAGTTGAAGGCAGGGATGATGTCCCCCACGGACGTACCTGGCTGTTGGTCGTCCGCCCGAGGTTTTCTTTTCTTCTCCCCAGAAGGGGACCCCGTGTTTTTCCTCTTGTGTCCAGCTTTGGTGCCGGTCCCTCGAGAAGAATGGGACGACGTCTTCGCAGTTTCCCTTGGCGGCAAAGCCACCTCGGACTTCTTTCCCCCTATGGGCGGTCCTGCGACGTCCCATTGGGATGTCTTCGCGATGCTCCCCCTAGGCGGAACCACCCCAACGGCCTTCCCCCCAGTCGCGGTCGTCGGCGGAGGTACAAGGTTAGGCCGCGTTGTGTTCGGCCTCGCCTGGGGGCTCAGCTCGTTGATGCTTATTCCCTTCAGACCCCGGGGAACCGGGGCCGTAGAACTAGAAGTCATGGGCTTTTTCCCCTTCGACTTCGAAGTAAGAGCGTGCAGGAGATTCACTATCAGGAGAAAAAGCATAAAAAGCAAGTTAAGAAGAAATCAAAAACAAATATAACGAGGTTTATAACCTCGTAACCTTACAAAGAAAAGAAGAGAAATCAGAAAGAGAATAAAATACCCTCTCCACCCTCGCGGGGAGGGAGACTGAGGCTCAGCCCGGCCCGCTCTAGCCGGTCCTGAGAAAGGTATATCTCGTATGGCGCTTGGCTCGCTGTAGCGTATCGAGCGTTAAGTGCCTGAAACTCGGCGACCTTGTACGGGCACACGCACCTCTCAAAGGTGCCCGACGCCACGGGAAAATTGAGATATCTCCCGTGGAGATCTCGAACCAAAAACCACTTTGGTTTCCATGTCCCGACGTTCGATTGGGTCGTGGAGATCTTGACGTTCGGCGTGCTGAGATTGATGAGGGAACACCGAGGTTCCCTCCTCGCTAAGAACAACGCCGATAAATCATCACAATTCGGCTCGTCCCCAAGTTCACGACTTCGGATCGTGTAGGCACACAACAGCCGCCAGGTATTCGGAAACAACTGGGCGGGACAAACCCGCATAGCCCACAGGTAATCCACAATGTGTTGGGCCAAAGGTAGCCTGAAGCTCGCTTGAAGACTGAAGAGATGCACGACCGCGCACCTCTATTAGGACGCCAAGGGCCGTCCCCCCTCTTCGGGGAGTGCCAACTCGACTCCCTCAGGCCAGGGGAAGTCCTTAGCTATCTTCGCGAGGTCTTCAACTTTAAGATCAGTGGCCATTCCCTCGGACAGATAAGCCTCGGGGGTGCTCGGACTCATAGGAATTCGTTCTGCGAGGACAGGAGGAACGCTAGACACGGCGTTAGTAATGTAGGCCTCAGGAAAGCTCGGGGGCACGTAGGAGGCAGAGGCTGAGGCAATTTCCGCATCCAACCGCGCCTTAACCTCGGCGACGATCTCATCGGGGGTAGAAGAGGAGGCCATTTCAACACCAGAATAAACGCGAATACGAGGGAAGAGTGAATTGATCGAAGCAGCGGAGTCGCTAGAAGAAGGTTCGCTGAAGACCAATGAAGGAGAACTCGGGTTCTGGGAGTCACTAGGCTCTACACTCCCTACGAACTCGGAGACCTCCTGGTAAAAATTCTCTTGAACGTTGAAAACAAAACCAGGCGGCGGTCTCGCAGAAGCTCTCCTATGCATGAAAGGGCGACACTGGGCAAGGTAACCGAAGAAAAAAGGAAAAAAGCACGAGATCGTAGCCCCGGAAGAAAAAAGCACGAGATCATAACCTCGGAAGGAAAAAAACACGAGATCGTAACCTCGGAAGAAAAAAGCACGAGATCATAGCCTCGGAAGAAAAAACACGAGATCACAACCTCGGAAGAAAAAAGCACGAGATCATAACCTCGGAAGGAAAAAAACACGAGATCGTAACCTCGGAAGAAAAAAGCACGAGATCGTAGCCTCGGAAGAAAAAACATGAGATCACAACCTCGGAAGAAAAAAGCACGAGATCAAAACCTCGGAGGGAAAAAAGCACGAGATTGTAACCTCGGAGGGAGAAACTATGCGAGGTCATAAGGGAGGAAAGCCACGTGGCACCCTAGAGGCTATTCTGACAAGATAGGACGGCGAAGAAGAATTTGAAGCGCCAAAAGAAAGGAAAGAGAAAGAAGAAGGCCAGCCAACGGTGGAAGCCAGCGGTGGAAGCCCAAACGTCCCGTCAGTCAGACATCATGACGTTTGGGCTCCCAAGGGTTTCGAAATTCAAAAAGTGGCAGACGGAGGAGCAGAAGTTCAACCGCCACCACCGTCCCACCGCCACAACGCGGAGGAGAAACACCCGGCAAAGCACCGTCGCCCACCAAAAAAAAGAGAGGGAAAGAAAAAACCAACAGCAAACAAACGAAAAACGAAACATGAAAAACGCCAGGCGACATACAGAAACACCCGCCTCCTCACCGCCGCCGTTCCGCCACCGTGACACCGGCGCGAAACGTCAGGCGACACACCGTCACCCATTGTTGATAGGGTATTCTCGGCCAACAAATAAATTTGTAAGTCAAGACCCCGCTGAGTACAGTGGAGTCAGGATCGTTCCACAGGAAGCAAGGTTGTTTGTCTATCAATCTAATAAAAATCAAACAAAATCAAACACAACACTCACGAGATGCCTCGTTAACGACCTTGTCAGGATCGTTACCGAACCACCGAACACAAAAATATCAATTAACGACCTAATTAAACTCCAATTAATATTCGGTACCGAGGCAAGTACTCAGCAATGAAGATTTACCAGAAATAATTCAATTAAAACAAAAATCTAGGACAAGGGACACCACAACATAGCCAAGCATAAGAATTCGTAAAAAGATAAGATCATGCCTTTAAATAGATAGAGTCATCAACTTTCATTGACTTAACAAGTAAATTAATCTACTTTCATAAACTAACTAACTCAATTGCTTGTTTTGGATCTAAAGCTTGAAACTTTCGTTTTCAAACAATATCAACCTTCAAGTTACTAACTTTCCTCTTTCAATCAAGTTAAAACTCAAATTACCTCAACTTCCGTTTCGTATTAAGCACAACAAACAATCTCAATAAAAGATAAAAGGCATTCAACACACAATCTTACTCATCAAACATGCTCAACTATGCCGGGCTTAACCCCGACCCTAGAAAAATAGACTACTCACTACTCATGATTAAGAAACTAAAAACTTCAACAAAAATAAACATTGAAACAAAACTTCAAACTTAAATTAATAACAAAAATATCGTCTTACAGAGATTCAGAAGAAAACTAAACAAAACATTCACCGAACCACAAACTCGATCAACGAACCTCGGAAACCGTCGTCTACCGAACCTCGTCACCGACTTCCGAGCCGATTCTCTCTCTTTCGGCCTTCCTCCAAATCTTCTCCAAAACAAGCCCCCCCTTTCTATGCTAGATAGAAGGGTATTTATACTAGAAAATCCTAAAAAACTAAAAAGGCTAAAAGATAAAAGCTTTCCTAAAAAGATAGAAACAATCTCTAAAAGATAGAAATAAAATCTAGAAAGATATTAAACCCTAAAATACATATTCTAATAACCCATAAAGATTCTAAAAAGATACTCAACCGATACGGAAATAAATTCCCGCTCAGGATCGGTGAATAATAAAAATAATACTCGAAATCTTTCTCTTCGTGGCCTCGTTAACGACCCTTCACAGCCTCGTTAACGATCCTAGAATTTGTTTTCTTCAACACCTCCTCTTGTACTCTTAAGCTTTGACTTCTTAAATCTTGCACTCTCCCGTCCTTCACTGTGATGCTCCAAATTCAGCTCCATTCACAAAATAGTGTAGATTCCACTCTTTCCACAGATTTATGCAAAACTAACTAAAAATAATCAAAACTAAACCTAAATTTAAACAAAACTAAACCTAATAAACAAAGAAAACCTATCAAAAACTATACTAAAAATGCGAACATCAAAATACCCCATACTTAGACTTGCTTGTCCTCAAGCAATAAACAAGATACTAACCAAAACCAAAACAAATCATGCTCATTAAGACATAGCCATCTTCTAAAAAGCAACATCTACACATAAGAAAATTATAGCAAAAGACTATTAACATCCTTACACATATATGCACTTAAATAGACATAAAATAATACAATCCAACCTCTCAAGGGATATAATGTGTTTCACTCGACTCTCAAGTGTTTGGGCTTATAATTTCAATCTCTCAACTCATCTTATATACAAAAACTCATAGAAATTGGAACTTATATCACCAATACTCTCCACCCAAGATTTGTCAAAACAAGCAAAGAATCATCAAGAGAACTTAGGCTCAATGAAAAACTTCATAGAAGCTTCCATTCGGCCGGGTTGTAATGGGGCTTGGTAAAAGACAATAGGGAGTGGAAAATATTTTGGCTATGTGGTGCTAATAATATTCGGGAATCAAAGACTCCTAAAAACTCACACATAACAAAAAACTCTCATAAAACATATACCAAACTCACTCTTCTTTATGCACACTCATTTTCACTCACCCTTTATCATCCTAGAAAGTCTCATAACCAAAATAAAAGAATCTCCTGATATTATTTATAAACACAAATGCACTTCAACTTTTCCTTTCTTTCTTTCTCTTTTTTTTTCTTTTTTTTTCGCTGCCTCGTTAACGAACCCACATCCGGGTCGTTAACGATCCACCATATACATTTCTTCCTTTAAAACTTTATTTTGTGCATTTTTTAATCAAGAGACCTTTCTTACATGTAATAACAAGAGACTTCCAATCTACCCTTCCCAAATACCCTTCAATTCAAGCAAATATAAACTCTTTTCTTTTTAACAAAACACAAAACTTTACCTCTCCAATCTAAGTCCTAATTCCCGGATAGGGTCAAGCTTATCTCGGGTAGGGAATAATCTTTGTGGAGCTAAAAATAAGAAAAGGTTTCAGGCCAGAATTGGTTATCAAAAGAAGGAATAATGTAAAGGTAGATAGGGAATAATAGGGCTCATAAAAATAAGTTCTCCATGATATGATTTTCACAAGTAATGAACTAAAAATCTTATAAGGGTCTTAAGAAATAGATAACCATCACAATTCCAAGAGATAATATGCATAAAGAGAGTAAATCACACAAAAAAGAAGAGGGATTTATAAATGTTCTCCCTATAAGGCCAAAAATTTCTCACAAGGTAGATTTTGTTGGATTGCATCATCTATGCTATAAAGTATATGTGCTCAATTTCATCAAATGCTATTCTCTTCTAAAAACAATAATTTTCAATTTTAAGAATCCGGCTATACTTTCAAAGACATGTTTGCAAGGAATTATATGATTAAGCTAGTGATTGCTATCATAGAACTTTTAAGAAGGGATAACTATCAATTCTAAACTCTTTTTGGATTTTTCAATTTTTCAATTTTTTATTTTGGTTTTTTCGATTTTTTCTATTTAAAAAGAAATAACAAATACACAGAACACAGAAACACCTAGGACATAATTTTTCTACTTTCTCCCCACCCCATACTTAATAATTACAGTGTCCCCACTGTAAGGAAAATAAGAAAAAGAGGGAAAAGAAATAGAAAACAAAACAAAAAATTAAAAAGAAGAAAAAGAGAACATAAAACTTACAAAAGTGGAAACAAGGAAAGGAGACTTCATCTTGAGCTTGAATCAACGGTTCGGTGGAGGAAAATAGTGCTCAAAGTTCCCCATGAAGTCGTACATAGTCCTCCAGCGCTCAACATCCTCTGCTTCTCTCTGACGCTGCCGCTCGTCCTCCATCGACATGCGAGCGGAATAAACGGTTTCCCATCTATCCATCCTCCTATGAATGTGATCCGTCTGGAGGTGAAGCTGTTGCATCCGTGCAGAAAGATCCTCGGCCCATGGTGGTGGTATACTCGATCCTGTGTACTCGGGCTCAGGAGGTGGTGGGTAGTGAGGTTGGAAATGATCTTGATACATCACCGGGTTA
The DNA here is from genome assembly GCA_964016875.1 of Fallopia convolvulus. Classification (NCBI taxonomy): domain Eukaryota; kingdom Viridiplantae; phylum Streptophyta; class Magnoliopsida; order Caryophyllales; family Polygonaceae; genus Fallopia; species Fallopia convolvulus. Next base: position 363,051 of record OZ024732.1, read on the forward strand.
TAAGGCATGAGACTGTATGCATGAGGGTCGACAGGAGCTGGTGGTGGGTCGACAGTGGCTTGCGGCACCTCGTTAACGAAGCTGGTTGCCTCGTTAACAGTGTTGGGTGGTGGCTGAAAATGGTCGTTAACGACCCTGGTAGGCTCGTCGACGAAGATGTGGCCTCCTAATCCCTCCGTGTCCATGTCTTCTTCTTCAAAGTTGGGCTCCTCAGTGCCGCCCTCGGTGTCGGCTTCCTCGGTGTCATTGCCAACCACCTAGGTATACTCTTGCTCTTGTTCTTCTTCATATTCATCCACATCATCCCGCTCAAACCGGGTCTCACAAGGCCTAAGTGAGAGCTCGTCCTCCGATTTTGGCTCCAAAGGGTAAGGATGTCTTGTCCACGCCTCATACCAATTTGGTACGTATAGTAGCTCGTACATGTCGAGGGAAGGGATGACTAGTTGATCGTGCACCTTCACCTTGTAGCCTCCCTCGGCTTGCACGAAAATCCCGGAACTATACCAATAGTTCTTGTTGAGGAGTTGGGCGTGGGCCGGTGTGTAGAGGGTGAGATCAACTCCAAGATTCTTAGCCAAGAGGCTAACCAAATTGCCACACCACACTTCCTTGGACTTGGTGGACTTCTCGACATAGTAGAGCCATTCGTACTCCAAGTTCAAGGGGTCGGGCTCCTCGAAGAGGATGGTGCGGAAGCAAGCGACTTCCGCTCTTGTAGGCCGGTTCAACTCTTTCTTCGGCCAAAATGTTGCGGCGAGGACTCTCAAGATAATCCTGAAGATGGGGTTGACGATGTTTGCCCCGGATAGCGCCGCGGTAGAGGATTGAACCTCTCCGGTGATGTAGCTCCAAGTGCGGGTCACTCGGTAGTCCTTCAAGCTATAGTCCCTCGTCGGGTTTGGGAGCTCCAAAATTGCATTGAACTCTGCCATTGTGAAATCACGGTCCTCGTTACCGAGCCGGAACCGTATGCGTCCCGCCGAGATCTTCGACGAGAAGTTGGTCTCCAAGGTGGCCAAGAACTCGGATGTGAGGGCCGGGTAATGCGGCAAGCTCTCTTGCTTCAATAAGTGTGCGGCCCCAAGGATGATGAAGGCGTCCTTGACATCCGTGTAGATGCCCGTAGAGACGGCGCTAGACTTCGAGAACCATCGGGTGTAATGGTCCTTCTCCAAAAAATCCCGGTAGCGTCGTACTTGGCTCTGACTGCTCAAAATCACATCGTCCACTCGGGGTGGAGATGGAGACCTGTGGTTCCTCCTCTTCTTCTGGGCTCGGGTAGCGGGTCTGCTTGAACTAGCCATGGATCCTACAAAATAATCAAAAATTTGCAAGATAAGATCCATTCAAAAATAATAGGTACGAGACGCCATACTTGGTCTCAAAATTAACCTAGGATTTATTCATAAACTACCCAATTGGGTTGTTCACGATGCTGGCCTCGGATCGATCATTGATGAAGTACAGGGTCGTTAACGAGCCTGGGTGGATCGTTAACGACCCGCCGAGAGCAAAACCAGTATGTTCCGAAATTAAATCTACCTCTAATCAGCACTAATCAAGCATGCAATCTTCTATTATTTTCCACAAATCCCCCATAGGGTAAAAGCACCCCATACTTACTCAATTACCCATCCCGAACATGCTAAGAATTACTCGGAATTTTGACATGCAAAGTTCGAACTTTTTAGATCTAGGACAAGAAAAATTCATGCTTTCCTAACTAAAGGGTTACCATAGTTAATCTAACATGAGTAGTCTCCCTAGAACATGAACAACTAAGCACAATCAAGAATTTTTAGAATGGAATTTAAGCATGCTCATCGATCTCCCTAAAAATCATGATCCAAGATATGAAATTCAACCCTATAAATAATCAATTAAGCAATTTCAAGCAAGGGTTTATAAATTATACCGGAGAACCGAGAATTTAAAGAACAAGGGTCGGAATCGGGGTAGTTAACGAGCTCGGCGTCGACGGTGTGTGGCCTCCGAACTCCGGCGGTCATTAATGTGGGGATTCCGACTCGTTGGGAGAGAATTGAGAGGGATTGAAAGAGTTTTGGGTTTGAGAGTGAATGTTGAAGAGATTGTGGTAGAAATTTTTTTTTTTTGGGGGGGGGGGGGGTAGAAGGGTTTTTATAGGAGGGGTAATGGGTAGAAGGGGGTCGGCTAGGGTTAAAGAAGTTAACTAGGTCAGAATTACTTACCTGCCCCGTATTGTGACGAATCGGGTCGTCCGAACCGGGTCGTTAACGACTCTGGGTGGGTCGTTAACGAGCCACCGTGGCCTTTTTGAGTGAATTTTCGACCCCTTTTTCCTGAAATCTTGTTAGCTCAAATGATCTTATTTCTATCCTAATTAAAACTAAAAAGAAAAATAAAAGAAAGCTAAGAAATAATCTAAAAAGAAAAAGAAAATAAAAAGAAAATAAAATAAAATAAACCTATTCTAAAAGCGGGTTGCCTCCCGTAAGCGCTATGTTTAACGTCGTTAGCCCGACGAGCGCACTTGCTAATCTCATGGTGGTTCATGTATGGCCATGTTGGGGTCTTGAGATACCTTGCCTGTAGCCTTACTGCCTCTGTGTGCTTGAATTGCTAAATTAGGACCTTCTTCTTCTATCAGCAAGCTCGATATCCCTGGATTGTTAGTGTAGTCCGTAAGCCAATGTGGTTTGGATTTTTTTGTAACCTCTGTAGTAGGGCCTTGGTTGAACTCATGCACGTGAGACTCAGTGATCGGTAGATGTGGCTCTGTAGGGACTGTGGTGTCGAGTTCGGTTTGGGTCAACTCTATTTGTGCCACTCCAATTGGTTTGTTGGCTTTTTGATCCAAGTTGAATTCCACCCGTTCTTCTCCTATATCAAAAGTGAGGAGTTCCTTCCGTACATCAACTCTTGCTCCTGCTGTGGCTAAAAATGGTCGCCCTAGAATTATGGGGACATGAGGGTCTTCAGGCATATCAAGGACGATAAAATCATTCGGTATAAAGAATTTCCCGACTTGAATAGGGTAATCATCCACTACTCCTGTGGCCTTGACACTTGACCCATCTGCCATGTATAGGTTCATGTCTACTGACTCTAGTGGTCCCATATTGGCTTTAGACCAGATTGAGAGCGGAACAAGACTAGCACTGGCACCAAGATCACATAAAGCTTTGAACTTGTGGTTGCCTATGCCGATTGTGATTGCAAACCTCCCGGGATCTCCAAGCTTTTCTGGTAGAGCTATTGATCTGACTTCATCCTGCAGCTCTGTAATAGATCTTTTCCTGCTAAGAATATGTTTCAAGAATTATGTGTAAGCCGACATTTCGCTTAGGGCCTCAGCGAATGGGATGAAAATATTAATGCCCTGAAGTATTTTAACGAAACGCCTGAACTTACTCTCAGTAGAGTCCATAGATTTTTTAGTTGGAAATGGAAGAGTTTTCACCATTCTCGGAACCAAGTTAGGCTCGAGAGGTGAGAGTACCGGGTTGACATTGAGGTCGACTGATATCCTCGGCGGGTCGTTACCGACCCTGGGATTGAGAGGGAGGCTCGGATTAGTAGACTTACTTGGGTTAGGGTCGTTAAATACCCTCGGAGCCTCGTCATCCTAGTTTGTTGGCTCGGTATGTGCTCTCGCTGGCTCGTTAACGAGCTAGTTAGCGAGGTCCTATTCCTCCTTCTCTTCAGCTTGAACTCTCTCCGGCAGTGTCTTCCCACTTCTGAGGTGTACCGCTGCTATTTGGCCTCTCGGGTTCTCCTCGGGAATGCCCGGGAGTTGCCCTTGTGGTCTTGGAATCCGTGCAGCAAGGTCTCCTAGTTGGGAATCAACGCTCCTCTTCCAAATATCGAACTCTCCCCATCTTTTATCCTGGCGGTTCATCTTGGCTTGGACGTCATCAACCTTGTTATTCACTCTGTTGATGCTCTCTTTAATCTCCTGAACCCATGATGGTGTCTCCTGATGGCCTGGAGGTCGATATGGTGCAGGTCGTCTATCTTGTGGGGGCCCTGCATAATTGTGATTTGTATTCTGGTTGCCCCATGGTTGATAGTTATTTGACCTGTCATTATAATTAGGCTGGTTCATGTAGGGTCCTCTCATGTAGTTCATCTCAGCTATTGTCTCAGCGGTTCTAACCTGCTCAATGTTATTGCAAGCAGAAGTACTATGTGCAGAAGAACCACATTCTTGACATGATTGAGAGGATTTCCGAAAACTTACCTGTTTTCTCAAACGGTTGACCTCATCTTGTAAGAATTGATTTTTAACATCGGGGTCAACTTCATCTCGGTTGGGCACATAGAGACGTTTTTGAGTTTGTGGAGCTTGCTGGGTTCCGTACATAGCATCGTAATTCGCCAGCTTGTCCAACAGCTCCCACGCCTCTGTCGGGTTCATCTCTATAAAACCGCACGCAGTATGCGTGTTGATGCGGTTCTTGGTCTCCGCGTTGATACCCTGGAAAAAGATTTCTTGCAAAACATATAAAGGTTGCCCATGAGTAGGGCATTGTCTAAGCATCTCTTTAAATCTTTCCCATGTTTCAACAAATGTTTCATTAGGCAACTGGTGATAAGAGGTGATGCGTTTCCTTAACTCCGTTGTCTTAGCAGGAGGGAAAAACTTTGTAAGAAATTGATCATACAAAGCTTTCCAAGTCCTGATAGACTTAGAAGGTAGGCTCTCTAAGCAGTTCAGGGCCTTTCCAGTAAGTGACCATCTAAAAGCTTTTAACAGAACATATTCTAGCGAGACACCTTCAGCAGCTATGGTGTCACATAAATCAAGAAAATTTCTAATATGCTCCATAGGGCACTCAGAAGGTTTCCCTTCAAACTGAGCCCGTTTGATTAAGGATATAAATTGAGACTTGATCTCAAAAGGTTTCTCTATCGCAGGAAGCACAATAGGAGATTCTTTCACCCTCAGTTCCGGATGCATGTATTGCTTGGCATTCCTTGGATAGGCATTTAGCTCTTCTTGCAGTCGAGCCTTGTCTGCGTCTGCGCCGTCCTTCTCGGCTTTCAGTGCCTCCATCTGGGTCCGGAGGATCTCTAACTCTCGAGCCATCTCTTCAGCTGTGGCCATGGCTCGGGTTTCTCGGAGTCGTCGGTGCAGGGAACGTTCGGGTTCTGAGTAATAACTGGAGCTATAAAATTGAAGCCTTCTTCGTCCTACCGGCATACACTGAGAAAACAAACAAAGAAAACAAAAATTAAAAACAAAAATAAACTAACAACTCGTTGCTTCCCCGACAACGGTGCCAATTTGTTGATAGGGTATTCTCGGCCAACAAATAAATTTGTAAGTCAAGACCCCGCTGAGTAAAGTGTAGTCAGGATCGTTCCACAGGAAGCAAGGTTGTTTGTCTATCAATCTAATATAAATCAAACAAAATCAAACACAACACTCACGAGATGCCTCGTTAACGACCTTGTCAGGATCGTTACCGAACCACCGAACACAAAAATATCAATTAACGACCTAATTAAACTCCAATTAATATTCGGTGCCGAGGCAAGTACTCAACAACGAAGATTTACCAGAAATAATTCAATTAAAACAAAAATCTAGGAAAAGGGACACCACAACATAGCCAAGCATAAGAATTCGTAAAAAGATAAGATCATGCCTTTAAATAGATAGAGTCATCAACTTTCATTGACTTAACAAGTAAATTAATCCACTTTCATAAACTAACTCACTCAATTACTTGTTTTGGATCTAAAGCTTGAAACTTTTGTTTTCAAACAATATCAACCTTCAAGTTACTAACTTTCTCTTTCAATCAAGTTAAAACTCAAATTACCTCAACTTCCGTTTCGGTATTAAGCACAACAAACAATCTCAATAAAAGATAAAAGGCATTCAACACACAATCTTACTCATCAAACATGCTCAACTATGCCGGGCTTAACCCCGACCCTAGAAAAATAGACTACTCACTACTCATGATTAAGAAACTAAAAACTTCAACAAAAATAAACATTGAAACAAAACTTCAAACTTAAATTAATAACAAAAATATCGTCTTACAGAGATTCAGAAGAAAACTAAACAAAACATTTACCGAACCACAAACTCGATCAACGAACCTCGGAAACCGTCGTCTACCGAACCTCGTCACCGACTTTCGATCCGATTCTCTCTCTTTCGGCCTTCCTCCAAATCTTCTCCAAAACAAGCCCCCCCTTTCTATGCTAGATAGAAGGTTATTTATACTAGAAAATCCTAAAAAACTAAAAAGGCTAAAAGATAAAAACTTTCCTAAAAAGATAGAAACAATCTCTAAAAGATAGAAATAAAATCTAGAAAGATATTAAACCCTAAAATACATATTCTAATAACCCATAAAGATTCTAAAAAGATACTCAACCGATGCGGAAATAAATTCCCGCTCAGGATCGGTGAATAATAAAAATAATACTCGAAATCTTTCTCTTCGTGGCCTCGTTAACGACCCTTCACAGCCTCGTTAACGATCCTGGGATTTGTTTTCTTCAACACCTCCTCTTGTACTCTTAAGCTTTGACTTCTTAAATCTTGCACTCTCCCGTCCTTCACTGTGATGCTCCAAATTCAGCTCCATTCAGCTTCTTTCCTTGCTAAAACCTGCAAAATTCACAAAATAGTGTAGATTCCACTCTTTCGACAGATTTATGCAAAACTAACTAAAAATAATCAAAACTAAACCTAAATTTAAACAAAACTAAACCTAATAAACAAAGAAAACCTATCAAAAACTATACTAAAAATGCGAACATCACCCATCCGAAGCACGAAACAAAAAATAGGCGGAAGGGAATCTGAAGCAAAAAACACCAAATAGCGAGAAAAAGAGAGTCGAGAACTTACTTGTTTAGAATCGGCGTGGAAGGAGCGGTGATACGGCTGGAAAACGGTGGAAGTTCGTCGGAAACCGTCTCGAAAACCGTTCGTATGAGACTGAGAAGACAAAGAGAAAGGAAGCGAAAAGGTTGAAGGAGAAGATGAAGGGGAAGCATGTGAGATACGCCCTTATAAAGAGCAGGTCTGGGCCTCCCCTCACCCACGAAAGTCTTATTGGGCCTACCCCACCGAGACGGCCCATTAGTCTAAAAACACGAAGGACAGGCCCCGAAAACCCCGCTCGTACGAGCAAGGGAGAAATCCAGAAGTGCAAAGCCTCGCAAAGAAAGAACCTCGCGGAGTCCCCTCCGCGTACCCCGTGGCCCCAAGGAACTTATGACCTGTGGACCTCGGAGCGAGATCCCCAGGCCATGGTGTTGTGATGATGTCCAAAACAGTAAAATAAGAAGTGAACCCGGGGTACCAAGAACGAGTAGGCCCGGAGAGATTCCCAAGGGCGACTCAGGGACCCACATTCATACCTCTCATTTATTTTAACAAAGTTTATACCCTCGCGAGGTCTCCCAAATCTCCGGGACGAGGTCTAGACCTCGCCATCGACTCTACTAACCCACCCGCCCACACGAACCAATCACAAGTGGCCTCACCCCCGAACCAATCACAAGCGGCCTCATCCCCAAACCAATCGCGAGTGACCTCACCCCCGGACCAATCGAAAACCCCTATTCCGGGCATCCCACATCGGACCTTGGCCTAAACTCGGCTCCCCAATTCTCAAAGTTGTTTATCACCCTCGTAGGTTTGTAACTTCGTTGTTGCGAGAAAATCATAAATAAAAGAGCAAGTGTTTGCACTCTCGAATATAATAATCTTGTTCCTTGTCTCGTAGCTAGCTGTTATTTCGGGTTTCATCAGTCGATGAGTTGATTTGAGTTCCTTCTGACGGACCAATCACAAGGAGTCGAGCTAAGAAGATTGTTCAAGGAACAACAACAATCTTGCTTCGATTGGCAGCTGTTCTTGAAGAGCCAAGCAAGACGAGATGGGTCACATGCATTCTTCATCAACTAAGCCCGTATTCAATAGATTAACTACAAGGACCGAGTTTCACAATTAATTCTTCATTTAGAAACATGTATTATCTTGTCTCACTTTAGGGCTAAATTTAGTAAGTGACCGGGTGAGATAAGTCGGTACATGGGACAAAGTCAACTCTTTCACTTGACCAATCTAAGTAGAGAAAATATCAGCTTTATTATTTTATTATAGGCGTATTTTTAATTTTAATAATGTAGAGAATTCAATTAATAGGCTGATGTTAGTTGGTTGAATGTTCTCTCTCCTGTTTGTTATAGATATTTTGAATTTGTTAGGATATTTTCTTTAAAAAATAAATCAGCCGTGATTTATTTTATTTAATGGAATCTAGTTTGTTATAGGTTTAGATATTTTATTATATCTTGGGAAGCAAGACATGGGGCTTATTTTTATCTATTAGGGTCGGCCTCCATATGACTTGCTCTCCAAGAAAGACTCTTGTATTCTACTATTTATATCTTGCAATTTGCTTAATGAAAAATCAGCTTGAGAGAGATTAAACCCAATTGGTTTATTCTATCTCTTGGTCTCAAAAAATCACACGTGTGCTTGCATTCAGTCGATCAACATTTAACTGCGATCTCCATCTTCTCGATCTCTTCTTTTGTGTTCGTTTAAGTTTGGTTGATTGATTTAATCAATAGAGATTGTTCTAGAATTAATTGTTAAAGATCACTCTAGTCAATCAATCAGATTTAGTGTTAGAGCCAATATGATTGAACCATCAAAATTGAGTCTTTCAATTTATCAAACTCGTCCATTCACTACAAGTTCGTTTCAGTTTTTGTTACTTGATCAACAAGATATTAAGTTTGAGAGCAATTTTAATTTAGTTTTTGATCCCAAAGTTCGCACCTTTACCCAAAGCTAGAATTTTTGAGGCCAAGGCTGAATTTTTCTCCACCATACCACCAAATTCCGCTACCATCACCACTACTTCACCGCCGGCAACCAAGAGCTGGTGTCGCTCTCCCCAGCCCCACAACTCCCCAGCCTGGTCCGAACCCAACCCCACCAACCCCACCCCAATCAAACCACCCTAAACCCTAGATCGCCACCCCACCTTAGAAACCCTAACCCTAATTTCTGAAAAAACCCTACCGAAACCCTAATCCTAATTTCGGTAAACCCTTCTCGAAACCCTAACCCTCCTTACACCAACCCTAGAGCCAAACCCGAAACCCCAACCCAATACCCTAGCTTCAACCGAGACCTCCCAAACGCTAATCTCCCTTGTTGTTACTTCCCCCCCCCCCCCCAAGTAATTAACCAATTAGGAGATTTTTAACGGATTGTTGCATGTTTTTGGCTGAATTTGTTGAGTTTAGTTGCATTATAGATTAGCAATTGTTTTCCTACAGTTTTATGAGTTTTCATTCATATTGCATGATTAATAAAGACTCATATTGCTTGTTTAATATTTGCTGATTTTTGCTATTGCATCATATCAATTTGACCAAGCCTTATTCTTCTTTGTTCATTTGTCTTCTAGTTGGTGTCATTGTTAGTTTAAATTCACTTAGTTAAAAAAATCAGTCTCGTCTACCCTTTTTATTTTCGTCCTTTGCATCAGTTGTTGCTTTGTTTGCTTTGTTCATTCTAGCACAAGAGTAGATTGTGCATAAAGTAAAAAAAAATCAGAAAAAGAAGTGATCTACCCTAGCTAGTTTCAAGCCACCTTCACCCCTAGCGATTGCTTGCTAGAAAAGTAGCTAAGTAAAAATCACTTTGAAGAAAATTAGTGACGAAATAAAAAGTCATTTTAGCCTACCATATTTTTGTCGTTGCATGCTTAAATTTGGCTTTATTAACTTGCATGGAGTCAATTGAGAGATTGCATGTGTTTAAAAGCTTATAAGGGATATCTTGCATTGCTTGTCTTATTTCATACTCGTTATTTGCTTGAACTGCATATTTCCTTTAATTATCATTAGTGTACTATATCTACACCATATCTACACCTTTACTCCCTCATTCAACCCAAAAATTGAATTAGTTGATTGGATTGCTTTGAGGCAAGTTTTGGCTTGATTAAGGTGTGATATTGCTTGTTGTGATTTGCTTTAGAACACACTACTCTCTCTCGTTTCTTGCTTGTTTCAGGAACAATGGTGATCCCAACAAAGCCTAACCCGGCTGAATTGAATCTCACTAAGGAGGCAATCGACTTCATAAGGTTGTCCATTAGTGAGAGCATAAGGGAAGGGCAACAATGAGTTGTAGAGGTTGCAATTGCGCCCATGAACCCAAGAATGCAGCGTATTGAGGAGCAACTTGCAACGTTAATTGAATCATCTCAAGCAAGTCAAAAACTTGCCCCTGCAATTGAGCTTTCTAGTAACCCGAATAATGCCTCAGCTAGCAACAAAGGCAAACAACATGTAATAGATGAAGAGCATGATGTGCTTGCTAGCTACAACAAAGAACAAGATCTACCTGGCCAATATTCACCAACAGCCAGCCGAGGTGGAGGAACAGGCAATGGGGCGAGGCAACCGCCGGTTACACACCAACAATTCTATACTCAGCAATCGACTCGTATCCCTCAAGCCACTCATCATCAACAACAACAATATAACAATCATTTTGATGATGTGACTTATGGCTATCCCGGGGAAGAAAGGCGCCCATGGCATCCCCCCTTGATGATTTTTACAACCAAGCTAAGGTTGTAGAAGATATTCCACCGGCTTATGGAGTAAAACGGCCAGCTAACAACAACAATGTTAATGAGAATGTGAACCAGATTGGCAAGCGTGATATAAAGATCAAGATAGAGCCATTCAGCGGAGATCTCAATCCGGAGAAATATCTAGAGTGGGAACAAGCTACTAACTTCATTCTAGATCACATGGGCTATGAGGAATGGGAGAAAGTTGTTGTTGTTGTTATCCACTTTGTTGGGACCGCTAGAAATTGGTGGTTCCGAATGAAGGAGGATAGAATTAGAAAGGCCATACCACCTATTGAAACTTGGGGCCAGCTGAAGTTTGTCATGAGAAAGAAGTATGTGCCAGAAGAACACACCGAGCACATGAGGCTTAAAGTTTTCACAAGCAAACAAGGTACCAAGTCTCCAACCGAGTACTTCAACGAGCTTGAATATTTGAGCTTCAAGGCAGGAATTCATCATTTCCAAAGGTCATTAATTACTCAATTCATGGCTAGACTGAATTAATCCATTAAAGACACACTTGAGATTCAACAAATCAAGGATCTCAATGCATTAGTGCATTCAGCCCAACTACTTTATCAGCAGCAACAAAGGAAGAAGAATGAAGCTTAGAACGCACCAAAGAGGTATAATTCTAATCCTATCTCAAATTCCAATTCTTTTTTTTCTAACCCTTCATTGCAGCAAAAGGGAGCTTTTAGCTCACCTAAACCAGCAGGTTCTCAAGGCCAAAGACGTCCCACAAATGCACCTCAAAATCAGCAAAGGGCACGTGACATTGTGTGTTACAAATGCCAAGGAAGAGGTCATTATGCTAAGGATTGTCGAAATCAGATTCAAGTTCTCCTTACCACTAATGGAGGATATGTGAGTGATGAAGAAATACCTCCAAATCAAGTGGAGGAGAGTAATGGTCAAGAAGAAGAGGATGTGGAGGCCATCGAACCGGATTGCACCGAACAGCCTTTAACCTTGGTAACCATGCGTACTCTTACTTTACAAGACACACCTAGGCTAGATCAAGGAGAAAATATTTTTCATACTAGGTGTACTGTGAAGAATCAAGTGTTATGCATGATAATTTATAGTGGTAGCTGCTGTAACATTATTAATTCCAAAGTAGTTGACCACTTGCAATTAAAAACTCAACCTACGGTTGCTAGTTATGGTCTCAATGGTATTAATGATACAGATGGTTCTAATCTTGTTACTCATCAATGTTTAGTCCGTGTTTCCATTGGTAATTATGTTGATGATATCATATGTGATGTCGTAAACATGGAATGCACTCATATCTTGTTAGGTAGACCATGGTTATTCGATAGTAGAGTTATATATGATGGCATGCTTAATACCTATTCGTTTAACTATGGCAGGAGGAGAGTGTCTCTTCTACCATTGTCGCCCCAACAAGTTTTACGGGACCAGGTACGAAGAGATCAAGCTAGGGCACTTAGGCGCGCCATGGAAGAGAAGGAAGAGGCCAAAGTTGCAGCCAAGGTGGCGTCGTACCGCTCGGTGCCTAGTGCATCTACAAGCAAAACCGGTGTTTCCCAGTCTCCACTCAGGCTTTCTGGCTCAACTTTTAGGGCAACATCAAGCACAAGTGGAGCTACTGATTGGGATGAAAAACGCCGAGAGAAAGTGCCAAATTCGTCAAAAGTGTCGAGCAACACTTTCAGCAGTGCACCTGAGATGAAAACGGGGCTATCTCCCAAACCACTCGAGCGTTTTGGCTCAAAATTTGGAAGCAATTCATAGACTCAGAGAAATACAAACAAGAATGAACAACACCTACAAAAGGAGCCAAAAATAGGCTCAAAAGGTAGTGTAGAAAAGCGCTCTCTAGTAGCACAGTCTAGTGTTTCTTTCCCTACTTTTTGTTTACTTCTTATGAGGAAAGAGATACTAATTCGTAATCAAGATATTTCACATCTTCCAAAGTGTATTAAGGATCTATTACAGGAGTTTGAAGATGTGATGCCTGAAGAGTTGCCACAAGGCCTTCCACCAATTAGAGGCATTGAGCATCAAATTGATTTGGTGCCCGACGCTTCTCTACCAAACCGTGTAGCTTATAGAGCAAGTCCAGAGGAAACCAATGAGCTTCAAAGACAAGTGCAAGACCTCATGGACAAAGGCTATGTGCATGAATCCCTCAGACCATGCACGGTTCCGGTGATTTTGGTGCCAAAGAAGGATGGCACTTAGAGAATGTGTGTTGATTACAGAGCGATCAACCAAATAACAGTTAAGTACCATCATCCCATTAGATGATATGCTTGATGAATTGCATGGTGCTAATTTCTTTTCAAAGATTGATTTAAGAAGTGGGTACCATCAAATTAGAATGAGGGAAGGGGATGAATGGAAAACTGCTTTTAAGAATAAGTATGGTTTATATGAATGATTAGTAATGCCTTTTGGATTAACTAATGCACCTAGTACTTTCATGAGGCTTATGAACAATGTTTTAAGAAGATACTTAGGAGAGTTTGTTGTAGTCTACTTTGATGATATCTTAGTCTATAGCAAAACTTTGCATGAACATGTAGATCATCTTAGGGCTATTTTGGACACTTTGAGATTAGACAAGCTTTATGTTAATTTAAAGAAGTGTTCTTTTTTGCTCGGAATCTACTGTTTTTCTTTGTTTTGTTGTGTCTAGAGGTGGATTGAAGGTAGATGAAGACAAATCAAGGCAATCAAGGAGTGGCCACAGCCGACTACCCCAACCATGGTGCGCTCGTTTCTCGGCTTGGCTGGCTTCTATAGAAGATTTGTGCGTGATTTTAGCACAATTGCAGCCCCTCTCCATGAGCTTACAAAGAAGGATTCAACATTTAAATGGAGAGAGCAACAAGAGAACGCCTTCAACACATTGAAGGTTAGGTTGTGCAACGCCCCGGTGCTCCAACTCCCTGATTTCTCCAAAGCATTCGAGATTGAGGTGGATGCATCAGGCCAGGGCATAGGAGGCATCCTCTTTCAAGACAAGAAACCCATATCTTACTTTAGTGAAAAGATTAGTGGGGATGAGGTGAATTACCCTACATATGATAAAGAACTTTATGCATTAATTAGGGTTTTGAAGACTTGGTCTCATTATTTGTGGCCTAAGGAGTTCATTACTCATTCTGGTCATGAGGCCTCGAAGTACTTGAAAGGCCAATCCAGACTCAGTAGGCGACATGCAAGATGGGTTGAATTTATGGAGACCTTTCCTTATGTTGTAAAGCATAAGAAAGGCAAAGAGAATGTGGTAGCTGATGCCCTTTCTCGCAGGTACGCTCTCTTGAACCAATGTGATATGAAAATCCTTGGATTTGTAATGATTAAAGAGTTGTATGCTAATGATCCTCACTTTGCTGAAATTTATAAGAATTGCATGTCTAGGGGAGAAATAGATTCCTACTTTATTGATGATGGTTATTTGTTTAAGGCTGAAAAATTATGCATACCTTCATCTAGTATACGTAGGCTTCTAACTAAAGAGGTTCATGAATCAAGAGGACATAGAGGGCTAGAAAAAACTTTAGAAGGTTTAAAAGAACATTACTATTGGCCAAAAACGAGTAATTATGTGCTTAGATTTGTCAAAAGTTGTGTTGTGTGTGCTAAAGCTAAATCTAGACTTAACCCTCATGGCTTGTACCAGCCCTTATCTATTCCTAGTTCACCTTGGGAGAACATTTCTATGGACTTCATTGGATTGCCTAGAACTAGAAAAGGTAGAGACTCTATTTTTTGGTAGTAGATCGATTATCCAAGATGGCTCATTTTATTCCTGTCACACGACTGATGATGTTGTGCATATTGCTGATTTATTCTTTAGAGAAGTTGTTAGATTGCATGGCATTCCTTGTTCTATTGTTTCAGATCGTGATGCTAAGCTTTTGAGTTATTTTTGGAAAAGTTTGTGGTCTCAGTGGGGAACTAAGCTGTTGTTTTCAACCTCATGTCATCCACAAACTGATGGGCAAACTGAAGTTACTAATAGAACGTTAGGGGTTTTACTTAGAACTATGCTTATATTTAACCTTAAAAGTTGGGAAGATGTTTTGCCTTTTGTGGAGTTTGCTTATAACAGTTCAATCCATTCAGCTACAAAAATGACCCCTTTTGAGGTTGTTTATGGGTTGATTCCTAGGACGCCAATGGATTTTACATGTCAGCCATACAAGGGAAAAGAGAGCTTTGAAGCTGACAAGAGGGCTGAGTTTGTAAAGAAGCTACATGAGAGAACCAAGATGCACTTTGAGAGGAAATCAATGAAGTACAAGGCCCATGTTGACAAGGGGCAAAAATAAGTGATCTTTGAATAAGGTGATCTTGTTTGGGTGCATCTTAGGAAGGAGAGTTTCCCACATCAAAGGAAGAATAAGCTAGATCAACGTGGAGATGGACCGCTTAGAGTCATTAGGAGAATCGGCCCAAATGCATATCAAGTTGACATGCCTGGTGAGTATAATGTCCACCCGACGTTTAATGTGGTTGATCTTTCACTTTATGTGCCAGATTTTTATTCCGACGTCGAATCAGAGACGATTCGAGCTCAAGTGGAGGAGAATGATGCAGTGAAGCCAACCATGTCTCCTACCGACGTCGATGAGTTGATTCGAGTGCCTTCTGACGGACCAATCACAAGGAGTTGAGCTAATAATATTGCTCAAGGCACAACAACAATCTTGGCTCGATTGGCAGCTGTTCTTGAAGAGCAAAGCAAGACGAGATGGTTCACGTGCATTCGTCATCAACTAAGCCTGGATTTAATGGATTAACTACAAGGGCCGAGTTTCACAATTATTTCTATATTTAGAAACTTGTATTAGCTTCTCTCACTTTAGGACTTAATAATGTAGAGAATCCAACCAATATGCTGATGTTAGTTGGTTGAATGTTCTCTCTCCTATTTGTTATTGATTTTTTGAGTTTGTTAGGATATTTTCTTAAATAAATAAATCAGCCACGATTTATTTATTTAAGGGAATCTAGTTTGTTATAGGTCTAGATATTTTATTATATCTTGGAACGCAAGACATGGGGCTTATTTCTATCTATTAGGGCCGGCCTCCATATGACTTGCTCTTCAAGAAAGACTCTTGTATTCTACTATTTATATCTTGCAATTTGCTTAATGAAAAATCAGCTTGAGAGAGATTAAACCCAATTGGTTTAGTCTATCTCTTGGGCTTCAAAAATCACACTTGTGTTTGCATTCAGTCGATCAACATTCAATTGTGATCTCCATCTTCTCAATATCTTCTTTTGTGTTTGTTTAAGTTTGGTTGATTGATTTAATCAATAGAGATTGTTCTAGAATTGCTTGTTAAATATGATTCTAGTTAATCAATCAGATTTAGTGTTAGAGCCAATCTTATTGAACTATCAAAATTAAGTCTTTCAATTTATCAAACTCGTCCATTCACTACAAGTTCGTTTTAGTTTTCGTTACTTGATCAACAAGATATTAACTTTGAGAGCAATTTCAGGTTGGAAACAAGTTTAGAAGGCAAGATCGGGATCTGTTGGGTATATACGAGATTCCTAAGGAGCGATCCGAGGACAATCACGTATCAGTGAGGTCTAGAACTCGTTATTCGCCACAATCCTTTGGTGGGTGTGGGAGTGGAGAAACGATCGGGTGTTCAAAGGAGTGGTGGTGTTCTTGGATAAAAATTAATATGTGCTTGAACGTACACAAGAGGCTCGAAAGGCTACAGGTAATTTCTCCTCCTCTTTTCAATTAAATAAAACATGTGCAGGGAGTGGCTTGGTGGAAGCCTACTGAAGGCTGGATCAAGATAAATTCTGACAGCGTGGTCATAGATAGTATGCTTACTTCCGCGAGAGGTGTGATTAGGGACAAGCATGGTCAATGGCTCTAGGACTTCGTTCATAATCATGGATTGTCACCGACGTGGGACAAGGGCTTCACGCCTGTTATTCTTGAGACGGATTCTCAGGTTGTCGTTCGCCTTCTTTAGTATAGAGTAAGTAAGAGTCATTCTCTTTCTAGCTAGCTTGGCAATGCAATGTCACAAGGATGCTCACAAGTCGGGTCGGGTCGACCCGCGACCCGCAAAAAAGATTACTTTTGACCCGTTTGAAAAAGTCAATCGGGTCAAAAATAATTTTGTTACCTAAAACAAATTATCTTATAACCTAAAAACTTGTTCTTAAAGCCTTTGTTTTGTATCAAAATAGATGTTCATGTAAAAAAATTTTCATTTATACCCTTGTGTATACCTCCACATTACACATATCCCAAATTTTTTTTTTGGTTGAATCTCCCAAGGAAATTGAGAAAAAAATTAAGGAGTATTTAATACGGTAATTTAGGAAGAAAAAAAATTCCTTAATATTTTTGAATTTTTTTAAGATAAAGTATTATGAAACGAAGGGGGTATTTTTTTAAAAAACTCGTCGGGTTGCGGGTCGACCCATAAATCCAACGATTTTTTTATAAAAATAGTTTATACGTCAATAAAATTATAAAAATATATATATTTTGAAAAAAATATGGCGGGTCGTGGGTCGACCCGCGACCCGCGAGAGTTTGAGCCGACCCGCGGCCCGCAAAATAAAAAATTTGACCCACGATCCGACCCGCACGGGTCACAACCCTCAAATTGCGGGTAGGGTCAGTGCGGGTCGGGCGACCCGACCGGTTGAACACTCTTACAATGTCAAAGCTTAATTAATATGGATTGGTCTATCCAAATCTGTCATGTGTATCGAGATGCGAATTAGGTTGCGGATAGCCTCGCGTCTTTAGCTTTCCTTTATATGTTTAGCTTGCATGCATTGAGTGCCCCGCCGAAAGGTATTGCTATTTTGTTGTAAAATGATGTTAGGGTCGGGCTATCCTCGTTTGCTTACTACCTAGCCTCCCTTATATATTTTAATAAAATTTCCCCTTAAGTGGACAGAAAGTGTCACCTTTAGATGATGGAAAGTGTCGCTTCTCATTCGACCTAAAGCAACTTTGTAACGTTTTAATAACGCATCTTGGACATCTTCTGTTTTTCTAATAGGTAAAAAATTAGGCAGACTAGGTCAGCCTAGGGCATCCTTGCGGATGAGGGTCAAGACCCCTCCATCGTTTAGAACCTGATTGATACTACAATTGTGGTGTAGCTTCGCAATCAAATATGCAACATAATTGCATTCTCAAGGTATACGTTTGGTAATGACTACATCGAAAGACTGTAACATGACAAGAATATTCGCTATTAGCATGTCAATTGTCCAGGGACTAGATCGACTGCCCTTAAGCGCATTGACTACAATTAGGCTATCACTTTCAATATCTATGTACCAAAGATTCCTTCTAGGAGCTTCACGTATGGCCTCAAATAACCCCATAGCTTCTGCTCGTTCCATTGTCCAGAAGTCATTCTTCTTTGCATTTATGCTTAATATTTTCAAATTGGTCTCTTATAATATGTGTAGCAATTGCTTTCCATTATCTTTTTTGACCCATCGAAATTTATTTTTACGAACCCGTTTTGAGGTTTCTCCCATTTTCTTTTGCTTTTTCTTGGTCTTGTTTGCTACACTCTGGACGACACATTTTCATCTTCATTGATATTCTTTGCTTTATTCCACCACATGATATGGTTTTGAACGAATTCCTTTACACATCTACATGAGCTCGTATTGTCTTTATTAAAAACCACTTGGTTCCTCCAAAACCAAATTATCCACCATGCAGTAAACAGGTGGCATAAAGTCCTTTGTGGTACTGTCTTTTTCAAGGTCTGAATAATTTGCGGCATAGTGTTGTGATTATTTGTTACGTCTCTTATAATGTCAGGAAATTGAGGGTCAATGGATTGTAGTTTTTGAATAATAAACGGACATTTGAGGAAAAGATGCTTATTAGTCTCGGCTTGATGACTGCATAATGGGCATTTTGAGGTGACATTTGGACATCTTCTGTTGCAAGCTAGAGCAGTTAGGGGTGTTAAAAAATATCCGATCCGGTGATCCGACGATCCGATCCGCGAAAATCCGAATCTATTGGAAAATTATCCGAGTCCGATCCGATCCGAGAAAATTAGCCGGATCACCGGTTCGGATACGGATCGGGTCGTCAAACCCCCCGGATATCCGAGTGTATAATACTATACATGTATATTTTGTGCAATAACAAAAAGTTTAATACTCCAAGTAGTTTTATGTGTTTCGCCCCTTTTTGTTTGTTTTTTAATTTATTTCACACCACAAATTAAATTAACCATAAATAAAACCTAAATCTATATTTAACACCCCTGTTTTTTTTAGTTTTTTTTTCTCTTTCTTTTATGCGGATGATTATTTGGATCATGATTTTTTGGTGAAATTTACCGATTGAATAAATTATTTGGAACTTAAATACAAAAAAATATAAAAATATGAGTATTCGGATATTCGGATATCTGCCACAAATTTCCGATCCATTCCGATCCGAGCTATACAGATCGGAGATTCGGGTATACTCAAATCGGATACGAATATGGTTTTAGAGAAAATTTTATTACGGATATCCGATCCGATAAGCCGGAACGAATCGAATATTCGATTATGAACACACCTAAGAGCAGTAAGCGATGGAGCAATAAAAGCCAAATTGATATGATTGAAGATATGGCAATAGAAATGGTCAACCAAAGTGGCGAAAAGAGTCAACATAGTAGGTGATATAGTTTTGATAAAGTTAGAAGTTAGAGGGAAAAGAAAACAAAAAATATTGGACATGGTGGATGAGTGGGAAATCAGCAATCTAACCTTAATGGAATTCTAGAACAATTCGGTAATTTTTTAAAGTTGTTTTATCGAAAGATGAAGCACTTGATCTAAACTAATAGATATATGTTTTTTAATTTAATTAAGAGTTCGGCAGTGATACAATTATATAGAAAATGATATTCCATTACAAATTTATTTATTTTGGTAGAAGATTCCATTACATATTATAGAAAATGAAATTTAATTTTATCCGGATTACAATTTAGTTATTAATTTTTCCAATTTTTATCCGGGTTACAATTATGTTACAATTATATAGAAAATGATATTCCATTACAAATTTATTTATTTTGGTAGAAGATTCCATTACATATTATTATTGAAAGGATACTTGATCTATCTGATCGAACAAATAAATTTACAAGATCAAGACCCCGTTGAGTATAGCGAAGTCAGGTTCATCCACGGGAGAGGAAGTCTATGTCTAATTGCTAGGTTAAAATGCAGAAAATAAAGAAACAGAAGCAACAATGAAACAAGAACAAATAACCGAAAATGCACTGTAAAGCTCGATACTGATCCTGAAGGGTCGGTAAAGAGGCAAACTGGGAACGGGTTTTTTATCAAAGCGAGAAAAGATCTAGAGTTCACGGTTTACCATAACATAGCTATGCATATTAAATTATATGAATAATAAAGATCATGCCTTTTCACATAAGAAATCAACTTTCGTTGAATAAGTGAAGCAAATTAACAAACTTTCGGAAATCAATTCACTTTTATCTACTTATTACGATCTAAAGTATTCAAATTTCGTTTCAAACTTTATTACTATCCAAATTCACAATCTTTTCTTTCGATCAAACCATGAAAATGAATTTACTTCAACTTTCATCAATGTTTAGGCACAAACAAGTAGAAACAAGATCAAAGGCAATCAATTCATAAATTCATACTATCAACATGCATAATTTATGTTTGGTTTTTACCCTTACCCTAGAATAAGAAAACTACTCACTCATGATTGAAGAACAAACAATAAGATTCAAATAAGAAAACATGTCTTTGAATTAAACTAACGATAAACTTACTCAAATTCGCAATCACAATGTCTTGAACCAACCCACGCAAGAACACAAAGAAATCTCCCACAAATCTTCCTTGTGTCCCAAGCAAACTCCAAAACCGTTTCTCAAATTCTCCTAAAACGTGCGTGAATAATAGATGACACCGTCAAACTTGTTCCAAACTATTGTTTAAATACTAGAAATCTATCAAGAGAAGTTTCCTTAAAGATATAAAACTATCCTTCTAAAAAGGTATCGAAAAAAACACATTAAAAACGTGAGTGGGCGTCGCCTACCGACACAGGGCACCTCGATAACGACCCCCGCGTCAGGGTCAGTAGGACTTCCTTCTTGATTTTCTTCACTTCTGTCTCTCGTAGACTTTGGAACCGACCCCTCCTAGGTTGGTAACGAGCCTTTTCCTAGGCTTATTCTTTCCTTGCACTCATTCTTTTCTTCCTTGATCTTCCACCACCATTTCAATCTTCTTTCTTAGCCTCGCTCCCAGTCATGGGACGCTCTTGAATGCTCCAAAATCCGCTCCAAAAACTACAAGAAAACATAGAAATTTGCGTACTTTCCATACTTTGCAAAAAATATGAAAACTAAAGCAAATGAGAGAAAACACACACGAAAGCTAAACTAAACACGACATAAAAACCTATAAAGACAATCTAAAACAAAGCTAAAAACACGGACATCAATTATTGACTATGTACACAGTACACCATAAGTTTATTAGAAGAAAGTTTATTTAGACGTTAATTACACTGGGTCGTTTTTTAATTTTACATTTGTCTAACCCACCATTTTATATGGGCTTTTAAATTTTATTTTTAAAATTTAAACTAGTTAATTTTGTATTTCTTCTTTCCGATGATCAAAATTCTTTTATAGTTCCACTAGTTTCTTCGTAAGACTTTTAACATTATTTTTATCAACGTTACACAACATTTTGAGGTTCGTCGAGTTAGCGCGAGTATTTTTATCAACGTTACCCTAAACCCTAATCTCCTTTGCCTCTCTTGTTTGTCTTCTTATCCTCAACCTCGGCCTTTGGCTATTCACCCTTCCCTGGTTACAGTTTGTTCATTGAATTTGGTACGAGGCTACTACTATCTCTTCTCTTCTATGGCTTCAGCCTTTCACCTTCCCTTTCCTACAGATTGGCTCGATAAATTGGTACAGGCTTTTGGTACAGGCTATTACAATTTGTATCAATTGGTGATTTCTTCCTTGAAATTTTCAACTCGAGGACAAGTCAATTGTAAACGGGGGAGAATTGCAATCCCTATATGCTAATAATAAAAGCGACGTCTAATGGAGTTATTGCTCGAGAATCAAATTAGCGTTAATGGAGGTAATTCGGTGGACAATCGAACTCTGTATATCAAGATTCATTGGGAACTCTACCCAGTTTCTTGCAACGTATTGGAGAAAGTGTTTTTTTATTTCGGAATTATAGAGGCCCTTGAGATATTAAGCCAAGAAATAGGTTTCATTCAAAAATTCGATCTAAGAATAGAGAAACATATATGATCGATGTTGTGCGTTGGAGAAGAGACATATAAGGAGGCTACAGAAGTAAGAGAATCATCAAAAGGCTCCATGATTCTTTCGGATTCGAGCGAAGTGGAAGCTCCGATTGAAACAGTCGGCCCAGCGGCATCCGCGGTAGCTACCTCCACGCTCGCGGCCACCACACCCGCGCCCGCGGCCCCTTTCCTCGCACCCTTAAATGAAGGTACTTTCACTTCTTTTCCTGAGTATGAACTTCAACGACCAGTTGTAAGAATGAACAATTGCTTAGTTGTTTGTGGAATTCAGACAAATTAGATGCTAGGAATTTTTGTAATTAATGAGGTTAAAGGGTCTCATGTGTCTCTACAGAAGAATTTGATGCAAAATTCTATAATTGTTTATTGGAGTTTTGATGCACAACAGGTGTTCGAAGCAATGCCAATTAGAGGGTTCCATGCTAATAATGAATTTGTTCAAGTGAGTAAAGCTAGGTTACAATTGGGTAATCGGTTTTTTGACCCCGGTGATTTCATAAACCCAAGAATTGCTAAAAGGGTCGGTTTGGAGCATCAATTTTTTTTATGATGGAGGCTACAACAGTTGAGCCTAGTGCATTTAATTTTGATCCAGGTGGAAACTTTAGTAAAGAAGTGTTTAGAGCATGCATTCATTTCTGGAGCATGCATTTCAGGAACTCAATCTATTACTGTCGTCTTTTTTGGTGTTTGGAATGATTAATTTTGTTGATAGGGGCAAGATGAGTTTTCAGCATCCTAAAACCATGACGGAGGAATCCACCGGGATGAAATCGCTACTAGTCATATTTCCGGAGCAATGGACATTGTAGGGAGTAAATTTGGATGTATTCGCTCAAATCATGTTGCCTTTGATCCTGGTATACATTGCTTCGACAGCTCATGATTTCTCCTCCTACTTTCCAACTTGAGGACAAGTCCATTGCCAAGGGGGGAGAATTGATACCGTAAAAATAAAGCGTAGGAATTATTATTAGTATTTTATTAATGTAATTTTTTTAAATGAGTTTTATAAACTCATTCATGGGTTTTCTTTACGGTTCTTTCTCATGTCGCCTTTATTGAATCACTAGGGAAGTATTATAAATATCTATTATTGCATTTCAGAAAATAGGAATCAATTAATGAAGAGGGAAAATATTGAAACCCTAATCTCCTTTGCCTCTTGTTGGGCCCAGAATCCGCCAGCCCATCTCTCAATTAGGCCCACCAGCTCGAAGCGAGGTCTTGAAGCCCATTTAGCTCAGAAATTCTCAAAGAATGGAGATTGCCGGTTGCGCCGAATGATAACTGCTCCGGAGTGCATACCCAAACGTGGGGGGCGTTGAAGATGATCGTGATAACAAAGCAATGGAGGTTAATCTAGTCGTAGTATAAAAATGGGAAAAATCAGATGTAAGCGGATATGTGAGAACACATAATTGTAAACCTAAGCAGTGGAAGTACATAAAAAACCCAAGTGCTATTGCTTTGCTCTGATCGATTCCGTGTTTATCGGTTAGCTTAAGCCCCCCACATTCTCGATTATTCGTTTGTGATTGTCGTTGGTCGAAATCTGACCAAAACAATTTGGCGCCCACCGTGGGGCCCGTCCGGTTTAATTCGCTTTTTGGTCGGAGTTAGAAGCGTTTCGCTCTAGAATGACGAACCCGCTTGCGTAACTACTCCCTGCCGATGGAGGGGTCGGAGGAAGCCAAGGTGTGAACACGGAGGAATGCGCCCGAGGGGGTGAAGGCGAGGAAGTCCTAGAACTCTGCACTGTCTTAGATCAACCATAAGGGCCGCAGCCAGACCCATATGGATCATATCACAAAACTCACTGCGGAAAATGCCAACCTCCGCGAGCAATTGCAAGAGGCATCGGCAGCCCAGCCGGGACCATCAGGGAGGTCGCTACTCGTCTCAACTTAGGAGAAGCTTTTAATTCCTTTTCCCAAGCCAAGGGTCCACCCTCTATGGTGAACATGGCCACCCCGACAGCCACCCTTCCAGGAGTACCCGCCGCACCGACGCTCGGAGACAGGGCCGCGGGCACATGAGTCTTCCATCCAACGTACGGTGAAAGACCGGAAAACCAGGTACCCCACGCAGAACCTTTACTAGAAGTGCTCTTTAACAAGTATATGCAGGATCGACTCAAGGGACTAGAGGACCAAATCGCACAAATACCCGGGGTGCCCCCTCTCATCGAGAAGGAGGCCCCGAATGGTTATGAGGAATCTCCCTTCACGACTCCAATCTCCAGTGTGGATATCCCAAAGAGGTTCACCGTCCCTACAGTCCTCACCTATGACGGGACAGGAGATCCCGACGAGCATCCCGCGAGAGTCCAGAGAAGCAATCATGTGCAAAGGATTCGGAAATGCCTTGTTCGGTGCGGCCCTAACTTGGTTCATCAACCTCCCAAGGGGGAGCATAGGGTCCTTTGTGGGCCTGGTGGACGCCTTCACGGTGCAGTTTCCCAACAACAGGAAGTTAATGAACAATCCAACGATTTGTACCGGATGGCCCAAAGGCCTGGGCAGTCCATGCGAGCCTTCCTGAATCGGTTCAATCGAGAGAAGGTGGCGATCCCACTCTGCGATGTGAAAACCTCCATAGAAGCTTTCCGAAGAAGCCTGCTCCCGGATAGCGAGCTCTACCGAGAACTCACAAAATACCCACTCCACAGCTTCGAAGATGTCCAGGTGAAAGCTCTAGCGCACATCCGGCAGGAGGAAGACGAGGTTCCCACAAGTGCCGCCTCGGTCTTCAATCGGGTTGAGAGGAAAGTTTCTTTCCACCAGCGAAAAGAGCGACGGGGGCAACCGTACCTTAAGAATCGGTTAGAGGCACCGGGGGTGCACGCTGCCGGCTTGAAGCAGTCAAACGGGAAGAAAGACGCTGCCCAACGGCAATAAGTCCACGAGTACAACCTTGGCCTGGGGAACGCCGAGATAGTGAAGAGGTTGGAGAAATTCGGGGATCGTATTAGGTGGCCCAAGAAGACAGAGAACCCCAACCCCAAAAGAGATAAGAAGAAGTGGTGCGATTTCCATGAAGACTACGGGCACGAGACGGACGAATGCTTCACCCTCATGAAAGAATTGGCTTACCTTCATTCGAGGGGCTTGCTGTCCGAAATCTCAGCAAACTCGAGCATGCATGCCAGTCAGAATCTGTCCGAACCTATGGACATTCCGTTCTCCCCTGAATACGCCAAAGTTGTCAACTTATCAGTGGCGGCTCGGATATCTAAGGTGCCACCTATTCGACGGTAAAACGCCACGCACGGGGGCACCCAGGCAGACAGTTGATGACGAGTATCCGCAATCCTGACGGGCATCCTGGTAGTGCCATCACGTTCAGTGATTCAGATTCGGCCGGCTTGGTAGGCCCCCACCACGATGGATTGGTCATATCATTGTCAGTAGGAAATGTGCTGATGAGGAGGATCCTCATCGACACCGGGAGTTCCATCAACATGATAACGCTCGACGCCCTCAAGGAGATGGGGCTGAAGGAGGAAAATATCCTCAGGAATTCAGTGGAACTGGTAGGTTTCAACGGAGAAGTTGCTCACATCCTTGGAGAGATAACCCTTCCCAATTTATGCTAAAGGGATCAACCTGCAAGTCAGATTCTTCGTGCTCGACTGCCCGTCCTGCTACAACATCATTATGGGCCGACCTTGGATCCAAGACATGAAGGCAGTACCTTCATCCTACCACCAAACCATAAAATTCCCTACTCGGTGGGGGATCAGGGAAATCAAAGGCAACCAGCGGTTGTCGAGGGAGTGCTACAAGTCCGCTCTCAAGGCGACCGTCGCCCACACAACATAGCAATTACAGGGGGCCAAGGGGCCCACACAGTCCGAGACCCCGAGGCCGAGAAGATCGAGGAAGTGGCCCTCGATATTCAGAAACATCAGCAAACAGTAAGAATTGGAAAGGACCTTGGTCCCGAGAGGAAGGCCGAGTTTCCTCAGGAAACACAACAGCAGCTTCGCATGGGCACACGAGGATATGGTAGGGATCGACCCCGTAGTAATCACACACCGGCTGAATGTAGATCCTCGCCATCCACCAGTTTAACAAAAGAGGAGGAAGTTCGCTCCCGAAAAAAATCTGATCATTGATGAAGAGGTGCAGAATCTACTCCAGACGGGAAAAATCAAAGAAGTGAAATACCCGGGGTGGCCAGAAAATGTTGTGGTCGTGAGCAAGAAAAATGGAAAGTGGAGGGTTTGCATCGACTTCACGGACCTCAATAAAGCTTGCCCGAAGGACTCTTTTCCTCTCCCGCACATAGATGCTATGGTGGATGCCACTGCCGGTCACGAGATGCTCACATTTATGGATGCCTTTAGCGGCTACAACCAGATCCAAATGCATCCGGAGGACCAGGAGAAGACGTCGTTCATCACCAGTCAGGGGACGTACTGCTATTGAGTCATGTCGTTCGGACTCAAAAACACCGGGGCTACCTACCAAAGGCTGGTCAACCGTATGTTTCAGCAACAGATAGGAAGAACCATGGAGGTGTACATTGACGACATGCTCGTCAAGTCAAGGCAAGCCACTCACCACATCCAGCATCTAGAGGAAGCTTTCCGGATCCTGGACAGTTACCATATGAGGCTCTACCTGGCAAAATGCGCTTTCGGAGTAACTTTCGATCGCTTCCTGGGGTTCATGGTCAGCCAACGTGGAATTGAGGCAAGTCCTGATCAGATTCGAGCAGTGGCTAATTTGTGATCGCCCAAGTGCATGAAGGATGTGCACAAGCTGACGGGAAGAGTAGCTGCGCTGAATCGCTTCATCTCCAAATCATCCGACATGTGCCGCTTGTTCTATGATGTGCTATGGAAAAACAAGAAATTCGAGTGGGCACCAGCCCACGAGATAGCCTTCCAGTAGTTAAAGCAGTATTTGTCCAACCCCGTATTGTTATCCAAGCCCGAGGAAGGCGAGAACCTCTTTTTATACCTGACAGTGACCAAAGCCACCATCAGTGGAGTATTGGTGCGATAAGATGGGGGGAATCAGATGCTGATATACTACGTCAGTCGTACCTTGCTTGCGGTCGAGACGCGGTACTCACCACTGGAAAGCTGGTCCTCGCACTAGTCATGGCATTGACAAAGTTGAGGTCGTACTTCGAATCTCATACAATCAACGTCTGCACCAACTACCCGTTGAAAACCATATTGAGGAAGTCGGAGATCAGCGGACGAATGGCCAATTTAGCTATCTACCTGAGTGAGTTTGACATCACCTACGAGCCAAAAACAGCCATCCAGGCCCAGGTGCTAGTAGACTTTGTGGCCAATTTCAGCCCTACACTGGAAGAAGAAGCCAGATAGCAAGAGGCCTTAGTGACAGAAGTCGAGAACTCTAGAGTCTGGACCCTGCATAGTGACGGAGCTTCTAACAACTGAGGAGTAGGGATACGGGAAGTGCTGAAATCGTCCAGGGGGACAGGATAGCACAGGCAGTACGGTGCGCTTTTGAGGCCATCAACAATGAGTCAGAGTATGAGGCGTTAATATTGGGGCTAACAGTCACTCGAGACCTAACCATCAAGGAAATAGAAGTGAAGTGCGACTCACTATTGATCGTGAATCAGATCCTAGGGACTTTCGCCACCAGGGATGCCAGAATGGCGGCATACGCAGAAAAAGTCAAAGGAATAATGCACGAGTTTGAGTCCTTCACCATCCAGCAAGTCCCCAAAGAGGAGAATGCACAATCCGACGCTCTAGCCAACCTAGCATCTGCTCTAAATCCCGAGGAGTTCACCTCAATTCCTCTGGTGCATATACTATCCCCAGAAATTGCACGAGAAATTGATTCGTCGGAGCAAGGAACCCAGAATGGACCGTCGCTAGACAAAGGAAAAGAAATACATTCCCTCCTGGACATGCTCAACAGTGAGAATCCTGAAAAGTTGCAGATGTTCGACGGTGAGAATCCTGAGATGTTGGAGACGCCTGACGGCGAGAATCCAGAAGCAAACACGCCAGGCGCTTCCCTAGAAGAAGAGTGATGGGCGCAACCGTACCTACGATGGCTTGATTGTAGATAGCTACCAGTAGAGAAATCCGAGGTGAGAACACTCCGGATGAGGGACGCCCATTACAGTGTGAAAGACGGGATCCTGTTCAAGCAATCCGCGGTAGGAACCTCGCTTCGCTGCGTAACGAAAACAGAAGTGCACAGTCCGAGAATTTTACGAAGGCGAATGCGAAAATCACTCTGGAGGGCGCAGTCTCTCCAGTAAAGCCCTCAACATGGAATACTGGTGGCCAACCATGCATCAAGATGCGGCGGAATATTCTCAGAAGTGCGAAGCTTGCCAGAAACACGCCCCAACCTCTCACCACCCACCAAAGCCGCTACACCCGACGCTGACCTCGTGGCCATTCATGAGGTGGGGGATGGATATCATGGGGAAGCTACTGCCATATTCTGGACAACGAGTGTTCTTCCTAGCAGTCATTGGCTATTTCTCCAAATGGATCGAAGCGGAGGCGTATAAGGAGATCAAGGAGTCCCAAGTGGTGGCATTTATTAAGAAGCATATCCTTTGCCGCTTTTTGATACCCTCAAAGATCGTCTATGATAACGGGTCACAATTCATCGACAGGAAAACAAGAGACTCCTGCCGGCAATGGACCATAAACATGGTGACTTCCACTCCCAACTATCCACAAGCCAATGGGCAGGCAGAGTCCAGCATGGGTTACACACACCAGACCAAAACTCCGTTGAGCTAACAGCCGATCACAAGATAGGGAGCTTACCGACTAGAATCTAGAGATTGAAAATCCGTAAGACCCGATCCCTAGAAACGAAGCGCTACGCACCTATGGATATACCATTTCTGAAAAGCACAAAAGTCACCAAAAACGGCCCGAATAAACAATAGTAAGACCCGATGCCCGATATGAATTCTTCTAAAACTTAGCTCAGACAAGCATCTCAATTTGAAACGTTTGTGTTATAATTTCTTTAGAAAAAAGACATTCCAGAGGAGTTGTTCTCGACAAACATCGCCAGAAAGGAAAAACCTCATCACACCGGACAGCAAAAAGAAAATCGAAAAAGAATAATACAAAACGGTACGAAATGTTCAAAAGTCAATAATGTACTAAAAATGTCTCTTTTATTACTTCGAAAGGATCATTTACAAACAATTACATGGCACACAAAGTTGTCTCCTCGACGCCTGCTATCCGGCAAAATCGACAGTTCTAAGTACAAGCAAGAGGTCGCTTCCTAGAAGCTCACCGTTCGGCATCGCGGATCCACTCCCCATGTCGCCAGCTCTACCAACAAGCGCCAGATTCTCGACGGACGATGTTAGGGCACTGCGAAAAACCGACAGACATCGTCTTTTGTGTGCCTCCAAGGTACGTAATCTTCCTGACCGGTAGGGTCTTGGGGATAACCCTCGAGTCACCCACAACGCCGGTTGGAGTTTCCCTCACCCTCCGAGCCATAGCTATGCACCTTTTCTGACGACCAGCCTTTTGTAGGGTCTGCTCGAACAACGATCGGCACGTGGCAGAGAGACACCTCTTAGGGTCTTGGGGAATTCGGCATATTGCGAGGCGAGGCGATTGCACTTGAGGGGGCGTGTGAAAGAATGTTATCCGACATCGGGAATTCTGATATAACTTGCCCAACATATATACCCTTGGGCTACTCCTCCTATTGCCAATTGGTTTTAGGATGGAACCCCGTGGGCTTATGTGTTGGGCCTGACGCGCATAAGCGTATGAACTGACGTGTGTACCCCCACGTCATATTGGTCCGCCGGAATTTAACATGGTATCAAAGCCTGTTTGGTCTGGGTCTCGACTCATGGTCTATATGGGCTGGCCGGCCTAAAGACATGTCGTCAAGTTGCAACTGGCATATTGCGAGGCCAAGCAGTTGCACTTGAGGGGGCGTGTGAAAGAATGTTATCCCGAATCGGGAATTCTGATATAACTTGCCCAACATATATACCCTTGGGCTACTCCTCCTATTGCCAATTGGTTTTAGGATGGAACCCCGTGGGCTTATGTGGTGGGCCTGACGCGCATAAGCGCATGAACTGACGTGTGTACCCCCACGTCATATTGGCCCACCGGAATTTAACAAATGTTCACCCCACATTTAAATCTTGGTATTAAATTGGGACAGTTTTCCCAGTTGCACTTGCGGGAGCGTGAATCACTTCTTGGTATGCGTTTTGCCATGTTAGAATGTTTAACCACTTCTTGGTATGGGTTAGAAAGTTCATCCCACATTCTGAAAGTTGGAATTAAACTGAACTACTCTTAGAATGTTCATTCCACATTTGAAAATTGGGATTGAATTAGAATATTCATCCCACTTGTGAAAGTAATTGGATTAAACCAGACTAGTATATAATCTAGTGGATTACTCCTTCTTGGTATGGGTTTTGCCGTGTTAGAATATTCATCCCACATATGAAAGTTAGGATTAAATTGGACTATTCTAGGTCAGTTCCCCCCTAGTTACACTTGTGGGAGCGTGTTAGAATGTTCATCCCACATGTAAAAGTTGGATCAAACTGGACTATTATATAATTTAGTGGATTACTCCTTCTCGGTATGAGTTTTGTCGTGTTAGAATGTTCATCCCACATCTGAAGTTTAGGATTAAATTGGACTATTGTGGGCCGGTTCCCCTAGTTGTACTTGCGGGAGCCTGTTAGAATGTTCATCCCACATTCGAAAATTGGGATTAAACCGGAATGGTATATAATCTAGTGAATTACGCCTCCTATTGCCAATTGATTTTAGGATAGGTCAATTTCAATTCCCCAATTACACTTGTGTGAGCATGTTAGAATGTTCATCCCACATTTGAAATTTAGAATTAAACTAGTCAACGGAATGAGAACTAATCATATTCTGTTTGGCAGTTATATGCCATCAAATGTTTCGAGCGATTGAAGTTCAAATGATGTTTAACTGGAAGACTTGATCAATGTTTTCCTTTAGATAAGTCATCCCATTTATAGTTAAATATGGCCGGCAACTATTTTATCATGTTAGTATGTTATGTAGTTGTAGGACTTTAGCTAGCCGGATTTTGAATTGGCTTGTAACCAATGGCTTGATTTTTTATACAGATCTTTTAAAATAATTTATAAGGATAGAGCAAAACGACCAATTAGATTATAATGTATTTATAGCTTAGAATATTTTGGTGGATGCGACTTTAATTGAATTGTAAAATAGGAAAATATAGTAATCACACAAAATCATTTTTTTTGAATATATGTTAATATAGTCAACTATGGTGAAAACAATAGAAAAAGGTATGAGTCAATTTTTATTTTTTTTTGATTTAAGGTTTTGAATTACACAATATAAAAGTCTTTTAATCTTTGTTGCTTTGACGTTTTTTAGAAAGGGTAAGAATTAGGAGGTCCACCTTATGGAGGGTGTTGTAGAGCATCTTTGTCATGCAATATGGAGACCACCGGGAGGCTATGGCCTAGCCTAGCAATTTTTATTGGCCACAACATTAGAATTTCTAATAACATGGTTGATACATAATGAAAAGAAACACGCAAGTGAGACCAAGATATCTGACACCACCATGTCAGAATCCCAAGGGCATTGACCTTATTTTCCAATGACATTCATGATTGTCAGGTTGTTGCATTCAAATTCCAAATTCGTAATACCCATGTCTATGGCCCATATTATTACTTCCCTTAACTCTAGAGCTTCCGGTTTATCCACTAAAATCATTTCGTGTCTATTGAAAAACCAGTTTGTTTCGCTGGTGCCAGATTGCCCACCAACACACCGCAAGTTCAGTGAAATCTTTTGCGTTTAATTTTTGTCTTATGTGACTAATAATCTGTCGAGGTAACTTATTACTTATATGTACTTGTTGTAGGATTTGGTTGAATTTAGGAGTAGTTTTATGGCAAATCGCATGTGTTGGGGTGGGGGCATTTGATGAGTAAGTGGTCAATATCCTCAAAAGTGCAGCGGCACAAAAGACACCCCCGGAACAAGGATATGGTTCGTCCGAAGGCGAGACTTCATCGGTAGTCCATTGTTATCTAATATTTTCTGTAGGAAATTTTTTACTTTTAGAAACATATCAAGTTTCTATATCCAATTGTTCAAATTTGGATTGTAGTTGCTTAGTTATGTTTGTGATCTATGAAATTAGTAGAGAACCACCCATTTTTACCCGGGCTCCAATACAAACGGTCTTTGATGTCATTATTTGGGATGACTATTTTATTAATTTTGTCAACTATTTCTGAAGGTAATTGTTGTTAACATGTTTTTTTTCCATCTAGCTAGAAAGAAATCAACAACTTTGGTCTCCAAATTGCTCATGTTTGTTTTGTTGACATAATTTATTTGTGGTTTTTAAAGAAATAAAATATTTCATGTGCGATTCATTGTTGCCTTGTATAACTCCACTTTGATAGCTACCTATACATCTTTATTTCATACTCTTAAAAGAATAAAATATTTCATGTGTGATTAATTGTTATTTTGTATAACTTCGTTCGCGACAAAGACACCTTGCAAGAGCGGATAAGATTCCCCAAAACCTTTTTCAGTCGTTCAATTGTCGTATATCATCTTCTTCATTACACATGCAGAGATTACCTTTCAATTCAATTGTTTCCATAATCACCCACATATCCACGTTATTGCCTACTTTTGTCATCCAAATTAGATGTGTGAGATTATATTACTTCAATTTGTAAGTTAGCCAAATAAAAAAAAAAAACCGGCTGATTTAAAAAAAAAAAAACAACTTCGTTGTTATTAGAAGAGAGAACTTGCTTAGTGATTGATTGAATGCATACAAATTTTTGGTTGAATAGCTTGTTTTGTAAATAGCTTAACTCTAACATCACACATCGTATTTAGGTTTAAGCCGCCCTCTTGACAAGTTAAATTAGTATTTACTTTACGTGTTTAATTGTTTGGGTACTTTTATTGAATGTGAGTCTCTATACAATTGGTTTGCATTTAGTCTCGTCTTGTCATGTCTCATACAAGACTTCACCGAAGACTCTTTATTGATTGTGAGTCTCTATACCATTAGTTTGCCAGGTATGATGATCCCGAGGCGTTTTTGGATTGGGCAAAACACATGGCCAACCACTTCGGCCAACGAGACTACAACAAATTTTAGCGATGTGACATTGTCATTAGTTGCTTCACTAGCTACGCTAAGGATTGGTTTGATCGCTTGGAGGATGATCGTTGGTCTAGGAAGCGACGCCCAATTGAGACATGGTGTCATCTTGTGTACTACATGGCTCGACACTTTGTGCCTAATTTGGACATCGTAGCCTTCAAAAGTATATTATGCGGTGCATGGCCAAACAACGAGATATTTACAGGTTCGACACGGCGAAGGACCCAAAGCGAGCATAGTTGGACAAGGGCCGCGCGACATCGACACCATTGCTCGTGGTCGTACTGTAAGGCACCAAGCCTTTATAAGCGCTATCCCATGCCAACCCGAGGACTTCCCATGAGGTCACCCATCCTGGTACTACTCTCGCCCTTGCACGCTTAACTTTTGAGTTCTTTGTCGTCACTTGAACCCAGAAAAGGAAGAGCTCTTGTTGACATTGGGAGCACCTGAATCCCTTATAAATTATCGCAGTGTTACAATCTCCCTCAATTAAACACTTGATGTCCTCGTCAAGTCCCAAGCAACGCCCTCTAATCCGAGTGACCGCCCACCAGGACAAGTTAACTTGTAACCTAGAGTCGGCTCTGATACTATTTGTAAGGCCCCAAGCCTTTAGAAGCGTTATCCCATGCCAACCCGTGGACTTCCGAAGAGTTCACCCATCCTGGTACTACTCTCGTCTCTGCACACTTGAACCCAGAAAAGGAAGAGCTCTTGTTGACATGAGGAGCACCTCAATCTCTTATAAATTATTGGGGTGTTACACGCACCGCGGTAGCCCATGCCTACCGCGTCCATCGGTGTGTCGTGGTTGAGGGATTCGAGGCGTCAACCGAGTAGGCCTTTTGTCTTGCCCAAGTGCCCGTGGTCCAGGCCACCGAGGTGCCAGCCCCGCCCATTGTCACATCTATGGTCGTGCCATACATGACCATTTTCGAGGACTCCAAGCGCAATCAGACAGCATTGACACCTTCATTGGACTTGTTTTCTACGCCAAATTGGCCACTTCCCATGCCCTTGCCTTTGTTTTCCGACGTCGAGTCCAACATCCAGTTTGAGCCTACATGGATACCATACATATTGACTTTTGAAAAGACCAAGGTGGATGACAAGCTCCACTTCTTTGTTGTTTTGGTCGCCTTTTCCTTCACCAACTCGAAGCGAGTACGCTTAGAATCTAAGCGGACGAGAATGATGTGATCCTGCCTAAGCTCGGACCCGATCCCGTCCATCCCAAGACTCCCTAGGCCTTGGTGACCCCCCTTTGCGTAAGACTTAATCATATTTGATGTATTTTCCTATTTTAGCATATTTCCATTTATGTCAATTCCGAATTTTGTTGTTGTTATTTTTAGTATTAAATATTTATGTTTTATGGGCTTTTAGACGTTGTCATTTCTTGCATGCAAACCCTAGTCAATTAAACCTTATTGCTTGTTAGAGTTTCGAGAGCCACCTCTTTATTAGGAGTTCTCGAGCTCATTTATTATTAATACACCCTATAGTTAGACTATTAATTTAAGTTGAGGAAATCTCCTTGTTTTAGTCTATTGCGCCACCATTGTTAATCAATCAAATCTCTCAACAACACTTCAATTTTCCTTAACGTAGGACGATCAATCAAGGCTCATAACTTTGACCCTAGATAGGCCGATTCCATCACATTGGTTTCCGCCTTTACGAGTCTATAACATTGGATTTTGTTGGTTACAAATCTTCCGCTACGCTATTGAGACACACTACATGTTCCAAATCGATTGACCATCTGTGGTGTTTTTGAATCCAATCGGAAACAAGGTCGCATCGATCAACTATGAATTGCGCTACATAAAAGTGTAATACAACATACCTCGTCCGCTTCGCTAGTCGAATCAGATTCGTATTGTCCGTCTTTTTCTTTGGATGACATTGAAGACACCCACTCTTCAGGCCATGATATTTTGCAATTACTTTAGATGCATAGATTTTTTAATGAAAAATAGAGCCGTTAGTGTACATTTTCTAAAAACGCGACATCCCTAACGACATTTTTTTTAAAAAAAAAATAGTCGTTGCACTAGGGCCTTGTCAGGTGGCCTTTGATCGACCATACTTTATATATAGTATATAAACACATGTAGTCATTGTCTCATTGATCTCTTTGAACGGTAAACTAGGGCCTTGTCAACTTGTGAAATTCGAAGTAGAATACAAGCGACACTTTGATTAGGCTCCTAGGTAGCTCCTTCATTTCATCGAACATATTCTAAAGTGCAATGTATATGATTGATTCAAATTTGTTTGTTGCTATATATCTAGTGCAGGCTAGCTATAATGAATTCGGTTAACTGGTGCATATACGTACGTTATTACAAACCAGACGAAATGAAGGTTATAGAGATGTCCATCCCCTTAAGGAAGAACAACTTTTTCTGCATCATCGTCCTATCCTCGCTTCTCCCCACAATCATCCACGGTGAAGGAGAAGCGTTGTTCCTCTACAACTTTTGCGTACCGACAACGAGCGGCAACTTCACACAGAACAGCTTCTACCAAAGAAATCTCAACTCCCTTCTCGACGAATTCTCCTCCGAATCCACCTCCGTCTCCTTCTCCAACTCCACATCCGGCATCAGCCCTAACGACGTCGTATACGGCCTCTTCTTCTGCCGATACGACCTCCCTTCACAAGACTGCCACGCGTGCATCGAAACCGCTGTCCAGAAGCTGACCTCCAACTGCACCAAAGAGAAGGAAGCCATCGCCTGGTACACGCACTGCACCCTCCGCTACGCCAACCGCAACATCTTCTCCTTGAAGGATGAATTCCCCTTCACCCCGAAAGTGAGCGAAGTCACCGTGTCCATGGATCTGGCCCGGTTCAACCAGTCGTTCACGGACGCCCTCAACACCGTCATAAACCAGGCAGCATACAACAGCTCTTCTTGGAGGAGGTACTTCAAGACCTCGGCCACCAAGATCGGCTCGTGCAGTGCACTCCGGATCTCGATTCCGACTTCTGCGCGCAGTGTTTGAGGTCCACTGTGCGGGACCTGCAGAATCCCGGCAACACGTGGGGCTTGGTGCTCAGGGGAAACTGCCAGATGATGTACAATCTCACCGCGTTTTTCCAGGTTGATCCGCAGCCGCCGCCCTCAACTCTTACTAATTCTATGCCATCATCACCTAGCAAGGGTACGCACTTGTATATGAACGCCACAGAAATATAGAATCAGATCGATCATATTAATTTAGTGAATCTGAATGTCCACAAAATTAAACACCAATAGAGCTCAATTTTTACAGTGCGCACGTATATATATATATATATATATATATATATATATATATATATATATATATATATATATATATATATATATATATTAACTCATTTTTGTACGTGCGTGCAGGAATAATGTATTATATTACAAGAGCAGCTATACCAGCAGGCGTTGGATTATTGCTTATCTTGGTAATTTTCATCTTTCTGATAATCAGAAAGCGTAAAACACCCACAGACTTGCCTCAAAGTCAACTGGCAGTCGAGCAAGGCGTCACCGGAGGTACCATTTCATTGCTTATCCATCTTCTATGGATCTTTCTTTTCTTTTCGTTGATTTTTTTTTTAAATTTTACAACATACCATTTCCTGGAAACATTAAATCTATATATATTTCCACATGGAATGAAAAATATACATATGGATGATCATTCACGAGTGGGTTGTGCATAAATCAATAGTTAATAGTTTTGATTGGGTTTTACAACTTACAAGTGACACTATAACACTTCTTTTGTGCTATAATATTTTCATTTTTATTACTATTTTTTTTTAGGGTCGAAATTGACTTCTTCCTTTTTCCTTAGTCCTTACAAACAGATCTAGCTAATAGTATCAACCAATCATATCATATGTGGGTTACACGTATCATACAAATTATGTAATGGGTCACACGCTCGGTTGATTTTCTAATAAATTAGTTGTAGTTTCCCAGTAAGCTTGTGTTATATGATTCGGACAATCGAACACATTATTAATATTTTGTGAAATGTCTTGGTTTTATTTTTTAGTCCAATTTTATTACTGTATTCCACAGTAATTAATACTGTATATTTTTTTTTCGTAGAAATTTAAACCTTTATATCGTAGTCACACAATTCACTCACTTCCACATCAATTCATTTTGTGGAATTTCAACTCAGAAATGGCGAGCATTATTTTTTATATACAAGTAATAAATTGCGCGCATTAGTCTTAAAGGAAAAAATTGTATTAAGAAAATGTTTATATTTTTTGATAAAATATTTAAGACAATGTTTTGACGTACACATAATAATTACCATGTGCACGTGCTGCTTTATTAATTTGTAAATATACATGACCCTATTTATAGCGGGAGATTTGGTGCAACCTAGAGATCAACGGTTCGAATTCCGTAGAGTTGTAAAAAAACTCTATGGGTGAAGTTTTAAAACCCTATGATAATTTGGTAAACCCTAGGGAAAATAATTAAAAAGAAAAAAATTATAATTAGATTTGGTGAGAGGTAAATCCAATCTCAACCATTGATATCTTATTTAACGACTGAGATCTCTCCAACTCTACCCATAGAGTTTTTTTGCAACTCTACTGGAGCCCATTCCAGAGATCAATGCGTCCAGATTGATTTCAAGACTCTTGAAGTAGCAACCAACAAGTTTTCCCAGGCAAACAAATTAGGCCAAGGTGGATTCGGTATCGTTTATCGGGTAAATTCTCCATCTTATATATCCATATATTTTTGAATGCTGATGTTTCTCTAATTTATACCGGGAAAAATTAATTATTCAAAATAATACCAACTTTTTTCTATTGATCCAAAATAATACAAACTTTTAAATTGACCGAAAACAATATCAACTTTCATTGTATTAACCAAAAATAGTACAAAAACATTTTCGGTGAAAATTTCGGCAAAATATATTATGTGTCTATAAAAATTTGTTGAATAAACATTAAAAAATATTGATGGCCTTAACCTCGTCGACGCATCCCTCCACCGGAAATTTCATCTTTACTTAATAAATGGAGACGATGGACGAGAACTTCATCAAGGATACCATTTCGATGTTCGCGTTGTCCACCGATGGAAACTTTAGTACAATGAACTCTATCATATCGGTTCTCATGGTTGAACCCGTCCCCAGGGTCATCCACATATCGATGAGCCGGCGACATCCACCTCGTCGCCTGAAAAGAACGTCAACTTCCCCTCGTATGGTTTTAGGGATGTGGTAGATATCCCCAATTAAGTTCGAAGGCGTCAAAGTACATCATGTCCATGGAATATCCCGTGTCTATTAAAACTCGCTTCACCATTTTGAACCCAAGTTGGGTGTGAACCACCAAGGGATAGTTGTGTGGCATGTGCAACCCTTCAGCGTCTTCGGACGTGAAGGTCAACCCCGCATCGGATTTCAAGGATTGCTCGACACTGAAAAACCAAGGACTCGTGATGACTCGCCCTTGAATACGTTTTTCTCTCTTGTTGGCTGGAGCCAACGATCGAAGGGCCACCCAAGATGTTGTAGATGAAACTATCGGGTGTTGCCGCATGACTAGAGTGAGCTTGATTAGCAAGAGCCTACTGCTCGATGTTCACCGCATGCTCTGCATACACCTGGGTGGTGACCCGGGCGAACTAGTTATCACAGGTTCCCCATGAGATTATCTTGCATCGACGCATCATCGATATGCAAGATTTCTGCTACCGCGCGCGGTTGTGAATCTTGTGAAAAAAGAGCCCAAAGTTTCCTCTTCAATCTTCTCGACACCACGCAGGTCGCACATGTTCTTCTTGCGTTTTCTTGACCCACTGAAGTGTGAGATGAAAGCCTCGCACAACTAGGCAAACAAAGAGATGGCCTTGCAGCGGAGGCTGATGAACCAAGTCATCACAGTGTTTTATAGGATGGTAGGGACGCGACAAAAAATCCCATCGTTGTAAGAATTGATGTTCATGTGAACAGCGAAGTGCTTGATGTGTTCCTCAGGGTCCGTGGTCTCATCATAACACGCCATTTGAGTCTTGTGGAAACCGTTGGGCATTGTATTGCTTTGTATTTTGTAGAGGAACGCAGAGAAACCATTCCATTCCGCACAGTGACGATTCCTGTCATTTGACGCCACCAAAATGGATCTCTCCGAACGCCGTGATCACGATCACCGCGAGCATGACCGCGATATTTGCATGGGATCTCACATGTTCTTCATCGTTGAGGAACCATTGGTTTACGCCACGTTCCCCAGCTTATATCCCGGAACGTACTCGAGTACATACTCGGGATGCGGCTGACCATACCCTGGGACGGGCACGATCTGAGATGCGGCTGGCCATAGCCGCGAGTGGGTGAAGGGGCGAACCCTTAGTTTGGGTACCCTTGGAAGGGATACGGATCCCGCAGAGCGGTGTATGTCCATCTTGGTGGGACCCCATACGGCCAACCCAGCTGAGGTGTGTCGTTGGCCCACTCCGAGGTGTTGGGCATGTTATCACGGTGGAGAGGGAAAAAGTTGTTTGGGCAAGTAATTTCGAAAAGTTGAAAGCGAAGGTGGTTTTGTTTGTCGGAGATCTATTTAGGATGAAAAAGTTCCCATAGACGGTACTAGTGATGAAATCCGAAATAAACCAATGCTAATATCGAGGTGCATGATTATTAAATTGGACGAAACAAACCCTCACTTTTATTATTATGGTAGTTCGAGATTACAATTATCAAATTATTCAAGTTCTCTTTACTAAGATTCAAGGTCTCACTATTGAGATTTGGGATCTCTCAATTACAATGAGATTGTAACTACTAAACTCTTAGAGATCTTTCTATTACATAATTGAGATTACAACTACTTGATTGTTCGAGATTCGAGATTTTTTTATTACGACTTTTGGATTGTTTGCGATCTTTTGACAAATGCGGGCGAGTTGCTTTTGGATGACTTGATGTCTTTTTATTGACTTTTTGATTAAGCGATCTTTTGATTAAGCGTGGTCTCTACGTTTATTTCAGCACGTCAATCTCCGCTAGCAAGATAGATCATGAGTTAGAGATTTTTTTCCACCCTTGTAAAATTTCAGCTATTTCCCTATTTATAGGCATTTGGGAAGTGAGGTTTCACGATTATTCGATGTGGGACGTTTGAGTTGTTACTATTTGATTGGTCGAGAGAGAGAGAGGCGACTTTTGGTTGGTCAGAGAAGAGGTGGTCTTTGATTAGCTAAGTGGGGCGGTTGCGCCAGCTTTTGAGCATGCGCGGTTTTCTGCCTTGCCAACTTCCTTATTTTTTATCACATTGTTGATCCACTTTCCACCTTAGAGGAAGTGCATGATATTTGGCCTTGCACTCATTTTTGCTTTGGCTTACTTTGTTGGTCCACTTTCCACCTTAGTGGGAAGTGCATATGTTTATTCTTGCACTCATATTTGCCTTGGATTGCTTTGCCATTCTACTTTCCACTTTAGTGGGAAGTGCGCGATGTTTGGTTGTACACTCATCTTTGCCTTGGATTGCTATCCTGGTCCACTCTCCACCTTAGTAGGAAGTGCGCGATGTTTGACCTTTACTTTAGTTAGATGGGTGTAGGAAAACCTCCGGGTGTATTCTCCCAAGGCTCACTTATGGAGCCGACCTTGAAGTTTCCTTTATCGACTATATCTCGGTTTATTTTGTCCGTTTTTAAAATGTTAAATTCACGCACCATCAACCGTGACTAGCCATTTCATCTCTATTAGCATTCACATAGCATTTTAAACTCCGAAATTCAACAACCATCAACTAAAAACCATCAAATTGTAATAGCATCATTAAAGGAGTCATTAATCGCCAAAATAAATCATATAATTTTAGAAAAATAATATTTATACCATAAAATATTAGAGAGGATTGAGGTATCTAGAATTCTTCTACACCCGACATGTTGCCGAAGTCCTCCTTGAAAATTCTTCTGCCAATACCATCCAAAACTTCAAGGATCAATAAATCCTTATGATTCTAATGGAGAACAATGACTATGATCGAGAGAGACTATTAGAAGGGAAAGAATGAATGGAGTAAGATGAGAGAGAGAGAGAGAGAGAGAGAGAGAGAGATGAATATGATATTGATAGAGATACTAATTGACATAGAGAGAAATCTAAATAGAAATGGAAGTTATTGATATGGAGAGAAAACTAGCGTGATTTATGGAAAGAGATACATTCTATTGCTTCTCATCCACATAACATATTTACACCTCTTTTTTTAATCTTGGCCCTATATTAATTCAAATCTGATAGTTTAAACATAACCACATGATTTACTCTATCAGGGTATTTTACTAGAGCGTGATTCTATATGTATATAGAGAATAAGGAAAAACAACTAGTTGGAGAAACAATTGTTGTGGAGAAACGAATGTGGGTCGTCGTTTATATTTACCTTACTACTAAG
Organism: Fallopia convolvulus; assembly: GCA_964016875.1. Lineage (NCBI taxonomy): Eukaryota > Viridiplantae > Streptophyta > Magnoliopsida > Caryophyllales > Polygonaceae > Fallopia > Fallopia convolvulus. Next base: position 404,670 of record OZ024732.1, read on the forward strand.
TATATTCAATATGCCGTGTGTGATATTCAAATCATTGAATAGTGAATATGAGGGCATATGGTTTTGAATATATGAATAATGTTGTAAAATTGTGAAAATGTTTGAATATAGCTACTAAAAAGTTTGGGCATGAATAACCAAAGATTTGAATATCTACATATATCCAATTTGACGTGTGTGACATTTGATATACACTAGTGTGAACATGAATAACCTAGTATTTGAATGTTTGCTATAGAATAGTGAAATAAGCTAGTTTTTGAATTGCAAAAATATTTGAATGTAGCTATCAATTAGTTTCCACAAAAATTACTAGAAATTTGAATGTTTGGTATCAAATAGTTAATATGAAAATATAGGGTTTTGAATATAGGAATACACTGTACAGTTGCAAAATAGTTGAATATATATAGCTATAGATACCAGTTAATTTGAATATTCAATAATTCGAATATAAAATATGACAAATTGAATATTGTAGTAGCAGGATGAATATGAACAACGACCTACGTCCGTTTCTCCACAACAATCGCTTCTCGATAACAGGCCATTTCTCTTGATCCGAAATGAATGTGTGCAATTTATATGCTAAGCTGCATTATTATTAATGCATATTTTTGCATTAAAAGTGCAGGTACGTACATGTTTTAGCTAGAAATATATCTTTATATAAAAATACAAATTTAGCATGGTAAAATGATAATTATTAGTGCATATGTTTTTTTTGAATAAATGTGAAATATTGAAACCAAGTTCCTAATTCTCCATTTTTTTCATCCATTGATCATAGGTTTCGTTATTAACCCTAAAAAGCACTATATGCACTTGAATTCTATTGAACTCACTCTTTTTATATATATTGAAGCATTCGGTATAATATGTATATATTAAACTCTACTCTCCGCGACAGGACATTTTATATATGACATTTAATAAAGGAAATCATAAATTAATTATAGGGTGTACTTCTAAATGGGCAACAAGTTGCTGTAAAGAGACTTTCTACAGTTTCAGCACAAGGCCCCATAGAATTCAAGAACGAGGTCGAAGTTGTAGCACAACTTCAACACAAGAATTTGGTAAGACTCATAGGATATACCGTCCAAGGAGAAGAGCGGTTGGTCATCTACGAGTATATGCCCAACCTAAGTCTTGATAAGTTCTTATTTGGTACGCAGCACTAATTACCACAATTAATCCACCTTGAAATGTTTTTGACATGTAATCAATTAATTAAAGCTTATATATATATATGGATTCACCACTCTTTTTATAAGATGACCTATGTAGTATATGTGGATATTCAACATTACAGGCTCAGCCAGGGCAACCTTTTTGACGTGGCCAATAAGGTATAAAATCATAGAGGGGATTGCACGTGGACTTCACTACCTCCATGAGGATTCTCGAGTCAAGATTGTACATCGGGATCTCAAAGCAAGCAATATCTTGCTCGATGAAAATCTGGACCCTAAAATTGCCGATTTTGGAATGGCAAGGCTTTTCAAAGTGAACCAAACGGAAGCAGTGACCACAAAAATTGTTGGGACACTGTAAGTGAATCCGTAAAGATCTATATATGTATATTTACCATCTTACCAATTAAGCTTTTATGTTACTTCATTTAGTGAATTTGATCTGAAATTTAAACAGTTGATATATTGCACCGGAATATGCATTTGATGGAAGATACACTACCAAGTCTAATGTTGATAGCTTCGGAGTAATAATTCTTGAGATTCTAAGAGGAAAGAGTAGTAGTCATTTTTCTCAAAGATCTCACGGAGAGGGCCTACCGCGTTATGTAAGCCATCACGTACTGCAAGTTCTTTCGATATAGATAAATCAGCATTTACAACAAAATAAATGTTATTATGTGCTTGCAGGCATGGAGGGTATGGTCAGAAAATGCAATTGAGCAGCTGTTAGATCCAGTGTTACAAAATAATTATTTGATATATGACGTGGAGAGGTGCATTCGAATTGGATTGTTATGTACTCAAGACGACGAGGCCAATAGACCTACAACTCATGCATTGCTTATAATGCTAAGCAGCAATTCTATTGAACTTCCATCTCCATTCCAGCCATCAATCTTCTCTAATAGCATCAACTAAGACGTCGGTGGTCCACGAGACGGAAAAAGTTATACGACTTATGAGGTTATGAAACTAGATACTTTCTTTATGATATTCGATCTCGTTAAGAGGTTTCCACTACAAATAGATTTATATTTTTTGTTAAGATATTGAATTTCACATGTACATTGATTTATAAGGAAATGAAGTTTAGTCTATAAATTCCTTGGATTACTTATCCTATTGTCAATTGTTTTTAAAATGGAATTTACCGGATTTTTATGTTGAGTCTATCACGCATGGGCATAGACGGGGAACCCCTCAATCCGTATTAGTAAACATACTTTTTCATGATATTAGGGCATGTTTGATCCTATGCCTAGTTCCTTGGTTATTTGGGTTTGGCTAGGCATACAATACCCGCCCGTTGTTACTTGTATCTGCCATAAGACACTATTTGGCTAAGTAATTAACCATAAGAAATAATTGTCAAGGGGCAATTGGACTATGCCAATCAATTGTCACTTGAATGGGTATGTTAAGATAATGAATCTCACATCAAGAATTGTAAGAAAACTAAACCTTGTTGGACAATGTCGTAACATTTCCTTCCCTTGTTTTGATGATTGACAAATTAATATGCATTTTATGCTTTCATTTGTCTAGTGAATTTCAAGAACTAAGTGATGCACAAAGAACAGAGAAGCAAAATTTAAGTGTTGGTTTGTTAATAGATAATAAGGATATCGTTTGATAACGGGGGAACTATATGCTAAATATTTTAATGTAAGGGCTACAACTCCATCTCAGGTGGAACTAACTATCATGCCTATAAAATACTGTCACGTATTGCAATTCAGGGAACTATGTTTTGTTGTTCAATGTTTTATAGTTTTGTCATCATTGAAAAGGACACTATAAAAAAACGCGAATTTAACGACCATATTTATGGTCGCTAAATGTAAAATCTGGTCGCTAAATATGGTCGCTAAAAGGCCGGTCGCTAACCACTTGGCATTTAGCGACCATATCGTGGTCGCTAAATGTGGTCGCTAAAAGGCCGGTCGTTAACTACTTGACGACCATGTGGTCGCTGAATATAGCGACCATGGCGACCATATGGTCGTTGCATGTAGCGAATATATGATCGCCACATAGTCGCCATTGGTCGCCAACAATGTGGCGACCACAGAGACCACGTGGTCGCCCATGTTAGCGACCAACTAGTCGCTAATAGGAGCCAAATCGTCGCTTTGCTACGGCACATTAGCGACCACATGGTCGCTAATATGTGAGACCTGTTGGTCGCTAATATGGGCAACCAATTGGTCGCTAAAATGAATAAAAGAGCGCACGACTCTGGCATTTCTCCAAGAGCAAAGCGCACGATCATACGCCTTGGAGTGCACGGTCATGATTGCAATTAGCGACCACGTGGTCGCCAATTGTTTTACAAAAAAAATTACGAATTAATTTTAATAATTCATAATTAATTTACATAATTCATAATTAATGTAAATAATTCATATTAATTTATAGAAATTTACATAATTCATTAATTTACATAATTCACATTAATTTACGAAAAATAGTCCCGTGCGAATGGTCGCCTGTGTAGGAAATAAGAATAAATCTCGATCGTTCATTCCAAAAAATCAACGTCTCTGATTAAACATTCATTAAAAAAAAATACGGCACGGGCAAATTTTTCCCGTATTATTCGTTTATTTTTCAATAAAATACGACACAGACGAATATTTCCCGAATTATTCACGAATTTTTCAGAAAATATGTTTTTATGAGACACGCCCAGTTTGTTCATCAGAAATAGCGATTTGTTCATCAATATTCACCAATTGTTCATCAATACTAACTACTTGTGCATTGAGTTTTTGATAACATTGTTGATTGATTTCGAACTTTTTTAATTTTTATTTTTATTTTTATTTTTTAATCTTATTTATGTGTAGGAATACAATATTATGTAGTTTTTTATGCACATATAATTAGTTTTGATATACCCATATTTGTTTATTGATATACTCGTATTTGTTCATTGATATACCCCTTTTTGTTCATTGATATACCCATGGTATACCATTATTTGTTCATTAGTATACTTCTTTTTTTGTTCATTGGTATAGCATTATTTTTCATTGATATACCCTATTTGTTCATGGATATACCCTTATTTGTTCATTGATATAACTTATTTGTTCATTATTATACCCTTATTTGTGAATTGAAATAAACTTATGTTTTATGTGTCAAGGCTATCAACTTGTACATTTAGGACTATTAATACCATCAACTTGTACATTTAGGACTATCTATTTGTGTATTTTTGCATTTATTTTGTGCTTTAAGGCTATCTTGAATTCAAAGTATAATACGAATGAAGTGCTTTAAGGCTAAATTGTCAATACGAATGAAGTGCTCAATATAGTACCAAATTAACATAAGTTTGATGTAGAAACTTGAATGAAAAAGATAATAGATAAAGAATTTGACTTTGCAATAATATGGTGTATGCTAAGTGAACGAGGTAGCAACAAATCGAAGAGGAGTGCTTGTGCCTTATTTAGCTATGAACAAATTGATGTTATTAATGAACAAGTATGCATATAGCAATGAACAAATTGAGGTTCTAGTGAACAAATATGCATCTAGCAATGAACAATTATATGAAAAAGGCAATGAACAAATATGCATAAACCAGTGAACAAATTGGTGTTACTAATGAACAAATATGCACAAACCGATGAACAAATATGCCAAAACCAATGAATAAATATTTTCATTTTTTATGAACAAAATCGCAATGTTGATGAACATATTGCATGTATTTTTGATACACATTTGTTCATTTTTTATGTACAAACAATAGATTTTTGATGCACAAGCAATAGCTTATTTATGCACAAAATTACAGTTTTGATGAATAAAATCACAGTTTTGATGAACAAATCCACATTATTGATGAACAAATCCACAATACTGATGAAAAATCTGGGCTCGTGTCATATTTCCTTTTTTATTCAAAAATACGCGCATAATTCGCCAATAATCGGCCCGTGCCGTTTTTTCCCCTTTTTAAGTGAAATGATCAATGCCTTTGAATTTTCTTGATCCAACGACTCTTGTTCTTTCTTATTTCGCACATGAGCGCCCATTCGCACGTGAACCTGGCTCTTAATTTACAATATTTAATAATATTTATAAAAAAAAACTAATCTAGCCTACTTCACCGGAGACGTCCGCGTCCTGGTCATTTCCGTCGGGACCGGGCTGGCGGGACCCACTGTCATGCGGGTCGAAACCTCCACTTCGCATCCAATGCATGAACGCCTCGACCTCGAGCATCTTACTCTGTAGGTCTGCCACGGTTTGCCTAAGTCCGACGCTTTCCTACATCAATTCCTCCACCCGAGGAGCTAGACGATGTGACACCGTCAATCGCTCGTTGTAAAACTCGGATGCGGTGTTGCCAAGGCCGAAGACGGCATCTCCCGGGCCCACCCCCAACGACTATCAAAAAGGCATCATACTCGTCCTGAAAGGACGGCGGGGTGCTCGATTCCGAGGACCTTTGGGAGAGGATCTCTTGGGTTTGAGCCTAACAGAACACGTACATAATATAAATAAAAATAATAATATACAAAATTAAATAAGACGTTAAATAATTAAAACTTACAGCGATGAAGGCCGACCGCTCATTTATAAAATGCCGATCGGCTCCCTGTGTGTGCGTCTCGATGAGAAGCTCGAGAGGCGTAATGCGGCAATGCCGTTGTTCTTCCTACGAAATTCATCAAGCATTTTACGAACTATTAAGAATAATTAACTTAATTTATGTTTAATCAAATTAAAATAACAAACCTACCATTCGACGCATGGTGTCGAGGTGGGACCTCGAACCGCTACTGTGGTTCACCGGATTGACATTCCGGATTTGCTTCTGGCGCGCGCACTTGGCTTTGAACGCCTCCTTGGACCAATGCGTCGTCTTCCAGTTCTCCCAAGTGGCGAACTGGATGAAATTCGGCTTCGTCCCGGCCCAACGGTGCTTCTCGATCAAGTCGTCTTATCTCTTCTTGGCTCTCTTCTGCCACAACAACCGAACTGACCTGACGTCCATACCTGGCTGTGAGGGATCCCATCAGAAGTGTGTCTAATTAAATTCGAAAAAATAATTATTTAAAAAAGTAATTAATTAATGCGGAATTTGTAGAAATAAATGTAAATAAAATAAAATTTACCCTCCAAGACCCAAACCAATGAGTCTTCGATGCGGCAGAGGCAAAGTCGAACTCCGACACCTTATCGTCGGGTTGGCCTTGTATGATCTGTGTCAACCACCGCGACCCCATGCCCAACGGTTGCAAGCTGCGAAATTTCGAAAAATGTGTTGTAACATATTTAAAGGTAAGATAAGAATTTAAAACAATATATGGTAAAAAGGATTTGTACGTACCACCCGCCAACAATGTAAAGATCTCAAATGTGATTGGGATCGAGCCCTCGACTCGATCCCGACGAGGACGCGCGTGTAGCAGCCCTAGACTCCTCCGCTTGACTGCCCGATTCCTCTATACTAGGATGACGGTGATGTTTGCATTTCTAGTATAGTTTTTAGTAGGTTTTCTTTGTTTATTAGGTTTAGTTTTGTTAAGTTTAGGTTTAGTTTTGAGTGTTTTTAGATAGTTTTGCATATTTCTATGAAAAGAGTGGAAGCTACGCTATTTTGTGTATTTTGTAGGTTTTAGCAAGGAAAAGAGCTATATGGAGCTGAATTTGGAGCGTTGCAGTGAAAGACAGAGGAATACAAGATTGAAGAAGTCAGAGTTCAAGATTTACGAGAGGAAGTGTGGAAGAAAACCAAGCCCAGGCTCGTTAAAGAGGCTGTGAGGGCTCGTTAACAAGGCCACGAAAAAGAAATTTCGAAGGTTGACTGTATGATTCACCGATCCTGAGCGGGAATTTATTTCCGTGTCGGTTGAGTATCTTTTTAGAATCTTTTAAAGTTATTAGAGTATGTATTTTAGGTCTTATTATCTTTTTAGATTTTGTTTCTATCTCTTAGAGTTTTATTTCTATCTTTAAGGAAAGTTTATATCTTTTTGCCTTTTTAGTTTTTAGCTTTTTAGTATAAATACCCTTCTATCTAGCATAGAGAAAGGGGGAATTTTTTCGAGGAGTGGAATTAGAGGAGAGAAGAAGAGGAAGAATCGAGGAGGCGAGTCGATCGAAGTCGAGTTCGAGGGTTGGTGGATGAAAGTTACCGAGTTCGTTGATCGAGGTTTTGGTTCGGTGTTTTGTTCTTTTTTCGATTTTCTTCTTAACTTCTGTAAGACAGATTTTTTTTCTATTTAATTAGAAGTGATTTATTTTCAATGTTTTCTTATATTGAGTTTATTTGTTTAGTAATTATGATTAGTGAGTAGTCTTCTTTTCTCAGTGTATGCCGGTAGGACGACGAAGGCTTCAGTTTGATAACACTGGTTATTACTCAGAACCCGAAAATTCCCTACATCGTCGACTCCGAGAAAACCGAGCCATGGCCACGGCAGAAGAGATGGCTTAACAGTTGAAAATCCTCCGGACTCAGATGGAGGCACTTAAAGCCGAGAAGGACGGCGCAGACGACGAAGCTGAGCGTCAACGAGCTGACAAGGCTCGTTTACAAGAAGAGCTTGATGCATCCGGAACTGAGGGTGCCAGAATCGCCTATTGTGCTTTCGGAGATAGAGAAACCTTTTGAGATCAAATCTCAATTTATATCCTTAATAAAACGGGCTCAGTTTGAAGGGAAACCTGCTGAGTGCCCTATGGAGCATATTAGAAACTTTCTTGATTTATGTGACACCATAGCTGCTGAAGGTGTCTCAGTAGGATAAGTTCTGTTAAAAGCTTTTAGATGGTCTCTTACTGGAAAGGCCCTGAGCTGGTTGGAGAGCCTGCCTTCTAAGTCTATCAGGAATTGGAAAACTTTGTACGATCAATTTCTTACAAAGTTCTTCCCTCATGCTAAGACTACGCAGTTAAGGAAACGAATCACCTCCTATCACCAGCTGCCTAATGAAACATTCGTTGAAACTTGGGAAAGATTTAAGGAGATGCTGAGGCAATGCCCCACTCATGGGCAACCTTTATATGTTTTACAAGAGATCTTTTTCCAGGGCATTAATGTAGAGACCAAGAACCGCATCAACACGCATACTGCGTGCGGTTTTATAGAGATGGAACCTACTGTCGCGTGGGAATTGCTGGATAAGCTGGCTAATTACCATGCTATGTACGGAACCCAGCAAGGTCCACAAACTCAAAAACGTCTCTACATACCTAACCGAGAAGAAGTTGACCCAGATGTTAAAAATCAATTCTTACAAGACGAGGTCAACCGTCTGAAGAAACAGGTAAGTTTTCTGAAATCCTCTCAAACATGTCAAGAATGTGGTTCTTCTGCACATAGTACTTCTGCTTGCACTAACATCGAGCAGGTTAGAGTCGCTGAGACAATAGCTGAGATGAATTACATGAGAGGACTCTACGAGAATCAACCTAGTTATCATGACAGGTCAAACAACTATTAGGCATGGGGCAATCAAAATACAAATCAAAACTATGCAGTGCCTCCACCAGATGGACGACCTGCACCATATCGACCTCCAGGCCATCAGGAGACGCCATCATGGGTTCAAGAAATAAAGGAAAGCATTAACGGAGTGAACAACAAAGTTGATGAAGTTCAAGCCAAACTGAACCGACAAGATAAAAGATGGGGAGAGTTCGATATTTGGAAGAGGAGTGTTGATTCCCAACTAGGGGACCTAGCTGCACGGATTCCAAGACCACAAGGGCAACTCCCGGGCCGCCCCGAGGAGAACCGTAGAAACCAAATAGCAGCGGTACACCTCAGAAGCGGGAAGAGATTACCGGAGAGAGTTCAAGCTGAAGAGAAGGAGGAACAAGACCTCACAAAACAGCTCGTTAACGAGCTAGCAAGAGCAAATAACAAGCCCACGTACAAGGATGACGAGGCTCCGAGGGTTCCTGACGACCCTTCCTCTCAACCCCAGGGTAGTTAACGACCCCACCAGGGTCGGTAACGACCCGCCGAGGACAATAAACGACCCTAGTGTCGATCCGGTACTCTCACCTCTCGAGCCTAACTTGGTTCTGAGAATGGTGAAATCTCTTCCATTTCCAACTAAGAAATCTATGGACTCTACTGAGAGTATGTTCAAGCGTTTCGTTAAGATTCTTCGGGGCATTAATATTTCCATCCCATTCGTTGAGGCCCTAAGCGAAATGCCGGCTTACACAAAGTTTTTGAAAGATATTCTTACCAGAAAAAGATCCATTACAGAGCTGCAGGATGAAGTCAGATCAATAGCTCTATCGGAAAAGCTAGGAGACCCAGGAAGATTTGCAATAACGATCGGCATAGGCAACCACAAGTTCAAGGCTTTATGCGATCTGGGTGCCAGTGCTAGTTTAGTTCCGCTCTCAATCTGGTCTAAAGCTAATATGGGACCACTAGAGCCGGTAGACATGAATCTGTACATGGCAGATGGGTCATGTGTCAAGGCCACAAGAGTGGTGGACGACTATCCTATTCAAGTCGGCAAATTCTTTATACCGAACGATTTTATCGTCCTCGATATGCCTGAAGACCCTCATGTCCCCATAATTCTCGGTCGACCATTTTTATCCACAACAGGTGCAAGAGTTGATGTGCGAAAAGGACTCCTCACTTTTGATATCGGAGAGGAACGAGTAGAATTCAACTTGGATCAAAAAGCCAACGACCCAGTTGGAGTCGCACAAATCGAGTTGACTCAACTAGAACTCGACACAACCGTCGCTACCGAGTCTCATTGGCCAATCACCGAGTCCCACGTGCAAAAGTACAACCAAGGTAAGTACTCTAATTATGAATCGGCTAAAAAGGAGTAGGATTGTTCCTTATCTTTTATTCCTACACCACGCCCTATTATATGCACTACAAAAGTGATGTCGCACTTTTTAGTTGGTTTTCATGGATAGTTTTCTAGTTAGGATTGAGTCTTTTCTAGGTTTATTATGTTGCTTTGAGTCATTTTTGTGCGTTTTCATATTATCGTAAGATATGGAGTCTGCATAAGTTTGTTTGATGTTTTGTAGGTCTTTGAAGCGTTGAGGAGGAGATATTTCAGTTTTTAAAGCTTTCAAGGAGGTGGTGCTAGAAGTTGTTTGGTGGTGATGTTGATAGAAGAGCAAGAGTCAATACATGTGAAGGTTTGATGATTTAAGAGTGAAGATTTCAAGATCTAAGTGCTTAAAGAAGGAGATAAAGGATGTCTTAGAAGGCCAAGAGCGATTGAAGAAGGAACAATGAAGGAAAGCCAAGCATTGGAGCAAGTTTTGAGCAAGAAATGAAGAAGTCGAGTGCAGCCAGGGGTCGGTGACGACCCACATATGGTCGGTGACGACCCATTTCGGGTGTTGCGGAGTTTTTACTTGCGCCTTAAGTATTGGTTTAGTAATTGTTTTATTTATGGGCCTTTTTAAGATAGATTTTAGTTTCCATATAGATTTATTTCTACCACTATATAAGGATCTCTAGGGTTTTATTTCAAGGGGGAGGCTTTTTGGAGAGAGACGTTTTTCTTAGGGTTATTTGTGGAGAACGGAACAAGTTGCAAGTTTGGTTTTCTAGTTTTCTTTGATTCGAAGCTCTTGGACAATTAGAGAGACTTGGAGGTTTGCTTAAGTTTGTAAGTTTTCTCTTAATTGAAGTTTGTTTGATTTGAATCATGTCTTCTCTTTCGTTTGTGATTGTTGATTGTTTTATGGATCGTGAGTAGTCTACTTTCTAGGGTTGGGGTGAAACCCGACGAGTTATGCATGATTAAGGCATGAATATTTGAATGAACCATCTCTTTTAATCTCTATCTATTGTCCTCTTGTTTGCTATCCATTCCTTGATGAAAGTCAAAGCATGTTCATGTTTATGAGTGAATCGAAAGATTTAGTTGTGAATTTGGATTAAATTTGGTTGAAACGAAAGTCAAACCTTTAGGAAACAAGTAGGGTTGCAAGTATAGATCTTTATGAAAGTTAAGATTTTTACTTGATTTATCATGACGAAAGTCATTCATGGGATTATTTATGGTTGATTTTGATTCATGTTTGCATGCATAAACTTGTTGTGGTGAATCCTTTCCTCTAGATCTTCTTTAATTTGGTTTTTCGGAGTTTTCTCATACTCGGATAGGTCGGTTACGACCTGTTGTAGGTCGGTGCCGAGCGCCTGTCTCCCTTGTTTTTCTCCTGCATTTGAGTTGAGTTGTTGGTCGGTTACGACCTGTTGTGGGTCGGTGCCGAGCACCTGTTTGAGTGTTTTGCTTTGTTTTGTTTTCTTTTATTAGGATTAGTAGATAGGCATAGATTCTTCTAATTCCCGTGGACGAACCTGACCTCCCTGTACTCAGCGGGGTCTTGACTACAAATTTATTTGTTGTAGGGAAACCCTCTCAACAAATTGGCGTCGTTGCACGGGAATTAGTTTAGTTTCTTGTCTAGTTATTTTTGGGGTTTGGGAATAGCCCATACCCTTTTGTGTTTACTAATTCGTTTTCTTGTGATTGAGTGTGTAGGTGCATGCCCTCTAGTTCGCGAAGGGAAATCGACCTTTTTCCTTTTGATTCCGAACTTGAGAGAACCCTTCACCGCAGGCTAAGAGAACGACGAGCAATGGCCAACGCTGAGGAACTTGCTCGCCAGATGGCTGATCTTCGCCTTCAGATGGAAGGTATTCAGAAAGAACGTGATGATCAAACTCAATGCTATTCCACGTAATGCAAAGCAGTATATGCACCCTGAATTCAAAGTTCCAGAATCTGCTATTGTACTCCCTGTTATTGAGCACGCTTTTGAGATCAAGTCACACTTCATCACTCTTATCAAGAGGTCACAATTTGAAGGCAAGCCCACCGAGTGCCCCATGGAGCACATCAAGAACTTCGCTGACCTTTGTGACACTATTGCGGCTGATGACGTATCGCTAGAATATGTGCTTTTAAAAGCGTTCAAATGGTCCTTGGCCGGAAAGGCTCTTACTTGGCTTGAAATTTTACCCTCCAAATCGATCCATACATGGAAGGCGTTGCATGATCAGTTTCTGACTAAATTCTTTCCACCAGCTAAGACTACAGAGCTAAGAAAGCGCATCACTTCTTATCATCAACTTCCCAATGAAACTTTTGTGGAAACTTGGGAGCGATTTAAAGAACTTCTTCGGCAATATCCTACTCATGGACAACCGCCTTATGTGCTTCAAGAGATCTTCTTTCAGGGAATCAATGCCGCTACTAAGGACCGCATCAACCTTCACACCGACTGCGGATTCATTGAGATGGATCCCGATCAAGCTTGGGCCTTGTTGGACAAACTTACCAACTATGATGCAATGTATGGCACTCAACAATCCGCCCGGGTTCAAATGAAGAAGCTTTATGATCCTAATGCCGAACCAATTGATCCGGATGTGAGGTTCCAATTTATGCAAGATGGGATAAACCGGCTTAAGAAGCAAGTGGGCCACTATAAATCCACCGCTCAACCTTGTCACGAATGTGGTTCCCCTGCTCATCCTACTTCTTCTTGCACAAACGTGGAACAAGTCCGAGCTGCAGAGGCTTATGCGGAAGCAAATTATATGAGAGGACCCTACCGTGGCCAAAACAATGCTTATCCAAGAAACAACAACAACTTTTCTCAATGGAACAACAATGGTTATGGTCAAGGTTTTCAAGGATCATCACAAGAGTAGAGAGCCCCGCCCTATAGGCCCCCCGGTTTTCCAGAGCCACCAACATGGGCACAAGGACTCCTTGAAGAAATGAATGGCATCCGAACCGATATGAATGGAGTCGGAACCGATCTTAAAGGAGTTCAAAACCGATTGGGAGACTTTGAAGCTTGGAGGAAGAATGTGAATTCTCAACTTGGTGATTTAGCGGCCCAAATTCCACGACCACAAGGGCGATTACTGGGACATTCTGATGAGAATCCTAGAGGACAAATTGCTGCAATCCACTTGAGAAGCGGAACGAAGTTACCGGACCGAGGAACAAGCAAGAACAAGGGGGACGACGAAGACCGGCCAAGCTCGGAGCAGGTTGTCACCGACCCATCTAAGGTCGTGACCGACCATCATCCCACTACAGATAAGGTCGTCACCGACCAATCTAAGGTCGTGGCCGACCTCATTCCCGGAATTCTTCCTTCCGTCCCTTCTACATCAACAACAAAAGTGCTTCCTTTCCCATCCAAGAAGGCTAAAGATTCCACGGACGGCAAATTCAAGCGTTTTGTGCAGGTTCTTCAAGGTCTTAACATCACTATTCCTTTTGCTGAAGCTTTGAATGAGATGCCCGCCTACACCAAATTTCTCAAAGAGATCTTGTCCAAAAAGCGGTCTATGTCTGAACTAACTGATGAGGTGCGATCCCTTGAGCTCCCAGAGAAACTCGGTGATACGGGTAAATTTGCAATCACTATTGGCATAGGTGCCCATCGCTTTAAAGCTTTATGTGATCTTGGCGCAAGTGCTAGTCTTCTACCTCTCTCTATATGGTCCAAAACCAACATGGGTCCTTTGGTTCCGGTGAATATGAAGCTTTATATGGAGGATGGTTCTTGTGTTAGACCCACTGGAGTTGTTGATGATTTCCCTATTCAGGTTGGCAAGTTCTTTGTGCCTAATGATTTTATTGTTATGGAGATGCCGGAAGACCCTATCGTCCCGATCATTCTTGGGCGACCTTTTCTTGCAACCGCTGGAGCTATTATTGATGTGAAGAAAGGTCTCCTTACTTTTGAAATCGGCAATGAGGTGGTTGAGTTCTGGTTCAATCCAACGATGAAGGAAACCGGTGAAGCTATGGAAGTGAAGATGTTGTACACTCGCTCGGACTACATTGACTGTGAGGATCCGATCGAACGTTTGTTTGGAGCTTATACAAGTGAAGCTAAAGCCGAAGAAGAAACTGCAAGGTTGGCACCGACCACATTTTGCTCAGCACCGACCACATTTTGCTCGTTACCAACCACATTTTGCTCGGCACCAACCACATTTTGCTCGACACCAACCATCTCTAGGTCGGCACCGACCACTTCCAGCTCGGCACCCACCCCCATTCCGATCGTTGCTGAAGATTTTATGCTTGCTTCTGGCTCGGTAACGACCTCCCTATGGTCGGAGCCGACCCTTCTGGAGGCAGATGATACTACTTATTATGAAGAGTTTTTCAAAATGGAGAAGGTTGACGATATTGTTACACCACCACCACCGACTCCAGAGCTTAAGACTCTTCCCGAGTCTTTGAGGTATGAGTTTCTTGGCCCTAGTTCCACTTTTCCTGTGATTATTAATGCTAACCTTAATGAGGAAGAAGTTGGAAAGTTGTTGAATGTTCTTAGGGCTCATAGGAAGGCCATTGGATACTCACTTGAGGATTTAAGTGGCCTCTCACCTTCTTTGTGTATGCATCGTATTTTTCTTGAGGAAGGACACATGCCATCCATAGAGCATCAACGAAGGCTTAACCCAAATATGAAGGAAGTGGTAAAAAAGGAGATATTGAGAATGCTCGATGCAGGTATCATCTTCCCTATTTCGGATAGTAAGTGGGTAAGCCCTGTTCATGTTGTGCCTAAAAAGAGTGGTCTTACCGTTGTTGAGAATGAAAAAGGCGAGTTAGTCCCCACTAGGACTACTACTAGTTGGCGCATGTGCATAGACTATAGGAAGCTAAATAGCGCCACTAGAAAGGACCATTTTCCCTTGCCTTTTATTGACCAAGTGCTAGAGAGATTAGCTTTGCATGACTATTTTTGTTATCTTGATGGCTATAGTGGTTTTTGGCAGGTTCCGATACATCCGGATGATCAAGAGAAAACCACCTTCACATGTCCTTATGGCACATTTGCTTATAGGAGGATGCCGTTCGGGCTTTGCAACGCCCCTGCCACTTTCCAACGGTGTATGATGGCCATCTTCTCCGACATGATTGAGGACATTGTGGAGGTATTTATGGATGATTTCTCGGTTTACGGTACCACTTTTGACTCTTGTCTTGCCAATCTTACTAGAGTACTTAAGAGATGTGAGGAAACTAACCTAGTACTTAATTAGGAAAAGTGTCACTTTATGGTGCAAGAAGGAATTGTTCTAGGTCATGTTGTGTCAAAAAGGGGGATTGAGGTTGATAAAGCTAAAATTGAATTGATCCAAAAATTACCACCCCCTTCCTCAATGAAAGATGTTAGGAGCTTTTTAGGACATGTCGGGTTTTATAGGAGGTTCATTCAAGATTTCTCTAAGATTACCAAATCGTTAACTAACCTATTAATGAAGGATGTTGTGTTTGAGTTTTCTTCCGAGTGTCTTGCAGCTTTCCACAGGATCCGGGATGCACTTGTATCGGCTCCTATTATGCAACCTCCGGATTGGACCATTCCCTTCGAGATCATGTGTGACGCTAGTGACTACGCCGTGGGTGCAGTCCTAGGGAAAAGAAGGGAGAAGAAGCTTCATGCTATCTATTATGCGAGCAAAACGCTAGATGAGGTCCAAAGCAAATACACGACCACAGAGAAGGAATTTCTGGCTGTTGTGTTTGCCTTTGAGAAGTTCCGGTCATACTTGGTGGGTTCCAAGGTAATCGTCTACACAGATCATGCAGCTATCCGTTATCTTATGGATAAGAAGGACGCCAAACCGAGATTGCTCCGATGGATGCTTCTATTGCAAGAATTTGACCTTGAAATACGGGATAAGAAAGGAGCGGAAAATCTTGTGGCGGATCACCTTTCTCGGTTACCCATGGAACACATTAAGGAGTCTGGAGATACAATACCCATCAACGACTCTCGCCCGGATGAAACTTTATTGAGCAATGAAGTCTTACGGATCGAAACAACACAAGCTGGGTCGGAGACGACCATTGCTGGGTCGGAGACGACCATTGCTGGGTCGGAGACGACCCCCATTGCAGATTTTGGCTGACACCGAGTTGGGAAGGATGGCACCGACCCCCACCACCATCAATCAAGGTCATTTTTCTAACCCTTCTTCGGTACTTTCCACTATTCTTCATTCTTCTCCTCCCATGCTCTCTTGCCATTCTATCTATGCTATTCGAGGGGCGAAAACCCCTTGGTTTGCGGATTTTGCTAACTATGTTGTAGGAGGCATTATCCCCGATGGATTGACTTCCCAAGCTCGAAAGAAGTTCCTCCACGACGCCAATCAGTATTATTGGGATGATCCCTACCTTTTCAAGCAAGGGAGCGATCATATCTTTAGGCGTTGTGTGCCGGACGATGAAATTGAGGGGTAATCCGACAGTGTCACAGTCTTCAAACGGGCGGCCATGCTAAGGGATTCAAGACTACCGCAAAAGTTCTTCAAAGCGGATTCTACTGGCCTACCCTCTTCAAAGATGTTCATACCTATATCACCGCTTGTGATGAGTGTCAGCGTGCGGGAAATATCACATGGAGGAATGAGAACCCACTCACAGGAATTCTGGAAGTTGAGCTTTTTGATGTATGGGGATTCGATTTCATGGGACCCTTTCCCTCTTCGGGTCCATACAAATACATCCTCGTAGCGGTTGAATACGTGTCTAAGTGGGTTGAAGCCATAGCAACGAGAACTAATGATGCACGAGTTGTGGCCAAGTTTATGAAGTCCAACATCTTTCCCCGCTTTGGTGTTCCCCGAGCCCTTATTAGTGATGGCGGTTCTCATTTCATTGAGCGGAGTTTTGAGGCACTTTTGACTAAGTATGGGGTCATTCACAGGGTAACAACTCCCTACCATCCCCAAACTAGTGGTCAAGTGGAGATCTCCAACTGGCAAATCAAAAACATCCTTGAGAAGATGGTTTCCCGCTCAAGGAAAGATTGGGCCTCCAAGTTAGATGATGCACTTTGGGCATACCGCACCGCCTACAAGACTCCACTCCGCACTACTCCTTACAATCTTGTATATGGCAAGTCGTGTCATTTGCCCGTCGAGCTCGAACACAAAGCTCTATGGGCTCTCAAGGAGCTCAACATGGATCTTGACGCGGCCGGAGCAAAGAGATTTATGGACTTGCAAGGACGGAAGTTGAACAACAACAACAACAACAACAACAACAACAACAACAACAACAACAACAACAACAACAATTTAGTCCGTTTCAATCCAAATTTCTCAATCATTTTTCCCAACATTTCTCAATCATAACAACAACAACAAAAACAAAAACAAGCACATCATCAAGAACAACAATTTATTCGATTTCAATCCAAATTTCTCAATTATATATTTTTTCCAAATTAACAATAAATTCATTCAACAACAACAATCAAATTCATTCATACTCTATCCAAATTCATCAAATCCACTATTTTATCAATTCAAAAATCTATCATTATTTATCAACTAAAAACCCTAAACTCTATATTAAAATTTTCATTTAATCATAAACTAAAATTCAATCCAAATCTCAAACCCTAAATTCAACGGAAATACTCAATCAACCGAAAGAGGAACAAATTTCGATAAAAACTCGGAAAAGGAGGCGACGAGGCTGTTGGAGAGCTAGCAACGAGCTAGAGGCGGGCGCCGCGATGAAGGACGAAGGCAGCAGGCGCTACGAGGGAGGCAACGAGCGCCACTCCTAATTTCCCAACGAGGGACGTAAGTGACGCGAGGGGCAGTGACGAGAGGGCGGCAACTCGAAGAGGCGGAGGACGGAGGAGAAGGAGGAGGACAGAGGCAAAGGAGGAGGAGTGGTGCGAGGGGCGGGAGGAGGAGGAGTTTGTGAGGGTAGTGAGTGAGGGAGAATTGGGAGGTAGAGTTTGCGAGAATGAAGGGGAAAGTCCGCTTTCCCCTTCTTATTACAGGTTCGCGACCGGCCATGCAAGCACATTGGCAACCACATGGTCGCTTAGTGTATGGTCGCTAACCCTAAAATTTGGATTAACAGCCAGAATTTCAGAATTCTCCCCATTTTTTTTAGAACTCGCGACATAAATTTCACTTTAGCAACTATATGGTCGCTAGTCCTAAATAAAATTGAACTACGCGCTAAAAATTGCAATTCCGAGCTAAATTCTAAAGTTAGCGACCATATGGTCACTAAAATCAATAAAAGAACACACGACCATGGCCTTTCTCTGAGAGCAAAGCGCACGATCGTGCACTAAAAGTGCACGATATGTCGTTCATTTGCGACCACGTGATCGCAATTACTAGCGACCATATGGTCGCTATATTATAGATCGCGACCATATGGTCGCTATATTATAGATCGCGACTATATGGTCGCTACTTTGGACACCCATTATATGTAACAAACACTTTCTACCAACAATATTTAGTTCGACGACTCAAATGGGACAAAACGAACAAGTTCATTGCTTCCACACAACCAAGTTACAAACAACTTCATTACAACATACGTACGAATAGCACTTGCTTCTTCTAAAGCAAAAACATCAACAAACAACTGACTAAATTACAAATTAGATGACAAACATAATTTATTTTTAAGAAGCAACAACCCTAATCTCAGCTCCTTCGACCACTGCGTAACAGTTTCGCTAGACTCTATGCGGTCTGTGATATCTTTTCCGTT
Source organism: Fallopia convolvulus (assembly GCA_964016875.1). Lineage (NCBI taxonomy): Eukaryota > Viridiplantae > Streptophyta > Magnoliopsida > Caryophyllales > Polygonaceae > Fallopia > Fallopia convolvulus. The sequence continues at coordinate 423,430 of OZ024732.1, forward strand.
CAAGACAAAACGGCAAAATCCCGGAGGTGCTCCCCCGCCAGATGACCTCCAACCAGCGATCACAACTCTTAATGGGCAATATGGTTTGGTACTCTATTCTGTTCTGCTCTCTCTATCAACAAGCACATACGCGATTGAGAAATGGATGAGTTTTGGAGCAAAGACGATCATGTACCTAGAACCCGCTCACCTTTGATGAGCCATTGATCGGATGAATTGGAGATGGAATCGAAGCTTTAGGCGAGGGTTTGATGTTTTGGAGTTGGATATGAGCAGGATGAAAGACTAATGCATGTTGGAAGGAGATGAAGTCTCCTTTTATAGTCGGAATGGAGATTAGGATGGAAGATTTGTGATATGCATGCATGCCTCTTGTCATCAATCTAGCTAGTAAATGATAATGTTGTCATCAGAATAGTGTCATCTGAATAGTATTATCATCATAGTAATAGAAAAAAGTGAATCCAAATAGTATTATCCTAATAGTATTATCAGCATAGTAATAGGAAATAGTGAATCCGAATAGTATTATCTATTATGAGCACAGTGATAGAAAATAGTAAATCGGAATAGTAAATGATACTAATGTTATCAGAAAAGTCAATGAAAATACAATAATAGTATCCTGATTACATATCTTCCTCATCTGTATCCGTCTCAGTCTCAAAATTCCCCTCAGACGTTTCACTAGACGTATCTTCTTGTTCCTCAACGACATGATCCTCTCCGTTTGGGTTATTTAGCAGACCAAATGGATAATTATCTTGTGTGTCGTCGATAACTGGTAGAAGGGAAGAATCATGTTGAAATGCCTCTTCAACGACAACGCCCCTGGAACCACTCTCATGAGGGTCTACGCACGTACCTTCATCGGGCCACACACGTGACTTCACTTTACAAACCGCTCTCCATTCAGCATTTGCGCGCCTCATCTTTGGGTAATCGAGGAAATAAACTTGAGTGGCTTGATGTGCTAATATGTAACGATCTTTTGTTCTCAACATTTTATGTCGATGAACATCGACAAGCTTTAGGTGAGGGTGAATGCGTGTTCCTCCATGACTTCTAGTGTCAAACCACGAACAATTAAAGACAATAGGGCGCTTTACGGTTGGAGATATGTAATTCAGTTCAATGATTTTCTCTAGCACACCATATAAGTCCTCCTCGTCGGTGCTGAAGCTTTGTCCTAGAACACAAACTCCACTACTGTCAGTGGTCGAGGTTGATGCGTGTGCCCTCGTGTGGAATCGGTAACCATTCACTAAACAACCAAGATATGTCCTCACTTTTTTGGAGGGTCCACGAGTTAAGTGTTGCAATGTTAGGATCTGTAACTGCTGGACTGTCAGCCTATAATTTTAAATCAACATATATATAATATATACAATTTGGGAATCAACATATATACAATTTGAAATTAAACTAAAATTAATTTAGGAAAACCTTACATGAGAGTAGAACCAGAGGAGAAAGTGTCTTTCCAAAATATTTTGCTCTTCAGCATCGGTTATTGTTGAATTTGACGGTCGCACGAAGTTTGTCAAATAGTACCTACTAAAGAGTAATTGAACGAAATACATAATTATACATATTGAACCCCTACTTTATTTAAATGAACATATATATAATATTAATTAGTTGAGATTATAGAAACGTACTCAATATAGGGTTCCACTTCGACGCTGTTCATGAGTATGTAAGTTTGGATTACATGGAATTCTTCATCTATGAGGACACGACCACTTGATCTGCTACCCAAGGTTCGACCAGTTGTTGTGAAAATAGAAAAATCGCCCGGATCAACCCCAATTGGAAGTGTGCAACTCATGTTGCGGGTGATATCCATATGATTACTCGCGACATGTGAGCTAAAATAATACGAGCAGAATGTGGACGTCTCCTTAACGAGATAGGCCCTACAAATTGACCCCTCAACGTGGGCTTTGTTGCCAACTGAGGCCTTCAACCTTTTTATGAGCCTACAATATACATTGAAGACCATTATTTCTTATACAAATTAATTATATAAATCCAAAATCATACAGCTGCATATAATTGTATGTACCTTTCTTTTGAATACATCCATCTATAAATGACAGGGCCACAAGCTTCCCGTGGCAGATGAATATATAGGTAAGTGCTCCATTGAATCAAATAACACCGGGGGAAAGATGCGCTCCAACTTGCACAAAATTATTGGTATTTCCTTATGCAATTGCATAACCATCTCAGGCTTCAGCTCGTAACACCTTAGGTCCCTGAAGAACGCACTTAGCTGAGCAATGGGTTCCTAGACTTTGTCATCAAGAAATGGTTGAAAAGCAACGAGCATTAACCTTTACATGAACACATGAAAATCATGGCTCTTCATCCCAAAGAGTCTAAGCTTGTGCAGGTCAATGCAGCGGCTCAGGTTGGACACGTAGCCAGCTGGAAATTTTGTGGATCTCAACCAATCTAGAAGTACTTGTTTTTCATGACGATCTAGTGCATATCAAACCTTTGGGTACCTATTGTCCTCCTCATCAGGTTCCAAATCCGGACGCTTGCACAATTCCTTTATATCCTTTCTGGCCGACCACTTATCTTTCGACTTCCCCGGAACATCGAGAATGGTAAAGAAAACATTATCGAATGCATTTTTTTCAATGTGCATGACATCTAAACTATGTCTTACCAGTAGACTGGGCTAGTATGGTAGGTCCTAGAAAATGCTTTTCTTCTTCCAACCCGAACCTCTATTGACTGCGACATTGTGCTCCTCAGCTCCCATTTCAGTTATCTTCATCAACCCCATATTGTTTATATGGTCTAATATCTCTTATTAGTCACGAAGTACCGGGGGACCATGACGCTTCTAGCGATGATCATGTTCTGTAAACCTCATGTGACAATCGAACCAGCACATTTTGTGTCCATGTGTTAGATAAAATGCATCGGTGTCCTCCATGCAATAAGGACACGCATATTTCCCAGAAGTACTCCAGCCTACACACACATATATTCTGTATCACACATTAAATTTCACAAATCATATATGCATGACTATTAAATATAATAGTTTCAAATTCATTAGCATATGTGAAATTAACAGCATACCTGACCACATTGAATATGTCGGGAAGTCACTAATAGTCCATATTACAACTGCACACAACACAAAATTCTACTTCCTCCAAGAATTGTATGTGTACACCACATTAAGTCGTAGATCCTTCAGCTCAGCTATCAACGACTATAAGTAGACATCCAACTTTTGATCTAGACTCTTCGGTCCAAGCACAATAACCGTAAAAAACATAACCTCTTCTCTCTTACACATCGATGGCGGAAGGTTGTAGGGTGTCAGAATCACAGGCCAACATGAGTACTAGCGCCTGGACACCCCGAACGGATTGAAACCGTCCGTGCACAAGCCTAGTCTCACATTTCGTGTTTCTGATGCAAAATCTGGCCACACAACATTTTAGTGCCTCCATGCCTCTGCATCTGACGGATGTCTCATCACTCCATCTTGTACGTGCTCTGCATGCTATCTCATGTGTTCGGCAATCACCACAGATGCGTACAACCTCTACAACCGTGGAATTATGGGCAAGTAAAACATACGAGAATAGGGAATGAGCTTTGACTTGCCTTGATTCCATCTAGGATAGTCACATATCTTGCATGCCGCGTATTCTGCATCTACACCACAATATATCATGCAAGAGTTTGGACAACAATCAATGGCCTCGTACGGAAGACCGAGACCCTCAACTAGTTTTTTCGTGTCGTAAAACGTGGATGGTAATGTCATTTCCGGGTGACAAACGCGTCCACAAAAATCCGAGATCATGTCATATCCGCGCTCCGTCATCCTTAGCATAGACTTTAGGCTAAGTAGCTAAATCGCAACCTCCAACTGGGTCATATCACATCCAGGCCACAAAGGCCTATTTGCGGCTGACAACATGTCGTACATATGTTGTGCATCGGGATTGGGAGCTTCATTATAATATTGCTCCCCTTGCTCATGCCTTATATCCTCATTTTGCACGGGATCCTCAGCATTGTAATCACTTCGGGCATTAAAACCAATATATACCATCTGTTCCATTCGATTATCATTCCCACCATTTATTGGTGGTGTTGGATCAGTACTGCTACAACCTTCATGCTGTCTAGACTCGGCCAACAATGCAGCGAAAATTTCAGATGTCTCCCCGTGCGAGACCCAATGGTAATAGTTAGGAACAAAACCTTCCTTAACAAGGTGATAATGAACATAATCTACAGATTTCAGTTTCTTATTCTTGCACCTCCAAAACGGACACCTTAATTCGGATGGGTCATAGGACGGCATAGATTTGCAGAATTCGAGAAATTGCTCTACGCCAGCTAAAAACTCGTTGTTCAAAAAACCATCTATATTATGCACATACATCCACTCACACATTTTTCCTTTCTGCATTTCAATATAAGAGTATAATTAAATTAATTCAAGTTCATATTAGCCTGTATGTGGCGAGTTGCTAATTAGCGTCCATATGGTCGACACTTAACAGTATATCAGAACACATATATATAACATAACCAATTGCTATGTGCTATATGTGTTTAAATTCTATACCACAATCTCTTTCAATTATATAAGCAAAAACATTCTACAGACAATATTTGTCTAAAATAATATAATTACGCAAATATTAGGAATAAGTTTTAAATACATACATTTAGTGAAGTTGTCGGTAAAAATTGACGGATTTTCTTCCTAGAATCAATTCAGAGTTGTGATTGATTGTTTCTTTCTTTTGTGAATATTTTGGAAGAGAGTTATGTATCTATGAGGATGTGTTGAAGCGGAATGAGAGTGCAGTTCTTACAACCTAGGTATATATGCTGAAATGGCGGCAATTTTACCAACTACTATTTTTAGCGACCAAATGTTTGCCAAAAACGTGGGAAATTACCCACCAAAATTGATGTCACCCGCCAAAACATTTGATCCATGTCAGCGACCAAATGGTCGCTATATGTTGCTACCATGTGCTCGATGGCGTGGTGCAGACCACATGGTCGCGGATATGGGTTCCATATATAGCTACCATGTGGTCACTACGTACATTCAGCGATCACATGGTCGCTGATTACTGGTGGAAAATTTCCATGCGCACTTATTACGACTATATAGATCGTTTCTTAGGATAGATCTTATCTTATTGATGGAAACTATATTTCGGAAAAGATAGAAGATCGTATCCACAAGTCCTAGAAATACCAGGATGTTCAAGCAATTAGATAAATGATTTGATATAGAGAAAATTTGAGAAATTGAGAGCAATAGAGATTGAGAGTTTCTAGTGTTGGAGAATGAACCTTGAAGTAAAGAAACTACGTGTGATAAGCTTAGTGCTCTTGTTTGGAATTGTTGTGGTATGACTATCAACTCGGGTAGATTTTTGGGAATTGAGAAGTTCGTGTCTTGCTAATGTAATGAATTAACTATTAATAACACAAGTATACCTTTCAAAAGCCTCTAAGAAGGTAGAGGTTTACTCATTCAACTAGTTGGTTGAAGTCGGGTTCTCTACAAGGAAATGTGTCTTTATACTTGCATTTTACTTTACTTCGATTGCCCAAGAAATTGTCTTTACATAGTTCCTTGTATGTTTATTAACACACGTAGATCCTACATAACCACACTGAACTTATATGACAAGGACTTATGTGACAGGCCTATTGTGAATATGTACATGGGATGACACCCCCTCACCAATATTAGCCCACAAACTTTGTCAAATAAGTTTTTAAGTATGGTTACATGACAAGTATATACATGTTCATTTGATATAGACGAGTCAATGCCCATATTTGATGCATACAAAGAGCCAATGATGTAATAACAAACTCATCGATTATTGTACATGGTGTTATATGCTCTAGCATGAAGTAGTTATAACATACATTTCACATAACAATTTATTCAACTATGACTATATTAAAGTCCTTTAGTTGATATAGTGAGGGTCATACTAATGTGAGGCCAATTAGTATGTAATCCATCATAAAACCAATTGGCCATAGAAGTAGCAACTAATCAAGTTCATAATAGGAAAATTTAGTCCAAACTTCTCCATGTGGAAAACTCATATTCCAACACTCACATGAAAGTGTAACTAGCCTAATCTAGTTTACACTTAGAAAAATGAGTATAGCATATCAATATTCTTATAGCAAAACTTACCAAACAACTGCATCCATAACATCAATTACTAAGCCCAACCTACACATCCAAGAAATCCATCAAGCTTATATACTAGAAAAATTTTGTCCCAACTTTTTTATGTGAAAATTCATTCCAATGTGCCCCAAGCGCAAGTGGTTTGACCTATTCGACGCAAACAATGGGTGTAGTATCTTGATCTCTTTATAGTTAGCTTAACAATGGGCGGTGATATCTCAATCTTTTTATATCAAAACTCAACTATCCAAACAACGGGTAGCTAATATAACTTGCTAAGTCCAACCCAAACAACCAATAAACAAGCCCAAGGCCAAACCATCGACTTTAATACTATATTGATGTCCATGGGCTGATATAATGGAGTTAGGGTTATTAGTACATCTAAGTCGTCAACCTTAACTAAGTCATCGAATTTAATGTATACACAGCTTAATGATAAACAGAAAAGACTTACTTGACACAATGATTTTTATAGTGGAAACACTTGATCAACGAACTCTGTTAATCAAGTGAAAAACACTCCCTTTCAAGTTCTCATTTGGAACAATTAAAAACCATAGCTTTCTTTATTAATCTCTCGAATATGTTTACAAGAACAACTCAGAGCTGACCATACTCTCCTAATATGATAACACTCGTTTGAACCGAGTAAAACCCTATCCTCAATTAACTTATAGCCTACGATCTCTCTTCTTCTTTCGAACTCGTGAACTACTAGTTATTCTCTTTCACAAATTCAGTGATATGAGTTCTTCTACCTTAACCTAATCTCTAGGTTTAAATAGACAAAACATGGCTAACTAGAAATATATTATCTTCATTTGACCAAAAAAAAGAAATATATTATCTTCCAATTTGGTCATGCAAAGATAATATAAATCTAGCCTTACAAATATCATCCTAAGCAAATAAAGATAATACAACATGATTCTTCTTAGGGTATAAGGCAATATTGACGCCCGATCTAAACTGAGAGGATAATATCTATAACCAAAATATCTTGATCAAATCTGCAATATCAAGCGCATCTTCAAGATCCTCTCCATTTGCCTTATTTCATGTCGGGGACATGACTCACGTTGGCGACTTACCTCGAAGTCGGCCACGTGACGTGCGTATGGAACCATCATAATCAAAGCTTCGCTTTTCCAACAAATTCCCCCCTTTTTATGGTGAAAAACTCGTTTAAGCATGATAAAGTACTTCGAGACTAAACATTGACAATATATGCAATAAAATTAAATTTTCTAAAAGTTCCCCCTAAGTTGGATAACTTGCATGATATTCAGTATTTAACTTCCCCTTTTTGTCTACCCCTAATCTATATCGCCTTTTGGCATAATAAAATAACTCACGATAGTCAAACAATAGAATAACAAAAAAGAGTAAATGCATAAAATATCCAAACGTTACACACTTAAATCACTGGAAAAGAGTTTAGAAGTCTTAAACACGCAATCCAAAGAACATAACAACACACACAATGAAACCGAAGAGAAGTTTTATGATAGGGATATATGCTTAGGATGGTATAAAGGTAGATGGATGTTTTCTACTCGAGCTTATTCAAGGACTTAAACAGGTCATCAAGTGCATCACTTAATTCTCGAACTTCACCTTTGAGCGCATCATGACCTTGCATGAGTTGCCCGACCATTTCCAATAGGCTCTGGTTCTGAAATAATGTGTGTGTGTGTGTGTGAGAGAGAGAGAGAGCACCTTTTTATATCTCTTCTTGGTATTTAAATCCCAACTGTAGTTGATTTGATGGCAACTCAATCTCTTAAAGATAGTCTTGAATTAACCAAATCGGCAACATACCTTCTTCCTTAAAGATTTTAAAACTCAAAAAGATATCGTTGTATAAAGTCGGTTTTTGTCATTCTTTGCAATCAAAGTCCTTGACCTATGCTAAGTTCCCCATATACACAATGTTCTCCGTACATACAAAGTTCCCCAGATGTGTCACTATCACTTAATCTCAGTTAAGTTTCCAACATCCATAGAAAGAGAATACACTTGGTTCTTTATGGTGTTGCAACGGATGTGCCAAAGAGAACAAAAGAAAGAAATATTTATTGTGGATTTTTCAATCATGTAGATAAGTCTTCGTTTAATCAAGAAATACATAAAGTAGGCTCATAGAGACTCCCTTACATGACAAGATTGGGGAGGCTATAGAATCAACCATCATTTGTGCTTGCAATGAGGGTTAGGAACATCAGGTTTTATTCTTTTGGGTTGAAAGAAAGGTTTCATGATACATTTAAATTAAAACTCAAGAATCAAACATTTAGAGTCACAAAGATAAGAATGGTTTATTATTGAGTAACATAGAATCATTTAAGACTTAGCACCTTAAAATCATGAATTTATTGAATTAAAAGAAAGGGTTTCTAATCTAACCAATCATCCGAAAAACATGAATAGGAAATAGATTTAATCAAGGGAAATTATACCTAGCTCCATGCGTAATTGATTGAATGGTTCCAGATTAAGCCTTTGTGAATATATTTGCACATTGGTCACTTGTTTTGTAAAAATTTGTTATGTATCTTAATATACTCTTGTAACTTGTAAATGCAGAATCATACTTTGTAAATCACACATAGATCTAGGGAGTAGCTAGGAAACTTGATACATGGCTCGATAACCTTGAACAGGCCCTTTTCTGAACCATAATTCACTCGCTTGAGCCGCATGACCGTCAATGGTTTGGTATTGCTCGATGAGTGTTGTCGTTGGATACAAATGGGCTTATGCTTGAGTATTTTGGGCTATGATCTCATTTGAGGTGTCTTGTTTGGCCTATTTGATTTAGGCCTTATTCCTATCTAAACGTTGATGATCCTCGTTAGCTAAACGCGGTGTGGGTTATGAGACGTGCTTGTGAGAGGAACGACGTCGTATGAGGAACCCATGCCATATAAATTCTTATGTTGGAACCCTAGTTCTTGGTCTTTCCCATTTTTCTTTGATGTTGTGATAAATCTAGGGATTGAGCTCTCGAAGTTCTTTCGTTGTTTTTCTACGTAAACAAACTCTCTCTTCCATTTCATTTTTCATTTGGTTTTCAAAACAAACCAAGTCAATTGAAGAGGATTTGAGATTTAAGCTTTTCAAATTGGTATCGTAGCCTATGTGCTCTAGATTTGTGCTTCCGCTTGCTTGAGACGTTTGGATCTTTAGGGTTAAGATAAGGATCCTTATTCTTTGGATTATTGAGCAATTAACTTGGTCTTTTGCCAAATCTATGAGATTTTGAGGGAGAATAGCGAGTTCCCTTTTGCATTTTGTTTCTTGGGTTGATTTTCTCTGTTATGCTCTTGTTTTGGTCTTTATTTTGGAACCAAAACACAAAACCCTCTTGTTTTGAGCTTCATTAAGGTTATTGTTGTGGTCAAGTTTTCTAGAACTCGCAAAAGCAACTAGTATTGGTAGTTTGGACTTTAAACTTTAGGTGAATCAGACGGATCGGGTAATGGCTATACTAGTGCAACCCATCGTCGATTCATACAGAACATCCTTACAAAACGATTCTTTGCTCAAAGTTCTAGATTTGGAACTTATTTTTCAGGTCAAGGATTATTTGTTTAACTCTTTCCTTTCAAAACTCGCTTCTTCTATCTTGACTTTGTTAACTATGACTCTCAAGTTTGGCTCTTGGTTGCCAAGGTAATTGGAAAACTTTGGTATTGGCTATATCGGTGCATCCCACTGTCGATTCCAACAACTAAAGATCTTGCAAAAGTGTGTGTGTGTGTGTGTGTGTGTGTGCTACATCTTGTGATCATTTGAAGGGTTTGAGGCTTCTTTTATTCATACTCGTGCCTTTTATTTCTATTTTCTCCATAACTTTGCTTTGAGATGACATAAAACTACACTAGGATTAAGTTGTTTGATGGATCATATGACTTTTCCATGTTGAAGGTCAAGATGAAGGTTGTGATTATCAAGGAGAAGTGTTTGAGAGTCATAAAAGGTGAGTTAGTTTCCAAATGGAACAAAGGTTGAAGAAAAAAATTGAGATGGATGAAGCATTGTAAGATTATGGTGAAATTAAGTGACGATGTGACTTGTTATGTGGCAAGTTTCAGTGATACCAGATCTCTTTGGAAGGCCTTAGAGGACCTTTACTTGGTTAAATATTTGCCTAGTCTAGTTTCTGTTATCTGTAGGCTCTTCACTTAACACTAATTTGTCTTTGAATGATAATCTTGATAAGTTTTAGAGGATGACACAAGAACTTGAAAGATGTGATGATAAGATAAAAGACACTCACCAAGTTGTTTTGTTGCTTAATTCCTTGCTTTCCCATTTTTACACTATAAAAGATGCATATAGTTTAGTGTTGGAAACTTGAACAAAGTAAAAATTGTTGAAGCTATTCTGGAAAAGTGTGAGAGCTTGAAAATGTTTAAGTCTAAGGGTGATAAGAAAAGTGGTGATAAGAAAAGTGAGAATAAGATTGAGGTGCTTATGATGAAGGGAAAAACTCGCAACAATAAGAAGTAAAATAAAACAAGAAAAATGACAAGAATGATCGTGAGAAAAAGGAAACTAGAAAGTGTTACCACTGTGGTAAAACTAGTCAATTTATTAAAGAATGCAAGAAAAAACAAAGGGAAGAAAAAGAAAAGCATGCTAATGACCCTATGGGGCTTATTGAATCTACTACTCTATACTATCATGAATTGCTTGTTTGCTCTAAATTTGTTGATCATGATGCACGGATTCTAGACTCTGGTTGTACTATATATGCATGCTACCGTTGACAAGTCTTTGTTTGGGCCCTTGCATGAGAGTCATGGTGGAGAGGTTCTCCTTGGAGACCTCATTGCTCTACCTATTACGGGAATAGGCAATGTACCTATTAGGATATTTGATGGGAAGATTAGGACACTCTAATAAGTCACGTGGGTCCCTAACTTGAGGAGAAACCTAATGTATGAGTCCACTTTTGATGACTTAGGTTGTCAATTTATTACTAGTAATGACATAAGAGAAGTCAAAAGAAATGGCTCCACTCTTATCAAGAGCATCAAGAAAGGACGGTTGTACTAAGTTATGACCACTCCTGCATTGAATGTCTCAATTACTAGTGATAGTATGACACCAAGTCAGACAAAAGTTTGGCATGAATGGTTTGGTCACATTGGAATGAAAGGCTTAAACTATCTTTTCAAAACTGGCTTGTTAGATAAATAAACATCCTGACTTGAGCTTTTGTTAAAGTTGTGTTCTTCTTAAGAAGACTAATCACGCTTTTAAGAATTCCACTTATGTTGTTGAGAAACCCCTTGAATATGTTTATTCTCACTTGTGGGGGGCTGCTGAGGTTGATATTATATGGGGTAGAAGGTACTTCATCTCTTTTATAGATCATTTCTCTATGAAGTTATGGGTTTACTAGCTTAAGTCAAAAGATGAAGCTTTCTTTGTCTTTAAAACTTGGATTCCTTTGGTTGAAAAAGAATCTAACAAGAAGTTGAAGTGTTTGAAAATAGATAATGGTCTTGAATTCTATAACCAACAATTTAATTATTTTTGCAGTTCTATTTTTATTAAAAGGCACCTCATTGTCCCTGGTCTTCCTATGCAAAATGGCACAACTGAAAAAATGAACAGAACCTTGCTTGAATAGGCAAGGTGTATGCACATATCTGTTGGGATGAGACTAAGTGGGGAGAGACAATCACAACTTCCACCTACCTCATAAATAGATTGTAACACCCCCGATTTTCCTCGGAGATGGTACACGCCAATGACCTTGACTTACCGTCCAAAGCCACCTAAGGCTTGATTCGAACAATGTATGCATTGAGATAATAAAAATAGCGGAAGACTTTCATTGAAAACAATACATTTTTTATTAAAAATTCTCCTTTTAATTCAAGGAGAAATTTTTTACAACTCATAACGGTAGCAGAAAACTTGCTTAGAATTCATAAAATTACATAAAGGAGTCATCACTTGCGCCTATACATCAACTGCGAAAAATTTAATTCCTAACTCAAGTTCACTTAATCATGTTCTATATTAACCTTATGAAATATTTGATCCAAAACATCAATTGCATCTCATCGCTTTGCTAGCTTACTTCATACAACCTGAGAAAAGATAGTCTGATGTGTCGTATAGGGATGGTTGACACCAACCGACAATAAAAGGCAATAAATTGGTCGAGTTAGTCTTGTGACAGACTAAGCAAGTGAAATTTTGTGAGAGGTTCTAATGGTCATAACTAATTGTTACATTGTCGTCCGAATGAAAGCCGGTCAATGATTAACAACTAGATTACTTCCACGGAATAATGCAGGTGGACAAAACAAAAATGCAAACGAGAGCCCAAAGGACAAACATGTCCTACGGAAGAATATGAATTTCATGTTTGGAGAACTTATATATCTACAAAACACTTTCAACACTATTAACAATCTATAACTAAGCTTCCTTGGAATAATCATGCCTCAACCAACCTGAACGCATACGTGTTGTGCAAATTCAGATTGGAAGGACAACCTTCCTAAACTATAAGTCCGAACGCTTCCCAAATATGGATGCTTCATTCGCGGGGTTCAATTAGGTGTGCAATGCGCACTTATCTTTTGTCATTAACACTACATTATAACTTTTACTTCATCTCGGATTTCCGAGTTAATTAACTTTAACAAGGATAAGCCACTCGGCTTAAACCTCATTGCACTAGCTAAGTGCTGAACAACCCTTTCTCCTACGGTGGAGAAATAAGTCATGGGTCATGGTCGTGATAATATCATTAATGGTATAGTAACCATTAATGTTGTTATAAAGAAGTATTTAAGATTTTTTTTGATAAGGAAAGAAATTAGGGAGGTCACTAACATGCTAGCGACCGCCCTAGAGCATCCTGACAGATGAGGGAACAAAAGCCCAAATCAGCTTCAAGTGGAATAGAAGAGACACGACGGAAGGAACCAGCGATGTAGTCAGCCACAGAATTGCACTCAAGGTAAATATGATCTATACTCCAATCCTGGAACTAATCCAACAAACAATGGATGTCCGCACGTAACAATTCAAATTCCCACGGACAATGCCAGTCACCAAGAACGGCCTTGACTAGCTGCAAGCTATCGCCTTCAATCTGGATCCGGGGAATGCCACGAAGAATGGCCTCGAGAAGTCCTTGGCGTAAGGTGATGGTCTCGGATATCAGAACAGACTGTCGAACGACTAGTCCTCCGTCAAAGGAGATGGGGAAGTCGTTGGAGTCCCTAAGAATGAACCCGAAAGTAGCCACACCATCTGCAAACAATGCACCATCAAAGTTAAGTTTAATGTAGTTTTCCTTGGGTTTTGCCCATTTTGCATTTTTCCTTTCGGTTCTTTCACAACCCTTGTTAGGTTGTGGGTAACCCCACCATGTGCAGGGGGGTGACCAATGGAATTCCAGCTGATGAGAGGCTTGCAGTTGTTTTCTTTGTTCTAGAGAATTTTTTTTATTGATTTGGTACAGTTCTTTTAGAGTTGTCTAGGGTAGCATGAATGATTGCAATATATAGTTTGGTTGTGCATAGAGGTTTGCTTTGATTAGGGTTTTTCGTCCCTCTTGTGCTAGAGTGTTTGCTTTCCATTTTGAAAGTTGAGCTCTAGTTCGTATAATCACGGGTTTAAACGTATTTTGTGTTACTTTCCCATTAATTATCGGACATCCTAGATATTTGTCCAATGATGCATTGTTCGTTATTTGGAGAATTTGTTTTATTTGTTTCTTTCGTGTTGTTGTTAGTGTTTTTTGTGACTTGGAATGCAGACTTATGAAAGTTGACTTTTTGGCCAAAAAGTCAATTTTCATAAATTTGCATTCCAAGTCACAATGATTTCCTTCATGTTTTTACATGTTTGACAATTAGCTCTAGCAAAAATGATAATGTCATCTGCAAAGGCTAAGAATGGAATTTTTGTTCAGTTTTTTGAGATTTAGATTCCGATACCAATCTTTGGGTTGGTGCTTACCAGGTGGATATGTGTTGCTAGAACTTTGGCAGCAATGATGAATAAGTTGGGTGAAAGGGGGTCTCCTTGTCTGAGTCCCCACTGAAAATAGAATTGTTCTGTTGGTCTGTTGTTCACGAGGACTGAGAAGGATACGGTTTCGACGCATTCACGGATCCAACCATGGAATTTTTCGTGCAATTCGAATTTTTGTAGAACTACAACTAGGAATTCCCAGCTTATCTGATCGTAAGCTTTTTCCATGTCTAGTTTGACTGCAATCCACCCCTCTCGCCCTTGTTTGTTGCGGAAGGAGTAGAAGATCTCATGTGCGATTAGGGTATTGCCGTTGATACTACTGTTTTGAATAAACGCACCTAGAATTGGGTGAATTAGTTTATTTAAAAAAAAAAATTGAGACGGTTAGTCAGTATTTTTGAGATAATTTTGTATATGGTGTTGTATAAGCTGATTGGTCTATAGTGATTGGTAGAGTTGTGATTTTCACACTTTCGCAGTAGGGTAATGAATGTATAGTTTATTTGTTTTAGGATTTTATCATTGTGAAAGAAGCTTTTAACAGCTTTAGTTACATCTAGGCCAACGATGGGCCAGTATTTTTTTATAAAAGCTAGTCGGCATTTCATCTAGACTGGGTGATTTGTCGTCCCCAATATCGAACAATGCGTTCTTGGCTTCAGTATTTGAAACTGGTTTGATGAATTCTAAGTTATCTGCATCGGTTATTTACTTTTGTACAGTTTTTGTCATGTTTTGGAGTTTCTCGTGGTTTATTTCAAGGGCTCAGAAGCGGTTTTGGAAATCTCGTTTGATTTCAATTCGGATGTGTCGACTCTAGTGATTTGTGCGCCCTCTGTTGTGCGGATTTCTTTGATATTTGTGTTGTTTCTTCTGCCGGATGCAATCCAGTGGAAGTTTTTAGTGTTTTTATCATTTAGTTTTATATGTGTGTTCTTCACCCTTTATTTCCAGTAGGAATTATGGAAGTCTAGGAGGCATACCCGTTTCCTTTACAACCTGTCTTGTTTCCGAATAAGTTGCAGGTTGGTGTGTTCAATAATTTCTCTTTGCAAATGAATAATTTCTTCATCAAGTTTCTTAATTTGTTCAAAAATGTTTCCAAAGATATGTTTGTTCCATGCCTTTGCTTTTGTTTTTAGCATTTAAGTTTTTTTGGTATGGTTGTACATGTGGGAGCCTCCTGCATTGAAACGCCATGCTTGTTTAATAACATTTTTGAAGTCCTTTCTGGCTGCGCTTTGAATGGCTGTGTTGGTGGGTATTTCGCATGATATAGGACAGTGATCTGAAGATGAGAATGCATGGTTTTTGGTTGTAATGGACGGGTACAATTGGATAATTTGATTATTTACAAGGGTGCGCTGCAGTTTCTCAAAAGTGGTGCTATCCAGTTTTTTTGATTTTCTCCATGTAAATTTATTTCCAATAGACGGCATGTCACATTCGTCTTTGAATTTGATGAGTCTTTCACATCTTGATTGGGTGGTGTTAGCACCCCCCAGTTTCTCGTATGGGTGTTGAATTTGGTTTAGGTCCCCCATGAGTAAGCATGGTAGGTTGCAGTTATGTATAAAGTCCTTAAACTTCGTCCAAAATTGGTCTTTTTCTTGTGCCCTTGGTGGCACATATGCAAATATTAGGATCATTTCCCTATTGTTTTTGAGGTCTGCATAGAGGAAACTAATAAATCGGTTATCTTTATGGATGGTTCTAATGGTTTCATTTGTAAGCGATGTGCCCTTCCAAAGGACGCATAACCCACCCGAGTACCCATTTGCCGGGATAAATTCTATGAAGTTGAAACCCACTTTTTGCCATTGATTCCAATTAGGTGGCTCTTGGGTTTTCGTTTCCATGAGAGTGATAAGGTTAATGTGCTCCAGGAGGCAAAACACATTCACTTTGGTCCAAAATGACTTGCGTTTAGAGCACTTGCAATTCCAAGTGCAGATTTTCATAAGCAATCGGGCTTGTTGTGGCTTTTGGCCTTCGTGGGATGGGTGTTCATCTATTGTAGTTGTTTAGTTTGAAAGCATGGATATGCGTTTTTAGCATGAATTTGTTTTGGGTCAATGTAATTTATGATTTGTTTAGTTTTTGTTGTTTTATTCGTACCTGTTGTATTACTCGTACCCGATTTTTTTGCAATGGTTGATAATGCTAACAAAGTGATTTGAAAAATATGGATTCCCTCCCACCAAAACAAGTGGGCC
The DNA here is from genome assembly GCA_964016875.1 of Fallopia convolvulus. NCBI lineage: Eukaryota > Viridiplantae > Streptophyta > Magnoliopsida > Caryophyllales > Polygonaceae > Fallopia > Fallopia convolvulus. The sequence continues at coordinate 439,891 of OZ024732.1, forward strand.
GAGAAGCGAAGGGGTCCTCCCAAGTGTGAAGATTCTAAATGGTTTTTGAGCTTTTTTGGTTTTGCCCACATTGGTCGAATTTGAAGTATTGTATGACTTGGTTAGCAATCCGCCCCATTTAATTTTTGTGGGAACGATAACACTGTAAGGATTCTCCTTTTTAATCTTTTTTTCGTCAATAATCCTATTTCTTATTTTAATATCGTTTTGGTTCGATTTTATCGAGTTCACGCCCGAATTAGTGTAAACACGTGTTACTTGGGTTTTTTGGCCTTTGTAAATGATATTCTGCATCATCCTGTTTTTAAACATGCATGTGGTGTTCCTAGTGTTAGGTTGACTTTTTTTCCATTTGGAGTTTACTGCCTTAATGTTGTTCTCCCTAAAATTGTGGTTTTTTCCATGGTTGTGAGTCCCATGTCTTGAGATGCTTTTTTGTTCTTTCTATGTAGCCCCCGTTCTTTCCGTTGGAAACGGAATCTTGGGGTTGGGCGCCTTTTAGATTAGGCCTAGTACCACAAAGGCACCGCTTGGTTGGTATTTAAGATGATGTGCCCTTAAATACTCCTACCTCTACCACTACACATATTTATCAATTCTAATTTAATTATCACATCAAGGTCACAATCAAAATTATTTAAAAACAATAACATAATATAGATATAGACATATATACATGAATATAAATTTTATAGTAAACACACAAGCTTCCAAACATGAATGATAATCAATTTAAATATTAATCATCAAAGAATGGATGAGCAATAGCGAACGACCACTTGCCTTAAATTTGAAGATGAAAAGGTGGTTTGATTTGTTCAAGAGTTGATCTTCAATACTACGAGGATTTAGTATTGAATTCAATGTCGAATGACGGTGTGTTCTGTGGGTAACCCAACATTAGGAAAGAGATTAAGTAATTTTCACAAAGTAATTAAATTGAAATATAAAAAAAATTTATAAATGTTAATGAATATAAAATTTATATTTATTAAATAATTTTAATAAATAATTTTTGAAATTAAACGGGACCGAAATTTACCGAGCGGAAAAGGCGTCGGAATTCGGTTTGAACCAACTATGAAATCAACTTTGACGGACTCGTGTGGGCTCGTTTGGCAACCGAATGACTCGAGGTTGGTGTCTATGGATTCATGTGATTAAGGTCCTCCAAGTCCACTATCCGGTGGCAACGTTGATGGCCATATGGTGGTGCAAAGGACGGAACAAAGTCGGTGTCAGAGCAGCAGCTCGGCTGAAAATAGAGCACGCGCGCAACTGGATTCGTGTGCTTGGTTCAGACTCGATAGGAATTCGTTTGCTGCGAGACCAGTGGAGTTGGATTGGTAGGATCGAGAGCTTTCTAATGATATAAAACCAGAAATTTTTGGTTGAGTTTAGAAAGAGAACAAACTGAATTACAGTAGCAGTTCCAAAATCAGAGTACTTGTGAAAGCTCGGTTTCGGGAGTGATTTCAAGATGATTTTTGGACGGATTTCGAGGATTCAAGAGTCAATATCCTCTATTTTGAGGATGAGGAATATGAATTTGGGCTTGTTTTTGGCAAAATCCAAAAGTCAACGAACGTTGCTATGAATTACACGAACTGAAAAGAGAAAATAAGAGGTGAAGTTTCAATAGAAAACGATTGCCTTGTGTGCAATTGGGGTGTCAATCGATCCTATTTATAGACCCACAATTGTAAACACTTCGGTAAAATAGAAGATTAGCTCAAATCAAATCAAATCTTTGATTTGAGCAAACCGAACGAAAACTAGGTTAATTGACTTCTTTGATTAATATGGACGCATTTACCGACTAATTCAATTAATTCAGTGAGGATTTAGATAGTTACCGGAATTATAAACCTTATCCTTTTTACGGATTTGAAATTCGTTGTGAAACAAATCCAAAATCCTCAATCGAAGATCTCGACCCAGATCCAAACAAAAAACAAACATATTGTGTTTGTTTAGATTTTATTTTCAAGTATTACAAAGTCAACCATTACTTTCTATAAATTGATATTTTCTCCCTTTTCCATTGTATTAAATTATATAATTGACCCAAATTATATACATATTTTTTTACACAATTAAATTTCATAAAATAATACTTCAAAAAAAATATTTATAATGGATGTGAAATCATCAAAACAAATATTTTCTTATAACTCAAACAAAAAATAATAATAATAATTTTAATAAATAATTAAGTAAATTTAAAATTGAGGGTTATTACATAGATCCCATCTTTTATGATGAACTTTAAAACACCACAAGAGATGTGGACTGGAAGGACACCTAACCTGACGTACTTGAAACATTTTGGTTGCACAACATATGCATAGATATCACAGGGTATGTGGAAATCTAGGGCATAGAAGTGTTTCATGCATGGTTATCATATGGGATTTTAGGGTTACAAATTACTACTTATTCAACCTCGTGGGTAAAAAATAGTAGTTGCTAGGAGTGTGACCATTAGAGATACTGATTTTTATTTTAAAAGTAGAGCTAATTAGAATAATGGAGATGCAGGTACCTAGGAGTAGAATGCTAGGTTCTTCTTTCTACAACAAGGTAGAACTAATGAAGAAAATGAGTTTGACAGTGGTCAATCCACTCACAATTCAAATGGAGAAGGTGATGATCATGCTCATGATGTTGACGATGACCTACCTGATCTAGGAAGCTTTGTGGATGATCTTCCAAGTACTGAAAACCAGAATCCTCACCAATCAGGTGGGGAGGTAAGCATTAATGTTTCTAGTAGTAGTTACTCTATGCCCTCTAATAATAATTTGCATAATTATCAACTTACTAAGGATAAAGTGACAAGGACTAGGATTCTTAATAGAAGCTTTATATGTCTGTTGAGTATTCTTATCTTCTTTCATATGTAAACTGGGTTAAATAATCTTTTTTGGTAGTTGAGCATGTTGCGAATACTTTTACACCTAAAACCTATGAACTTGCCACAAAATGCTCACATGCTAAAAACTGGACAAGTGCCATGAAAGAAAAAATTTAGTCTAAGTATACTAATAATACTTAGGTCCTTGTTCCCATGCCAGCCAATGATAGGATGATTGACTTGTAGCTAAGTGATTCTCCAAGAAGGAGGGCATTCATTATAAAGACAACTTTGCTCTTGTGCTTAAATATAAGACTTTAAGACTCTCTTTCTTGCTATGAAAATTGAGTTTGATTGGGAACTAGAGAAAATGGATGTCAAAACTATTTTCTTACATGGAGATTTGTATGAAACTATTTCAATTAAACAACTCAAGGGCTTTATGGATTCTGCTAAACCTAATCATGTGTGCTTACTTAAGAAGTCTATCTATGGTTTTAAGCATTCCTCTACGCAATGGAACATTGAATTTGATTCATGCATGAGAAAGCTTAGCTTCCAAAGAAGCAGTTATGACACAAGTCTCTACTTTTAACGGAAATAGAACGAATTCACCTATGTTTGTTCTCTTGTACGTTAATGATATCTTGTTGATGAGTGTCTATAAGATTATCATTGCATGTGTGAAAAGAGAACTTAAACTTTATTTTGACATGAAAGTCTCACATGAAAGTCTCAAGAGTTTACTCAAAGATCCTTGGCATAAAAATCATTAGAGATAGGAGAGAGGAAATGATGTGGTTGTCTCAAAGTGATTACATGCTTAAGGTTCTTGAGAGGTTTAAAATGATGAACTCTAAACCCACTTCTATAACTTTAGGAGGGCACTTAGAGTTGTCTAACAGGTTCTGCCCCACCACACTTGAAGAAAAAGCAAAAATGTATGAAGTTCCTTATGATATTGTTGTTGGATCTATCATGTATGGCATGCTATGTACTAGACTTGATCTTGCCTTTGCTATAAGTGTTTTGAGTAGATTCATGTCTAGTCCTACTAAGTGCTATTAGAATGTCATGAAATTCTGTTTGAGATATTTTTGTGGCACTAAAAATAATTACCTTGTTTATTCTGAGCACAACTCCAAGAATGAGTTACATGGCTATTATGACTCTAACTTTGCTAGTAACAAAGACAATAGAAAGTCCACTTTTGCATATTATAACACTTGGTCAGGGAATTGCATATATAGGAAGTTGTTGAGAATCCTTTCCCACATCCGAAAGTTGGGACTAAACATGCCTATTATATAAGCCCCCTAGGTTTCTCCTCCTATTGCCAATTGGTTTTTGGATGGAACCCCACTAAGTTTGTGTACTAGGCTTACATATGCACAACCCCCCATTATGGCCCACGGAATTTCACATGGTAGCAGAGCTCACAGTCTGGTCTTGGGCCCGTTTCCTGGATTGTTTGGGCTTGGGTTTAGCGTTTTACGTTACACGACCGTTATTTGGGTTGTGTTTCTCTATAAGGAGATTGAGATGCCACCACTCGTTCTCTGAGCTAGCTATAAAGAGATTAAGATGCTAGACCCGTTTGTCCAAGTGTCAACTAGGCTAGGCAAATTGCTCTTGCGGGGGCGTGTTGAGAATCCTTTCCCATATCTGAAAGTTGGAACTAAACATGCCTACTATATATAAGCCCCTGGGTTACTCCTCTTATTGCCAATTAATTTTAGGATGGAACCCCAGTTGGCTTGTGTGCTGAGCTTATGTACCCAAGACCCCTGTTTTAGCTCACAGAGTTTCTCATGAAGTCACAACAATAGTCAGGTGTTGCCCTCTCCTCCACTGAAGCTTCATACATAGCTGCAACTGAGGCAACTAAAGATAATATCTGGTTGACTGGAATTCTTGGTGATCGAGATCCAAACTTCACCTCTGAAGCCTACATTGTTTATGGATAACCAAACTGCCATGTGTCAAACTATCATTGCAAAGATCCTATGTTGCATGAAAAGAACAAAGTAGATAGATGTGATGCATCATTTTGTGAGAACTAGTTGATTGCGCGAGAACCCCTCTTGAGACTCCGTAGAGTAGGATAAAACCGAACTGCGTAAATAAACTCCCTTGCGTTTTTCACTTTGTTTTCAAAACAAACCAAATCAATCGACTCAGATTTGAGTTTAAAGCTTTTCAAAATCCACTCCTCATGGTAACGTAGTTTCCGTCCAACACTCTCGATTCCTTTAATTTCACTTCCTGAATCAAATCGGGGAATCCTTTCTTGCTTAAAATTGTGTTTATACGTTTATGTGCCATTAAATTAAGTTGTCGATTATGTGATTTGGAGGATCAACAATCTACGAACTTGAGCAAAAAAATATGAAGAGGGAATTCTAATTGAGCAAGAATTAAAATGAGCAGGAATTCTAATTGAGCAAGAGTTGAACCCATCTGACTTTTTGGCCAAAATAATAACATCAGACAAGTTCCACTTTTGCATGAATTTTCTACATATTTGGGACACAATATGAGCTTTACCACTTATTTGTCGAAGATTGACGGGTAAATTTGAATCCTCAATCCACTATTGTTACAACAAAGATTAGGAGGACAATTTTTATGTATCTTAATCTATTCTTGTAACTTGTAAATGCACAATATAATCATACTTAGTAATGCACACATAGATCTAGGGAGAGGCTAGGAAACTTGAGACATGGGTCGTACGTTACCCTTGAACAAGGCATTGCCTGAACCATGATTCACTCTCTCAAGCTGCTTGACCATATATCATTGGTTTGGAATGGGTCGAAGAGTGTTGTCGTTGAATACAGATGGGCTTGTGCTTGAGTATTTTGAGCTATAATCTCTTTTGAGACGTCTTGTTGGGCCTATCCGATTTGGGCCTTGGCGATTCGAAATTGAGTGATGTACGTTCGAAGAAGAAAAGAAAGGGGAAGAGAGAAAAGAGAGAAGAGGGAGATTGGAACCTTGGTGGTTTGAGCTCTTTGTGGGCTTGTTCGATTTCTTCTCCCTTTTTCGTGCTTTGTGCTACTTTTTGATCTTCGCCTCTGTTTCTTAACCTTAGCTATCTATGTGTTATTGCTTTGTAAATGTTTGTGTGTCGGCCTTTACTGCCTAGTTGATTGGAGAGTCCCCTCATGAAACTCCACAAAATAGGTTAAAACCGAACTGCGTTTTTCACTTCGTTTTTAAAACAAACCAAATCAATCGAATCGGATTTGAGTTTTAAGCTTTTCAAAATCGACTTCTCATGGTAACGTAGTTTCCGGCCAGCACTTTCGATTCCTTTAATTTCACTTCCGAAATCGAATCTTTTATGAGTTGATCTGTCAAACCTATTGACGCTTGCATCGATTAGGTCAGACATTATTTTATATAGGTTCGATCATCACTTCCATAATAAACGCCCTTACAATCTCAATTCTCTCTTATATACGCTCATACTAGTTGATGTACCCGTGCCCTGCACGGGATCATTAATAGTTATTTTAATAATTATTGTAAAAAGTACTTATTTTGAGTAAATATTAATAATTATTTTCATATAAATCAAATATAACATAATGTTAATAACTTCATATAATTTAAGCTCCAAATACTAAATAGAATAACCAATAAGAAAATATGTTTAAAATAACTATAAAACTAAAATAAGAAAAATATGTTCGAAATAAATTCATATTATAATATGCAGTGATTTGGATTGGATATGCAATCAACTCAATTTTCCTCTTCATGCTTCAAAGTTTTTTGGAACAGGAAGTGAAAAGTTGATCTTATGTAAGTTTATCTCCATTAATATCATCATATAGGATGAGCTTTCATTTGAACACTTAGAAGGAGTAAGTAGTTCATTCGATGATACATTGCATTATAGTTCAGGCTCAAATGCAATGTGTTGCCTTGTTAAGGTGATGACAAATATGATGGATGGAATAGACTTTAATTATAGTATATTGATATTAATTGATAAGAAAATATTTGCATATTTAATTTGTATTATAAAAATTTTAATGGAATTTTTTATATAAAAAATTTCTACATGATGACATTATTGAAAAAAATTCTATATGATAAATCTTGTTGAAATTTCTATCCATTTAAGAAAATGAAGATTAATCAAACTTCATGATACAATGATAAATCTGTATACTATGCTATGATATTCTACATGAAATGTTATTGAATCTTGTTTGGGGATCAGGTACGAATTTTGTCTACAGTGCTTTATGCGGGCATTTTTCAGCCCTTGGATATGTGTTTTTAATGGCCACGATTGCTCCACGCGTTTAAGTGAATTTTTAATCAAAATAAACACGGAGGGGTATTCTCGTTTTTTCGCGTTTCTGTTATTTCCTTCCTCAGGCTTGATCGAAACCTCTCTTCAGTCTTCGCCTTTTCGATCCGTTTCGATCTGGTTTGAATCATCACTAGCTTCTGGTTTGAATCAGTATAATCATTACTAGCTTTTGGTTTGAATCAGTCTTCGCCTTCTTATTCCTCGTGTTTCCTCTCTGGTTTCTCTCCAACAATGGATTTAGGTAAGTTTGATTTGTTGTTCTAGCGAGTAATCGATGCACAATTTTTTTCCGATTTTGATGTGTTTTTCCGACAATGGATTTTGATGATGTTTGTATGATTGGACTTGTTTCTCTCTTCAATCTTTGAAGAATGTATTGTTTTATTCTCCATTGACTTGTATTTCTGCATCTAATTTTGTGTTGTTTGTTTGTTGTTCTAATTTGTTTGTTATTTGAGTATCATCGATCTAAAGAATCAATTGTGTTTTTTGCTTCTATTTGGCTTTTTTTTTATCACGTGTACTCGATGTGGCATTTCAAAGCTCATAATGTTTGGTGTTTGTCTATATTTGAATATCAATTTTATTTGTGCTCGATGAACCCTATTGTTTTCATCTTATGTACCTACATGTTTACAATTATGAACCATGAAGTCAACCGTATATGTTCATCCTATTATGCCACCAACTTTATGAATTTGTGTTGGAAAAATTATATTTAAGATGATGTGTGTCTTGCATTTTGTAGGTGGTTCGTCAAGCTTGGGTAATCCTAACGTTTCTAAGTCCGATAGTGTAGATCCTGAAATCAGTGATGGAGTTGCATTGGTTGATCCAGAAGCTAGTGATGATTATACTGTTCAGTTTTCTCAAGATTGTTCATATTATGTGCCGAGTTGCCCAGATGAGTTAAAACCAGTTGAAGGCAAGCATTTTATGACATTGGATGAAGGTATTGAATTTTATATGCAGTATGCCTCGGTTTGTGGTTTTGTTGTTCGTCTTGGTTCTTCTCGTGTTGCCACAAAAGATAATATTATACTTTACAAGCATTTGTTGTGTAACCGAGAAGGTTTTAAAGAAGGGAAAAACAATACGGGTAAACGTTTAAGAGCTTCAACTAGGGTTGGTTGCGATGCCCATATTGTTTTGAAATTTGCCGGCATGTTGGGTTATGTTGTCCAGACCTTTGTAGAGCGTCACTCACATCCTCCTGTAACTGGAAAGGACAAGCAGTTCATGAAGTCACGTAGGAAGCTTGATATTGGGCATAAGAAATTTATTTTGAGTTGTGAGAAAGCTAATATCGGGCCGATGGAGAGCCATAAGATATACAAAGAACTTGTTGGAGGATACGAAAATGTTGGCGCATCTGCTATTGATTTTAAGAACCAAAAACGTGATTTGATGGCTTACGTTAATGGCTCTGATGATCAAATGGTGATTGATAGATTTTAAAAAAAAAGGAGTTATGTGATGCATTCTACTTTGCTTATGATGTTGACTCTTCGGACCGGTTAACAAAACTCTTTTGGGCTGATCCTATTTCACGCAAAAACTTCTCCTATTTTGGAGAAGTTGTATCTTTTGATGCGACATATAGGACCAATAGGTATCTCATTAGTTTATGAACTGTTTCTTGTAATCTGTTGAACCTATATATTAATACTCATGAACTATTCTCATATTTTATGAACTGTTATCATGCCACAGGTATTGTATGGTATTTGCTCCCTTTTCTGGCCTTGATCTTCATAAAAAATGTGTTACATTTGGTGCTGGACTTTTGCTCAAGGAAGATATAGAATCTTTTGTTTGGTTGTTTGAACATTTTAAGAAAGCAATGGGGCACGATCCAAGAATTCTTGTGACTGATCAGGATGCCGCTATGAAAGTTGCTATTGAGAGAGTGTTTCCTCGTACCCGCCACCGGGTTTGCATGTGGCACATTATGACAAAAGTGCCTGGGAAGATAAAGACTGAATCTGGTGATGTGGATGAATTTAGGCAGCAGCTCAACATTATAGTGTGGAGTCATAAGATTGTACCAGCTGAGTTTGAGCCTAGGTGGTTGGAGTTGGTTAGTCGTATCTCCTCGAAGAATAGACGATGGTTTGATGACATGTTTGCCATTCGTCATTTCTGGATTCCAGCTTATTTCAAAGACGAAATGTTTGGTGGATTAGTTAGGACTACTTCCATTTCAGAGGTTCAGAATAGCTTTTTCGGCCATTTTACCGACCGATATTTTAGGCTTTGTGAGTTGGTGATGCACTTTGAGACTGCCATGGAATCCCAAAGACACACTCAGGCCAAGTTAAACCATGATTCTACTCATATGGTTCCAGATCTAAAGACACCTCTACAGTTAGAGCGTCATGCAGCTGATGTTTACACAATTTCTGTTTTCTACGAGGTCCAGAAGGAGATCTTTTATGCATGCTTCTCATGTTGCATTGACACAATAGTTCTAGAAAATGGAAGTAAATTTTTTGGTATAAAGGAGGATGACCAGAGTGTAGTTCAAGTTGTTTATGATTTGCTGAACGATGAGGTTATTTGTGGGTACCGAATGTTTCAGATGATCGGTTTACCTTGTGGTCATATGTTCGTGGTTTTCAAGAACCTTTGTATGGAATCGATTCCGACAAAATTCGTCCTTTCACGTTGGACAAAAGCTGCAACTATTAGCCCAATTTTTACAATTGATGGTGCTATTGTAGAACAATGTGCTGCCATTGAGGAAACACAAGCCTTAACGAGTTCAGTGATATCAGACTTTTATAGTTGCTTAGGCATATTAGAAGATCATCCTCAACTAATGCAGGTGTTTTCTTCTGTTATCAAGGAGCAAAAAGAGAAACTCGTGTCTGGTAGTAGTTCTTCATATAGTGACAAATTAGTTAATGCTAGGAGTGTGGAGTCATTAGCTGGTATTAGTATACCCAGTGAGATTCATGTACACCAACCTGAACAAGCTAAGAACAAGGGTTCTAGCAAGCGCATATTGGGTGCTAGGGAGAGTGCAATGTCTTCAAGTAAAGCTGGGAAAAGGCATTGTGGAAAATGCGGGAAAACGGATGGTCATAATATTCGTACTTGTGTTGGGAAGTGATTTGCTTTATGTGGTCCAAGATTAAACATTTGAAGTTAAAGTTCTCTATTTGTCCTTTTTTAGTATTTTCTTATGTGGTTTTTGGGATTAAGTTGTTTGTTTTATGGTACTTTGTGTTTGAGAAATTACTTTTCTACATTGTATTTGCTTTTAAAGTTATCTTATAACACTATGAACCTTAAAATACGATGAACCTTCATGTTAAACACACTGAACCTTCGCGTTGCACACAATGAACCTTCCTGTTAATGAACAAAAATGCTCAACCTGCCTTGGTTATTTGTCTTTTTGTAGTGCTTCTAGTTTGTGTGTTCCAAGTAAACTGCTTCTTGTTTGTTTTGGAAAAGCACTGATTGTTTTTATACATTTTAGTGTTCCATGAACCGGTTGTTTAATATGCATGAACCTCAACGTTTACCATAATGAACCTGTAATATACCTGAATGCACTCAATGTTTTACCATAATGAACTTGTTTGTTTAATATGCATGAACCTACACATTTAACACAATGAACCTTTTGAAACCTGAATTCAAAAGAGATTTCACATTTTTTACTATGCATGAACCGTTTGTTTAATATGAATGAACCTGTGAAATACCTGAATGCAAAACATAACTCAAATTGAACCTACACATTGAACACAGTGAACTATATGGTTAATATTCATGAACCCATACATTCAAACTGAACCATAGTCATCAAACATTCTATTACTTCCAGTTAGCTGTCAATTTGCCCAAAATCCTACTGTATTTTCCAAACACTTAGCCATTGTCATCAAAACACTTAGCCATAAACTGTTGTGCATACCTAAAACAAAAGTACCACTACCTAGTAATAGACTAGTTGTCCAAATCCTACTAAATCATCTAATTTACATATTACTTCTTCTGTTTTCCAATCTTGATCTTCAACTTCTTCACTTGTTCCATTGTTTCCATCTTCAATTCATTAACATCTGAGGTGATGATTGCATGGATGTACTTCCCCCTTAGAATTTCAATGCTCTTTTCTGCATTTTTTTCTGTGAGTTCAGTTTCCCATTCTCCAGCAGCGGACCCCATATATGTCTCCATATGTCTCATGGCAAAAATTCCCGAATCTGCGTTTTCACCAGAGTTCGCCCATGGGATATGAACCAATGTTATGTCCTTCACTCCTTCCTTGATTTTGTTCTTCCTTACATTCAGAAAGTTGATTCCTAGATAGTTTACCACCATTGCCCTCTGGAAAATTTGAATTACAAAGAACCGTTATAGTAGTTATCGATGAACCATTACACAATTAGTTATGAACCTCTGATTTAATACATAAGCATCTAAACTTACCAGCTGGTTTGGAGTTTCTCCATAGCGTTTTTGGATTGTGTCTTCACTCCTCACACTATCCAATATTTCAACCGCTGGGTTCTTCACGTTGAAGCTCATGACATAGTAGTGGTCATCTTCTGCTTGGACTGGGATCACAATCTACACAATCATAAATATATGTTAGTTTTTCTTTTTAATGTAATTAAGTTGTATCTAAGCGTCAATTTTTTTGATTGTTATAGCTTAATTTACCATATCAATATCATTTATTTTCCGCCTTGGTACCACTTCAACAGCTTCTTTTAGGGCTACTGCAAAATCAGACTTGTGCATATCATCTCCCTATAAGATTGCAAAGAAAAGCACATTAGAGATTTCATTTTTATGGCTATTTAAAAGTCATTAATGTTTAGCCACATACCTTTTTAAATACATTACCAAATAGTCGTTCGGGCTTTTCGTTGCATTTGAATCTTTCTAGTCCATTCAGGTGCTTTGCCCATTTGTCAATGACTTTAGGATCTGGATCAACATCCATAGTTGAGAGGTTGACTCTGAGAAGCTCTAGCCCTTTGAACTTGAACATCTTATCCTGTTCACTATTGTACCAAAAACCATCAATAATTATTTGAAGTACAAATACCGAATCTCCAATATTTCACTTTTTAGATATTATAGTTCTTACTTTTTATCTTCAGTGTTTTCTATCACATATTTCCAAACTGTTTTTTGCTCCTCATTCTGCTTTTCACTAATTTTGATTATTCTTAAGAGATAGGGACTTCTCGTGGTGTCACCAGGTTTAGTGATTCTTTTTCCACGCTCTTCTTTACCAGATTTGTACTCTGATGGCTCTGTTGTTTTTGCCACTTTCATTCCCTTCTTCTGTTTCAAGTTTAAATACATGTATTAAGAATTGAAAAAGTCAATTATTATGAACCTCAACAATGTATAACATGAACTGATAAGAAAAGTTTTATGAACTTACTCATAATAAACTAACCTTCTTGTTGTTAGTGACCTTCTTTGTTGTCTCCTCTGTTGGTTTATCTGGTTCATCCCTACGAGGCTCAATAAGCACTTCTTCATTTTGTTTTTCAGCTTCATTGATGGCTTCGTTGTTTGCTTCTGAGTTAAAAACATCTAGGCTTATTTCTTGTGTCAACAACCTAAATGTTGGTGGTGTGATATCAAAGCTAACCTTCCTTTTCTCTTTTCCAGCCTTATTACATTCACCAAAGCTAACTGTCTCTGCTTCCTTTCCAGCTTCAACTCCCTCTTTGTTATTTCCTCCAACAGTTGTATTCACTTCATTGTTCTCCTCTCCCATTTCATTGTTGCAATTCAAGTCAACAATCTTCTTATCTTTCTCAACTCTCTCTGAAGCATTTTCAACTTCTTGTAAGATCTTCAACAACTCCGGGTCTGACCATATTGGGTGTTGAGAATTCTCCCAATCTTCCATAAAATCATTCACAGGGGGGCTTTCATTGTTTGGTGTGCTAATCCACGCTTTTGCATTATTCAACATCGTTTGAAGTGTTTGATCAGCCTTGAATTGTATTGGGATCATTTCAACAGCATCAGCCAGATCTACTATTGCATGCGCCAATCTCATCTTTCTCTCAGCAAACAATTGAATGCAATCCTGCAATATAATCCATGCATGTTCAAAACAGAATGTGTAAATTGAAATAAGATGCTCATGAACCTAACCGAATATTCTAATGAACCACATGATATGAAATCGTGCACCTACTTATATGTTCTAATGAACCATATCATGATCCAAACTTATACGTGCACCTACTTTTTTCTTTTAATGTTTTTCATACCTGCAATGTTTTTGGTATTATCCTTTCTTCTGTTGCTTCTTTTTGCTTTTCCTTCTCCATGGTATCTTGATGTATTTGGGAGGGTCCTTCTCCTCCATTTGTTGGTTCATCTAATCTTGCAAGTATGCGACCCAAACCAAATCCTCCAATATCAACCGCTTCTTCATTCTCTCTGCTTGTTAATCGGTCTTCACCCCAGTTTATGAAGATAGGCAAGGACCTTGGGTTTTCCTTGCCTAAAATGCTTACTCTGTCCACATAGCAGAGCTGGATAAAAATGAATGTATGAGGTTATTATATGAGAAATAAAAGTGATGTTAAATAAGCACATGATAAAACAATTGATGGTAAGAGTGTACTTACAATTAGGAAGAGGATTGGCCCTTTGAAGAACCCTTTCTTGTTTGCTTTCCAGTCTCTCTTTGTTGCAATCAAACTCTTGAAAACAAAATCACACCAATTCATCTGTGGTATGTCCTCAACATTCTCTATTATAAACTCCCTCAAAACTGTCCCTTTTTGGTTGCTTTCAATGAGTGAACCCACAAAGTAGGAAATGAAGTGGCGCTTGAACCACACTTCATCGTCTTCATTATCTTTCCATTGTTTTATCTTTGTTGCTATATGGCCAGGCCTACTTCAGAAATCCCATTAAACTGTTCACTCCAACTTTGCCAAATTTCCGTTGCTTCCTTTTTTGTCCTTTCTTACAATTGGAATGGAGCCTTTGGGGATCCCTAGAACATTATGCACTTGTTCTGCATTGATGTAGAAACCCTTCCAATTTTTGAGCTTCAATCTGCACTAGACTTCATCAAAATTGTCCAACACCCAATAGCCAAGGTAGTGGAGCAAATCAACGATGTTAAACCTTAACAATTGCCCAAACCCCATTTTCCTGACTATTTCCTTCTTCCTATCACTCAGCTTGCTCATGGTCTCCACAAAAGACTTTCCAGTGTTTCTTGTGAGAAAATAAGGGTATTTTGTACCCAATCTACCCTTTATCACTAGTTGATCTCCCTTTCCTCCTCTTTTTCATGCACTTTCTATTTTTCTTTTTCTGTTTTTGCATCAGTTTTGTCCACCTGCTGATTTTTTTTGCTCTTGACAGTTTTAACATTCTTCCCCTTTTCTTTTGAAGTTTTCTGACCAACCTTGTTTTTGGCTACAACTTTCACCATTGTCTTTGCAACCTTAATTGGAGTCTCAAAGTCATCTGCACTGTCATCATGATCTCCACCATCCAAGTCTTGGTATTCACTAACTATATCTTCAGTGTCTACATCTTCACTAACTGTGTCCCCGCTCGTTGCCTTTTTAGTTTGTCCTTCTTCATCACTTTCACTTTCTTCCATCTCTGATGAACTAGTAAGAGCAGTTGAAGGTGGGTTCACTCTCCTTGCAGGTTGTTTGAGGCGTGGGCTTTGACGTTTTTGTACAACTTCTTGATCTGTTTTTTCCCCACTCATTGCCTTTTCAGTCTGAACTTCTTCATCGCTTTCACTTTCTTCTATCTCTAAGGTGTCGGTAAGAGCAGTTGAAAGTGTTCTCATTCTTTTCACAGGCTGTTTGAAGCGTGGGCTTTGGCGTACTAGTACAACTTCTTTCCTTTTTTTTGTATCTTTGGGAGTCACAACTGGCACATTCATAAAAACAACAATGATTAAATTACATGTAAGGTTATATGAAAATTACAGGAACCTAACAACATAAGAGTATAAACTTTTAACATGAACCTTAAATTAGTTAGTTATGAACCTTAAATTAGTTAGTTATGAACCTAACATCAAACAACCATGAACCTACAATAATTTTGTATTTTAATATGAACCCTATCAATTCAAATTATGAACCAATACAAGACCAACTATTAACCATATTTAAGAAATGAAACTTTAAATGACATATTTTGAACATAGAAATTGAACTATATGAACCTTTTTTCGAGGGAGTTTGTTTTTGTTTTTGGACAACGTCTTGTTTTTTTTTGCTCCTCCTTTCTTTCTTAGCTATTTCAAGAGCGGCCCCCTGTGTTTCAGCTGAATCAAAAAATATTGTTTTAGATTTTGGAACCAAAATGTTGACATCAATGAACAAATTAGTTATAAAATATGAACCTAGATAGGAAAAATCAAAGCCATAGTTTTTTTTATTACCTTCAACTGTCATTGTTCCATATGGAATTTGTATTTGATTTGAAATCTTTCCTTCCTTCTGAACTGGTTTCTCAATCTCCTTTCTTTTCTTTGTTTTCTCTACCTAGTTTTGATCACCTTGCATCATTGAATGAAAATCTAATGTGAACCCTAAACTAATTTTTTATGTGGTTTAGTGTTTGAACCTTAATATAAATCTAATGTGAACTTGAAAGCAATAACATTATGAACCTTGTTGCATTTGAGTTTGGTCTCTATCTTTCACTGGAGCAATTTTCTCTTATGTGTGGTCTTCTACAACTGGATCTATAAAATCGTATTCCGTAGAGAAAAAAAATCAGATATATGAACTTTGACACTATTGAATATGAACTTGAAAAACCAACTTAAAGAACCTTTTTGGGTGAGAGTTTGATTTTCCTCTTCATTCTCAACTCCCTTTGTTGGAGCACCATGGTCTTTTATTTGGTCCTCATCTAGTCCAACTGTTGTACCTTCAACTTGTAAATCTGAGACTTAAAATAGTGAACCCTAAGTAATCTTACGGTGAACGTTAAAGTTATGCAACATGAACCCTTTCAACCTTGAATTTACAACTTCACTAATGACAATATGAAACCAGTTTTTGTGAACTTTTCAAAACTGGTTTGTATGAACTCGAAAAATAGAACTCGACGAACCTTTTTGTGGTGGACAAGGGTGATTTTCCTCTTGGTCCTCTACGCTCTTTGATGGAGCACCATGGTTTTCTAGTTGTTGTTCATCTGCTCCATCTGTTGTGCCTTCAACTTGCAAATTTGAGACTTAAAACAGTGAACCCTAAGTACTCTTACGGTGAACGTTAAAGTTATGCAACATGAACCCTTTTAACCTTGAATTGACAACTTCACTAATAGAAATTGGAATTTAGAACTTGCATATCTTTTGAGAACTTTTCAAAACTAGTTTCTATGAACTCGAAAATAGAACTCGACGAACCTTTCTGTGGTGGACAAGGGTGATTTTCCTCTTGGTCCTCTACGCTCTTTGATGGAGTACCATGGTCTTGCTTGTTTTTGCTCGCATTTTCAACTATTTGCTCCTCCTCGTCTTCAACTTGCATATCTTTTGAGATGAACCCTATAATTTAGAACCCTAGATTTTTAGAATTCAGTGCTTTAAATGATGATTCACTATAGAAATTGGAGGATTTCGTACCTTCTTCTGTCCCTTTCTCCATGTATTTGCTTGTGAACTTCGTTAATGGAGAATTCGAAACTTCTCACTTTTTTCGCCTTTGAACTTTCGGAGATCGGAGGTTCGTGACGGTTTTCGACTGAAAATGTGAGAAATGGGGGGAGGAGTTCGTCTTTTGGGGTGAAGGGGTAGTAGCGACATTTGAGAGTAGAAAATAATGAAATTACCGCGCGTGCCATTGTAAATGAACGCGCCCCTTTTTTATTTTTCTTTCAAAATCGTCTCAATCCATCTACACCGTTAATACCTTCCATCTAACGGCGAAGATTTGCTCGCATTATTAACCCTATGATTTTATGCCACGAGAGCGCCCCTCATTGAATCTCTTAAAATCTTATCGTCATCATTTGTATTGCTTGAATAATTTATATTAGAAAATTATCTTATTATTTTTCATATTTGGGATATTTATTTAGTAAATGAGAAGAAAAAATAATCTTGAAACTGTAGGGATGTACACATATATTTAAAATAGAAACAATCATTTTTACGTAAAAATTCAAAATTTATTTTTATGTAATTATTTAATATAAATTGATCCTAAAATATAATTATTTAATATATATTGATCTTACAAAGTTATATGTATGTTAGATATTGTTTTATGAAATTATTTCATAGAAATTGATCTTAAAAATACAATTATTAAATAATTACTTAAGAAAATTAATCTAAATAATTATTTAAAAATACAAATTGAACTACTCATTAAGGAAATATAATTAGTGAATAAGAAGAAAAAGTAGCCATAAAATTTTAGGTATATATATGCATAGAAAAGAATACAAAAAATTTATTCCTTTTATGTAATTATTTAATCTAAATTTATTTTAAAATACAATTATTTGATATTGATTGATCTTAAAAAGTTACATAGAAATAAGCTAATTAAGAAAGATATAGTAATGATTTTATATATATTGATCTTAAAGAATTAATACCTTTTATAAAAATATAGTTTTGTAGATACTACAATTGGAAAAGGTAAGTATAATATGACAAATCAGGTAGAATTAAGTAATATTTGAAGATTTAAATGGACAAATTAGTAAATGTAAAAATTAATTAGCTTAGGTGGCATAGTTAGATGATTGACACATTAAGCTATACGACTTTAGTAATAGTATATAGAAATTCATTTCATTAATTAAAATCATTTTAATTCTTGCGCAATTAGAATTCCGTACGTCTTCGTATTTTTTTGCTCAAGTTCGTAGATTGTTCATCCTCCAAATCACATAATCGACAACTTAATTTAATGGCACAGAAACGTATAAACACAATTTTAAGCAACCTCGTCCGTCCATTTAAGAAACCCATACACTGTGACAAATATAAGTATTTAAACCGAAAACAATTTCTCTGATCTTGAGTGTATGTGCAACACACAAACGCACGTTTTATGTCTGTAGTACCAACATGAAAATTAGCACGAGTACAATGGTTATGATCCCGAGCTTCATGCTCTCCTTGCATCTTATCATGCCTGCTCCTCCTGAAAATATGATTTATCAATTTACAGGGAAAATTTATTGAATTTGCTAGTAATACGATCCGAGTTTTGCATTATATATATTGAATTCAAGACTGATCGGGAAAGTTCATTTATTGCATAAGAGTACCAGTATTACGGGTGTTGGTCGACGATGATGGCGGGGTGTGTACTTGACCTGAGGTTGATGGCGGCTCAGAAGTGATTGAAAGAGGCGGCGGTGGCGTGGCTGAGCTGGCGGGTGGAGGGGACCGTACATTAATATTAGATGTAAAATAGAAAATGCTTTCGGTGTCGTACATCACCTGACAACTTGGGGGAAAGGTATAGAGGAAGATAGGCCACTCCCCGCAGCACGTGCGCGTCGCATTGAACGCCGATAGAAGACACGACTCGCACTGCCTCTCGTTCAGGTCGGGGCTGCACTGCGCCAGAAAGTAGGCCGTTGTGAACGCCGACACCTTCTTCTCGGCCGTCGCTAAGTAAGAGCTAGAGGTGAGGCCCGTCCCATAGGCCGCCTCTTGTATGAGGCCGCTCACGGTCTCGTTCAACACCGCAGAGAAATCGTCGTCCGGGATGATCAGGTTGCTTAAACTGTACGATTTAAGGATACGCCGGACATCGTTGACCCCGTACATGGACTGGTTCATGTAGCGGAGGGTGCACTCTTGGTACCACACCACGACGGTCTTGGCGTTGGAGCAGTTGAGGGCCTTCTTGGAGGCGTCCTGGATGCATTGGCTGCAGAAATCCGAGCTCACGTCCCCACGGCAGTAGTACTGCCCGTACACGGTGCTTGCCCCCGAGCCGGCGCTGGTGTTGTAGAACGCCTCTAAGGAGGCATGATCCTCGAGTTCTGAGAGAACGGTTTTGAGGTTGTCCTCGTATGTACTGTTTGTTGTGTAGTTGCCATACTCTGCGTTTCTACAGAAGGCAACTCTGTAGGTGGGCGAAATAGGTTGGCAGGAGACATGGCTTGCAAGCAGGGTTGCTACCGAGATCACAAGAATAATCTGTGTAGCTCGGGACATGGTTTATTAATTGCCTAATTAAGGTGATTGATTAAATTACTACTACGTACGTACTGTACGTTGTGGGTGCTTAACCAATCAATCAGCTAGCTTGTGAATCAGACTTGAAGCTCTCAGTGTATTTATACATGTACACTAATAGTTGTTGGCATGCGGCGAATGCCTTTCTATAGTTAAAAGTCGTCGATAAACCATGTGATCGATCCGCATTCAAATGAAATGTGGACATGGTCTACACGTCTGTTCCGTTGAACTTCTAAATTGTCAATTTGACATGGATAGTCAACTAAAAACTAAAATAACTAACTAACATTGTGACAACAACAATTGTGTTCGGTTTATAGTAGATCGACAAGCATTCTCTTCTAATTTTAATTAATGGATATGCATGTGCAGTGTACACCGGGTCAAATCGGAACCGGAATTATGGAAAATGTAAAGCAAAATCTGTACCGGCCGAATGCATAGACGGACCTAAGTGGGAAAATTTATCTAGGTCTGAGTTTTGTATTTGTCCAACCCACTATTTTATATGGGTATTTAAAACTTTCAATATTTTAATCTATTTAGTTTTGTGTTTCTTTGTTTGAACGATCAAATTTCATATCCGTTTTCACTAGATTTTTCGTATGGTTTTAAATATCTATAACTATATATTAAAGTTGTCCCTTTTCGAGTCATCAGAACGTTTCTGACCCCACCTCAAATTTAAAAAATAATTTTTTATTTCTATTATTATAACTTATTTTTATTAAATTGTTTTTTAACTATTTTAATTTATTTCTAACATCAAAAAAATATCTATTCAATATAACTATATCTTTTGAAAGCTTCCTTATACAAGTATTTAAAATTAAAGATAAGATATTTTAAAATAAATATAAATTTTTTATCATAAATCTTTTGATGAACTTATTTATAGATATATGGTGATTTTATTTTATAAAAAATTAATGATAAATATTTATAATGTTTAAAATTAATAGAAATAGATAATAAAATATTTAATAGATTTATTAAAATATTTGATAATCACTAAATTTATGTACATGAAAAGTAATAAAATATGAAGAATATAATATTTGATTACAAAGTATATATTCTACGAGTAATAAATTACTTATATTAAAATTTATATTATATTTTAATTTAATAATATTCTATTT
Organism: Fallopia convolvulus; assembly: GCA_964016875.1. Classification (NCBI taxonomy): domain Eukaryota; kingdom Viridiplantae; phylum Streptophyta; class Magnoliopsida; order Caryophyllales; family Polygonaceae; genus Fallopia; species Fallopia convolvulus. The sequence goes on from OZ024732.1 coordinate 460,428, forward strand.
ATTATGTTTATGAAATATCGAAACGTAATCGTACATGGTACGATGGATAAAACTAGTTATTTTATTAAGAGTATGAAGCATATTTGTGGTCGTCGGTATGCGAGTACATAATTTCTTTTTATTCAAGATTACAACGTCATAGTGGAATCTCAAATTGACGTTATTTTAATAAAGAAATGCTTAACTTTCCATATATATGTTGATTATCGAAAACAATAAAAACTCAAACGAACTCACGATTGAACGGACAAATTGATTTAATACGCTGGACTCCATGCCTCACACCTTCACGTCGGCGACCCTGTTTATTTATGCCCCCACTTTAATTATTTTCTGCGTTAGTCCCTGCCAAAATATTTTTATTCTGATCGAATGGAATCGAGGATTTTAATTTGATAGAATATTATTATTTAATAATTAAATCTATCTAATTTTGAAGGCATGTACTCTATATACATTATCAATGGTCATTAACAACCCAAAGGGGAATTCATATATCTCTTATATGGTATCATGAGGAAACCCTAGCCAACCTTGGTCTCCGTCCTTCTGCCACCAACCCCACCTCTTTGTGCACCGACACTGGTCGCACCGCAAGCTGCCATCAACTGCCAACTGGTTTAGGAACACTCAGCTGTCTAGCCTCGACTTCTTCCTTCTCGCCTTCCTCTCTTGTCGGCCACCCATGTCGTAGCCGCCGCCCACCTCTTTACCGCCCCCGACATCTCTAGACCTTTTCAAAAAAGTCTTTCTCCTCTCCGGTTCCATCTATGATTGGTGAAGAGTCCCCAAAGGATCCTTCTTTAAAGGAATTCACTCGTCTAAAAAGTGACACGGCTGCCTCTTCAAGTTCACTCTGTCCTTGATGTACGTGTCTAACATCAAAAATCTCATAAATTTGATGCTTGATCACATAAAAACCAAGTAAAATTCTTGGGCAAAGACACTTTAAATTCACAACCCAGGCTCACCGTGTCATATACCACATTGATCCCAATATCCCGCAACCTATTGACATTGATGGCAAGCTATGGGATCAACTAGACGTTGCCAGCCTACAGTGGGTCTATACCACCATCTCTCAAGATCTCCTTCTTACAATTCTAGAGCCTAGATCCAATGTGATTGCTCCCTAGATAAGACTTCACAACATCTTTCCAGATAATAATGTATCTCGTGGTCTACCTGCAAAGCGAGTTTTGAAGATGTCACCTTGAGGCCTTCTCTTCTATCTCCTCTTTTGGTGAGACTCTCAAAGATTTGTCTACTCAACTTGCTAGTATTGATGCCAATGTGACCGAACGACAAATGGTCATTCATTTTATTGCTAGTCTTTCCAAGGAATTCGACATGTTAGTAAGCCCGATTCACCAATCTAACCCTCTCTTTGATTTCGCCAAAGCCCGATCCATGGTGTTACTTAAGGAGTCACGTAAGGAAAATCAGTAGTCTCTAGCCAATGTCTCCAAGGCAATTCGGAGAAGCTAGCGCCCTCAATAGAACATTCTGATTCAAGGGGTGGACCCGACTCAACATCTGGTCTTGGTCGGGGACGAGGCTATGGTCGTGGCTACAATAATGTTGTAGTTCTTTGTTAGCTCACTCCCTACGATTGGGTTCAAGTTTTTAGAATAACAATCAACCACAAGCATCTTGGGCTTTCTCTAACTGGAATCAACCTTCATGCCCGTACCTTTCAAATCTTGGTATTGGAATCCTTGTCATTGCATCACTACTCACCAACAATCTCCAATCGCAAGCCATGTTTTCTGATTTTGCTTATTGCGTTCCATCCCATCGTGACCTCTCTCACAATTTTAGCATCATGTCTCTTTGCTCCTTTGATAAATCCTGGTATATGGACAATAGAGCCTCGTCACACATGTCCAATAACCCAGGTATGCTCTCTTCTAATACTTCTATAAGTTCTTTTAATTTGGTTATCATTGATAATAAAAAAAGCGCATACCAACTATGGGTCTTGGAGTAACCCAATTTCCCACAAAAAGCCACCCCTTAGCCCGTAAGAACGTTCTCATTGCTCCTCACATAATTAAAAACCTTGTGTATATTCCAAGATTTACTAAAGATAAAAATGTTTCAGTTGAATTTGACCAATCTGGTTTTTCTATGAAAGGTCTTCAAACGGGCCATACTCACATAAGATGCAATAGCTCTAGCGAGCTCTACATTGTTACGTCCGTATCCTCCAAATGCGCTCTCATCTTTCTCGTCATGTCTTTTCAAACCTAGCATGATCGCTTCGCCCATCTAAACGATCTTGTTTCTAATTTTCTAAGAAGAAATTTTCTTTTTAGTTGGAATAAAAATAGTGGTTCTTGCCTCTGTCGTGCTTGTCAATTAGGAAAACACTCTAGATTACCTTTTTATTCTTCTCAAACTTCTATTGTTGCTCGTTTTTATATAATAACATAGTCATTTGTGGACATGTCCTATTAAGTTTAAAATTGAGAATAAACATAGATTATTAAGATAAAATAATCTACATTGCTCATTTGCCTTGACAATATTTCATAAATAGGTTTAATTTAAAAGAAAGAGATAAAATATGAAGAAAATAAAGCAAAAAAAGATATATTTTAAAAATATGGAAGAGATGAGATTTTTAAAAATAATAATTAATTTAATAATAATATATGTAATTGAGTATATTCATCTTTTAATATAAGAGACAGAAAGAAACAACTAAAATATTAAAAAGATTAAGCATATATATTTTATTGGCTTATAAGGAAAAAATTCAACCATTAGTTAAATTCTTTTAGTTAAGATATTATCTCCTACCAAAAATTATGATATTATCTAAATTTGGGAAATAAATAAACTTTACTTATGTGAAAACATTTGTCATGTGGAATATGAAGTGAAAAGAATAATTAATATAAATTTTGTATGGAGCAAGGATTAAATGACATGTGGCAAAATCCTATGTGGATTAATAATAGAACGACATATGGAAAAAGTTGATGTGACGCAACACGAAGGCTCCAAACCTTATTGCTTTTATATATATATAGTAGATTTGTTAGGGAAAAGTGCATTTAACTACCCTTTATTTTACACTTGTTGCAATTAACCACACTTTATATTTTTTTTTCTAGACTTAACCTCCCCTTATTTGTAAACAAGTGCATTTAACCGCCCATTTTGATGAAAAATTAATTTAGTATAAATTTGCATTCTAGATTAAATAGTTACTCAAATACTAAACCCCCCATTCTTGTTATTACTTGGCACACAAGTAAAGCATAAATACATGAGTCTCTATGGGTTCGACTGTTACTTACTGCTCTACTGAGTTTGCTTTGTTAAGGTTTCTTTGATAGGTATAACGATTGTGAAAATACCTCATCACCTATCATACGACAAGATGTCCCGAAATCAGTAAACATTGTGAGTCACTCTTACCCGACAGCTCTCAAAATAGCCTGATTTAGGATTATTTAGAATGTTCGGTACCCCATTAAGAGTCAGAGAGCCCAATTTCGACCCGATTACCGATGTACAACGCAACACCCAACGCTTGAGACCGACTAGCAAAATGCATAGCATTAGCATGCCCTTGGGACCGCTGACGAGTGTCACCAGCATATGTCGACCGGTAGTCTTGGCTAGAAGAAAAGGGTTGATCAATCGGGTCTCGGGTACCAGTGCACTAGTCGGGGTAGCCGATTACTTGAAAACAACGGCCCATTTAATGGCCAAGCTTGCGACACTTCGAGCAATAAGGTCGATCCGATATGGGGGACCGATCGTCCTCCTTGGGATCAGACCGTTGATCGTCACCATTGGAATCAGATTGTCGATCGTCCCAGCGTTCAAGCTGATCCGATTTTTTGGGACGCCTATCATCCCATCCATGCAATTGATCTCATCGGTCAAATTTAGATGTGCGTCGAGTACCCTACACAATAAAAGCACCACCTTCAGGTTTTTGATCATGAGAGGAAACCATTTGTTGTTGGCGTTCTTCCTAAATAACCATAGCGTACACACAATTCAGACGAGGGAGAAGGTCTTGCGCCAGAGCATGAGAGAGAACGATGGATAAGGAATCGTCCAAGTCCATCCGGAAGTGGTGGACGCGGTGTTCATCGCCATCTTTTCCCTCCCGAGTAGACCACACACCGGTACACTTGCCACAAGTACATATTCGTGATTGAGTGCAATTAGCTATTTCATCCCATGTTTTTTTCAAATCATCATAGTAGATCAAGATATCACATCCGTTTTGAATGCATCACGCCAGATCGGAACGGAGTACGTTGATTCACCCAAGGACCATTTCCATTGGAGAACCTCTGTTTGATGTCGTCCTGGAGTTCCTTAGCCGTATCAAAATATGTTATTGTAGAGCAGATAGAATCATCAATAGATTGAACAATCCAGGCAATCCGATTAGCATACAATTAACATTGCACCAATCGTCCATCAGACCGAGATCATCAGGTTGTTGAATAGTGTCATTAATAAATCCGAACTTGCATTTAGTACATATGGCATTACACAGATTTCCCATTCCTAGTAGTTATTGTCTTTCAGAACGAACAAATTTTCATCTCGGGTTGGTTAGAGGGATGAAGATAATAAGGAGAAGAGACGGGTTACGAGCCAGAGGATGACCCATCTTTGTCCTTTTCTTCCAATGTGGTACTGGGAACAAATTGAAGAAATTGAACGTGAGAGAGGAACATCGAAACCGATGCCAAAATCTAAGAGCGACGATTCTTGGTGATTTGTGAAAAGTCAGCAATCCTTTTGGTGTAAGTTATGAATGTATAAGTGTGAGAATTACTAAGGGTATCGCTTCGGCATAGGGTGTGCGGGAGGCATGGCCTACTGATCGGCCCTAAAGTATTTCTAAGGGTTGAAAGAGGAAATGGAATCATAGGAGGCTAGGCGAGGCACTCGGCGTTGGCCTAGAGACATCGGCGCCCATGGGCGTGCCCTTGCTCGATCGGTAAAGCGAAACGTGGGTCTCGGCATGTGACTGGGCCAAGGCACGAGGGTGTGCAGAACCTCGTGTGTGCCAAGCATCGAGCATAGGCATTGTGCGCTATGACACTTGAGCTCGTGCACCGAGGGCTGAGGCATGGGCGCTGGTCTAAAGCGGCGTGGTAGCAATGGTGCGCCTACGCGGGCAAACCCTAGGCGCGCCTTAGGCATTGATTTGCCATGTTTTGTATGTTTAACCAATTTTGTATTATTGATTGGTTATTTATTATTCCAATAGTGATAAATGAAGCTCTAAGACTTTGTGGCAAATTTTGAGAGCTAGCCAAAGCTTGGAACACCTAGAACAAGCTAGATTAAGTTATGAGCTGGTTTTTGGTTTTTAGCTCGGTTTGAGCTCAAGCGTTGACCTTTTGGCTTTGCGGTAGCTTCACTAAGTTTTATATAAATGTTATATGCATTTTATATTTAGGGAGTGATGGCTATCTAAGCTAGCTCGGAGCGAGCTTTACCCATGGTGTTGGGTCGCATGCATATTGGGCCATTTTGGGCCTTGTCTTTTGTGTTTTCGATAAGGATTGATTTGAATTTCAAAAGTTTGTTAAGGGAAGTTATAAAAGTTGGTTGAAAAAAACTCCCTTGTTTTCCTCAATTTTCTCAACTAATTAACTACCTTTTTCTCTTTCTATAACCACCACCCCTCTTAGCCTATAAATAGGGGTGGACGTTTCTCATGATGGAATGTTCGAGACTTGTGTAAAATTCACAAGATTGTATTTTGAGGCTTTCCAAATCAAATTACAAACACTTATTCAAGAACAAGGTGCATATATATGCAATGATGATACATTCTTGCCACATGTTCATTGTATAGGAATGTTTATCTCACAACGTTATTGTGGTTGCACCCTTGGAATTAATAGGGGCAATAAACGTTGATGGAAAACTAGATCTCATCCAGTGACTCGTTGCCTTTATCAAGTCACGTTTTGTTTATGCTTAAAGTTTACTTTTATTCTAACATAAACTAACTATTCGCCGGTGATTACCCTTGTGGTCTACACCCAACGAGATTACCTTCGGGTCTACTCATGAGATTACCCTTAGGGGTCTACTCAAACTGTCTTGACTACTGATGAAACCCGAAATATCGACTCGCTAGAAGACACGGAACGAGGTTATTATATTCGAAAGTGCAAACACTTGCTTCTTTATTTATGATTTTCTTTACAGCGAGGTTACAAGCCGACGAGGCCAACAAGCAATTGGGAATTACACCTTAGACCTCCTACGATTTTTCGAGATCTCGAGCTAACAATATTCGAGATCTCCTATTTGCTAAGAGATTCTATCACCTAAGTGTAGCGTGATTGATCTTGAGACGAGGTGGACTCTGCGAGTGTGGTGTAGAGTCTTGTGAGATTGTGTAGCTAGGTCTTTAGTGTGAACGGGATCTCTGTGTGACTTGAAGTCTTTTTGTGGACTCTACTTGTCTGTAGCGAAGTCTTTTGACGATGTTTCTATCATGTCGATCTTCAACGAGCAAGATAGTTCTTGAGTTCAAGATGTTTTTCGAACCCTTCGTGTTACGAGGTTCATCTCTATTTATAGAGGATTGGGGAGTTGAGTTTTGGCCAGGAACCGATGTGGGACGTTCGAGATTAGGAGCTTCTGATTGGTCCGAGGGTGAGGCAGTTGGTGATTGGCCTAGGGAGAGGCATCCATGAGTAGTTCATTTTGGGCGGGCGTTTGTGGAGTCGGTTACGAGGTCTAGGCCTCGTTCCGAGGTCTCAAGGGACCTCGCGGGGATAGGAACTTTGCTTAAAATAAATGAGGGGTACGGAGGAGGGATCCGAAATTATCATTGGGAATCACGTCGGGTCCGTTTGTTCTTTGTATCCCAGGCCCATTTCTTCCTTTACTATTTTGGACATCATCACAACCCCATGGCCTGGGGATCTCGCCCCGAGGGCCGCATCGCATAAGTCCCCTTGGGTCGCGGGGTACGAGGTTTTGGGAGGCCTTTTGCGGGGTGTGAGGTTCTCGAGGTTGGGGCACGTATTATGCGAGGTTTTCTCCTCGCGAAGCTCCGTACTTGGGCTCTCTCTTTGTTTGTTCGCGTGGGTGAAGATTCTTGGGCCCGCTCCCCGTGTCCTGCTTAATGGGCTGTCTAGGTGGGATGGGCCCAATAAGCCTTTCGGAAGCGGGGGACGCCCAAGCATGTTCTTTATAAGGGCGTACTTCACACGCTTCCTCTTTATCTTCCTCTTTCAGCATTTCCGCTTTCTCTCTCTCCGCCCTTTCGGTTTCCTGCGAAACTGTTTTCTCAGACAGTTTCCGACGAGCCTTCGTTATTTTTCCAATTGCGCCACCGCTTTTCCTACGTCGGTTTTGAACAAGTAAGTTCTCGACCCTCTTCTTCTCGTCTTTTGGTGCTCGCTGCCTTTGATTTTTCGCCGTTTTGCTTTTTGTTCCGCGTTTTGGAAGGGCGACGGTGTGTCGCCTGGTGTTTCACTCTAGTGTCATGGTGGCGAAACGGCGGTGGTGGAGTCGCGTGTGTCTTTGCGCGTCGACTCTGCCATTTTTCTTTGTTGTTTTCTCTTTTTCTGTTTTATTCTGTGCCATGGTAGTCGGTGGTTTGTTTTTTCGGTTTTTCTTCGTCATCGTTGTGGTGGCGACTCGGTGGTGGTGGTGGCTCTTGTCTTGGCGCGGTACCCTTACCACCTTCTTTGCTTTCTTCTTTTGTCGTTTCTTGCTTTAGTTTGGTTTTTGACGTCTTCTCTCGGCGCTACGGCGGCGAGACAGTGGTGAGACGATGGTGAGACGGTGGGGCAAGGGTGGCGACCGCCATGCCTTCGCACCCTTCGTGTGCTGGTCGACGGTTGAGTACCTGCTTTTTTCGCCAATTTTTTGAATTTTGAGGCCCTTGGGAGCCCAAACGTCATGATGTTCGACTAACGGGACGTTGGGCTTCGACCGCTGGCCTCCACCGCTGGTTGGCCTTCTTGTTTCTCTTTCCTCCTTTTTGGCGCTTCAAATTCTCCTTCGTCGTCCTATCTTGTTAGAGTAGCCTCTAAGGTGCCACGTGGCTCTTCATCCCTTATGACCTCGATTTATCTTTCCTCTGGTTGTTGTTATGACCTCGCGTTCTTTTCCTTTTTGTTGTCACGACCTCACGTTCTTTTTCCTTCGGGGTTACGACCTCGCGTTTTCTTCCCTTTTGTCTTCCTGACTTCGCGTTCTTTTCCCATCGTGGTTATGACCTCGCATTGTTTTTCCTTGGTTATTCTGCCTGATGTCTCAACACTTTTTTTCTTTTCCAGGTGTTAGCCTTCCGCGGCCTGGACGTCGTTCTTTTCATGCCTAGGAGAGCTTTTGGGAGCCCCCCACCAGGCTTTGCTTTCAAAGTTCAAGAGGGTTTTTACGAGGAGGTTTCTGAGTCTTTAGGAAGCGTAGAACCCAGCGATTCTTAGAACCCGAAATCTCCTTCGCTGATTTTTAGCGACCCTTCTTCAAGTGACTCCGAGGTTTCCATCAATTCTCGCTTCTCCCGACTTCGTGCGTCATCAGGTGTTGAAATGGATTCGTCCTCCACCCCCGATGAGGTTGTTGTTGAGGTTGTGGTGAGGTCAAGTGTGGAAATGGCCTCGGCTTCCACCCCTATGTGCCCGCGAGCTTTTCTGCGGCGTATATTACCGACGTCGTGTCTTGCGTTCCGCCTGTCCTTGAAGAACGGATTCCCATGACCCCGGGTTCTCGCGAGGCTTATCTGTCCGAGGGGGTGGTCACCGAACTAAAGCATAAAGACCTCGTAAAGATTGTAAAGGACTTTGCTTGGCCCGAGGGAGTTGAGTTAGCGCTTCCCGAAGAGGGGGGCCGCCCCTTGGCGCCCTAGGAAAGGTGCGTGGTCTTGCACCTCTTCAGTCTCCAGGCGGATTTCAGGTTACCTCTGGCCCAGAATATTGTCGACTATTTGTGGGCCATGCAGATCTGCCCCGCACAGTTGTTCCCGAACGCTTGGCGACTGTTGTGTGCCTACACGATTCGCAATCGTGAACTTGGGGATGGGCCGAATCGGGATAACCTATCGGCTCTATTCCTGGCAAGGAGGGAACCTCGGTCCTTCCTTATCAATCTTAGCACGCCGAACATCAAACTCACCACGGCCCCTTCGAACGTCGGGCCGTGGAAGCCGAAATGGTTCTTGGTTCGAGACTCCACCGGGCGATACCTCAACTTTCCCGTGGTACCGGGTACCTTTGTCCGGTGCGTGTGTCCGCATACGGTTGTCGAGCTTAAGGCACTCAAGGCTCAATACGCTACAGCGAGCCAGGCACAGTACCAGGAGTACCTTTCTTAGGACCGGCTTGAGCGGGCGGGCCTGAGTCTCAGCCTCCTCCCTAGCGAGGGCAAAGAGGGTATTCAATTCCTTTCCTGATTTGTTTTCTTTTTGTTGTTGGGTAGCGAGGTCATAAACCTTGTCGGCCTATTTTGTTTTATCGTTGTCTTCTAGGCCACGAGGTTATAAACCTCGTTAATTCGTTTTGTTTCTTTCTTACTTAACTTACTTTTCATGCTTTTTCTCCTTTGACAGTGGACCTATTTGGCGCTCTTACCACGAAGTGGCAGGGCAAAAGGCCTGTGACTTCTTCCTCCAACGATCCGAGAACCCGAAGCCAACAGGGGATAGTTATAAAGGAGCCGACCTCGCACGCGAGGCCGCCCACCTCACAACCCAAGTCGATACCCCCGGTGCCTAAAACGTCCAAGGAGAAAACCGCCGAGGGGGCCCCGCCGAAGGGGGACGTCGCGAGGACGTCTGGGGAGAAAACCACCGAGGGGGCCCCGCTGAAGGGGGATGTTGCGAGGACGTTTGGGGAGAAAACCTCCGAGGTGCTCCCGCCCAAGGGGGACGTCGCAAAGACGTCGTCCCATACTTCTCGGGGGTCCGGCGACAAAGCCGAGCATAAGAGGAAGGAGGAGGAGTCCCCTCGGGGGGAGAAAAGGAAGAAACAACGGGGGGACAACCAACAAGGTTCTTCAGGGAAGGATGTCATCCCTTACTTTGACTTTGAGGGACTAGTTCTTGACCCCGCTGGTCCTTCGCCCGACAAGTTTCATTGCCCCGGCTCGATTAGGGGTGCCCCGGTGAAGTGGGGCCGGGAGGAGTGCAAGGAGGAGGTCGCGTGGGCCAACAACCTCATAGATGCGGCCCTTGACGACGAGGCCGCTAGGTATTCGGCCATGGTATGTTCCGTTTCTATGAACGTTGTTTCTTCTCTGGGTTCCGTGTTCTCCTCCTTATTTCTCCTCTTTTTTTTTAATTTAATTATTTTCATGAACTTTGCAGCATACCTTCTTCGACAATTACAACCGCAGTCGCATCAACCTCGCCCATGCGAGGATGGAAAAGATGGAGGCGGCGCTTAAAGCCCGCGTGGAGGAATGTGAGAAGCAAGCAAGGGAGCTTGCTGTGGCTGAGAGGCGGGTTAGAGCCGCGGAGGTTGCAGTGAGGGACGAGGCTAAGGAGACTGCGAAGGCGAAGGAGGGGGAGGCGAAGGCAAGGGAGGGGGAGGCCAAGGCAAGGGAGGTAGAGGGCAAGGCGAGGTCGGTGGCCGAGGCTTTGCAGAGCGAGAATGAGGAGCTTCGGGGTAAGCTCTTCGCTGAGCATAAATTCTTCAAGGAGAAAGAGGTGGAGCTCTCGAAGGCTGAGGATGAGATTACCAACCTCCGACATCGTGTCGTTGAGCTCAACGAGGAGGTTGAGGCTGCGGGTCCCAAGTACGTGGACTCGGAGGAGTACAAGGCGAAGATGGTGGAGAGCGTGAGGAAGATGTTCCACCAGGCCGTTCGCATGGGAGTTAAGAAGGCGGTGGCCAAGTATAGGCACATCGATCCTCGTCTTGTCTTCTTCAACCCCAACTACGAGGAGACTATGGAGGAGGAGACCGGGGAGGAGCCCGAGGGAGAATGTGAGTTCTTCCTTAACACGGACGGAACCGTGGCAAGCGAGGCGCCTCCCGTGGTGGACCTCGTCCAGGAAGACCCGGAGGTCGTTGTTACAGGCCCTCCCACCCTGCTCCCAGCGGCTCTCAACGCACCCGTCGACTGTAATGATTTTTTTGTTTCTCTGAAGGTCCTGCGGGGTTTGTAACTTGAACATCCTAGCCGTCGTGGCCTTTGTTTTATGTGCACATCGGCCCTTGTGGCGTTGGTTTTATGTTTCCTTTCTTATCTAATGGACTGTTTGCATGTTTTTGGATTGTTTGCATGTTTTTGTGTTTCTTGCTTTGATTTGCTTGTATCCGTTTATCCACACCCATCCAACCCCATGGGTTGGGTGTCACAGCTATTGTGACACCCGGGCCACATCGAGTGTTTACTTCCACACCGAGAATATGCCGAGATTACGAGCCTCACTTGGAACTCGCACATTGATTATTATGAAGGTGTCGTGGGCTTCATTCAGATCTTGTATGAACTAATCGAGACTTTCCAACCACAAGCGGGGAGCGAGGGGTGGACTAACTTTCAAACGAGATTCTCCAACCCCAAGCGGGAAGCGAGGGGTGGACCAAACGAGATTCCAACCCCAAGCGGGAAACGAGCTGTGGACTAACTTTCAAACGAGATTCTCCAACCCCAAGTGGGAAGTGAGGGGTGGACCCAACGAGATTCTCCAACCCCAAGCGGGAAGCGAGGGGTGGACCCAACGAGATTCTCCAACCCCAAGCGGGAAGTGAGGGGTGAAACAAACGAGATTCTCCAACCCCAAGCGGGAAGCGAGGGGTGGACCAAACGAGATTCTCCAACCCCAAGCGGGAAGTGAGGGGTGGACCAAACGAGATTCTCCGACCCCAAGCGGGAAGCGAGGGGTGGACTCAACGAGATTCTCCAACCCCAAGCGGCAAGCGAGGGGTGGACCCAACGGGATTTCCGCTTTTGAGAGAGTTTTTGAAAAGCCTGCAATCCTTTATTCATAAAAGCTTTTAAGGAACAACGAGGTTTAGAGAGTTTACACGTAATATTTTTTGAGCCGCGCGACGTTCCATGTTTTGCTTAGGGTACGTCCCTTGCTATCTTTGAGTTTAAAAGCTCCGGGTGCGACCTCCTCCCCGAGGAGATATGGGCCCTCCCAGTTAGGGTCCAAGTTGCCACCTACGGTACGTCTCAGAACCAGGTTTCCCGTGGCCAAGAGACGATGTCTGACTTTCTTGTCGTGATACACATCCACGCGACGCTTGTACTCTCTGGAGCGTAGGTCTGCCACCTCGCGCAACTCGTCTCGGAATTGTAGCTCGACCTTGAGGTTGGACTCGTTCTCTTTCTCGTCGTAGTTGAACACTCTCGCCGATGGGATTAGAGTTTCTACAAGGACCAGTGCATCTGCCCCGTAAGTTAGAGCGAAGGGTGTTTCGCCTGTTACGCGACGCGCGGTTGTGCGATATGTCCAGCGGACGAGTGGAAGTAGTTTTGCCCAGCGGCCCGACGCCAGGCCTAGGTGCTTCTTTAGGTCGGTCAGGATGTGGGCGTTGACATTTTCTACCTGGCCGTTGGACTGGGGATGGGCCACAGAGGAGAATTTGAGGGCTATGCCTAGTTTGGAACAGAATGTTCGAGTCTCTTCGCAGTCGAACTGGGGGCCGTGATCGATCATGATGGTCATGGGAACGCCAAAACGACAAACGAGGTTCTTCCATAGGAAGTCGCAGACCTTTGCCCTAGTTATTTTTTCCATAGGTTGCGCCTCGATCCACTTCGTGAAGTAATCGACAATGACCAAGATGTACTGCACTTGGCCAGCCGCTTTGGGGAAAGGGCTGAGGATGTCCATCCCCCACATCGCGAACGGGTAAGGTGCGTTGATGGAGTGGAGGCGGGAGGTTGGGGTATGCTGGAAGTTGCCATGTTTCTGTGATGCGTCCCTCGTATGGGATGCCTCGGATCGATCGGTGGCTTGAGTAGTAGGTCTCGAATTCGGCGTAGCGGAAGGCTTGATTAATTGATTGAGGTACGAACAAAGGCAAGAACACGAGATCTTTGAGAATTATGAGTGGCGGCGCAAGCACAAGGATAAAATAAGGAGCAATCCTCAACTTTATTAAACCCTAAATGTGCGCTGATTAATAACATAGGCCTAATATCCTTTATATAGAGAGGCGGCTGCATAAACCTAGAAAAAACCCTAAAACGGAGGCGGCGCGCCTAGGGCTAGCGTGCAAGCTAGAGTCCCAACGGCGCGATCCAAATGTGTTCGGCGCAAGGCCCAAAAATAAGCTTCTAAATGCATAAAACTATCAATAGCAATGTTCTATAATGGAAAGTATGCAAAAAACTACTAAAATGGATAGGTCGTCCGTGACCGTGCCGGGAGTGTCATGACAAGGCTGTCGCGACGCTGACAAGGCTGGGACTCGTTGCTGGCGAGGTCATGGCACGACGCAGGGCGCTGGCGCGGACGCTGGCGAGGGCGCTGGCACGAAGGTCTCGTGAACCTCAAATGGCGATCCATGGCACGGTGCAAGGCTCGGGTCTGACGATGGCAAGGGGTTGGAGGTTATCCCTGTTGGACCGAGTTGAGGTTCCTCGACGCCGAGGACGCATAAGGCTATGTCTTTCGGCACGGGGAGGGGCGCGACGTGGCCTGCGGAGAGGCGCGCCACGAGAGATCGTGTTGCGGCTTGGATTGCTCGAGTCCTGGCACGAGTGATGGGGCCATCCGAGCGAAGAGTGAATGCCTTGTCCTCTTGCCTAACATCCATGACGGGGGTTGCATCACCCTCCCCCACTTGGTTGGGAAACGTCCCCGTTTCCTAATAAGCGGGTGCAACGTAGGGGGAGAGCTCGGCGACATTAAAGGTGGAGTGCACCGAATACTTGCCATCGAGGTCGAGCTTGTAGGCGTTGTCTCCGATGCGCTCCAAGACTTGAAAAGGTCCATCGCCACGTTGGTGAAGTTTAGTCTTCCTCGAATCCGGAAACCTGTCCTTTCGTAGATGGAGCCAGACGAGATCCTCGGGGTTGAAAAACATGCGCTTCCGACCCTTGTTGTGCTGCGCCTCGTACTGAGTGGCCCGACGCTCCAATTGATCTCGATTCCGCTCATGCAAGTTGCGGATGGCGTCGGCGCGGTTCGAGGCGTCGATGTGCTCGCCGTTCTTCAATGGCCGAGGGGTAAGATCCATGGAAGAGTGGGGGTTGAGACCGTAGACAATCTCGAACGGCGTCATCTTGGTAGCCGAGTGTTTGGACCTGTTGTAAGCAAACTCAACAAATGGTATTAGATCCTCCCACCGGCGTGGGTTATTTTTTAGCACCGTCCAAAAAAGGGTGCCCAGGGTCCGATTGGTCACCTTAGTCTGACCATCGGTTTGGGGATGATACGAAGTTGAAAAGAGTAATTGTGTACCTAGCTTGCCCCAAAGCGTTCTCCAAAAATGGCTACAAAATTTCGTGTCTCGATCACTAAAAATTTCTTGTCTACAAAATTTCGTGTCTCCAAAAATGGCTACAAAATGGCCATATAATTTCACGACATGCTCAAAGAACAAGTTTGCGATTTCTGTCGCATTGTTGTTCCCTTTGCATGGCACGAAGTGAGCCAGCTTGGAGAAGCGGTCCACGATTACGAAGATCGAATCTTTACCGCGCCTAGACATCGGAAGACCCGTGATAAAATCCATAGAGAGATCTTCCCACGGAGTATCCGATATTGGCAACGGCGTGTAAAGGCCATGAGGTTGGAATCTCGATTTAGCAGTTTGGCACGGAACACAACCCCGGCAATACTTGTGAACGTCCGAAGCCATGTGTGGCCAAAAGAAGTGTTCACGAAGTGCTGCTAGGGTTTTGGCTATGCCAAAGTGGCCTCGACCATCATGAGCTTCTTTGAGCAATAGATGTCTCACAGACGAGGCCGGAATGCAAAGCTTCCCAGCTCGATAGAGATATCCATTGTCCAAAAAGAATGTCTCATGGATTCGACTTTACTAAAGGTTCTCCATGATCGGTTTAAAATACGGTTCATGCAAATACAACTCCTTAATCAAGGAGAACCCTAGCAAATTGGCCTGAAGTTGTGTTAAGAGGACATACCTGCGTGACAGAGCGTCTGCCACGACATTCTCTTTCCCTTTCTTGTGGGCTATGATATACGGAAAAGTTTCCATAAACTCCACCCACCGAGCATGGTGCCTGTTTAGAGTCGTTTGACTCCGAAGATAAGCAAGGGCCGCATGGTCCGTGTGAATAACGAACTCACTTGGCCATAAATAGTACTGCCATGTCTTAAGAACCCGAATTAGTGCGTACAACTCTTTGTCATACGTCGGGTAATTGAGAGTTTCCCCCGTTAATTTCTCACTAAAATATTCAATGGGGCATCTCTCTTGAAGGAGTACGCCGCCTACGCCATAGTCGGAGGTGTCGCACTCGATCTCAAAGCGCTTAGTGAAGTCTAGCAATTGCAAGACCGGAGCGCAACATAATGCATCTCTTAAGGCCTGAAAGGCGGCCTCATGGATCGACATCCACTTGATTGTGGTTGCCTTCTTGGTAAGGTTGTGGAGTGGCCCGGCGATGGAACTAAAGTCCTTGACGAATCGCCTATAGAACCCTGGGAGCCCTAAGAAGGATCAAACCATCGTCGGGGTCATAGGGGTGGGCCACTCTCTGATGTCGCGGATCTTGTCGTCATCCACTTTCAGCCCATCCTTGGACACGACGAACCCAAGAAAATTCGTCGTGTCCGTGAAAAACGAACACTTGTCCAAGTTTACAAACAAAGAATGTTCGCGAAGGCATTCTAACACCAACCTAAGGTGCCTCGCGTGAGAGTCTAAGTCCTTAGAAAAAACCAAGATGTCGTCAAAATAGACAACAACAAAACGTCCTAGAAATTTACGAAAAACAAAATTCATTAACCGCATAAAAGTACTAGGGGCGTTTGTCAAGCCGAAAGGCATGACAAGCCATTCGTACAAACCATACTTGGTTTTAAATGCGGTCTTTCACTCGTCGCCTTCATGCATCCGGATTTGGTGGTATCCGCCCCGGAGATCGATCTTGGAAAACAAGGGGGCGCCGTGGAGCTCATCTAGCATATCATCGAGCCTCGGAATTGGATGCATGTACTTCACCGTGATTTGATTAATGGCTTAGAAGTCGACGCACATACGCCACGAACCATCTTTCTTCGGCACGAGGATGACCGGCACCGCGCAAGGGCTCAAGGACTCGCGAACGAATACCTTGTCCAACAAGTCTTGAACTTGGCGTTGAAGCTCCTCGGTTTCCTTCGGGGAAGTTCTATAGGCGGTGCGATTTGGAAGGGAAGCGCCTGCCACGAGGTCGATCTTATGCTCGATTCCCCGAATCGGCGGCAAGCCCTTCGGAAGCTCATCCGGCAAGATATCTTCGAACTCCTTCAAAATAGAGAAAATAGAAGAAGGGAGTGAAGAATCCTCGGATTTATTAATTGAAAGAAGGGGAACAAGAATGAAACAAGAAAGACTCCCCTGAATCGACTTCTCGATGTCTCGACGCCTGGCTAAGAGGAGGCGTTCCTGGCATGTGCCTAGCAAGGGTGGCTCGGCGTCGGTGCTCGTCCGATCAGCTTCTGGGGCGATTTTTGGATATGATGTATCCCCTGGATTTTGAGGAAGAACGCCCCTGGAACCGCCATGAAACTCGTCCTGTAGCTCTTGGAATCCAAGTTTTCGTGCAGCGACGGCGTGTTGTGCGACGCCAAGGTGTGCGTTCGGCGGTCCTTTGCTCAGATTGGTTTCCCCTGGGCGTTTTTTGTTCAGATCTGGAGGAAATTCATTTTTGAGTTGTTTGGAACTTGGAACGCCGAGGGAATCATCCGAAATCTGTTTGAGTCCTTGTTTGTCAAAATCTGCAGCGTTCGGCGCGTTGCCGAGTCCTCTCGACGCAAACTGTCGGCCCGGCTCCAGCTTCTGTCGGCGTTTTTCATCTTGATCATCAAGGGACCTGTTTTTAGAAGGATTGGCACCAGGAACGCCTATAGAATTTGCAGTTTTGCTCTCGGACGCCGCTGGCGTCGTGTTTGGCGCGTCGGTGCCGCTGTCGCTAGCTTTTTGTCGTTGCCTTTCGGCTTCATCCTGTAGAGCTTCACTAGGTGACATAGGTAAGAGGGTCACGCGCTTCTCGTGAAGCACGCGACGATCGTATTGCCTTGGGCGCCCCAACAAGAGGTGTGTGGCGTCCATTGGCGTTACGTCACATAAAATTGAATCCGAGTATTGACCAATCGAAAAGCTGAAGATTACCTACTTGTTGACCCAATCTCCTCCATCATTGGATATCCATTGAAGCTTGAATGGTTGAGGATGTGGTGTGGTCGGCAATTTGAAGTGATCAACAACCTTCTTTGAAATAAAATTTGCACATCTTCCGGAATCAATAATAACACTCAACGAGACATTGTTGCCCAAACAACAGGTGTGAAAACGTTGCTCGCGTTGATCCGTTCTTGGTGCCTCTCGGACGCTCAGGGCACGCCGAGTTACCAATCCCAGCTTGGCCACGCCGAGGGCTTCCGATGGATCACACTCTAGCTCTGCGGCATCGATCTCTTGCATCTCAACTTCCTCTTCCTCCTCGTTGTCATACGGCTTTCCTTGAGTTGTAAATAAAACTTTCTTGGCATTCGGACAGTTTCGTTGCATATGGCCACGTCCTCCGCATTTGTAGCACGCCATGTCGCGTGCTCGATCGACACTTGGCTCGACGGTGCGCGGCGCGGCTGGCGTCTTGGCAGGCGTGGCTTCGGTTTTGGGTTTGGAACCTGTCGAAGCACTTGGCAAAGAAGTAGCAAACCGATTAGTAGACAAACCGGATTGACTAGAATTAGGAACGTACCTTGAATTTGACCAACCCGACTTGGTTCGCATCTCTTGTTTATGGATTTGCATTGCGGTGTGAACCAAGTTGTTGATGTCCTTAATTGGAAGGATCTCCAATCAATCTTGAATGGATTGCCTCAAGCCCGAGATGAACCTTGTCTTCATTACGGAGGGCGACACACTCATTCTCGCTTTGAAGAACATGTCTTCGAGCTTGGCAAAATACTCTTCCGACGTCATTGTTCCTTGCTTGATGCACATGATTTCAATGTGCGTCTTATCTTTGTAATCAGCCGGAATATATCTCTTCTTCAAGATGTAGACGAGTTGATGCCACTCGCGGATTAGGGGTTTGCCTTGGCGAATCCGTTCGGACTCGAATCGGTTCCACGAAGTCCTAGCGGCACCAACGAAGTGAAGTGTTACAACCTCCGTGCCCTGTAACCACTCGAGAAACGCATCAGGATCATAAAAACCGGAAAAGGTTTCGAATTTTACCTTGACATCTCGGCGTTGTTGGCGTGGATCCCGTGCATCGCGGTGATCGCGATCGCGCCGAGGGCTGGGACGCCGAGGCGAGTAAGCGCGCCTGTCGCGCCGCTGTCGAGGCGGTCCTCGATGTGGATCTTCATCCCCGTCATCCGGATCATCTCCATAGTTAGGCCTCCGAGGACGCCGTGCGTCGCGATCCCTGCCGCGCCGTCCATGCGCGCCATGCTTGCGACCCGATCCGTAGACTCGATCGTACTCGGTGCGATGCTTGGCAAGGCGTGGCGGTGGGATCCAATCCGAAGGCCGGTTGTCAAGTTCTTTCGGATCCTGCACATTGGGATGCTCAAAAGAGGACTCATTAGAATAATCCGAAAACTCATCATAATCATTTTCAAACTCCGAAAACGGACTCTGAGAACTTTGATGCCCGAGGTAGTCCTCAACTCGATATGCGTCGGCATCGTAATACTTGGCCCCGTGCTTCCGCTTTGGGGTTTCGTACACATATGCCGACGACTTGTTTTTTTTCTTCTTCTTTGGATCCCCACTCGTGTGTCGACGTCTATACTCATCGGAGTTGTACTCCTCATTGGAATATACGTCGTACACTTGTGTGTCCCGATAATCTCGCGCCATTTGATAGCGATCCGCGGTCCGGGGACCACCATCGTGCCTATCATGTTGGCGACTTTCTTTGATTGACTCCATGCGTTGCATGGTGCTGAATTGCGAAGAAGGTTGGGCGTGCTTCTTTCCCTTAGCGTTGGCACGAGCAATGTCGTCCGCGGACACGCCGGGCACGCCGTGGATCTCCGA
Source organism: Fallopia convolvulus (assembly GCA_964016875.1). NCBI lineage: Eukaryota > Viridiplantae > Streptophyta > Magnoliopsida > Caryophyllales > Polygonaceae > Fallopia > Fallopia convolvulus. The sequence goes on from OZ024732.1 coordinate 479,576, forward strand.
AGCGAGGCCATGCGTCGGCGGCACGGTGTGCTTGGACTGCGTTTGGCTCGCGGCCAAGAGGCGCTCGAGCTCTTCAATTCGCACCACGGCTTTGGGGTTCCAAGCATCTCGATTCTGGTTTGGATTGTGGCCCTCGGGTGGATTGTTGTTACCACCGTCTCCCGAGTCCGAAATAGTACCTATAGTCACACCAGTCATCGAAGCAGTAAGAAGTTCACAAGCAAAAAAACAACGAGTTACAGTTCGCTAAGGTCAAGCCGACCCTTGTGTTCAAACCACACGTTAAAGGATTGGCAAGGCTAAAGGTCACTCAAACTCGATCAATGATATGGATCCGAAAATTACGATGCAAGCAAGCAAGACAAAGGCAAGTTCGAAACCAAAATCACAAGAGCAAACAAGTATGTGAATGAAAGTTGCGAGAATGAGGAACAAAAGTGAAGGATCTTGCCTTATTTTGGCTTGTGATCTTCACGACTTTTTTTTTTATGATTCAATCGACTACGTTACCTTATTTTGGCTATTATAGTCGAAGAACAATCTTTTTTTTTTAACAAAGCAAGTCGGATCTAGGTTTTCTCCTCTAGAAATGATTCAAGCAAGTAGACAATCAACACGCAACCAATCAATAGATGCACAAGAAAAATCGGCAAAACAAGTCCTAAGTTCATGCAACTAGCAAGACAAAGCAACAACTTCACCAAAATCAATAGATCGATTGAGTAAGGTCACGGTTGATATGTTTTTTTTTAACAATTACGAAGCAAAAGAAAAAAAAAATTGGGACCCTAGATGGCGAATTTGCGAAGTGGAGGATAAATTCTAGGGTTTCAAGTGGTGGAATTGCGTGTGAGAATGAATGAAAAGGGTTGAACGAGATTTACTCAAACCTTGGCTTTGATGCCAGTTGATGCGTCCCTCGTATGGGATGCCTCGGATTGATCGGTGGCTTGAGTAGTAGGTCTCGAATTCGGCGTAGTGGAAGGCTTGATTAATTGATTGAGGTATGAACAAAGGCAAGAACACGAGATCTTTGAGAATTATGAGTGGCGGCGCAAGCACAAGGATAAATTAAGGAGAAATCCTCAACTTTATTAAACCCTAAATGTGCGTTGATTAATAACATAGGCCTAATCTCCCTTATATAGAGAGGCGGCTGCATAAACCTAGAAAAAACCCTAAAAAGGAGGCGGCGCGCCTAGGGCTAGCGTGCAAGCTAGACCCCAACGGCGCGATCCAAATGTGTTTGGCGCAAGGCCCATAAATAAGCTTCTAAATGCATAAAACTATCAATAGCAATGTTCTATAATGGAAAGTATGCAAAAAACTACTAAAAATGGATAGGTCGTCCGTGACCGTGCCGGGAGTGTCATGACAAGGCTGTCGCGACGCTGACAAGGCTGGGACTCGGCGCAGGCGAGGTCATGGCACGACGCAGGGCGCTGGCGCGGATGTTGGCGAGGGCGCCGGCGAGGGCGCTGGCACGAGGGTCTCGTGAACCTCAAATGGCGATCCATTGCACGGTGCAAGGCTCGGGTCCGACGGTGGCAAGGGGTTGGAGGTTGTCCCCGTTGGACCGAGTTGAGGTTCCTCGACGCCGAGGACGCACAAGGTTGTGTGCGTCGGCGCGGCGAGGGGCGCGTCGTGGCCTGCGGAGAGGCGCGTCACGAGAGATCGTGTTGCAGCTTGGATTGCTCGAGTCCTGGCACGAGTGATGGGGCCATCCGAGCGAAGTGTGAATGCGTCGTCCTCTTGGCTAGCATCCATGACGGGGGTCGCATCATTCTGCAACCCATCACAACTCTGGACGTAGGCCTTTGCATCTTGTCGGAGAGTGGGCCAAAAGTACCCCAGATGGATGATCTTATGTTCCAAGGCCCGCCACCCTGGGTGGTCGCCACAGACTCCCTCATGTGCCTCGTAGAGGATGTGATCCGTGACCTCGGGCGGTACACATAACAGATTGGGCTCAGCATATCCTCGGCGGTAGAGCTTGTCACCGATGACGCAGTAGCGGGCCGCCTGCATTTTTAGCTTCCTGGCCAACGCGGGGTCTTCTGGGAGGACACCACTCTGTACATACCGCGTTATTGGGAACCTCCAGTCCTCGGTCCTTACGGATAGGACCTCGCCGTCATCACTTCTTGATAGTTTTCTCTCTACCATCACGCGGTTCCCTACTTCCAAGGGAAGTGCGGATCCCAACCTCGCGAGAGAATCTGCCTTTGTGTTCGAGGCTCGCAGAATTGATTCTACCGCAAAGGTCTCTAGGCATGACACCAAAGCCTTCACCTTCTCTTGGTAGGCAATCAAGAATCCTGTCCTGGTGTCGTATTGGCCGTTGAGTTGACGCGCCACCAACTCGGAGTTTGTGTAGACCCTGATTTTGTGGGCTCTGCTAAGGAGCGCCATCTCAATCCCAATGATCATGGATACGTATTCGGCGTCGTTGTTGGTGGCCTTGAAGGCGGAGTTGAGAGCGTACTCCGTCTCGATTAAGGGACCATCGAGGAATACGCTGGCCCCGCCACCGGCATCACACCGTGAGATATCAACGAACACTTTCCACTCCTCCGAGCTTGCGTCAGTCTCGGGGAAGGTGACCTCCACCATGAAGTCGGCGAGGGCCTGCCCCTTCATCGCAGTTCTTGGGAGGTAGCTGATGTCGAAGTCGGAGAGCTCGACCGCCCACTTCGTCATGCGCCCGGAAAGGGCGGGCTGATGGAGGATTTGTCGGAGAGGGAGGTCGGAGAGGACCTGAATGGGGTGTGCATGGAAGTAAGGGCGTAGTCGCCTCGCAGCGGTCACGACTGCCAGTGCCATCTTCTCCGCTGGGGAGTATCGCTGCTCCGCAGGTTGGAGCACGCGACTTACGAAGTATACTTGGTGCATGGCCTCTCTAGTCAGCACCGCGCTTACTGTCTCCGGGCTTACCGCGACGTATAGCTGTAGATCCTCGCCTGCCAATGGGGATGAACTCAGAGAAGGCGACCTCGAGACCTTCATCCCAGACAAATATGTCATTCTTTTTGAGAGCGGCAAAGAAAGGAAGGGATTTGTCCGCCAAACAGGAGCAAAACCTCCCCAAGTAGTTTACAGCGCCGTTGAGCCGTTGTACCTCAGTCCGTGACCGCGGGGACCTCATCGAGAGGATCGAGTCGACCTTGGCGGGGTTGACGTCGATCCCACGCTGGATAATCATGAAGGCCATGAACTTCCTCGATGATACGCCAAAGACGCATTTCTCGGGGTTCAGGCTGAAACGGTTGTGCATGAGGGTGGCGAAGATCTCGGCGAGATCGACAAGATGCTACTCAGGGCTTTTGATCCGCACCACGATGTCGTCGAAGTAAGCCGACACGTTTCTCCCTAGGTGGTTCTTGAAGACCCGGTCAATGAGGCGTTGGAAAGAGGCCCTAGTGTTTTTAAGGCCGAAGGGCATGACCTTGTAGCAATATGTTCCCCGCTGCGTGATGAAGGACGTCTCTTCCTCATCACGCGGATTCATCGAGATCTGATTGTACCTTGAGTAAGCGTCGAGGAAGCTTAAGACTTCGTACCCCGCAGTTGAATCGACGAGCTCATCAATTGAGGGTAGAGGGTAGCTGTCCTTGGGACATGCCTTGTTGAGGTCCTTGAAGTCCACGCACATCCGCCACTTGCGCTGGCTATCTTGACCAATACGACGTTGGACATCCACCTCGGATATTGGACCTCGCGGATGAAGTCCGCGGCCAGCAGCTTCGCCACCTCGTCATTCGCAACGCTCGCCCTTTCTTTGTTCATTTTTCTTTGTCACTGCACCACGGGGCGAGTGGCGACGTAGACATTTTGGGAGTGATGGGCTATGGTTCGAGGAACACCGCGGAGGTCCTTCGCGGTCCAGGCGAACACATCGCGGGACCCCGCGAGCAAGGCTTCCAGTGACGTCGATGTCGTCCCGGTGAGGCACTTCCCTAGGTAGATTTTCTCGGAATTGTTTTCGAAGGAGGAGATCACCCTTCTCTCTGCCTCGGGGGTGGGGATCGTGAAATCCCGGACTTCGAGGTCGGCCTCGGCGGAAGAATCCACCATGAACACCGGGCATTTTTGTTTTGCCGAGGTCATGTAGTAGACACGGCCCTCTTCCTGGTTGCCCTTCACCTCCCCGACACCGTCGTCGATGGGGAATTTCATCTTGAGGTGGTAAATGGAGACCACCGCTTGAAACTTCATCAAGGAGACCCTCCCAATAATCGCATTTTAGGCCGAGGGAAGGTGTACCACTGTAAACTCCACCACCTCGGTTCTTGTTGTGGAGCCGGTGCCGAGCGTCATCCAAAGGTCTATGAGACCTGCGACATCGACCTCGTTTCCCGAGAAGGAGGTGATCTTCCCAGCATAGGGCTTCAGGGATGTTGCGGAGATGCCTAACTGCTCGAAGGCGCCAAAGTACATAATGTCTACGGAAGAACCCGTGTCCACCAGTACTAGCTTCACTATCTTCGAGCCCAATTGAGCCTGGATTACCAGGGGGTTGGAGTGTGGCATGTGGAGTCCCTCGGCATCCTTGGAGGTGAAAGCCAAACCTACTTGGGACCGCGAGGTTTGCGCCACGCTGTACACCGAGGGCTCGTGGTGGCTTGCCCTTGGATATCTCTTTCTTTCTGCCTGGCTTGACCCTGCCAGCGAGGGTCCACCCGAGATGGTATTGATGTACCCATCGGGCGCCGCGGTTTGCTCGGAGTGTGTTTGCCTCGCGGGGGCGTGCTGCTGAACGTTGCTGGGTAGGGGCTGGGTCGGCCCCTGTTGTATGAAGTTGGCTCTTGACGTGGGGTTGGCGCGCCCTCTTTCATTTGGGTTGTACGCGGGCCCGCCTTTGCCTTTGTAGCCCCATGGTTTCCCGCCGAAGCAGCTCCAACCCCCACCGCCACTTCCGCGGTTGTTATAACGGTTGTTGTTTCTGTTGTCGTTGTTGTTGTTGTTCCTGTTGTTGTTGCTTCTGTTGTTGTTGTTGTTGCTTTTGTAGTCGGCGCGCCGGTCGTGGTCTGCGTCGTGTACGCATCCCTTGCACCTGGTGCGGCCATTTTTGCCTTCCCCTTGGCCTCGGTAACGAGTTCCTTGTCGGTCCTCGGTCGCGAGCTCTGGTTGGCGGCATCTTTGGCATAAACTTGGGTCGTGATCCGGGCGCACAGGCTTTCGTACGTCGTCGGGTTTTTAAGAAAAATGCGATTCTTAAAATCCCCTTGGCAAAGGTTGCCCATGAGGATGTCTCGTACCGACGCTTCATCGATGTGCGCGATATCCGCGACCGCGGTGGTGAACCTCGTGAAGAAGGTACCCAACATCTCGGTTTCCCCTTTTTCAATGTCGCGGAGATCGCGCATGTTCTTCTTGTGTTTGCTCGAGCCGTTAAAGTATGTGACGAAGGATTCACACAACTGAGAGAACGAGGCCACCGACTCTATCTTGAGGTTGATGAACCATGTCATTGCAGCTTTGTTCAAGGTGGTTGGGAAGATACGGTAGAAAATAGCATCATTGTAGGAGTTGACGTTCATCTGGACGGCGAAGTGTTTTATGTGGTCCTCAGGATCGGCCGTGCCGTCGTAGAACCCCATTTGTGGCCAGTGGAAGCCTTTGGGCATGGGCGCCTTTTGGATCTCGATAACAAAGGGGTTACTGTATCCAATCTCGACGGATGGACGACGTGACTTCGACTTTGCCAAGGGATGTGCCGCACTCCCCGCAGTGTCGACAACTCCGTGTCTCGCCTCTTTGAACGTCGCGAAAGGGATCGCGAGATCTGCATCGGGTCCCGGGAAGGTCTCTCAGTGGTCGAGCCGTTGGTTGACGTTTCCTGCCCCGTCACATACCTGGGGACGTATGCGGGTACGTACTCCGAGTGGGGTTGTCCCTGGGGGGAATCGGGACATACGCGGGGTCGTGACCTTGTTGGTACTGTCCGTAACCCGGGTAAGGATACGGGTTCCGGTGCACGCCACCCTGTTCGTACCCCTGGAATGGGTATGGGTTTTGAGGAGCGTTGTACGTCCAACCCGGAGGAACCACAAAAGGGCACCCAGGGGGACCCGCGGCCATCCACTGCGGGGTCTCGGGCATGTTGTCGGGATGTTGGGGGAAGAAGTTGTTTGGGCAAGCCATTTTGAGGGGTTAAAGAGCCAAGGTTTGCACTAATCGGGAGACTACTTAGGATGAAGAAGTTCCCACAGACGGCGCCAGTGATGAAACCCGAAATATTGACTCGCTAGAAGACAAGGAACGAGGTTATTATATACAAGCCGACGAGGCCAACAAGCATTTGAGAATTACACCTTAGACCTCCTACGAGATTTCGAGATCTCGAGCTAACAATATTCGAGATCTCCTATTTGCTAAGAGATTCTATCACCTAAGTGTAGCGTGATTGATCTTGAGACGAGGTGGACTCTACGAGTGTGGTGTAGAGTCTTGTGAGATTGTGTAGCGAGGTCTTTAGTGTGAACGGGATCTCTGTGTGACTTGAAGTCTTTTTGTGGACTCTACTTGTCTGTAGCGAGGTCTTTTGACGATGTTTCTATCACGTCGATCTTCAACGAGCAAGATAGTTCTTGAGTTCAAGATGTTTTTCGACCCCTTCTTGTTACGAGGTTCATCTCTATTTATAGAGGATTGGGGAGTTGAGTTTTGGCCAGGGTCCGATGTGGGACGTTCGAGATTACGGGCTTCTGATTGGTCTCAGGGTGAGGCAGTTGGTGATTGGCCTGGGGGAGCGGCATCCATGAGTGGTCCGTTTTGGGCGGGCGTTTGTGGAGTCGGTTACGAGGTCTAGGCCCCGTTCTCAGGTCTCAGGGGACCTCGCGGGGATAGGAACTTTGTTTAAAATAAATGAAGGGTACGGAGGTCGGACCCGAAATCATCATTGGGAATCCCGTCGGGTCCGTTTGTTCTTTGTATCCCGGGCCCACTTCTTCCTTTACTATTTTGGACATCATCAACTACCCTTCGGAGTCTACAAGAGCCGAATCTAACCTTCAACTAACAACATATTCTAAAACTAACAATCTTCAACGTTTATTCACTGTTTTAGTATTGTTTTTTTTCTTGCAAGGTGATTGATAATGGCTAAAATGAGTGAGTCATTGATCAAGGAGATGACCTCTAAGTTTGTGAAACTGGAAAAGTTTGAGGGGGCAGGATTTCCGCTGATGGCAAAAGAAGATGATTTTCTTTCTTACTTCTTTGAAAGTGGCATACATGCTAACAACGCCGTGCCCAGAGGTACCACCCCCATACCAGAAGTGGTCGAAGATGAGACCGAGGAACAAACCAATGAGAGGTTGGCCATTGCTCTCCAACATAGGCGATTTGGGAAATGGGAAAATGACGACTACATATCTCATGGGCACATCCTAAATGGTATGGCCGACTCCCTCCTCGATGTGTATCAAAATCTCGAGTCCTCTCGTATTTTGTGGGAAGCACTCGAAGGAAAGTATTTGGCCAAAGACGTTTCGTCCAAGAAGTTCCTATTATCTAACTTCAAAAACTATAAGATGGTGGAGTCTAGACCGGTGATGGACCAATACCATGGAATCGTCCAAGAAGTTCCTAGTATCTAACTTCAGAGACGGGGAAGTTCTCATCCATATTAATTCCATGTGGGGTTAGTCCCACATGGAATTAATATGGATGAGAACATCCCCGTCTCTTCCATAGTGGATAAGTTGCCCCCTTCATGGAAAGAGGCAAAACATCTTCTCAAGCATTCTAAAGAGGACATGAATCTTGTCCAACTTGGCTCCCATCTTCGGATTGAGGAGGAGTTCAAAACGAACTATAAAGGGAAGAAGAATGAGAACAATTCCTCCCATGCGGTGAATACCATGGAGGCGGGCAAGCGTAAGGACAAAGGCACCAAGAGCGCCAAGATGTCCAAACGGTCCAAGAGTAGAAAAGGCAAGAAGCATGGCTCCAAGGAAAAGGCTAAAGGCACATGCTGGAATTGTGGAAAGGTTGATCACATGAAAGGGGATTGTCGAAGCAAGACCGTTCACAAGGACAAGGGCGCGCCAGCGTCTACATCGGGCTCGGGCGCAAGCCACGAGCAAGGTATTCCAATTGAATTTGGTTTATGCAAAAAGGATTTATTATTTAGTGTATCAAAATTTGATGTATGTCTTATCTTGAAAGATGAGAATCAAAATTGGTGGCTTGACTCGGGTGCCACCACCCATGTGTGCATGGATAAACGATAGTTTAAGAACATGAAGGATGTAGAGGACGATTTAGTTCGTTACATGTGAAACGAGTCGACAACTCCTGTCTTAGGGAAGGGAGACGTGCTTCTTAACTTTAAAAGTGTGAAGGAACTTATTTTACATAATGTAATGTACGCACCCAAGATTAGAAAGAATGGTGTTAGTGGTGGTGCGCTAAATAAGTTAGGATATTGGTCGGTTTTCGAAGAAGATCGTCTTGTTATAAGTGGAATATTTGTAGGCTTCAGCCACTATAAAAAATTATGTTCCTACTTAATGTAATAAATAATTATAAGATTGTGCATGATTACATGGTGGTGTCAAATGCTTCGGTTTATGATCTATGGCACGCGAGGTTAGGGTATGTCCACATGAAACGCATGTTTGATATGGCAAATGATCAAGTTATTCCTAACTTTGAACCTACAAGTGAAAAGTGTAAAACATGCTTGTTAAACAAAATCACAAGGCTTCCTTTCAAGAAATTTGAGAGAGAGGAAGGAGTCCTAGGGCTAGTTTACTCAAACTTGGGGGATATGCATGCAACGTCATCATTGGGTCAAAAGCGTTATTACATAATGTTTATTGATGATTAATCAAGGAATTTATATATCTATTTATTTCACTCTAAAAGTGAGGCACTAGATAGGTTTAAGGCATATAAAACCGAAGTAGAATTACAAACCAGTTATAAGATCAAAAGTCTACGAACCGATCATGGTGGTGAATATATGGACAAGGAGTACTTTGAGTCTTGTGGTATAATACATGAGACAACGACTCCATATAACCCACAACAGAATGGGGTGGCATTGAATAGAGTGCCTATCAATAGAAATCGCCAATCACCTTACGAGTTGTGGTTTAAAAAGAAACCTAGTCTTCATTATCTTTGCATATGCGGTTGTTGCGCGGTTGTTAGACTAACAAACCCTAAGAGTAAGACATTGGGAGATAGAGGTCTTGATATTCATTTGATATGCTCATAATTCTAGGGCCTATAGGTTCTTTGTGATAGAGCCTAATCATGCAATTTCGGTTAATACCGTGATAGAATCGTGTGATGCCATATTTAACAAAACTAGATTCTAATCTAGTCCAAGGCCTAGGGAAATAGACCAAGAAGAAATCGATCCATCATCGGATCTAATGGATACCGAGGAGAAACCATAATATTATGTTTTTAAGATAAAAATCACAAATCCAAATATTTTGTTTAGGCTTTTTTGCTATTTACGAATGTAGTATATTGAAAATTAGGATAGTGTAATTTACAATATTTTGTTTTTACATTTTGAAATCATAGGTTGTCGGAATAGATTTTTCTATTTCTTTCCACTACGATGGGTTGTGGAGTTATCGAAGAGAAATGCTTGATTGGGCTAGACAAACTGCAATTTCGAAGAATTTTGTACTAGTCATAAAAACCTCAAATCCAAACAGGGTCATACTAACTTGTGACCTAGCCGGTAGATATAGATGTGGCAAGAGGGTGTTGCCCGGACCGGAAAATAGGAGCATTTATAAGCCACTTACCGATACTCCGATCGGAAAATAGGAGCATTTGTTAGCTCATCCATATGCGGGCCGATTGACAGCTTAGCAGAAAGAGTTTGTGAAAGAGAAGTTCATATATCTAGCCACCCCAAAGATGGTACTTCAAGAGTAGAGGTCAAGGTACCCGAGAAATGTGACTTCAATTAGACAAATCTACAATATGAGGGAGAAGTTACTTCATGAGGATTGTGGAGAATTGACAGTGAAAAAATGGTCTTTAAAGTTCTTGAAAGACCGAGGATACATTGTCCATCCAAGACGAGTAAGGGGTTCTGATGTTATGAATGTCTTGTTTTTTGTGCACCCCACGAGTCTGCACATGCTGAAGATGTTTCCCTATGTCGTCATTATGGACTCCACATACAAGACCAATAGGTATGTTATTTTAATTTGTAATCGACTTGATTAGTATGTTTCCAGTATAAATGTTTAAAACAACTTGTTCTACTAGGTACGCCATGCCATTATTGGAGATGGTTGGCTTCACTTGCACCGGAAATACATTCAGCATCGGGTTTGCATTTATTTCAAACGAAGATGTTGGTAATTATAGGTGGGTGTTAACTCAATTGAAAGACGTGTACGACGAGCTTGGAGTCCAGGTCAATGCAATCACGATAGATCACGAGCAGGCTCTAATCAAGGTGATAAGTCAAGTTTTGTGGGACGGAGTACAACATTTTTTGTGTTGGGTGCACATCAGACACAAAATCCTGGCGTACGGCCTAAAGGTGTTTGCGAAAGCTGAAAATCCACATGAGTTGTCACGCGGGTTTGCAAACGCCTGTTGGGTGCTATTTTCTTCCACCACAGAGGCGACATTTGAAGAAAGGTATGTAGAATTGAAGAGAAGATGGCGACCGACGCTTATTGCATACGTGGCGAAGGTGTGGCTTAATCCATACAAGAAGAACATAGTTCGTGCTTGGATGGATCATACACTCCACTTTCAGACGAGAACCACCAATAGGTAATTTCATTTTTAGCATTTCAATTCAGTTTGAATATTAGAAAGTGTATTCGTTCAATATTTAAACTTTGACATGTGTTTTTTAGGGTCGAAGGGATGCACGATGTGCTAAAAAAGATATTAGATTCATCTCGAGGAGGCTTCAACACCGTGATGCTAAGGATTCACATCCAGATGGATTCTCAAACCAACAGTTTGAGGAAAACCATTGAGAGAACCAGAATACAGAAACCAACAAAATTAAGACTAATGGAAAAACATTTCAGAGCGTTGTTCCGTCCTATACGCGGACACGTTTCAAGGCAATGCCTAGGTAAGTTGTTAGACATTTATTATGATATAGCTTATGAGTTGACGCAGGGTACACTTGAGATGGAGTGCCACGATTACTTTGGAGGGAATGGCACGGTCTTCCATGCAAGCATCGAATTGCACACGCTATCATAACTAAAGTACCCATCGAGCTGGAGGAGATACATCCTTTTTGGAAACAAATCGAATGGGATGGCCTTACCGATGACAATGATCTTGCCCTTTCCTTCGTACCCTTGATCACGTAATGGAAGGGTACGAGAGTGAGCAACAAAGACGGAAAGACAACGATAGTGGGAGCAAAGCAAATACATCGGAGCCATCCCGACCACGTGGACGACCTAAAGGATCTAGGAATAAGAAACGGACCGGATTTGGAGTTGATACGCCTCCGGTTGCAACCACGTCTCCTAGCACCGCTACCCCGGCCGCTAGAAGCCACCGTGGCCCCCCAACGAGCGTCAAATGGCGCGGGGTTAACTTTGGCATCGGTAATGTGGATAGTTTTATATTTCCGTTCATTGATGATGCTAGAGATGTGATGGGAGACGGTCATTGTGGTTTTCGGTCCCTTGCTTGCGTATTGGGGAGGCAAGACGAGGAGTATTACAGTATTCGATGGGAGCTTCAAGAAGAATTGATGCGGAACAGAGATATGTATGAAGTCTTGTTCACTAGGGGCCTTACATCATTTGTTGAGTTCTTGGAGAAGATCGGCCATGTGGAGTCTTGTTACTCGAACAGATACTGGCTAGATATGTTGCTACACGGCCTTGTGTTTTCTACTTTTTATCAAGTGCCACTTGTGTTCTTATCGAGGGATCGAGGTTCCCACACGTGCTTACCGTTGCGGATTTTTGGGAACAATCAAGGGCATGGGATACCTCTACCAGTCGTTGCTATCGCCCACGTTGGTCAACAGGACCACTTCATACTGGTGAGAAATTTGTAATCACTTTTTTTATGAAGTTGTTTGTTTTTGTAGATCTAGCTTGTGTATATGTGACATAACATTTCTTTTCAAGTATGGCTGACGGGGAACGCGCCTATCCCCCCACCTCATCATGCATGACGTCAATTTCACGACCCCAACGCCGACTACTGGCTCAACACTCTTACCCCGAGGATTGAACATTGTAAGGCTTGTCGTAGGGACATCGGTCGGGATCCGGAGACATTTGCTTATGATAGTCTTGTTAGGGGAATTGTTATGGGATATATGTACTTTATTAAGAAGAACATGTTTTCATATTTCAAGTATTGTGTGCCCCGTTTAGGGGATTTATGAACTTTTTTAAGATGTTTGGATCTAAGGGGGTCGAGCTTTCCTGGTTTGAGGACTACTAAGCTCAATTTATCTTAATTTTAATAAAAAAACCCTAGAGGAGACAAAGAGCACCGTCTCTTCATCAACTATACCAATTTATAAGGTTAAATACATATATGGAGCAAGAAAGTAAGGATAGGAAGACTATAATTATTTCACTTAAAAAACCCGCCATGAAATAAATATAGAAACCCGACGACCCGAAGCCTCGGAAATCTTGCGAACGACTCGGCAACACCGGAGCGCGACCTAACCCAGGAAAGTGCGGGCGCGCTCTTAGGCTCCAGCCCGCGCCCTATGCTCCAGCCTTGTTGTGGTCGCGACACGGTCACAGACATGAGGAGCGCAGGCGCGCTCTGAGCCCCCAATGCGCCATCTGTAGCGGGAGGGTCCTTAGGAGCGGCCCTTGCTGCTGGTGCAGGGGGCGGGGGTCCCTCCGGAGCGGGGGAAGGGCAGATCCAGCTGGAACGTGAGGAGGGATGGGTGCTGCTGGAACGGGAGGAGGGGGAGACGGAAATGTGGATGTAAGCAGAGGAGTTGAGGGTCCCTCCACGGATGTAGTAGGATCGGTCAAAGAAGTAGGTGGAGGAATGGAAAAGACCGATGGCGGGACATGGGTCGTGGTGGGAGGTAAAATAGAGATGGTGGCCTCGGATATGTGGTAATCGTCAACCGATAAATCCTCCGCAGTACCCACGGGAGCATCAAAGTGTATGTCCTGCTCCATGAAGAGTTGATCGTCCTCTACGACGTTGTCTAGCAAGTCGTCTTGCAGGACCTCCTCCGTAAAATCCACATCCATCTCGGCTGAGGGGTCTACATCTTTCTCCGGGGCATGCGTCAACTCCGGATCACGATCTATCCGCTGCTGCTTGGTAGGCGGCACTCTGGCAAGCACAACACGTACAATCTTGGTGGTCGTAAGCTTGGGCGCCTTCTTTTTCCTAATCTTCTCCAAGAGGACGGCGCTCAAGCTAATGTGTACATCCTTTAGGCGACAAGTTCAAATTAAATTAGTAAGTTTTCTATTAATTATTTTTTTCTTTTATAAATGTAAAATTAGAAATCCACCCTATGAATATGAATTCAAGTAATGAATTTGTCGTTTCGGTGGGAATTCAAAATCAAACCCTAAAAACTCAATATATCATTGCTAATTTTATTTCAGTTTTCACTACATTTGTAATGAAAAATGAATAACGCAATAATTTTCATTAGGTCAAAATACATACTTAAACTCCGACTTAATTTATTTTCATTTTAATTTGAAATTGAATTTTAATTTACATATTTATTACAATAATTATAATTTTATTTCCTTAAAATCAAAAATTCAACCTACGACTAAGAATTCATATTAATTACAAGTTCATAACAAATTGTTGAGAGGGTTTTCCGACAACAAATAAATTTGTAGTCAAGACCCCGCTGAGTACAGGGAGGTCAGGTTCGTCCACGGGAATTAGCAAAATCTATGTCTAGCTATTGATCCTAATAAAAGGAAACAAAACAAAGCAAAACACTCAAACAGATGCTCGCCAATGACATCACGTTCTTTCTGAATACCTTCCATCTGAAGGCGAAGATCAGCCATCTGGCGAGCAAGTTCCTCAGCGTTGGCCATTGCTCGTCGTTCTCTTAGCCTGCGGTGAAGGGTTCTCTCAAGTTCGGAATCAAAAGGAAAAAGGTCGATTTCCCTTCGCGAACTAGAGGGCATGCACCTACACACACAATCACAAGAAAACGAATTAGTAAACACAAAAGGGTATGGGCTATTCCCAAACCCAAAAATAACTAGACAAGAAACTAAACTAATTCCCCGGCAACGGCGCCAATTTGTTGAGAGGGTTTCCCGACAACAAATAAATTTGTAGTCAAGACCCCGCTGAGTACAGGGAGGTCAGGTTCGTCCACGGGAATTGAAGAATCTATGTCTAGCTATTGATCCTAATAAAAGGAAACAAAACAAAGCAAAACACTCAAACAGATGCTCGGCACCGACCCACAACAGGTCGTAACCAACCAACAATTCAACACAAACGCAAGAGAAAAACAAGGGAGACAGGAGCTCGGCACCGACCTGACAGTGGTCGTAACCAACCTATTCGGGTAAGAGAAAACTCCGAGAAACCAAATTAAAGAAGATCTAGAGCAAAGGATTCACCACAACAAGTTTATGCATGCAAACATGAATCAAAATCAACCATAAATAATCCCAAGAATGACTTTCGTCATGATAAATCAAGTAAAAATCTTAACTTTCATAAAGATCTAGACTTGCAACCCTACTTGTTTCCTAAAGGTTTAACTTTCGTTTCAACCAAATATAATCCAAATTCACAACTAAATCTTTCGATTCACTCATAAACATGAACATGCTTTGACTTTCACCAAAGAATGGATAGCAAACAAGAGGATAATAGATAGAGATTAAAAGAGATAGTTCATTCAAATATTCATGCTTTAATCATGCACAACTCATAGGGTTTCACCCCAACCCTAGAAAGTAGACTACTCACGATCCATGAAACAATCAACAATCATAAACGAAAGAGAAGACATAATTCAAATCCAAACAAACTTCAATTAAAAAGAAAACTTACAAACTTAAGCAAACCTCCAAGTCTCTCTAATTGTCCAAGAGCTTGGAATCAAAGTAACCTAGAAAACCCAACTTGCAACTTGTTCCGTTCTCCACAAATAACCCTAAAAACGTCTCTCCCAAAAGCTTCCTCCTTTGAAATAAAACCCTAGAGATCCTTATATAGTGGTAGAAATAAATCTATAAGAAAACTAAAATCTATCTTAAAAAGGCCCATAAATAAAACAATTACTAAACCAAACTTAAGGCGCAAGTAAAAATTCCGCAACACACGGAATGGGTCGTCACCGACCATATGTGGGTCGTCACCGACCCCTGGCTGCACTTGATTTCTTCATTTCTTGCTCAAAACTTGCTCCAATGCTTGGCTTTCCTTCATTGTTCCTTCTTCAATCGCTCTTGGCCTTCTAAAACGTCCTTTAGCTCCTTCTTTAAGCACTTTGATCTTGAATTCTTCACTCTTAAATCATCAAACCTTCAAATGCACCGACTCTTGCTCTTCTATCAACATCACCACCAAATAACTTCTAACACCACCTCCTAGAAAGCTTTGAAAAACCGAGATATCTCCTCCTCAAAGCTTCAAAGACCTACAAAATCAATAAACACACACAAACGACTCCAACTCTCTAAAAAGAGCCGGAGTTACACACAAAACAAACATAGTGGACCTAGAATGACTCAATTTAGCTAGAAAACTATCCTTAAAAACTAACTAAAAAGTGCGACATCAAAATACCCCATACTTAGACTTGCTTGTCCTCAAGCAATCACTTAGCATGCATCAAGACCAATAAACAAAACTCAAGAATCATCTTATAGAAAAATAAGCACTAGTAGAATAGTGAGCAAACAACTTCCACATCCTAGCATACATGAACATTCCAAGCAATCTCAATCCAACCTCACCAAAGAATGTATTTCACTCAACTCTAAAGTGTTTAGGGTATAGCAATGATCTCTCGACTCAAATTCCAAGCACAAAACCGCATAGTCAATGGAACTTATATAAACAAACTCTCCACCGAAGAAGTCAAAACAAGTCAAATCATCAAATGAACTCGGGTGGCTCAATAAAAACTTCAAAGAAGTCTCTATTCGGCCGGGTTGTAATGGGGCTTGGTAAAGACAATAGGGCGTGGAAATAATTTGGCCTTGTGGTGCTAACTAATTCGGGAATCAAAACTACTAGACTATACATCACTCATCCTACATTCTTTCTTCTTCTTCAATCACCAAACACTTAAACTTTATAATGCACTTCCCCTTTTCACCTATCATCATTCGTCTTTCTTCTATTCTTTTGAAGGCTTTGGACTCTTGCACTTATTATATGGAACTTCTTCTTTTTTTTCATGGGGTGGTCGGCACCGACCCACTTTGGGTCGGCACCGAGCTACATACATGCATTTCAAGTCCAAAAACACTTCATTCCTTTTGTTTCTCAAAGACAACACACTTTATCTACCTTTCACAATCACTTCGTTCTCACCCATTCAAATTATAACAATTTTCAACAACTTCTTCTAAGTCCTAATTCCCGGCTCAAAGAGGTCAAGCTTATCATGGCTAGGGAATTTTTGTGGAGCTAGAAATAGGCTTTAAGCTCAAAAATAAGGGCTACAAAAGGAGGGATCATGTATAGGTAGGAAAAGGAATATAATAGGCTTATAAAAATGAGTTCAAAATCATTTGATTCAATCAAGTAATGAGCATATCTTCATTGGTCTCAAATTTTAAAATAACCATGCCATTGTCAATTGGTATATTTGCACTTGGAAGAGTATTTCGCACATGAAAGAGAAAGGAGTAAAAATGTACATCCTTTATAGGCCAAAGATATCTCACTTAGGTTCACATTTTGTTGGATTGCTTTTACTTAGAAATATGCATGCTCAATTTTCATTATAAGCTCAAAACTCAAAAAGCAAGATCATGGTTTAGGTGATAATGCAAGCAATTTCCGTCGTAGAACATCTAAGGAATAGGGCATTTATCCGTCTAAAATCCAAAAGAAAAAGACTCAAAACAAGACTAAACACATATTAACACAAAGAAACACATGAAAAATAATAAAGACTCATACAAGTAATCTCCCAAACTACCCCATACTTAAACATCAATGTCCCCATTGATTAAGAAAGGAAAGAGAAAGGAAAGAGAACTTACTTGGACACAACTTGAAGCGTTGACAAAGGAGGATAATCATTCTTGAGGAGGTTGAGGAGGTGGTGGAGCTTGGTAAAGATATTGCCCCAACCAATGGTTAAAATCTTCTGGAGCTTCCCATCTTGCAACATCCTCCTTATGGTCTTCATAATACTCAATGCGGAAGTCGTGGAGCTCTTGTTGGTGGTTGACGAATTGGTGGTGGTGGTGGTTGAGTGCTCCATAAAGATGGTGTTGGTGAAGCATAAGAGCATCCATTTTTGCCGAAAGAAGAGAGATGTCGGGATTTCCTCCCGAACTTGAACCGGTATGGTACGTGCCTTGTCCTTGAAAGTGTGAGCCACCGGACCCATCAAAGCCATATGGATGTGGATAGTAAGGGACCATGTCAGACTGCGGTCCCATTGTGTAGTCCATCGGGTCGACACCGGGTTGGTTAGTGTAATTGTTGTCCACTGGTGGGTCGACACCGACCCCATAATGGTCGTAGCCGAGCTGTTGATGGTCGTCACCGACCCTCTGGTGGTCGTCACCGACCTCCCCAGCGTGGCCCCTTGGTGTGTCCGACTCGGAAGATGCTTCTTGTTGGGACCTCTGGTTCTAAAACAACGGATCAACGATGTCATTCTCCAAGTTTTGATAATGACAAACACCATAAGGAACTAATGTGGTTTGTTCAAGTATTTCTAAGGAACGCAGGTACAGCCAAGAACTCCCATGAATGACCAAAAGCCACAGAAGCTCACAATGTAGAGTTTCCACCAAGGGAACTCTGAAGAGGAAAGTTCCCATGAAATGGGAACTCCCAGAAATGATCAAGAGAACACAAGCTTACAACAATGAAGAGTTTCCATCAAGGGAACTTTGAAGAAGACAGTTCCCATGAAATGGGAACTCACATGTGAGGACAACGACCGTTCAGCGCCGATCGCGGGATTCTGTCTTGGACAGCCCGAAGGAACAGTTTGAGGATCAGACTGTCACGCTTGATCCAACGGTCCGATTGATTCAAGAAGTTGACCTAGTTCAAACCAAAGTCACATGTGAAGAAAGTATAACTTGGGCATCAAGCAAAGGGCATTTTGGACACAAACGAAAGATGCGACTGCCCAAGCTCACCTGGACTATAAAGCCAAATGAATAGTACTCGGATTGAGTACTTCTCCCAGAACTCACAAACACCCACATTAGAGAAAAGAAAGAAAAGAAGAGAAGTCCCCGCCGGCGAGTGTGTGATCTCAACGACGGTGAAGCCGAAGTTCCCAGGGGCAAGGGAATTGAGAAGTCGGTGTAAGGTTTGAGTTATTTGTATTTTGTTGTTGTGAGCTTAGGAACTCAGTTGAGAGGATTTACTAGTGTTGCTAGAGTTAGGAAGAACTCGTAGGAACAGAGAAGTGTGAATCCGGATGTTGTAACTAAGGAACAAAGCAATCAATATAAGTAAGTCATTCAAAATCCTCCAAGCGGAGGTAGAGGTTTACCCATACAACTAGTTGGTTGTAGTGGGGTTCCTCTATAAGGGAACTGCATTCTTTACTGCTTTTAATACTTGCGCTTAATTACTTATGTTGCCTTGGGAACAGCTTAACAGCTAGTTCCCAAGCTATTTGCTAACGGTTTATGATCCAACAATTGGTATCAGAGCAGGTTTCCTCTAGATTTGTGTTAGCATCGCAGGTATCAAATGGCTCAGGAAGGTACTCAGATGGGGAACAACACTAGTAAGCCGCCAAGGCTTATTACAGGAAGATTTGAAAGCTGGCAACGTGACATGAAGGATTGGATGCGTGGCCAAGACTACCAAGCCTGGTGTGTTATCGAGAGAGGCAACTTCGAAATTGACCCAACTATAGTCAACGACCTCACCAAATGGGGACCCAACGAATACAAGTGTATGGAGGCAAACTACAAGGCCAAACAGTACCTGAAAAGGTCCATGTGCGTACAAGACTGTGACAGGGTAGCAAATCTTGACACAGCTAAGGAAATGTGGGAAGCCATCCAACAAATGCGCGTTGGGAACTCAGATCTCCGAGAAGATCTTCAAATGAATGCAAAAAGGGAGTTCTACAACTTCCAAATGGAGATGGGAGAGTCTGTCGATAGCTACCAGTCCCGATTTGAAGGACTTTGCACCAAAATGGAAGGCTTGGGGATCACCAAAGAAGAAATCATCCATAAGATGAAGGTCCAACAGCTCTTCAACGGATTGACTGGAGAATGGGAAAACGAGAGAACAATGTTCAACGAGAATCCGGAAAATAGAACACTCATGCTCCATCAAGTGTTTGGAAAGCTAGTGGGACACGAGAAGAGAAAGATCGATGATAAGGAACAGACTCGAGCTCATCGAGGGATCGCACTCAAGATTGAGAAGATGCTCAAATCAACTCAAGAACAACACGAAGACTCCAAAGAAGAAGAGGATGAGGAGCTTATTCTCGTAACAAAGGCTCTTCGGAACTTCTACAAAGGGAAGCTCCAAAGGAACAGTGGGAACTGGGGAAAAGGACAAAGTTCCCAAAGAAAACCCGCAGAGAAGGATCTCTCGGATGTCGCATGTTATAAGTGCAACAAGAAAGGACAATTCGCTAAGGAATGCCCACAGGGAACTGACGGCCGAAAGCAAGGGAAAAAGGCCTACATCGCCACCTGGAGCGATGATGAAAACGAAGATCCCGAGTCATGGGCACTCCCAAACATGTGTGGAATGGCCATAGGAGAAACCACTGGGGAACAACCGAGTGAGGTGGCAGTGGGAGGGAACAATGCATGGTTCATAGATAGTGGATGCTCGAACCATATGACCGGAAACAAAGATATCCTCATCTCACTCCACACTCATGCCGAAGGAGGCCACGTCTCATTTGGCAATAAAAACAAGGGAGAAGTAATTGGAAAGGGAGAAGTGTTTCTAAATAGATCAATCAAAGTCAGCAATGTAAATCTGGTGAAAGATCTGGGATACAATCTTCTAAGTGTTGCCCAGATGTGTGATCAAGGGAACAACGTTGTCACCTTCGACTCAGAAGAATGCCTAGTCATCAACAAAAGGACCAACAAAGTGATTCTGAGAGGAAGAAGGCACAACAATGTGTATGTAGTAGATACAGAATTTGAACCACCAATG
This sequence comes from Fallopia convolvulus, assembly GCA_964016875.1. NCBI lineage: Eukaryota > Viridiplantae > Streptophyta > Magnoliopsida > Caryophyllales > Polygonaceae > Fallopia > Fallopia convolvulus. Next base: position 499,883 of record OZ024732.1, read on the forward strand.
AAGCTGTGTCTTGAAAGTTCCCACGTTGATACGAAACTCTGGCACCGAAGACTGGGAAATGCAGGTGTCAATCAAATCCTGAAGCTCTATCTACAGGATCTGGTCATTGGTCTTCCTCGAATCAATCTCGAAGGAGTCCAAATATGTGAAGCATGCGTTCGAGGGAAACAGACTAGGACCTCCTTCAAACCCAAAAAGGTGGTGAGTACAACCAGGCCTTTGGAACTAATTCACATGGATCTCTGTGGTCCCATGCGAAAAGCCAGCTATGGTGGAAAAAGGTACATGTACGTCTTAATTGATGATTTTTCTAGATTCACCTGGGTTATTTTCTTGAAGGCAAAATCACAAGCTTTTGAAGAGTTCGAGCCTTTCTTCAAAAGAATAGAAGTAAGCATGGGGCTAAAGCTGAAAGCCATCAGATCTGACCATGGAACTGAGTTTCAAAACTCAAAGTTCCTTAACTTTTGTGACAAACATGGGATCTCTCACAACTTTTCAGCCCCTCGCACTCCTCAGCAAAACGGAGTGGTCGAGAGAAAGAATAGGACCTTGGAGGACATGGCCAGAACCATGATGATTGAAAGCAGAGTTTCTGAGTATTTCGGGGCTGAAGCCATCGCTACAGCTACATACATCTTGAACCGAGCCATGACAAGGCCTTTGATCAAGAAGACATCCTACGAGCTCATCAAGGGGAGAAAACCAAACATCTCACATCTAAGGACCTTCGGATGCATATGCTTTGTCCACAACAATGGCAAAGACAACCTTGAAAAATTCGATCCTAGAAGCGATGAAGGGATCTTCCTGGGATACTCATCACAAAGCAAGGCTTACAGTGTCTATAATAAGAGGATCAAGAAGATAGAAGAAAGCATCCATGTCGTCTTCAACGAGAAATCTGTAAAGATGGGAACAGAGACCCAAGGGAAGGGAACTCTGTTCAAACTGGTCAGACAAGAAGACGATGATGATGACGATGATGAGCCAAGGAAGAGGGATGAAGACTATCCAAGTGCAAGTAACATCCCACAACCAGGGAACAACGACGGAGATCCAACTCTCACTGATCAAATCTCCCTCGAGGTTCCCTCCTCAGAAGAACTACAAGACACCTCCAACTCTCTTGTTCCCCAAGACAATACCCTGCCAGAATCAAGTGTTCAGGGGGAACAAAGAGAGAACTTTCCAGAAATCTCTGAAGGAACACAAAATGAAGAAGCTAAAGACTATTGTTCCCATGACAAAGAAGCATCTACTGAAGATGACACAAGTGCAAGGGAACCCACTCATACAAGAAACTTTCAACAAAGGAAGGACCATCCCATTGAGAACATCATCTCCCCTTATGATAAAGGTGTACAAACTCGTTCCTCTCTTAATAATTTTTGTGCTTTTAACGCGTTTGTTTCAATGGTGGAACCCAAAAATATCAAAGAAGCTTTGAAGGACCCAGATAGGATCCAAGCCATGCAAGAGGAGCTCCACCAATTCGAGAGGAACAAAGTTTGGAAGCTAGTTCCTAGGCCCAAGAACAAGAACATCATAGGAACTCGATGCGTCTTTAGGAACAAGCTCGATGATACTGGGGCTGTAGCAAGGAACAAGGCTAGACTGGTGGCACAAGGCTACAGGCAAGAGGAAGGAATCGATTACGATGAGACCTTCGCACCGGTTGCTAGGATCGAGGCCATCAGACTCTTAATTGCCTATGATGCTCATAAGGGATTCAAGCTTTATCAAATGGATGTGAAAACAGCCCTCCTCAATGGACATCTCAAGGAAGAAGTATATGTGGCCCAACCCCCAGGATTCGAAGATGAGAAGCTACCCAACTATGTCTACTTCCTGGAGAGGGCCCTCTACCGACTCAAACAAGCTCCCCGAGCTTGGTATGACAGGTTTGCTCAATTCCTCTTGTCCCATGGATACCTTCGAGGTTCCATAGACAAGACTCTGTTTTTAAAGAAAGAATCTAAAGACATTTTGATTGTGCAAGTGTATGTTGATGACATTGTTTTTGGAGCAACTAACGAAACTCTTGTAAAGAAATTTAAGGACCTCATGAGCAGTGAGTTTGAGATGAGTCTCATTGGGGAACTCACGTTCTTCTTGGGACTTCAAATATCCCAAACCAAGGAGGGAACAAAGATTCATCAACAGAAATACATCAAGGAAATGCTCGTGAAGTATGGGATGGAACACTCCAAGCCCATCGACACCCCCATCTCTCCAAATTCAAGACTCAATGCGGATGAAACAGGTATAAGTGTGGACCAAAGGGACTATCAAGGTATGATTGGGTCCCTTCTCTACCTAGCAGCTAGTAGACCGGATATCATGTTCTCCGTATGCCTTTGTGCTCGTTTTCAAGCTAACCCTATGGAATCACACCTGAAAGAGGTGAAGAGGATTTTCAGGTACCTCAAAGGGAACGATAACTTGTGCCTCTGGTATCCAAGGAACAGTTCCCTTGAGCTCATTGCATATACAAATGCGGATTTTGTAGGGCACCTGGTTGATAGAAAGAGCACATCAGGAATGGCCTAGTTCCTAGGGTCATGCTTAGTTTCATGGGGATCTAAAAAGCAAAACTCAATGGCACTCTCCACAGCTGAAGCAGAATATGTGGCTGCCGCATCGTGTTGTTCCCAAGTTCTATGGCTTAAGTCACAACTCCAGGATTACGGTATGTCTTTTGGCCCAGTTCCCATACTTTGTGATAATACTAGTGCCATAAACATTTCCAAAAATCTTGTGCATCATTCTAGAACTAAGCATATAGATATAAGGCATCACTTTCTACGTGACAATGTTGAAAGTGGGAACATCTCGATGGAACACTGTAGAACTGAAGAGCAAATTGCGGACATTCTCACCAAAGCTTTAGACAGACGTCGCTACCAGCGTTTTCAAATGCTTCTAGGGATGATAACTCTAAACTAAACAAGTCCCTGTTCGTCTCTCCCTCAATGCCTGACTAGTTTATCTACGAATTCATGATAGGGAACTTGGATTTATTGCTTTCACTATGCCATGATTACTAGTCTAAAGATAAATGTGTACAAGGGAACTTTATTTCTTTCGGCCCTACATGATCAACCAGAGTTCCCTTTATCCCACCTTACAAGCCACTATGACGGTTGATCATATAACCTACCCTAAGCTAGGGACCAGACAAACGCTTCTCATGAGCCAAAATGTTTACTCCTTTATCGAGTCGTAAATTGTCTGGTTCCCTTTGAGTTCCCTAGCCCCACAAAAGGATGAGTGTGAAGTTCCCTTAACCACTTCACTCTCCCTGACCTTGATAAGATCATGGGAACTGATATATACTAGCAAGGGAACGCTGACTCACCTACGAAGAAGAACCGTCACTTGGGAAGCGGACTTTTGTGTCAGAAGCTCTGAAGCGTTAAGGGCCAAGTATTCAAATTTTGAAAGGACTTCCCTAGAGATTGTGACGCGTGTCCAGAGGCGTGCTATGGAAGTTGAAACGATGCCCCACGTTCATTGGACAACGGTTATCGAGGTTTTCCCACTTCCCTTTCTACCCTTCGCCCCTTCTCTCCTTAAAACCCTCATTTGCCATTTTTAGGCTCTTATTCCATCTTCCACCTCTGTCATTCTTCTTCTCCACATCCCTTTCACTCTCTTTTTCAAGAAACCTCCAAAACCTTCTCTCTTTCCCAAATCCTTACAAAAATGGCCCCTCAACACACCTTCGCCCAGATCAAAGATTGCGTGCTTGCAAACCCCATAATTCTCTTCATCTCTCAATTGAAAGAGATTGAGAAAGAGCAAGACCCAGTCATGAAAGACGTACTCATCCAAGGGCTCTACAACCAAGTAAGCCCTTTCTTGCCACCTCCCCCTCCGTCCGACGACACTCTGGCTTGGACATCTTCCGCCACCTCCTCTGAATCCCTTCCTCCTCCCTCAACCACCAACACCTCCTCCGGAATTGTCATTGTTGACAGTTTCGGAGATGCTCGTCCCTCCATTAATGAGAAACCCAGAAAATCCAAACACCGCCATTCATCCAAAAAACACCACTCCTCCAAAGACCCCTCAAAATCCAAAAAATCCAAACATTCTAAAGATCCCTCCAAATCTAAAAAATGCAAACACACTCGGACTCTGGGAGCTCAGAAAGAAATCCTTCTTCACCATTGACGATTACTTGAACTGCTCCAAGGACAGTTCCTGTGTCGCCAAACCCCCCTTCATCTTCCACTCGGACTCTAGGACCTCCCAATCCCAGAGTTAACTCCCTTCTTCTTCTTCCCTCCCTCTTCCCATAACTGAGGGACCTCCCAAACCTCTCCCCTCGAAACAAAAGACTCCTCTACCACCTCCTTCAGTTCCCACAACAAAGGGAACTCCCCTCCCACCACTCCCCTCCGTTCCCACAACAACGGGAACTCCAAATCCACCTCCACCTCACAAAAATCCTTCCCCTCCTTCCTTACCACAACACACATCCATCCATCCCACTCCTACCTCGGGGATCTCTACTCCCCAGGTTAGCAAATCCACTCCTCCTCCCCCTTCTACACAACTCTCTACTCCCCTTTCTTCTTCTCTTCCTTCTTCCACCACATCCCCCACCACCACAAAACTCCCCACTCCCTCTCCATCCGAAACTATCGTCGCCCTTACTTCGGACGACGATGACCTCCCTCTCTCCGTGGTCATCGGAAAAATGACCAAGGACCCTCCTCCTCTCATCATGGGAACTGTTGAGGAGGAGGCCCAGCTAAAGGCCATAGAGGAAGAGCTCAACAGGGACTTCTCTAAACACACAACTCACCAAGGGACCAAGTCCCTAGAGAAGGTGGCTCCTGAAGAGCCCACGGAGAAAAGGGACCTAGTACCAGCTGATGGTGCTGGGGCAACTACAAGTCATCCCGAAGATGACGCGGAGGGCTCAAGCTCGAGCTCCTCCGAGGAAGAAGGGACCTCCCATGATGAGTTCGAAGAAGAAGAAGAGGCTCCAGCTGCTAAGGAGCGAGCACGGATCCCAACACCTGGACACCAAATGGTGGTGTCCACGGGTTCCCAACAGCCAAGGGAACGCGTGCTAATGATTGAAGCGGTTGCACCCCCTCAGCAAAAAGGACCTTGCACGGTCTCTAGGGGGAACACTTCTAAGAGCACCACCAAGAAGGGGAAGGGATCTTCTTCAACAAGGCATCCTGTGGACGAACGCCGAAAGCTCCTTCCTCCACTTATCATTTCTGAAGAAGTGCTCAACGACAATGGCCTAGGGGAACTATGGGACTGTATCAAGGCCCAGGGCTGGGAGAACCTCTGCAAGGAAACTGTGAGTGTAGATCCCTCAAAAGTGCGTCAGTTCTACAATAACTTTATCATCTCCAATGACTGCACTCAGGGGACTCTCTCACACGAAGGCGACGAGTTTATATTTACTATGTCCACAATCCGCCTTCAACTCCAGATCCTAGTTCAAGGCCTCAACGAGTTGCCCAACAAGCTTTGGGGCGACTTCAATAGTGCTGAGGTGGACAACACTATCTTTGAGGGTCGAGTTCCCTCTAAAGTGCCCTCGACTCATCATCTGTCCCTGGTCGCCAAGCTTGCTCATCAATTCATCATCAATGTGGTGATCCCTCGCCAAGAGAAGCGTTTGGATGTCAATATCCCCGATGCCATCATCCTCTATCACTTCCTCCTCAAGAAGCCCATCAACCTTCCCAGAATCATACTTGGGCATATGGAGAAGTGTATGGCTTCCAAGTCCCATTCCCTTCCCTACTCTGGGCTGATCAAGAAGCTGCTACAAAAAGAGGGTCTCTACGACGCCTCTAAGGAAGAAATAGTGCTTGGAAGGGAACTGGACATCTCAGTTGTCCAGAAGATGAGGCACTCTGAGCCTGTAGAGGAAGCGGCTCAACTGGAATCTAGTGAAGATGGGAACTCTCAGGTTTTACTCCGCATCGCCAACACCCTCGATCAGATTGCCAAGGACCAAGCAGCATTGGCCAGGGGACAAGAAAAGCTTACACAAGTCCTGACGCGTCTCTGTGATGCCTTGTTCCCACGAAGCCCATGATCTACCCTCTCCTTTTCCCTTAATCCAAAAAAATGACCACAAAAATGTACTTGAGTTCCCCTTGTACATATTTTCTTAAGTAATGAATTGGTTTTTAATTTGATTGCGTGTTCCCTTCTTCCTTATTATTGCTTTGCTTGTTTTCGATGATGTCAAAAGGGGGAAAGACAAAAAATGCGAGATGAGTTAAAAGTAGTTATCACAGAACATGCATAAGCTAAGGGGGAACAATTGCATAAAAAGCTAAGTAAGATCTTAGTGTCTCACCAGAAGTGGCTCCCTAAATCTAAGTGTTTCACTAGAAGTGACTCCCCAAAATCATACTTAGGAACTCATCAACATATCATTCATTGAAATACTTGCATATTTTGTGATGGGTTTGTCATCATCAAAAAGGGGGAAATTGTTGGGACGTTGTTGGGACCTCTGGTTCTAAAATAACGGATCAACGATGTCATTCTCCGAGTTTTGATAATGACAAACACCATAAGGAACTAATGTGGTTTGTTCAAGTATTTCTAAGGAACGCGGGTACAGCCAAGAACTCCCATGAATGACCAAAAGCCACAGAAGCTCACAATGCAGAGTTTCCACCGAGGGAACTCTGAAGAGGAAAGTTCCCATGAAATGGGAACTCCTAGAAATGATCAAGAGAACACAATCTTACAACGATGAAGAGTTTCCATCAAGGGAACTTTGAAGAAGACAGTTCCCATGAAATGGGAACTCACATGTGAGGACAACGATCATTCAGCGCAGATCGCGGGATTCTGTCTTGGACAGCCCGAAGGAACAGTATGAGGATCATACTATCACGCTTGATCCAACGGTCCGATTGATTCAAGAAGTTGACCTAGTTCAAACCAAAGTCACATGTGAAGAAAGTACAACTTGGGCATCAAGCAAAGGGTATTTTGGACACAAACGAAAGATGCGACTGCCCAAGCTCACCTGGACTATAAAGCCAAATGAATAGAACTCGGATTGAGTACTTCTCCCAGAACTCACAAACACCCACATCAGAGAAAAGAAAGAAAAGAAGAGAAGTCCCCGCCGGCGAGTGTGTGATCTCGACGACGGTGAAGCCGAAGTTCCCAGGGGCAAGGGAACTGAGAAGTCGGTGTAAGGTTTGAGTTATTTGTATTTTGATGTTGTGAGCTTAGGAACTCAGTTGAGAGGATTTACTAGTGTTGCTAGAGTTAGGAAGAACTCGTAGGAACAGAGAAGTGTGAATCCGGCTGTTGTAACTAAGGAACAAAGCAATCAATATAAGTAAGTCATTCAAAATCCTCCAAGCGGAGGTAGAGGTTTACCCATACAACTAGTTGGTTGTAGTGGGGTTCCTCTATAAGGGAACTGCTTTCTTTACTGCTTTTAATACTTGCGCTTAATTACTTCCGTTGCCTTGGGAACAGCTTAACAGCCAGTTCCCAAGCTCTTTGCTAACGGTTTACGATCCAACACTTCTCTTGGCCGTGGGTTGGGTATGGCTCTTCGGAATCTGCTGGGTTGGCGTCTAATCTTCTCTTCATCCTGGACTTTGGCTCTCAAAGGGTAAGGAGCGGGGGCCCAAACATCATACCAATTAAGGAGATATAAAAGCTCAAGATTCTCCTCGGTAAGCACCACATCATGAGTCTCATGTTTGCTAATATAGAACTTGTTGATGAAGCCGGTAGAAGATGGAGCAATCACCTTAGAATTCAAGAAGTACTTGACGTCCATAGCAATGACCGGTCTTGAAGAGTAAGCGGAAAGGTTGACCTTTAAGGCCTTTGCAAGAATAGCTACAAGCCACCCAAAGTAGGTAGTAGTGTGAGTCTTTTGGCTTTGGTGGTTGATGACGGCCGTAGCATACTCGAATCCCAAGTTCATGTGAATGGTTGGCTCGTAGAGCATGGTGGATAAGAATGCAATTTCTTGCTTGTGTGGGCGTGAGAGCTCATATCTTGGCCAAATGGTGGAGCCCAAGATGCGAAGGATAATCCGGAAAATCGGACTTGCAATGAATTTGCCGGGAAGGTGGTTGGTGGGATACTCCTCTTTGCCGGTGAGATATTGCCACAACTCCTCGGCGGGGAAGTCCGTTTGTTTGTAGGAGCCGGGTGGTGCATGGAAACCCAAAAGCTTGTTGAATTTCTTTATGTTCATCTCATGCTCTTGATTACCAAGTTGGAAAGTGACCTTGGAGAGGTTGAAAATGTCATCGTTCCGGTACAAGCGGAAATTAGACATGAATTCACATGTTAGTGCCACATAATGCTCCTTGATAGGATGTAGAATGAGGTGTTGAGCACCAATCCAAGAGAAGGCCTCGAGCACCTCTCTATGAACACCGATCTTGTTGGCCCCGTCCCGTTGATAAGCTCTTACACTCACATCGGCCCTCCACATCTCAAGAAACCGGGCTTTTTGATCTTCCGAGTAAAACACCACCGTATCCACTTTTTGCTTGTTCTTCTTTTGCTTTTTGGCTTGGTGACTAGAGGATGAAGCCATTGTCCTACAAAACATTCAACAACTTTCCAAGATAATCTCCATAGTTTGAAAGAACAATGCCAAGACAAAAGACACACATGTCACTTCCAAAGAAGTACCCCATACTTATTCAAAGAAACATGCTCAAATTTAGAAAGGATCTCAACCTAGCATGCTTAATCATGAAAAGTAGATAAGTAGAGGGAAAGATCAAGCTAAAAGCACCCAAATCATGATAAAAGTAGCTCCATAATCATGCATGAAATGAGGGACACCCGTCAATCGGGGTCGGTACCGATCCTTGGAAGCTTGGTGCCGAGCGAATTCAAAAACAAGGTACTGATGGGTCGTCACCGACCCATGGGGTCGGTGCCGACCATTCCGGGCAAGAGGAAGCCCTCAAATTCGGCCCTTGTTCGTGGTATGTGTACCCAAAAATTCCGAAAAAACCAAATACTCTCACAATCAATCAAACAACCAAATATGCATCAAGATTTCCACATACAACCCCCAATTAATCATGTTATTATCTAGATCTAACCACTTAAACATGCAAACAGCCCAAATTTCCATATTCAAACTCAAGAACACCCAAAACCTAGGTTTTCAACTAATCCCTCAAACATAAATCAAGTAAACTTGAATATAAGATCAAAGGAGTAGAAAAACATACCAAAGATGAGCAAGAATATAGGAATGAAAGTAGAAGGGGGTCGTCTACGAGCACCAAAGTGGTTCCAAAAATTGTAAAATCGTGGTGGGGGTGAAATTTTCGGTTTTTGTTGAATGATTTGGAGAGTTTATGTAGCACAAGGAAGAATTTTGGTGGATTTGGGACGAGGATGGAGGATTTGTGATGTTTGAGAGGCAAAGAGAGTGGGAGGAGCTATGGAGTTTTGAGAAGGAGAGAGAGGTCGGCGTGGGGGAGAAAGAGAGGGGAGGTGGTAGGGTTTAAAAGAGGTAAAAATTGAGGGACTTACCTGCAATTTCCAATTTTCTGAAAATATTTACCATATTTGCTTGGAAGGGGTCGGTGACGACCCATACTAGGTCGGTTACGACCATCGCTTCTTCTCTTTTGCTTGGGTATTTTGGCCCCCTCGTCCTCTCCCACCGTTCTCATCTTCCTACAAAAAGTTAGTGGAGAACCAAGACAAGAAAACTAGCTATTCTATACTAAGAAAAACAAACGAAACTAAATTAAAAAGAAAAATCAAAAACAAAAACAAAGCGGGTTGCCTCCCGAAAGCGCTTAATTTTACGTCTTTAGCTAGACGAGAAGTACCTCTACTTCGTCCGAAGATGTGAGAGCCATGTGGCTCGAATTTCTTCATCGGGTTAAACACTTGCAAAGTATTTCTTCAATCGATGCCCGTTGACCTTAAAAATCCCTCCATTTTCATCTAAAAGTTCGACCGCTCCATGTGGGTAGATGTGATGAACAACGAATGGTCCACTCCATCGGGATCGTAATTTTCCGGGAAAAAGTCGAAGTCTTGAGTTGAAAAGGAGTACTTGATCACCATTGTTGAAGGTCTTTTGGATGAGCTTCTTATCATGCCACTTCTTGGTTCTTTCTTTATAAATCTTGGCATTTTCATATGCTTTGAGCCGTAACTCTTCCAATTCTTGCAAGTCCATAAATCTCTTTGCTCCGGCTGTGTCAAGATCCATGTTGAGCTCCTTGAGAGCCCATAGATCTTTGTGTTCAAGCTTGACGGGCAAATGGAACGACTTTCCATACACAAGATTGTAAGGAGTAGTGCGGAGTGGAGTCTTGTAGGCGGTGTGGTATGCCCAAAGTGCATCATCTAGCTTGGAAGCCCAATCTTTCCTTGAGCGGGAAACCGTCTTCTCTAAGATGTTTTTAATTTGCCGGTTGGAGATGTCCACTTGACCACTAGTTTGGGGATGGTAGGGAGTTGCCACCCTGTGAATGACCCCATACTTAGTCAAAAGTGCCTCAAAACTCCGCTTAATGAAATGAGAACCGCCAATCACTAATAAGGGCTCGGGGAACACCAAAGCGGGGAAAGATGTTGGACTTCATAAACTTGGCCACAACTCGTGCATCATTAGTTCTCGTGGCTATGGCTTCAACCCACTTAGACACGTAGTCAACCGCTACGAGGATGTACTTGTAGGGCCCCGAAGAGGGAAAGGGTCCCATGAAATCAATTCCCCATACATCAAAAAGCTCAACTTCTAGAATTCTTGTGAGTGGATTCTCATTCCTCCATGTGATATTTCCCGCACGCTGACAATGTCGGATTTTTGCGGTGGTCTTGAATCCCTTATCATGGCCGCCCATTTGAAGAGTGTGACAATGTCGGATTACCCCCTCTATCTCATCGTCCGGCACACAACGCCTAAAGATATGGTCACTCCCTTGCTTGAAAAGGTAGGGATCGTCCCAATAGTATTGCTTGGCGTCGTGGAGGAAATTTCTTTCGAGCTTGGGAAGTCAATCCATCGAGGATAATGCCTCCTACAACATAGTTAGCAAAATCCGCAAACCAAGGGGTTTTCGCCCCTCGAATAGCATAGATAGAATGGCAAGAGAGCATGGGAGGAGAAGAATGAAGAATAGTAGAAAGTACCGAAGAAGGGTTAGAAGAATGACCTTGATTGGTCGTGGTGGGGGTCGGTGTCGTGCTCTCCAGCTCGGTGTCAGCCAAAATCTGCATATGGGGGGTCGTCTCCGACCCAGCATTGGTCGTCTCCGACCCAAAAACGGTCGTCTCCGACCCAAGCTTCAAAGTCACCAAGTTGATTTTGCACTCCTTTAAGATCAGTTCGGATGACATTCATTCCTTCAAGGAGTCCTTGTGCCCATGTTGGTGGCTCTTGAAAACCGGGAGGCCTATAGGGCGGGGCTCTCTGCTCTTGTGGTGGTGCTTGAAAACCTTGACCATAGCCATTGTTGTTCCATTGAGAAAAACTGTTGTTGTTTCTTGGATAAGCATTGTTTTGGCCACGGTAGGGTCCTCTCATATAATTTGCCTCTGCATAAGCCTCTGCAGCTCGGACTTGTTCCACGTTTGTGCAAGAAGAAGTAGGATGAGCAGGGGAACCACATTCTTGACAAGGTTGAGCGGTGGATTTATAGTGGCCCACTTGCTTCTTAAGCCGGTTTATCTCATCTTGCATAAATTGAAACCTCACATCCGGATCAATTGGTTCGGCATTAGGATCATAAAGCTTCTTCATTTGAACCCTTGCGGCTTGTTGAGTGCCATACATTGCATCATTGTTGGTGAGTTTGTCCAACAAGGCCCAAGCTTGATCGGGATCCATCTCAATGAATCCGCAGTCGGTGTGAAGGTTGATGCGGTCCTTAGTAGTGGCATTGATCCCCTGAAAGAAAATCTCTTGAAGCACATAAGGTGGTTGTCCATGAGTAGGACATTGCCGAAGAAGTTCTTTAAATCGCTCCCAAGTTTCCACAAAAGTTTCATTGGGAAGTTGATGATAAGAAGTTTTGCGCTTTCTTAGCTCTGTAGTCTTAGCTGGTGGAAAGAATTTAGTCAGAAACTGATCATGCAACGCCTTCCATGTATGGATCGATTTGGAGGGTAAACTTTCAAGCCAAGTAAGAGCCTTTCCGGCCAAAGACCATTTGAACGCTTTTAAAAGCACATATTCTAGCGATACATCATCAGCCGCAATAGTGTCACAGAGGTCAGTGAAGTTCTTGATGTGCTCCATGGGGCACTCGGTGGGCTTGCCTTCAAATTGCGAGCTCTTGATAAGAGTGATGAAGTGTGACTTGATCTCAAAAGCGTGCTCAATAACAGGGAGCACAATAGCATATTCAGGGACTTTGAATTCAGGATGCATATACTACTTTGCATTACGTGGAATAGCATTGAGTTGTTGTCGAAGAAGAGTAACAGTAGTAGTTTGATCATCACGTTCTTTCTGAATACCTTCCATTTGAAGGCGAAGATCAGGCATCTGGCGAGCAAGTTCCTCAGCGTTGGCCATTGCTCGTCGTTCTCTGAGCCTGCGGTGAAGGGTTCTCTCAAGTTCAGAATCAAAAGGAAAAAGGTCGATTTCCCTTCGCGAACTAGAGGGCATGCACCTACACACACAATCACAAGAAAACGAATTAGTAAACACAAAAGGGTATGGGCTATTCCCAAACCCAAAAATAACTAGACAAGAAACGAAACTAATTCCCCGGCAACGGCGCCAATTTGTTGAGAGGGTTTCCCGACAACAAATAAATTTGTAGTCAAGACCCTGCTGAGTACAGGGAGGTCAGGTTCGTCCACGGGAATTGAAGAATCTATGTCTAGCTATTGATCCTAATAAAAGATAACAAAACAAAGCAAAACACTCAAACAGATGCTCGACACCGACCCACAACAAGTCGTAACCGACCAACAACTCAACACAAACGCAGGAGAAAAACAAGGGAGACAGGAGCTCGGCACCGACCTGACAGTGGTCGTAACCGACCTATCCGGGTAAGAGAAAACTCCAAGAAACCAAATTAAAGAAGATCTAGAGCAAAGGATTCACCACAACAAGTTTATGCATGCAAACATGAATCAATATCAACCATAAATAATCCCATGAATGACTTTCGTCATGATAAATCAAGTAAACATCTTAACTTTCATAAAGATCTAGACTTGAAACCCTACTTGTTTCCTAAAGGTTTAACTTTTGTTTCAACCAAATATAATCCAAATTCACAACTAAATCTTTCGATTCACTCATAAACATGAACATGCTTTGACTTTCACCAAAGAATGGATAGCAAACAAGAGGATAATAGATAGAGATTAAAAGAGATGGTTCATTCAAATATTCATGCTTTAATCATGCACAACTCATCGGGTTTCACCCCAACCCTAGAAAGTAGACTACTCACGATCCATGAAACAATCAACAATCATAAACGAAAGAGAAGACATAATTCAAATCCAAACAAACTTCAATTAAAAAGAAAACTTACAAACTTAAGCAAACCTCCAAGTCTCTCTAATTGTCCAAGAGCTTGGAATCAAAGTAACCTAGAAAACCCAACTTGCAACTTGTTCCGTTCTCCACAAATAACCCTAAAAACGTCTCTCCCAAAAGCTTCATCCTTTGAAATAAAACCCTAGAGATCCTTATATAGTTGGTAGAAATAAATCTATAAGGAAACTAAAATCTATCTTAAAAAGGCCCATAAATAAAACAAATACTAAACCAAACTTAAGGCGCAAGTAAAAATTCCGCAACACACGGAATGGGTCGTCACCGACCATATGTGGGTCGTCACCGACCCCTGGCTGCACTTGATTTCTTCATTTCTTGCTCAAAACTTGCTCCAATGCTTGGCTTTCCTTCATTGTTCCTTCTTCAATCGCTCTTGGCCTTCTAAAACGTCCTTTAGCTTCTTCTTTAAGCACTTTGATCTTGAACTCTTCACTCTTAAATCATCAAACCTTCAAATGCATCGACTCTTGCTCTTCTATCAACATCACCACCAAACAACTTCTAACACCACCTCCTAGAAAGCTTTGAAAAACCGAGATATCTCCTACTCAACACTTCAAAGACCTACAAAAACAATAAACACACACAAACGACTCCAACTCTCTAAAGAGAGCCGGAGTTACACACAAAACAAACATAGTGGACCTAGAATGACTCAATTTAGCTAGAAAACTATCCTTAAAAACTAACTAAAAAGTGCGACATGACAAATAATTCAAACTCTAAATATAACTCTAATTATTTTTTTAAAGCACGAATTCAACCTACGACTATAAATTGATATTAATTACAAGTTCATAACTAATAATTCAAAATTTAAATATAACTCTAAATTAATACAAATAAATTAAATAAAACAACTAATAACCAAAAAAACTAAATATAACTAAGAATTTGAATAGTAAACACATTATGAAATTGAATATCTTACTAAATAAGCGAAATTGATTTACTTAATATATTCAAATTGATTAACTCAATTACATAAACGAAATTGAATACCTAAAATTTGATTAATAATTCATTATGAAATTCTGTAAAATTTGAATAATATATAATTTCGTAATGAATTCATTACGAAAATTTATATTAATCAAAATTTAAAACAAAAAAAATTAATTTGAAGAGAACGTACCGCAACCGTAAATGTCGCTCGGGTGCAGATCGGGCTATGAGTCGGATCGACTCCGGAAGCCGTCGGAGCATCGAATGTCGACGGAGCCACATCCATCAAGCGATTGTCTAAACGCTGATAACGTTGCCTCGGAGCTCAACGCCCTTTTCTCCCGGTGGGGGGTGGATGAGCCACCGCATCCACCTCGGCCGGAGCTCCAGCAGAGGCGTCGTCGCCCCCAGGTGCGGACTCGATGGCGACGGGCTCGGGTGCAATCTCGTTGGCCGGTGGTTCCACCGGAACAACCTCGGTGGAGGTGGGTAATTGGGCTTTTGCGCCCAGATCTACGCCGACGGGTGGGGGGCCATGGTGGCGCCGGCCTCGGCGGCTGGTGGGGCGTCCGAGGTGGCGGGGGTCATTTGGGATGCTGGAGGTGGTTTGAGGGAAGCCGGCGAACGGTGGGGATCGGGGGTTTGGGACATTTTTTGGCTCGAATTTGGATTGCGCGCGAATCGCCGTTTCACAGATGGAGGTCGGAGGCAGAAGACGACAATGGATGTCGCTCGCGTTCGATTTTAACCCTAAGGTTCCGCGTAGGCCCGTTTCGAGCGGCCTGAATGGCGCTCAAGTCCGTTTTGAGCTGCCCAATGTTGGCTGCGGCTCGCGTTTGACCTAAACCCTAATGCGGCGCGCAAGCCTGTTTCGATCGGCCCAAAACGCGCGCAGACCCATTTCGCGCGGCCCAACCTCATTTCCCGAATCCCATTTTCTAGTTTACGGTTTTGCTCTTCCGCGCAACGCTATTTCGCGTGAAACGGTGTACTCTATACGCTTTTAAAAAATATTATGCGTAAATACCCAGCGTTTATATATTATAGGCCGCCAACGAGTTATATTTAGTTGACTTCGACTTAATAAGATGTGAAACCATGAATTATTGTTAAATTATGGTTTTAATAATCTTATCTTTTATGGGTACGTATGACATTCATGACTATTATCAAGTACTAGGACTTAATTACCTTCAATTTTCTTTTTTTTTTGGTTGTTTGTTAGATAAGATTTAGGACACATTCTTAGATTAGAAAGGTCGTCCTAGATATGTTGCTCCCTACTCTAAATAAAAGTTCTATTTTTTTGTTTAGATAAAATCTTCTATTTTATCATATAAGCAACATATTGAATTTTATAAGAAAATATTAAAAATATAAAAAACATAATAAATAAAATATTTTTATAGTAATTATAGAGAACATAATTATGATAATTAAATTTACACTGTTACAATAAGCTAATAGGCAAAAAGAAAAACGAAAACAAAAAAGGAAAAAACATATATATATATTTTAAATAAGTAAATGTTGTCATCCAGACGATGAATTCTTACATTTCCTTTGATATTCTCATTTTTGAAGTCGTGCTAGTTAGTACTATATATATCTCCTGTGTCCGTATTAATTAATCAAGATATGTAATTATTTTAAGCATATGCAACTAGAACCGAAATGATATTTTCTTTGCACCACTAGTTGATTAAGACCGGTATTAAAATAGTTAACCAAGACATCTAATTAATTGCACTCTAAATTGTCCCATCAATACGACCTGCTCTTAATATATCCAAGTCAATTATAATTACCAACCAAATTCAGAGTCCAGCTAGCCATTCTCCATTTATATGCAACTATATCATACGAAGTACATGCTAAGATGCATGATCCAGTCATTGGCCACCATCATTGTATAACTAATGAGCTGACTTTTCGATATTATGAACAACAACTGTCATTAAACTAACATTAAATACGTGTAATATAGGGTTAGAACACTCCATTATAAAGTTATTTTATTTTTAGGGTTTAATATCCTATAATTTTAACATATACTGATATTTTTCTAATAGATTTATAGAAATGGTAAATATATTTTCAAAGTTCTTACAAAATTTCAAGAAATCTATAAAAAAAATCTGCACCTCTTAAATACGAAAAACTCTATCAAGAGATTGAATTGGGGGTCACAAGGCCGACAAAATCAAGGGCAAATTCCGTCGATAGAAGGAACAATTACGGAATACATGAATTAATAAAAAAATTAGCCACCTACATTGGCTCTCGGAAAATCCCTCAGACCTTGTTTGTCAAATTAGTGGGTGGATACCTGTAATTAAAATAGTAATTGTAGTAATTAATAGAGCAGTTGAAAATAACGGCACAAAAAAACCCTAATGTATGTTTAGTGGAGATAATTTTTGGGTTTCGTGTAGACTTTTAAAATGACGAATTAGGACATATGATTTATTAAAGAAGTCATGATTTTTCTTTTTAATTGAGGGTAGATAGGGAAAAGAAATTTTCCAATTTAGTTCAATTCTCAAAAAAATTTCTAAAGTAGCTTCTAAAAATCAACCTTAAAAATGCTAATATCATATTATATCAAACAACCTAGTACTAATAGTGTTTAAAATGAAATTTTAGAAGCTAAAAATTAACTCTTTTTTTTCTTTTATTTTTCTACCAAAAAACATTAACTTTTTTGGCTTCGCAAACAAGGCCTTAATGAATGTAAAAGAAATTGGTTATGGTCTTTGAAGCGTGTAATTGGAAATTGGTGAGAAAAAAGTGATAGTAGTACGTGAAATTAAGATATAGAAAAGGGTTAGAAAATTAGAGGTGAAAATATAGGTGATTTTAATAATTTTTTTGTTTGGATAGAGTTAATTTTTGATGAGAAATTTTAAGTAAGATTGGTTTATATATTAAAGTGTGTATCTTTAATTTTCTATCAAGCTAGTTGAATTCCCGTGATATTCACGGGATAATTTTACTAAAGATTATACTCCCTCTGTCCTATAAGCACAAGATTTAAGAAAATAAAGAGATAAAAAAGTAACCAATAAGAGTAGGAGAGAGATTGTGATATTGATGGATAAAGATGAGAAAAAAGAGAAGATAAAAGAAAATGACTAAAAAGAGTATTATGCTAGATTTTTAATTGGATAATATGGATAAAGTTGATATTAAATGAGGGTAAAATTGTAAGAAAAGTATGGATATAAAGGGAAAGTGGACAAACATTTTGGGACAACGAAAAAGGAAAGTAGACAAACATTATGGGATGGAGGGAGTACAATATTATGATATTAATATAAAATTTAAAATATTCACATATAATATCGTAATAAAATTATTTAATTTATAAACAAAAACCATAAGATTTTGCCCGTATTTTATTTGAATATATTTAAAAATTATTTTCATTATTTATTGAGATTTTGTCCCAAATTTAGATTAAAATTATTAAAATTCTAATTTTACTTGAATTGAATATTTATTTTATTTTACTAAAATTAATTTATTCAAGCAATTTGATTGATATAAAGTTATATCAATGTACACTAAAATATATCATATATTCGATAAGTAATTTATTGTATTAGAAAATATCAATATATAGATAAATGATTATATACTTGAAGATTGAATCTTATTACAAGATAAATAAAATATGTATAACTATTCAAATATAGATCAAGATATTATAATATAAAACAATGGATGTATAGAAGAATAATATAATGCAAGTTATTAGAATATTTATTATTAAAAAATTAACATTGTTTTATACAAGTAACATCACGTGGTGCAAATTTTACAACAGACATGGTTTCTACTCTATAATATATTAGGTAGATTTCATAAATTTAGTTAGATATAATTTCCCTTCATTTTTTTCTTCAAAAATCCCATCGTTTCTTATATTAAAACTCAATCTAGAAAAATGCTCCTTGAAATTTCCCTCATTAAATTCGCACCAAAACCCAATGGGAAATGATCAAATGAGAAAAGTCGCTGTTGTGTATGCATTCTCTTGTCAATTTTTTTTTAAGGCATAATACATATAAGACACATCACCTTTGGAAATGTCCAAATTGATCGCCCTCTTTGCTTAGGTCAAAATTATGCATACAAATAAGAGGACAAAAAAAAATGCAAAATTCAGTCGTTGAGAGCATATGGAACCAAAATGCTCCGTACAACTAATATCACCCAATGTTGCTTAGGTCAAAAAAACTACAGTATAAAACTGCGCAAGTACGCCCTGAATCAATCTGCAAGAGAAATACTAATTAAGCAATATTAAACCAAGCAAACCACCACATGAACATGGTTAGCCACATTTCAACGATGCCTAAATCGCAACTTCTCTTCATGTTGGTTTCAATTACAAGCCTACTAATCGTAGCAGAGCAAGCCACCGCCCAACCACCCACAGAACCCTTGTATTTCAACGAAGTTTGCGTAACCACGGCCGGAAACTACACGGCCAACAGCACGTACGAGAGCAACCTGAAGATGGTGTTGTCCGACCTCCAAGAACACGGTACGTCAGAGATCTTCTACAACACCAGCGCCGGCAACGGCTCCAACACGGTGTACGGGCAGTACTTCTGCAGGGGGGACGTCAACTCAACGATGTGTGGGGCGTGCATAGAGCAGGCCGCTCAGAGCCTGTTGGCAAACTGCTCGCTGGTGAGAGGCGGCATCATGTGGTACCAGCAGTGCACCGTGCGCTACTCCAATGTGTCCATGGTCGGCATCGAGGCCGAGTACCCGAGGGCCTGGTATAATGCCACCTCCAACGTCGCCGACCCGGACACCCTAGCTTCTGTGCTCGATTCCACCGTTAACAAGTAATTATTCGCTTGAGCTTTAAAATGTTTTTTTTTAATCTCTATTAACTTTCTCGTTAAATTGATTAAGGAAAATTGAATAAAGATTGATTGTTTTTATTTGTTCATTTTCTTTGTAAATTTTTTTTCAAAAAGGGACAAATAAAAAGGAATAGAGTGAGTAATAATTTATTTTAAAAATAAATCTACCCTAATACATTATAAAGTAGAACTCAAGTCTGTTGTAAAATTTGCGCCACTTGACATTTTTGAATAAGTTAATGTGAAATTATATTTTAATAAATTTTGTAACAACTTATAGTATTCTTGCTATATATACTAAATAGATAACATGTTTATATAATTTTTTATGTATATAATTTTCTATCTATAAATTATGTATTAGGTTACTATAATAGATAATATATTTATATAATTTGTGTATACATAAATTTTGTATATCTTCTTTATCTTAAACAAGATTTGAGATCCAAACATATATTTTTTTTAAGCAGAATACATATACAGACACCTGTACTTTTGTCAATTGGTCACTTAGACGTTTGACTTTTAGTTTTGTTCTATTAAACACTTAAATTTAACTATTTATGTTCTATTAGATACTTGGATGCTGATGTGGCATAATGCGTGTATTTCACTCTTCATTGAGCCAGTAAAGAGATTCAATGGACTAATTTTCATTCTTTTTTTTAGAAATTTGCATATAATCCACCCTTATTTTCCATTTCTTTCACTTATTTTCCATCCAATTATTATAAAATATTTTTTTTAAAAAAAAGAAAAGTGTTAATTAAAAAAAGAACGAGTTTTCAATTCTCCTCCCCAAACCATCTCTCTCCGCCATGCCAACACAGCCCAGCTCCGTCGACTCACCGCCGGTGTTAGGTGGACCTCGCCGTGGTCGCAATCCGCCGCCGTTGTCAACAACCGTTGATGAGTTTTCTCCAATTTCCCCCCTCTTTTATTATCTTCCAGCCAGCCCCTCTCTCACTAACCTTCACATGAGCATCGACTCTGACCGTCGTACCGCTTGCTGCTTAGCTACCACCAAGAACACCATCCATCTAAAATCCACTCTCTGATGCACCCAAAAACCCAATACAAGTATACAACCACCTAATTAGCAATTTCATCTCCTCACCAAAGCCCCAAAGAAAACCCTAAATCTCAAATTGGTATAGTAAATTTCAATGTCAGCGATTAACCCTCAATTTTAATTTCACCCAAATTTGATTCATGTCTTGCTCTTGAATATGTCAGCATAAAACCCCCACTGCACAAATACCCTCCAAGATCGAATTACTCGTCGTTGATGCCTCGCGAGCAAGCTCGCTCCATGTCCTGGTAGTCTCCGGCGTCGACGGTGGCTTCGCGCTCACTCCGCTTCTCTCTCACCGAGGAGATCGTGCTGTTTGGCGACGGCACGCCGACTTCTTCTTCCTCCTCGGCGCTCATGTTCACAGCATCAACCTTTCCGACGGGAAAAAGTAAAAAAAAATCAATTCAAAGAAATTATCCACCAACATAAAAAGAAATTACCCCCAGCTTCAACTTGCATTTACAATTTTTTATTTTTTGTATTTGCTTTTATTAAAACAATATAAAAATCTTGTTTTGACCCTCTTGATGCTGATGCGGCGTCTACTTGGATTTTACGTGGCAAAAAAAGTGACAACTCAGCGCGCGTGTTTAACACTTTGAAAGAGTCTCGGTGAGTAGGTGCTTAATAGAACACAAATAGCTAAATTTAAGTGTTCAATAGAACAAAACCAAAAGTCAGGTGTCTAAGTGACCAATTGACACAAGTACATGTGTCTATATATGTATTCTGTCAATTTTTTTATCTATATGTTGATAAAATATGGGGTAAAATCTAAAAGATTTTTTTTTATATAAATTACATTTTTTTGTTACGATATTATATACAAGGGTTTAAAATATTATATTAATATCATAATTTTGTATAATATTTAGTAAAATTATCCCGTGAGTATCACGGGAATTCAACTAGTTAATTTGTTATTTTCTAAATTAACTTGGTTATATATTTTTGGTTTATCTCTAGTAGTAGTTGGTGTAATATTTTCTCAAATTTATATTATGATAGCTAGTTTGATACTTGTAGTCCATCTTTTTACACATGCATTGACTTACCCAGTTATCCTTATACCTTTTGAAGGTAGATCCAGAACTTAATTAGCCCCATCTAATCTTGTTCGCACGATCAAACAGGTTGATAACGGATGCAACAGAGGGCAGCACGCCGAGCCTGTTCAGCACAGGAGAAGGGGCGGTGTCGGCGTTTGAGACCTTGTACTGCCTGGTGCAGTGCAGCCCCGACCTGAGCGCGGATCAGTGCGACACGTGTCTCCGCGCCACTTACGCGTTCATCCCCACCTGCTGCGTAGGCATGTCAAAACAGCTGGCCATCTTCTTTGCCAGCTGTCAGCTGCGCTACACCACCTACGGCGCCTTCTATTCCGGGGCGAGTACACCGCGGCTGCCGCCCAGCACTACATCTCCACCTCCTCCAGCTGGGCTAACGGGATCTGGGACGCCTGTATCCGATTCTGGGCCGCCACCACCGTCCTCTAATACCACATCTACTAAAGGTTCATTCACTAATTCGTATTCTACCAAAAAAAAAAAACACTAATTCGTATTCTTATTTTTCGTACAATAGTTAAACAAAGGAATTTGTTCGATCATAAGCTAACCATCTTAACTTAATTTTTAGGTACATCAGGCGCATCAGTAGCGTTGAGAAGAACCGGGGTTGGGATTATGATGACGGGACTAATTAGCTTGTTGATGCTTATTGCCACATCATAAGTTTCATATGTTCATGCGGTCATAGGTTAATTTGCCGTTTACTTGTGGGACTTCCCTTGGATATATTGTTAATTTACATATTTGATTTTTAGAAGATTTGGACGGATAGAGATTACCTGTAAAGGCTGTATGGAACGTCAGTCGATCTGTGACCAAAGGCGTGGCATTGTCAGTCGAGACATCTTTTCTATTGATCCACTTGTATTTTATCAAGTCAAAAATTTTGAGACGTGATTTTTATGATTTCCAAAATAGTTGAAAACTAAATAGAACTTTTCTGCTTCTTTCTAACTTATTTTCATCATTTTTGTTGGCATAAATTTTTTTAACTAATTTTCAACTCTCTCAATCCAATTAAATTGATAGGACCAATTAATGTCTTAATTATAGGCTACAATTACTTTCTATTTTTTATGAACCCCCTTTAATTTGGAAATATTATTACTGCAAGTAATATTAGAATTTAACTCTCTAATATCAACCCAGGCTTATTGATAATTTGTACACGATTTTTTCATTGGGATCGACCCTCTAGCGTACGTCCAACGCTTAGAAGGTGACTAGAAGCGATCTTCCCACCTTCTTGCATGCAAATCCACTTTCACGGTTTTGTCGTCGGGATCGATCATCTAGCGTCCAACGCTTAGAAAGTGCCCCGAAAGAGATCTTCCTACTTCTTTCCAAGCAAATCGACTTTCATGGTTTTGTCGTCGGGATCGACCATCTAGCGTCCAACGCTTAGAAGGTGCCCCGAAAGAGATCTTCCTACATCTTTCCAAGCAAATCGACTTTCACGGTTTTGTCGTCGGGATCGACCCTATAGCGTCCAACGCTTAGAAGGTGCCCCAGGGCGATCATCCTGCCTCTTTACATGAAAACCATGTCGGACAAAACCTTCTAGCCAAAAAACAATGTGTTACAAAACCTGTCGACGATGAAAGAGTGGTGTCCTTCTTACAAATTGAGGTCGACTTTTCCAGCGTCCATCAACATAAAAGTCCAAGGAATCCCAACGATATTCCTGCCACCTTATAGGAAAACCGATTGTCACGATTTTATCATAACAATATTGTATTTGTGACATGCTAATTTGGGCGACTTCTGCTAAAGTCGTTTTTTAGGACAAAGAGGAAAAAACATAACTTTATTATATATCTAAAAGGCAACTATAACCCTCAACATGTTAACGTGCTTAACCATTTGAGCCATATCAGGTGCATGTTTACTGTCACAATTTTCCTACCTCCTTGCATGAAAACCTACATTCATGGTTTTGTGGTGACATGCTCATGCGGGACATTTCTGCTATGGTTGTTTTTTTCGAGATAATGAAGCAAAAAAAGCTATATTATCTTAAAGAAAAAAATGTTTAACGATTAAAGATAGGAATAAAGTAAGATCCTACGAAGGGGTCATGGAGGCCTCGTTAAAACTCTCTAGCGGGAAAACCTTGTCGGACAAAATCTGTCGATGAGGAAAGAGTGATGTCCATCTTACAAGGGGGTAAGCATCATATATATATAGTACTTTAAGTTTGCGGCGTTCCAGTTATTTAAAACCTCCTTCTCGTTTGCATCCCTCAGATTGTATGCCTAGCTCCATAGTCTTTTATCACAGATAAGGCCCCTCCCAATTAGCTTTTGGATTCCCCTCGGCTAGGTCGATGGTTGGACCGACTATTCTTCGCAAGACATAGTCACTGTAGGATCGTAGATCTGTGTTAGTAAGACAAGTCGGGAACTGTTCCAGCGATAGTTCCTGTAACATCCCCGACCAAAAAGCATACGTCATTCGACATTCATATAAGATTAAGAGCATATGCATAGCATATTGGCATGATATATAGTGTGTTTTTAAAAGTAATATTTATTTTCTAATAGTTTATTAATTTTAAAAAGTTTTATTTAAAAAATTAATTAATAATTATTTCAGGGTAAAGTTTGTAATAAAGGAGATTTGAGGGTGTAAAATGTAATTGTTTTAAAAAATTGCCGACTTTGACTCATTTATATACGTTGATCTCATACATTCTCTTACAATTGAAGTTAGCAAATACAGAGAGAAAGAATGGACGAGAAGAGAAAAAAAATTAGAAGAGTTTTTATTGGATTTGGTACAAGATCTCTTCAATCGAGTTTTAATCTTAAAGTACAAGTTTAATTTGGTAAGTTTTTAATTAGTTAATGGTTTATCTGGATTTTCCTAATTTTTTCAGATCTAGATCTACAATTGGTTTTGATTTCAAAATCAGTCGATTTATAGTTCTCAGATGGTGTTTTCGATATCGGATATATATTCGGTAAAAGATTTCAGAGTATTTTTAGGGTTTTCCTTGTAATGTTATTAGGGAGCCCTTTGATCAAGTTTTTCATAAAGGTTTGAACTAGAAAAATGTTCCTTTATATATATAGTTTATTGTTGTCATGTTTTAAATGATTTGGATATATATGCAAGAAGTTATAATGTATTCTGGTATTTCCTTGCATTTGGGGTTAGAGTTTATAAGAGTATATAGACTAATTTGCATTGGGTTATATATAGGAGCACAAGTCATAGATCGTGGTCAAAGAGAAAGGAAAGATATATAGTATCTGTCTTAAACAAGTGAGTATATACCGGAGATTCAACCATATGTGTTATATGTGAAATATGAATATATGTGCTATATGCGCTATATGAATATATGAGCATACCGGAGATTCAAACAAGTGAGTATATGTGTTTTATATGATAGCTCTGAAATTTTCAGAGTTGTTTGCACAGAAAGTATGTTAGCAGATGACATATGATATATGAACACATGATGCATTTGATTGCATAGCATATTGCAATGAGATTAAAGATTTTCCTGATGTGTTTCCAAAGCATCTTCCTTGATTGCCACCTGATAGAGAGATAGAGTTTACTATGAAATTAATGTCAGGTACTGCACCGATTTCTATTTTTCCATATTGGATTGCTTTTTCTAGAGTTACAAGAACTGAACAAACAATTATAGAATTTGTTGGACAAAGTATTCATTAGTTCTAGTGTATCTTATGACTGTGCATAGATTACAAAAAGTTGAATTAGGTGACAGTGAAAAACAAATTTCCATTGCCAAGGATAGATGATTTGTTTGATCAACTTCAGGATGAAAATATATTTTCGACGATAGACCTTTGATCAGGATATCATTAGTTAAAGATAGCCAAAGATGACATTACCAAGACAACATTCAGGAGTCGATATGAACATTATGAGTTTTTGATAATTCAATTTGGTTTGACTAATGCAGCAACGACATTTATGACTTTGATGAATAAGGTATTTCAATCTTTTCTAGACAAATTTGTGATCGTTTGTATTGATGATATAATGGTGTATTCACGAAGTACAGAGGAGCATGTTGATCATTTGTCTACAGTGCTACAAGTCTTGAGGGAAAAATAGTTATATGCTAAACTGAGTAAGTGTGAATTTTGGTTGGATCATATGGTATTTTTAGGACATATAGTATCTGGAAGAGGTATAGAGGATTGATTCTAAAAGGTTTGAAGTAGTGGTAAACTGGAAAGCATCAACTATAATTACAGAAGTTCGTATCTTTCTTATTATGGCTAGATACTACAGACTATTAGTGGAAGGATTCTCTATTATAGCTACACCACTTACTAAATTGCTATGAAAGAATACTTCATTCCATTGGTATTCTACGTGCCGAGAGCTTTAATAAGTTAAAGCACTGACAGACTACAAAAATAATACTGAGAATTCTTACAAGTATAAGAGGATTTGGTATTTACAGTGATGTTTCATATCAGAGTCTTGATTGTGTCTTAATGTTGATGGGAAAGTAACTGCCTATACATCATGACAGTATTGATCACATGAAGATTCTTATCTTGTACACGATTTAGAGCTGGCAGTAGTAGTATTTGCCCTAAAGATTTGGCGACATTATCTATATGGAGAAACATTATATATATATTTACAGATCATAAGAGTTTGATTTATTTGATGAGCCAAAAGCAGTTGAACATGCGACAGAGGCGCTGGATGGAATTACTGAAAGATTATGATTGTACAATCGAGTATCATCCGGAAAAGGCCAGTGTTATAGCAGATGCTTTGAGTCAGAAGTCTAGTGGTATGATGAAAAATATGCGCATGATTTCATTGTTAGATTCAATTGCTTTGCGACGTCTAAATGCTAGACTATAGTTAGACACAGATGAGTATTGATTGCTACTTTTGATATTCGACCAGTTCTGAGACAGAAAATTAAAGATGCACATCTGAGATGGAAAGTTGATAGAATTTTTGAATAGGTTTGATAAAGTAAAGATACACCATTTGACATTCGGGATGACACATTGATGTTTGACATACAGATTAGCATTATCTTCAGAATTAGCTCAGATTCATGCTATTTTACATGTCAGTATGTTACTACAGTATTGATCTGATCCATCACATGTTTTAAAAGAATCAGAAGTACAGCTTGTAGAAAATCAGAACTACATAGATGAACTGATCAAGATAGGAGATTACAGAATCAAACAGTTATGTACTCAGAAGATTCCGATGGTTGAAGTAATTTAGAAGAATCATGGTATAGAGGAAACGACTTGTGAAACTAAGGACAAGATGAGAAAGTCATATGAAGAGATAGCGAATTTTGAGGACAAAATTCTTATAGAGGGGGAGGATTGTAACATCTCCGACCAAAAAGCATACGTCATTCGGCATTCATATAAGATTAAGAGCATATCCATAGCATATTGGCATGATATATAGTTAGTTTTTAAAAGTAATATTTATTTTCTAATAGTTTATTATATTTTAAAAAGTTTTTAATTAAAAAATTAATTAATAATTAATTCAGGGTAAAGTTTGTAATAAAGGAGATTTGAGGGTGTAAAATGTGATTGTTTTAAAAAATTGCCGACTTTGACTCATTTATATACGTTGATCTCGTACATTCTCTTACAATTGAAGTTAGCAAATATAGAGAGAAAGAATGGACGAGAAGAGAAAAAAAAATTAGAAGAGTTTGATGAATTTTGGTTGTTTTTATTGGATATGGTACAAGGTCTCTTTAATCGGGTTTTAATTTTAAAGTACAAGCTTGATTTGGTAAGTTTTTAATTAGTTAATGGTTTATCTGAATTTTTCTAAGTTTTCCAGATCTAGATCTACATTTGGTTTTGATTTCGAAATCAGTCGATTTATAGTTCTCAGAGGGTGTTTTTGATATCGGATATATATTCGGTAAAAGATTTCAGAGTATTTTTAGGGTTTTCCTTGTAATGATATTAGGGAACCCTTTGATCAAGTTTTTCATAAAGGTTTGAACTAGAAAAATGTTCCTTTATTTATATAGTTTATTGTTGTCAAGTTTTAAAGGATTTGGATATGTATGCAAGAAGTTATAATGCATTCTGGCATTTCCTTGCATTTGGGGTTAGAGTTTATAAGAGTAAGTTATATATAGGAGCACAAGTCATAGGTCGTGGTCAAAGAGAAAGGAAAGATATATAGTATTTGTCTTAAACAGGTGAGTATTTACCGGAGATTCAACCATATGTGTTATATGTGAAATATGAATATATGTGCTATATGCGCTATATGAATATATGAATATATGACCTATATGGATATATGTGTTTTATATGATAGCTCTGAAATTTCTAGAGTTATTTGCACAGAAAGTATGTTAGCAGATGGCATATGATATATGAACACATGATGCATTTGATTGCATAGCATATTGCAATGAGATTAAAAGGACTTGTGACTGTCTTACCCTGAATTTGTATACAGGACCTACGGGTCATACAATATCTTCGGATCATACAGGATCTACGGATCATACAAGACCTACGGGTCATAATTCTTACAGGGACCATAAGAGTCCATATACAGTAAACCCGGAGCAGATTCAAGCTTGAACAGTTCACAGAATAAAGAATCGGAAACATCAACATTTTCATTTGCATAGTAAATTTATATATGACATATATAATATGTATGAATATGTATACTGATCAATTGTTTGGCTATGTGTGAAATAATTGATGATGGTTTATATTCACTGAGTATGCGACTCACGTAAATCACAAAATAATTTTTCAGGTTCAGATAGAATTTTCTGACATATGTCTCTTTTAGAGATCACATTCATACAGGTCGGCCGGCTGAAGCTCTAAGCAACCTTCTCCTCCTCATTTTGCATCATAGACATATGTGTTGTAACAGAAGTTAGAGTGACCGATGTATTAGTATAAAAGTAAAGACATATAGTTGTGTGTGTGCAACCTTTTATGGTTGTTACTTTCTAATATGTGCTTACGTGAATAATTGGTATATGTCTCTTATCTATTTATATAAGAGATAAGTATTAATAAGTATGTCATATGGTATAAGGGTGTCACAGTTCCCTCACGCAGCGGAATAAAGCAACATAGAAAGTAAACTATAAAACAGAAACAAGGACACGTTCCCTTATAGAGGAACCTCTACAGCCAACTAGCTGGAAAGTATTCCTTTACCTCCCTTGGAGGATTTTGAACACACACTATATTTCGATTGATAGATCTCAAGATACACAATACAAAGACGAACTTTTCTATTGTTCGTAATCCCACTTACAAACATTACTAACGACTAAGTCATTTTGATTCCTAGATCTAAACGCAATCTAATATAGAGAGTGAACCTGACTCGTTCCTTGTGGAGTTCCCTTTAGCACATGAACCAACTCTCCAAGTCGATGGTGATCTTCACGCAGTCTCCATCACTTGGATCTGGAACTCTCTTCTTTGATTTCTGGTTCGTCGTCTTCATTGGATTAGCTCGGGCTCTCTCTTTCTCACTTTCCTTTTTTGGATCTTTTTCTTTCCATACGAGAGCTTGAAATGACCTAGATGCGTCACATTCCTTTTATAGAGGTTTTCACTTTTATCTTGACGCCTTTACTCTTTTTGTATTGGGGAGTACGACACTATTCAAAAAGACTAGTGTACCCTTTTGCATCTCCTTCTATCCGAAACTTGGCTTGCCGCCCAAGACAATATTGAAAAGTCTTTATTGCCCTTTAATTCATTTGTCACGTACTCAGATGGCTTCATGGGGTATGTTTCCCCTTGCTTTTTCCGTAAACCGGTATCTTTCCTGAGATCACTTGTATAGAAAATTAGTACCATTTGTTTGTCATTATCAAAACTTCGATTTCTCGACTAGAGAAACCATTGTTCCAGTGTTAGTTCCCTAACACTGATCCAATAATTTCCCCCTTTTTGATGATGAAAAACCTTTATAAAATGCAAGTCAGGGAGACAGGAAAGATAAGAGAGACTAAACACCAAAGTAATACAGTCAATGCTTTGTAGATACTTAGTTCCCCCTGAAATGGACAAGCAGTTCAAATTTCCAAGATTTTTAAGCATATAGTTCCCCCTCAGCTTATGGCTAATTATTCTGTATTTTCTTAGGCACGCATCTCTGCATTTTTTCACTTTTCCCCCTTTTGACATCATCGAAAAGAATCAAATATAAACAAGTAAGGAAAAGCAAGCAAAGCACAATCATTATTAGAGAATAAAAGCAAAATGCATTCATTGAAACAGTTTTAACGTTGTACAGGAACAACAAACTTAAAAAGCATTGAAGGAGGATTTAAACGTGCTAGGTAAATTTTGGTAGAGAGCTTGTTCATGGATTAGAGGAGGAGGAGGAAGGCAGCGTTTGTTGAATATCTAGTAGAACATCAAGAATGCGCTCATTTACGCCACACAGACGGTTGAGAGCTTGGAGAACAGTTTTGCAATCTCCCTATTCAATGAACATTGGTTGAGGAACTTCATCAGTTGGTTCCTAGGAGTGCTTCATGCTTTGAATATTGTACATCTCCATCTCTTGTCCAAGTTCCTCTTCCTCATGAGGATGATAGACATCATTTTTTATCATAATCTCCTTCACCACTGCAGCATAGGGAAGGTTGTGAGATTCCTTGGCGACACACTTGCATATGTGCATCATCATGATTCGGGGCAGGTTGATCCTTTCCTTTCGGAGGAACAGATCCAGGAGAATGGCATCATTCGAGTTAAGCTTATCCCATCCTTGGAATTGGATGAGTTCTTGAAGCTCTTTGAAATCATGTTCTTGTAGGAACTCAGTAGTGACGACCAAGGAAACGACCAACTTCCTTTCCCCAGTTGTAGTTGTTCCCTTCTTCTTTTCCTTTTTCTCTTCCACTTTTTGTTTCTTGAAACCTCTGGTTGAGGGACACCCAGATGTCAGTTCCTTATAACCGATTTGAAGAGAAAGTTCCCTATACTCAGCTATCTCATCATCATCTTCCTCAACACTGATGATTTCCTTGTTATCTGTCGGGTTGAGGGCTCGGAGTTGCTCAGAGATAAGAGGCTCTAGTTTCTCTTTGTCTTCTTCTTCTTCTTCTTCACTTAGTTTTCTCTGCTTCCTCTTCTTTGTTCTTTGACCAGTAGGGATTTTTTGTAGAGGAGGTTGAGCAGAGGTTTGTTTTGATGTAGTGGATGAAGAAGATGGTAAGACTGGTGTGGTTCCCTGTGAAGTAGGAAACTCTTCTCTCTCGAACTGGGAGAGAGTTTGATTAAGATTTGAGATGGTGAGTTCTTTGTGGGGTGGAACTGGGATAGTAGGAGTGTTTGTAAAAGAAGAGGGTTCTTTGGAAGGTTGGTTTTGAGAGTTAGGGTTTGGATTTTGAGAGGTTGAGGCAAGAGGAGCAGTCCGTTTGGGACTTAGACTGTCATAGATCTGAGATTGATGTTTTGGGGAGGAATGAGAGGAATCTTGTAGAAGCAAGGAAGGATTGGACTCATGAATCATGGTTTGAACACCATCGATGTTTATGTTGAGGGTCGAGGAGCCATCCAGTCTTGTGGTAAGTATAGGAATGTCAGATCTAGGAGTTGTGGGGGGTGAGTTTTGAGGAGTGAGAGGTGGTTGGCCATCTTTCTTTCGTAGAAGGGAGTAGAGTCGTTCTTTGACATCAAAGATGGACTCTGGTTCATGATGCTCTAAATCGAGATCTTTAAGAAGCATTTTTGAAGGTAGACTGGGTCATTGTGAAGAATATGCTCGATGAGGGGATTTTTGTGAAGAACAGAGTACTTGATGATGGGTTGATTTTGGTTAGCCATTTGAGACGGTTTAGGATTTCTGAGATGAATTGGAAAATGAAGTTTGAGGTCTAGGGTTTGCAGAGAAGATGGATGAAGACGATGGTGATGGAAGAGAATGAGAGAGGCGGGTTAAGTAAAGAAAGGGAAGGAATTTGAAGAGGTGAGAGAAGAAGGCTTACCAGGGTTTGCTTGAAAGTCACATCTAGTTACTTCAAGGGTAACTAGAAAGATTTGCTTTCTTGCATTAAGATATTCTTTCCAAATCAACAGTCTCTACGTGGCGGATAGCGAGCCAATGTTTTGAAGCGAACGGTGTGGATTCAAATTTCCCTTTTTCAGCCTATCACTTCAAATACCCAATTTTCAACGTATCTTCTCTTTCCAATAATACACCTATGAGACGCGTGGGAGCAATGATCCTTGTAGTTCCCTAGTGACTTGAAGTAGTTCCTTTCCTTGCCAACCTCATTTCCATGTACAATTGACGGAAGGCCAAATTTGGATACATAAAGGATTTTTGTAAAAAAGACAAAGAGAAGTATCCGAACAAAATATGGGTAAAGAGTTATTTTTGTCATCCGGGTAACTGAATCCCGTATTAAGGGATATCAATCATTTGAGGCTCATAGGAAATGTTTACCTGGATCGGCTTTGTGGGACAAGTCTTATGATCAACCATCATTTCGGCTTGTAATGAGAGATAGATAAGATCAAGTTGATCATTTTGGGCTAAAAGAAATGTAGTGCTTTTAAGTAGTAGTTCCCATGCAAAGTGATAAACAAGTTTCATGCAAAGAGCAATTATTAAAATGAAAGTTGCTAAGCCATGCAGTTCCCTAGTCATACCAATGCTTAAATAGTCAATCATCGAGGGAAAAGATTGACCGAGACTTGTTTAATGCAAGAGAATCATCCCTAAGAGCATTCGAAGATGCTCAAAGGGTTGTCTATCCAAAGCTTTGGTGAAAATATCAGCAACTTGTTCATCATCCTGCACCGCACCATCTCAATGCAACCTTTCTCTACGTGATCATGTAGGAAATGGTGCCTAACCTCAATGTGCTTTGTTCTAGAGTGATGCACAGGGTTTTTGGAGATGTTTATTGCACTAGTACTATCACATTTAAGAGGAACAATTCCAAGAGACATATCGTAATCTTGAAGTTGATATTTGAGCCATAGCACTTGGGAACAACATGCAACAACGGCTATGTATTCAGCTTCAACAGTAGAAAGTTCCATTGACGATTGTTTCTTCAATCCCCAAGATACAAGGCAATCACCAAGGAATTGTGCCATGCCAGAGGTACTCTTGCGATCTACCAGATGCCCTGCGAAGTTAGCATTAGTGAAGGAGACAGGTTCGAAGGAACTGTTCCTTGGATACCATAAACATAGGTTGTCTCTTCCTTTAAGGTAGTGAAAGATCCATTTGACTTCCTTCAAATGAGATTCCTTGGGATTTGCTTGGAACCGTGCACAAAGGCAGACTGTCTATGGGCATGGGAACTAGTTTCCACACTTGGTGTCTTTCAAATTGATGAAGCTCTTCCTGCATAGCTTGAATCCAATCAGGATCTTCGAGAGCCTCCTGTATGTTTTTGGGTTCAACAAGAGAGACAAAGGTGTTAAATGCACAAAAGTTATGGAGAGAGGAGCGAGTTTGTACTCCCTGTTCAAGAGGTGTGAGGATGTTCTCAAGAGAGTGATCTTTTCTCTGATGATAGTTCCTGGGTTCAGGTTGATGTGTTCCTTGAAGTTCCCCTTGAGCACTGGAACTAGCTTCAGGTAGAGTTTGGTGAATCTCAGTAGTAAGATTGTTCCCAGATTATTGATGCTCATGTTTTTGGTATAGTTTTTAGGGTGTTTTCTTAGATTGTTAGGATTAGCTTTGATAAGTTTAGGGTTAGTTTTGTGTGTTTTTGGATGATTTTGCATATTTTGTGTAAAGTATGGAAGCTACTCCGTTTTGTGTCTTTTTTGTAGGTTTTAGCAAGGAAACGATGCTTTTTGGAGCTGAATTTGGAATGCTATGGTGAAGGACGAAAGAAACGAGATGAAGAAGTTGAACTCCAAGCTTTTAGAGTTGAAGTGATGAAGAAGTCAAAATCCAGGCTCGTTAACGAGGCTATGCAGGGTCATTAACGAGGCTTAGCAATAGGGTTTTTCGAGAAATCTTAGTGATGACCTACCGATCCTGTGCGGGAATTTATTCCGTGTCGGTAGGTTATTTCTGATGAGTTTTAGGGTTATTATATTTTATTTTAAGTCTTGTTATCCTTCTAGGTTTTTATTTCTATCTTTTTAGAGTAGGTTTCTATCTTTTAAGAAAGTTTTTATCTTATATCCTTATTTATTTAGATAGCTTTATTAGTATAAATACCCTTCTTTATAGCCTAGAGAGGGGGTGGCAAGTAGTATTCGAGTAGGAGACGAGTTTGGAAGAGCCGAGGGAGAAAGAGATCGAGCCACTGTGGAACGAGAGTTAGCCAAGGTCGTTAATCACGAGTTTCGATTCGGTTTTGTATTTTTCGGTTTCTTCTGAATTTTGTAAGACGATAATTTTCTTATTAATTTGAAGTAGTTGTTTTGTTTTCAATGTTCTCCTTTATAGAAGTTGTTTGCTTTCTAGTTATGAATAGTGAGTAGTCTTCTTATCTAGGGTCGGGGTTGAAACCCGACATAGTTATGCATGGTTTGATGTGTAAGATGATGTGTTGAATGCCTTCTATCTATTTTTAAGATTTCTTATTGTGTTTATACCTAGATGAAAGTCCAAGTAATTTTAGTCTTAACTTGATCGAGAGAGAAAGTTATAAACTTGAAGGTTGATATTGTTTGAATACGAAAGTTTCAAGCTTTGGATCCAAAACAAGTGATTGAGTGAATTAATTTATGAGAGTAGATTAACTTACTTACTAGTCAATGAAAGTTGATAAATTTATCTACTTAAAGGCATGATCTTTATCTTCTTACAAGTTTATATACATGACTATGTTGTGGTGACCCTTGTCCTAGATCTTTGTTTTTATTTGAATTTTCCTAGATCGTATTTGTTTCTGAGTTCGTGGCCTCGGTACCGAATTTATTTTAGGTCGTTAGTAGTCTACAGGTTCGTTAACGACCCTGACAAAGTCGTTAATGATGTTGGCCGTGAGTATTTTGCTTGTTTTTGTTTGTTTTCATAATTAGTAGTCGATAGATAAACAAACTGTGCTTCTCGTGGAACGATCCTGACTCCCATATACTCAGCGGGGTCTTGAGTTATAAATTTATTTGTTGTCCAGAGTAAAGGCCCGTCAACAAATTGGCGTCGTTGTCGGGGAAGCAACGAGTTTGTTTGTTTATCTGTCGGTCTGGGAATAGGCCGACCCCGTTTTTGTTTTTAATTTATGTTTTCTTTGTCTGTTTTCTCAACGTATGCCGGTAGGACGACGAAACCTTGAATTTGAAAACGCTGGTTATTATTCAGAACTTGAACATTCCCTGCACCGTAGACGCCGAGAGAACCGAGCCATGGCCACACCTGAAGAGTTGGCTCGTTAGTTGGAAGTCCTCCAAAACCAGATGGAGGCATTGAAAACCGAGAAACAAGAGGCTGCTGCCGAGGCTGAGCGTCAACGAGTTAACAATGCTCATCTATAGGAAGAGCTGAACGCCTATCCGAGGAATGCCAAACAATACATGCATCCGAAACTGAGGGTGCCAGAATCCCCAATTGTGCTTCCGGAGAGAGAGAAACCATTTTAGATTAAGTCTCAATTTATATCCTTGATTAAGCGGGCTCAGTTTCAAGGGAAACCTACTGAGTGCCCTATGGAACATATTAGAAATTTTCTTGACTTATGTGACACGATAGTTGTTGAAGGTGTCTCACTTGAATATATTCTGTTAAAAGCTTTCAGGTGGTCTCTTGCTGGAAAGGCCCTGAGCTGGTTGGAGAGCTTACCTCCTATGTCTATCAGGACTTGGAAGAACTTGTATGATCAATTTCTCACAAAATTCTTCCCTCCTGCCAAGACAACAGAGCTGAGGAAGCGCATCACCTCCTATCGCCAGCTGCCTAATGAGACTTTTATTGAAACATGAGAAAGATTTAAAGAAATGCTTAGACAGTGCCCCACTCATGGGTCCAAGAACCGCATCAACACGTATACAACGTGCCGTTTTATAGAAATGGATCCTACGGCTGCATGGGAATTGCTGGATAAGCTGTCCAATTATGAAGCCATGTACGGAACCCAACAAACTCCCCAGCCCCAGAAGCATCTTTACGTGCCTAACCGAGAAGTAGTTGACCCCGACGTTAAAAATCAATTTCTACAAGACGAGGTCAATCGCCTGAAGAAGCATGTAAGTTTTCTAAAATCCTCTCAATCTTGTCAAGAGTGTGGCTCTTCTGCCCATAGTACTTCTGCTTGCACTATCATAGAGCAGGTAAGAACCGCCGAGACAATTGCTGAAATGAATTATATGAGAGGCCCATACAGGAACCAGCCTAGTAATTTTGACAGGTCAAACAACTATCAGACGTGGGGAAATCAAAATCAAAATCCAAGCTATACAACCCCTCCACCGGATAGAAGACCCACGCCTTATCGACCTCCAGGCCATCAGGAGCCACCATCATGGGTAAAAGGGTTACAGGAAAGCATTAATGGAGTCCACACCAAAGTTAATGAAGTCCAAGCCAACCTTAACCACCAAAATAAAAGATGGGGAGAGCTCAATGTATGGAAGAAAAATGTTGATTCCCAACTAGGGAACTTTGCTGCACAGATTCCAAGACCACAAGGGCAACTCCCGGGCCGTCCCGAGGAAAACCCTAGGGGACAAATAGCAGCGGTAAATCTTAGGAGCGGAAAGACACTACCGGAGCGTGTTCAAGCTAAGGACAAGACTGAAGAGGACGCCACAGTTTAGCTCGGTAACGAGCCAGCGAGGGCAAGTACCAAACTAGGACAACATGGCGACGAGGCTTCTGGGGTCGTCAACAACCCTAGTCCAGGTAAGTTTTCTAATCCGAGCCCTCCTCTCAATCCCAGGGTAGTTAACGACCCCACCAGGGTCGGTAACAATCCTCCGAGAATACCTAACGACCCTAGTGTCGACCCGGTAACTTCACCTCTCGAGCCTAACTTGGTTCCGAGAATGGTGAAATCTCTTCCATTTTCCACTAAAAAATCTATGGACTCTACTGAGAGTAAGTTCAAGCGTTTCGTAAAGACTCTTCAGGGCATTAATTATATCCATCCCATTCGCTGAGGCCCTAAGCGAAATGCCAACTTACACAAAAATTTTGAAGGATATTCTTAGCAGGAAACGATCCATCACAGAGCTGCAAGGCGAAGTCCGATCTATTGCTCTACCAGAAAAGCTAGGAGATCCAGGAAGATTTGCCATAACAATTGGCATTGGCGACCACCAATTCAAAGCTTTATGTGATATGGGAGCCATTGCTAGTTTAGTTCCTCTCTCAATCTAGTCTAAAGCCAACATGGGACCATTGGAGCCTGTAGATATGAACCTCTACATGGCAGACGGATCATGCGTCAAAGCCACAAGAGTCGTGGACGACTATCCTATTCAAGTCGAGAAATTCTTTATACCAAATGATTTCATCGTCCTCGA
This sequence comes from Fallopia convolvulus, assembly GCA_964016875.1. Classification (NCBI taxonomy): domain Eukaryota; kingdom Viridiplantae; phylum Streptophyta; class Magnoliopsida; order Caryophyllales; family Polygonaceae; genus Fallopia; species Fallopia convolvulus. The sequence continues at coordinate 536,851 of OZ024732.1, forward strand.
TATGCCTGAAGACCCTCACGTCCCTATTATTCTCGGCAGACCATTCTTAGCTACAGCAGGTGCTCGGGTCGATGTGCGAAAAGGACTCCTCGCTTTTGATATTGGAGAAGAGCGCGTGGAATTCAATCTTGACCAAAACGCTAATGATCCAACTACGGTTGCACAAATCGAGTTGACTCAGCCAGATATCGATATAGTTGTTCCTACCGTGCCCCCTTCAACTACAAAAGCGGACGAGAATCTCACGCAAGACCCTGCCGAACCTCATGAGTCCATTACCGAGTCCCACATGCAAGGGTATAATCAAGAGGAGTCCAGACCACCTTGGTTTTCGGATTTCACTAACCCGTGTATAGGAATAACGAGCATACTAATAGAAGACAAAGGACCAAGTTTCGTGACTCAAGCGAATAATGCCTACAAAGCTAAGCACGGGGCACCTCAAGACCCCAACATAGCCGCAAAAGAGCCACCTTGAGCCAGGGTAAGTACGTCGGGCTAACGACGTTAAAAATAGCGCTTACGGGAGGCAACCCGCTTTTAGTACAGAGCTAGATTTTTCCTTTCTTATTAGATCTTTTCCCTAGCTTTCTTTTGAGTTTTTAGAAATTTTTAGGATATAAAATAGGATAGTTTCCTTTTAGCTAACAAGATGCAGGAGATGGGCTCATAAACCATTCAAAAGAGAGTACAAGGCTCGTTAACGACCCACCCAGGGTCGTTCACGACCCGGTCTGGCGACCCGACTCAGCAAACGGGTTGGTAAGTTATTTTTTAACCCTAATCTATCTTCTATCTTCTACCCCCCCCCCCCGCCGCCGCCTCTTACCTACCCCTCCTCCTATCTCTACCCTCTCCTATATAACCCTTCTAAACCTCCCAAAATTCTACTCTCAAATCCTCAATCCAAAAGCTCAAACCCTCAAGAATTTCATATCTAGATTGCGTTTATAGAGGTGGTTGAATTGCATGTTTTATTCTTGCCCATGAATTTTGTCTCGAACATCGGTAGTGGTTCTCGATTTAGGAAGGTTATTCATGCCGAGTTCCCCATTGCAATATTAATTGGAAAAGCATGAATTTTCTTATTCTAGATATTGAGTTCGATCTTCACCATGTTAATTTTGGGCAATTCTAGCATGTTCGGGATGGGTAATCGAGCAAGTATGGGGTGCGTATACCCGATTGTGTGTCTAATGTAGGATTATGGAGGATGCATGCTTAATTCATGGCTTATATTTTAGAGTTAATTACACTCGGATTCTGCGAACTGGTTCTCGGCAGGTCGTTAACGACCCACCCAGGCTCGTTAACGACCTTGCATATCTTCAAGGTTGAAAAAACCAGTCTAGACCTGTTAACGACCCAATTGGGTAGTTAACGACGAATCCCGAGGGCTGTTTCGAGACCAAGTATGGGGTCTCATGTCTAATCTACTTGAGTGGATCTTATCTTGGAAAAGTCGTAATTTTTTGTGGGACCACATGGCAAGTTCAAGCCGAGCCGCTACCTGAGCCCAAAAGAAGAAGAGGAATCAGAGGTCCCCATCTCCACCTCGCATGGATAACGTGATCCTGCGCACGCAAGGGCAAGTGGACCGATACAACGCCATCCTAGACAAGGACCACAACACTAGGTGGTTTTCAAGGACTAGTGCTAAAGCTATGAGGATCTATGATGATGTTAAGGAGGCCTTCGCTATTCTCGGTGCGCCTCACTTGCTGAAGAAGGAGAATTTACCACACTTTCCGGCTCTCTCATCTGAGTTCCTAGCCACTCTTGAGACAAGCTTCCCGACGAAGACTTCGGCGGGACGCATCCGATTTAGGCTCGGCAATGTGAATCGAGAGTTTACTTTGGCGCAGTTCAATGCTATTCTGGAGCTCCCAAATCCATCTCGAGATTACAGTCTCAAAGACTATAAGGTGAAAAGGACATGGAGCTACATCACAAGAGAAGTAGATCCCTCCGATGCGGCTTTATCCGGGGCAAGCATCATCAACCCCATATTCAGGATCATTCTCCGCGTCCTAGCCGCTACATTCTGGCCTAAGAGAGAGTTGAACAGGCCGACAAGGACAGAAGTTGCTTGTCTCTGCACTATTCTTTTTGAGGAGCCCGCCCCATTGAATTTGGGGTACGAATGGCTTTATTATGTGGAGAAATCAACCAAGTCAAAGGAAGTATGGTGCGGGAATCTGGTTAGTCTCCTGGCGACCAATCTTGGAGTCAATCTCACTCGTTACACGCCCTATCACGCCCAATTGCTCAACCGGAACTATTGGTTTAGCTCCTGTATTTTCACTCAAGTTCGGGATGGGTATGTTACTAAACTTCAAGGCCGAGATGTTCTAGTCACCCGGGACAAGTTGGAGCTACTTTACCTACCAAATTAGTAGGAAGTATGCAGGGGTCATGCATTCCCGTTAGAGCCCAAGCCGGAGGATGAGCTATCACTTAGGCCGTGTGAGACAAGGTTCGAGCAAGAAGGAGAAGCGATGAATGAAGATGATGATGAGAATGAAGAGGCAGCTACTGAGGGAGACACAGAGGAGATCAACCTCGAGGATGAAGACCTCGATACAGAAATTCTGGGCGAAAACATCTTCGTTAACGAGCCAGTCAAGGTCATTAACGACCACTTCGAGGCCTCTAACGATGCTCCTACCGAGGCACACAGCTTCGGTAACGACCCACCGAGAGCATCTACCGACCCCTCCCAGCCTCCTATCGACCCTCACTCATATGGTCTCATGCATTATAATATGGCGCTTTACCAAGACCATTTCCAGCCTCACTATCAACCACCTCCTCAGCCTAAGTATACTGGATCAAGTATCCCGCCTCCATGGGCCGAAGATCTTTCTGCTCAGATGCAACACCTTCACCTTTAGCAAAACCATATTCATAGGAGGATGGATAGATGGGAGAGTGTCTATTCTGCTCGCATGACATTTGAGGATACGAGGCATCAACAGAGAGAGGCGGAGGATGCAGAGCGCTGGAGGACGATGTATGACTTCATGGGAAACTTCGAGCATTACTTTCCTCCACCGAACCGTTGATTCATCTTGTAGAAGTGTTTTTTTGTTTTCTACTTCATTACTTTGTAAGTTTTTTGTTTTCTCTTTTCTTGTTTTCTTTTGTTTTCTTTTCTATTTCTTTCCTTCTTCTTATTTTTCTTACAGTGGGGACACTGTAATTTTAAGTATGGGGTGGGAGAAAGTAGAAAATTTGTTGTCTTGTGTTTTTCCTTATGTGTTTTATGTGTTTTAAGTAGTTTTTGTTCCATAAAAAAAATCAAAAATTTTGAAAAAAATTCCAAAAAGAGTTTTAAAATTGATAGATATCCCTTTCTTATCTTCTATGATAGTAGTTGCTAGCATGATCATATAATTCCTTGCAAACATGTCTTTGAGAATATAGCCGGATTCTTAATTTGAAGTTGTTTTTAGGAAGGAATAGCATTTGATGAAATTGAGCATGTATACCTTTTAGCATAAGTGATGCAATCCACCAAAATTTGCGTTGTGAGTTGTTTTTGGCCTTATAGGGAGAACATAAAGAATCCCTTTTCTTTTTGTGTGATTTACTCTCTATATGCATATTATCTCTTGGAATTGTGATGGTTATCTATTTCTTGAGACCTATATAAGATTTATATTTCATTACTTGTGAAAATCAGATGACATAGAACTTATTTTTACACGCTGTATTAATCTCTATCCACCCTTACATGATCATTCTTTTTGAAGCCAACTTGAGCCTAAAGCCTTTTATTTTTAGCTCCACAAAATTGTTCCCTAGTCGATATAAGCTTGACCCTATCCAGGGATTAGGACTTAGTTTGGAAAGGTTTGTTTTGTTGAGTGTAAAAAAAAGAGAATGAAATGTTATGATTTGGTTCAAAATTAAAGGATTGTAGGGAAGGGTAGATTGGAAGTCTCTTGCTTAAATTGTGTAAAAAAAAGATCTCTTGGTACAAATGATGCACGAGATAAGATTGTTTGTTGAAAGAAAGAGGAAGAGTAAACGATGAAGCTCGGTAACGACCATATTGGCTCGTTAACGAGGCAGCGTAAAAAAAGAAAAAAAAGGGGGGGGGGAAGAAAAAAAGAAAAAGAAAATATATATAGAAAAAATGAGCTGAAGGAGAATATAGAATAGGTAGAAAGATAAGAAGTGCATAGTGTTTAATAAACAATTACCCGCATATAGAGAAACTAAGGAGCAATAAGTCCATTAACAAAATCAAATCAAACGTAAGTCTCATTATAGCTCTAGATTCATTATAACACTACACACAACAAGTAATTCTAGTTATTGTTTTATGTAAGTAGTGAGGATGCAAGGAACCCAGTTCATAGTAAGGCTAATGAGTGTCCCGTAGACTTCATCGATCGATGTCAAAAGGATAGCCAGATCATTTGCGCAAACCTAATATCCCCCACCAAGAGCAGCGAAGGCGCAAAGGGGATTTTGCGTGATGAACCCTAGAAAATGGAGACATCGAAACTTTCTCTTAAACGGAGACCAAATCTTTGGTCCATGAACCACTACCATAAGTCATAAGAAGCGATATGGAAATTCTTCTTATTTGAGATGGATCCACTACAAGCTTCCTTGCTTGGCCTCTCTTGGATTTAAAAGATCAAATTTATGTGGGCAATGTGACAGCTTTAGCAAGGCTTCACTAGTTGAGGAAGTGGTGGATTTCGATTCAATCTTTCCATGAATAAGAAATTATGAGATATAGTATATGATGTTAGTATATTACATATGGTGTATATTAGCAGGGTTAATAGGCGCATGTTAGTAGAAATAGTGATTCATATAAATACTCGTACAGAGCTGATTGTGACCAATTCTGGTAACATTTTTGAGAACCTCTCTCTCACCAGAAAGTCTCTCTTGTTCAATCCCTCATGAACAGTTCTAATGAATCAATCACGTTTTGCTCGATTCTTCTCTTAATTGATTTGAATTAGCTTGACCTGGATTACATCCAAGGTCTGTACATGGTATCAGAGCAATTTCTGTGAGAAGAAATCTCACGATTCTTTTTCGGTCCTGTTTCTTGGCATTGCTTGTTCGCAAAGCACGACTTCGACTGGTTTGATCTTGATATATTTGGCTCATCTCTGGAGGATTGAACCTGAAAATGTCAGGAATTTATGGAGAGAATCAAAATCAACGGAGAAGAAGTCCTTCGGTTGGAGACAACTTTGCTTTTGGTGGAAATAGCGGTAATGGTGGCAATTATTCAGATCCGCTTTTCTTATCCAACTCTGATCATCCAAGTATGCAACTTGTTGCTGCACTCTTTACTAGATCGAATTTTCATAACTGGAGTAGGAGCGTAAGGCTCGCTTTAGGTGCTATACTAAAGCTAGGATTTATTGATGGGACTTGCCTGAAACCTGATGAGAATTCTGAAGATTTTCAACGCTGAATTTGTTGTGATTATATGGTAATGTGTTGGATAATCAATTCCATGGTTAGTGAGGTATCTGAAAATTTTCAATATGTTCAGTCTGCAAGAGAATTGTGGACAGAAATTTAGGAGCAATTCGCTGAGTCTAATGTTCCCTTGATATAACAGTTACAAAGGGAATTGAGTAATGTTAGGCAAGAAAATCAGTCTGTGGCAGTCTATTATAGTAAACTCAAGAAGTTATGGGATGAATTGCAGTCTCTAGATGGTGTTCCAATATGCACATGTGGTGCTGTAAATAATTGTGTCTGTCTGTTGCTCAAGAAGATGATTGAGCGTGATGGAGTTACTAAGCTGATGCAGTTCTTGATGGGATTGAGTGATGTTTATGAGAATGCTAGATGCAACATTCTCTCTATGGATCCACTTCCAAATGTGAATTATGCTTTTCGGACCATAGTTGGGATTGAAAGGCAGAAAGGAATTACATCTTCAAGGAATGAAGTACAGAGTATGCTGGCTGCTGGGAGGTTTACAGAACATCAAGGCAAGAATGGTGATGGGAAGAAGAATGGTTCATCTAGTTCAGTGATGACTTATCCAAGTGGTTATGGCAAGAAAGATTTCAAGAAAGCTAAGACAGACAGGAAGTGTGATCATTGTGGTGAAAAAGGACATGTGAAAGAAACTTGTTTCAAGATAATAGGGTATCCGAATTGGTTTAAAGGTAAAAAAGGGAAGTTCAGAGAATCTTGTTGCAAATGTGCAGGATATGGAGGTACAACTAGAGAGTCCACTTGGAGGAGATGGTCTGCATGGAGGCACTCCTGATCCAGCTTTAGTGAATGCAATGTTTGGGAGGTTTCTCAAGATGATGCAAAATCAGAATCCGGGTGAAGGAACTAGTGGTTCAGGCACAAGAGTATCCATTAATTTTGCAGGTAATCATAAGGTTTTGCTGAACATGACTAAAACAAAAGGATGTGGTCAAATGTGGATAGTTGATTCGGGAGCCACATATCACATCACTTTTGATCAGAGTCTTTTTACTGAGTTGCATTTGCTTGATAAACATGTTGTTATTGGTCTTCCTAATGGTACAACACAACATGTTAAATATTGTGGTACCATATATTTGACTCAGTCACTTATGCTTCGAAGTGTTTTGTTTTTACCTACTTTTAAGCACAGTTTGTTGTCAGTACAGAGGTTGTTGTCAGAAGGGTTGGCCTTTATTTTCTTTCCTTCTCATTGTATGCTTCAGGACCTTTCAACTAAGAAGATTCTCATACAAGGGAAGAAAGAAGGAGGTCTTTACAGATTCAGTGGGGAAGAAGTTAGTAATTCTGATGCTCCGGCAAATAGTTTCAAGCAATTTGATCAGGTTTTTCAGCATTTAAATAAATCTTCAAACTCTGTTTTGACAGTTGAAGAATCTGTTAGTTTACTTCATGCTAAGCTTGGACATGCATCTTTGACCAAGCTTAAACATTTGCATAATCCTGGTTGCAAGGATCTTAAATCTCTTGATTGTCATGTTTGTGTCATGTCCAAACATCACAAGTTGCCTTTTAATAGAAGTGAATCTTTAGCTTGTGCACCTTTTCAATTGGTTCACATGGATCTTTGGGGTCCTTATAGAGTACCTTCTTTGTGTGGCGCAAGGTATTTTCTTACAATTCATGATGATCACTCTCGGGCAACTTGGGTTTTCTTACTTGCTTCTAAGGAACAAGTGTTCAAAACAGTGCAAGGATTTATAGCTTATGTAGAAACACAGTTTGATAGAAAGATTAAAGTTTTAGAACAGATAATGGGACTGAGTTTGTTAATAGAACTATGAATGATCTGTTTTCTCAAAAGGGTATGTGCACTAAAGATCTACACCTGGGGTTCCTGAGCAAAATGGGAGGGTAGATAGAAAACATAGACACTTGGTTGAAATGGCTAGAGCTATGAGATTACGTGCTCATCTTCCAGTCAAGTTTTGGGGAGAATGTGTTCTAGCTGCCACACAAATTATTAATAGGTTACCCTCTTCAGTTCTTCAATGGAAGTCTCCTTATGAGCTTTTATATGGGACCACTCCTTCCTATGATGATTTGCATGTCGTTGGGTATCTTTGCTATGATTTACAACCTAAGTCACAACGAGGGAAATTTGATGCTACTGCCAGAAAGTGTGTCTTTGTAGGATATTCTCCTGGACAAAAAGCTTACAAACTTTTTGATTTGATGTCACAAAAGGTTATTGTTGGTCGACATGTGGTTTTCAAAGAAGAAGTTTATCCTTATGTCAATTCCTCTTCATCTTCTACCACTACTTCTTCTACTTCAGCTTCTATTCCTAGTTTGCCTAGGTATCTCCAACTTCAGATTGTCCTAGCTATTCTCCATCTTCTTTAGATATTTCTGATTTTGTTGCTCCTGGCATTGACACTAGTAGTGTATCTTCCTAGCATGAATCTGATAACAGGGTGAGTGTTGATTCTGAGCAAAGGGATGTTGTTGTGTCTGATTCTGTAGTCCATGATTTGTCTACTTCAGTTTTTCCATATGATGTTCCAACTCTTCCTAGATCTGCTAGGATTATTCAGAGACCTAGACGTCTTGAGGATTTTGTTTGTTCACATCTACCTACTAGACAGGTTCCTTCTGATTCTCTTTCTTCAACCTTTAGTGATATGGTTTTGCCTGAGTTGGAGCATTTTACTTCTGAATATGTGGTTTCTTTATTCAATGTCCTTACAGTAGTTGAACCTACTACTTATGCTCAAGCCTGTAAGTATCCTGATTGGGTGAAGGCTATGGATAAAGAGATAGAAGCCTTAGAACATAATCATACTTGGGACCTTACTTACTTACCCCCGGGCAAAAAGGCTATAGGGTCTAAATGGGTATATAAAGTGAAGTTCAGGCCAGATGGGACAATTGAGAGATTTAAAGCTAGACTAGTAGCAAAAGGGTATACCCAAGTCAAAGAAAAAGACTATAAACATACTTTTTTCCCTCTGGATAAATTTACCACTATTAGAGTTCTTTTTGCTTTAGCTTTTGCTAGATCCTTGGATTTGCATCAATTAGACATTAATAATGCTTTTTTGCATGGGTTTTTGGATTAGGAAGTCTACATGTTGCCTCCTTTGGGGTATTCTAAGGCCTTACCAGGACAAGTTTGCTTGCTTAAAAGATCCCTTTATGGCCTTAAGCAGGCTAGTCGACAGTGGAATATAGCTCTTACTAAACATCTTTTAAGCCTAGGTTTTGTTCAGTCTCGACAGGATTATTCATTATTTGTTAAGCTTGCTGGTAGCATGATTACAATTGCTTTGGTCTATGTTGATGATATGATTTTGACTGGGAATAATCATGCTAAAATTCAGACTGTTAAAGCTTCTTTACATACAGCTTTTACCATTAAGGACCTAGGTCTGGCTAGGTATTTTTGGGAATGGAGATTTCTAGGTCTTCTAATGGGTTGCTTTTAAATCAGAGAAAGTATATTGTGGATTTGATGACTGATGTTGATCTGTTGGACGGTAAAGCTTCTTCTTTTCCCATGCAAAAAGGTTTGCATCTTACTCCTGATGATGGAGTTCGTTTGGAGGATCCTGAGTATTATAGGAGGTTGGTTGGTAAACTTTTGTATTTAACTCTTACTAGGCCTGATATTTCCTACCGTGTGCAGCAGTTAAGTCAGTTTTTACAGACCCCTCGAGAGCCTCATATGAAAGTTGCTCTGTTTCTTCTCAAGTACTTGAAGGGAACTGTTAATTGTTCTCTTTTTTATCCTAGTCAGTGTGACCTCTAATTGATGGGTTATTCAAATGCTAACTGGGGCAGTTGTGTTTATTCCTGTCGATCCTTGTCCGATTATTGCATTTTCCTTGGATCATCATTAGTTTCATGGAAAACAAAGAAACAAAAGACTGTTTCTAAGTCTTCAGCTGAGAGTGAGTATAGAAGTATGTCTTATACCACTAGTGAACTAGTATGGTTGGATGGGCTACTACGAGACCTTGGTGTTTTTGTTCCTTTGCCTATTCCTCTTTGCTGTGATAACAAGGCTGCTCAACACTTAGCAACTAATCCGGTCTTCCATGAGAGGACTAAGCACCTTAATATTGACTGCCATTTCGTTAGAGATAAAGTTCAGGAAGGTTTCCTTTCTACTTTACATGTGAAGTCCAGCTTGCAATTGGCGAATCTTTTTACTAAACCTCTTGGTTCTCAACAACACTTGTTTTTGTCTTCCAAGCTTGGTTTAGTTTTTTCCCCTTACAAGCTAGAGGGGGGGGATATGAGATATAGTATATGATGTTAGTATATTACATATGGTGTATGTTAGCAGGGTTAATAGGCGCATGTTAGTAGAAATAGTGATTCATATAAATACTCGTACAGAGCTTATTATAGCCAATTCTGGTAACATTTCTGAGAACCTCTCTCTCACCAAAATGTCTCTCTTGTTCGATCCCTCATGATCAGTTCTAATGAATCAATCACGTTTTGCTTGATTCTTCTCTTAATTGATTTGAATTAGCTTGACCTGGATTACATCCAAGGTCTGTACACAAATGATGAAGATGAAATTTGTCTATGAAATTTCGATTAAATCTAAGAAGATATGGATTTAGGGTTAGAGATTGAGCTTTAGAGTAGAGAATCGACAAAGAGGCAGGGTTTCAGTATTTGAGAGCGTTGAAAGGAACTGGGTTTCCAAAGTCCGTTTAGCCGAGGTAAAGAATATTGTAATACAATATAGGGGCATGGGATAGGAGATGCTTTTTAAGCAATATTGGTGACAATTTAAAGCGACGTTCGACAACTAGAAATGTCGATAAAAGTGTCTATTTTACCATTGCGTCTAAATTTCCTAGCGACGCAACCTTGAAGTGTCGGGACAAAAGTGTCGATTTTCTGCCTATATTCTACTTTTGTTAATAGGACATCTGATAGCAGCGCGATCTTCAACATAATCATTTCTTTGTATAACGTAAACGAGAGATTAGACAACCTAATCCTTGTTGGTGATGTCTTAATTGGTTTTGTTGTACGAAAATTAGGAGACCAACTACGCAAAATCAAGCATCGACCAAAACTGGTCCACGGACCATCTATGAGAGCGGACATGAACTCATCCTCACGAATAAGAATGATCAAGTAACAATTGTAATTAAGATCTAAAATTTGATATCTCACATTTGATCGCCACATCTCTTTAATCTTTTTCTCCATTAGTTGAAAATAATAGGATGACCAAGTAGCTTAACAACCACCGACAATTTCCAAACTGATGTTAGGGCATCCATAACCTCATCCGCAATAGAAATAGTCGGGTTACTATCTTCACCATTGGGAAAAAGAATCAGGACTTTTCCATCAAGGAACTTTTTTTGTTGTAAGGCACCCCCCACAACCACAACCACCACATCTTTCCATGACCTCTATGGTCCAATGAATCTCTTAGGGATCTATCCTTGTTTGTATCATCCATCGCAATTTCATTGACTTCATCGGTTTTGGACATTGTTGCAACCGACGAAGGATTTTGTGCCATAGAACAAGTTTTCAAAAGGGAGTGTTTTGATGATTTTGTATACTTCAAACTGTACAAATACAATTCTTAAAAATAGGATTTGATTGTAATGTCAAGATAACATAAGTGGTCATAACGAACTTCACACAATACCAAGAATATCAACCTTATAAAATAAAAGGAGCTTTAAACTTAATCTTGCTCCAAGTTTTCAACTTTACTTTTGGGATGTGTGTGGTTGTATAGGCTGTATAGGAGCGAGGTACACTCGCAAACCATATAAGAGAAAGGAACATTTGGTTAGTATTGTGAGTTGTGGCTTGTAATTGATCGATGTAATTCCACCAAAATATGGTTTTATAAGAGTGAGGTACAGTAGCAGACCAGGTTGTATAAGAGTGAGGTACACTAGCACACCATAAGAGGCATACACTCATGTATGATGTAATGAGAAGGGATGTCATACACGAGTTTTTTCTTGCGACTCCTCGCAAGAAAAAACGAAACACAAGTACCACAAGTGTACAATTAAGGTTTTTAGTAGCGGACCAAAACCACATCAAAGAGGTCGTAAAACGCTACTATAGGGATAAGGTAGCGGTTTTACAACCGCTTCTTCTGATTCCGCTACCTTATGTCTATTAGAGCGGTTTTTTAAAGATATGGTAGCGGTTACTAGCTGGCATAAATAACCATTGTCGTAGATGTTACAACCGCTACAATACAATCTGAGGCAGCGGTTTTTATCTTATCTAATGCAGCGGTTTGTTTAATCAATTGCAACGGTTGTGTATATATTGTAGATGTTTTTAGTGCTCTTGTGGCGGTTTTGTTGATTAATGGAAGCGGTTTTTTATTTTAAATAGCGGTTTTAAAAGACTATTGCAGCGGTTCATTAATCACCAAAGCCAAATGATGGACCATATGGTAGCTTTATTATAAACGTATTGTAGCGGTTTTATAGGTGTAAAAATTATACTGTTTTAAGCTATTGTAGCGGGTTTAAACTATGGACATTTCAATATCATATTTAGCACCTTTATTTTCCAATAAATCCCTAATAAATTATATAGCATATGAATAATTCTCATAAAATATACAAACACACAAAACTATAAATCTCAATTGAAATGAGAGGCATATTTGAATCAAACCATCATTCATTACATAGAGAATATCTTAACTTGAATTTTCTAATACCTATAAGCAAATCCAAGAATAGTCATGGTTCACAACTTAATTCAAGACAAAAGCAAGCAAGCAGTTTGATGCTATATACATATCTTAATGTACTTAGTAATGTCAAATGCCTACAAGTTGTGGGAAAGTATCTTAACCAAAATTTGTCAGTTTTAAATAAGAACCTGACACAAAATGTGCTTGCCCATATACATATTTGTACTTACTAAGTAATCGATCACCAACAACGACCAAAAAAACCCTGCAAAATGCATGAAATGAATAAGCTACTCACGTGTGAGAGGATCATGTACAAATAAGGTGATGTAAATTGGATTTGATCCATTTAAAGAAAGGACTTTATAATAATGTGAACTAATTAATTTGCTCAAAATCATGTAAAATGATTACCTTAAAATCAATCAGCCTTATCAAAAGGACTTTCACTTTCTCCATGTGGACTTTCACTTTCACCCTGTCCACATGGAGACATTAAAAGTCGGTAAGGTTTCAGACTTTAATGAGATGTGATCCACATACAAATCAGCACTTTCATGAGACATCAAAAGTCAAGCATCCTTATGAAAAGGATCATTCACAACAAACAACATTCTTGTAAATTATAGCTAAATCAGTAAGACTACACATGTACTCATGTAAGACTGCACATCCACATACAAATCAAGCTCCAAATATTTCCAAATGTTGAATATCTTCTTCACAAATCAATAAAGCACACTACACATGTACTCACAACCAAATATTGCTAATGTTTCCAAATGTCAAATGCAGAGAGTTCTAGACTTTCATGAGATGTGATCCAAAACAACCAACAATAGTACTAGAGAGTTAATTATAGCTAAATCAACAAAAGATATAAAAAGTAAAATTTCCTTCACTAAATTAGCCAACAATCTATGTAGAGAGTTCTATCTAAATATTTATAGAATTAATTAAAGCAGAATTTCCATAAAACTGAAGAGCAAAGACATGGAAGCATTCATCTAAAAAGACAGATTCTTTCACTCAGCCAGAATCAAGCAGAATTTCCTTCACTCAGCCATCACCTAACCAGTCCAAACTCAAAATTATCTAAAGCAATAATCATTAAGTCAGTGGAACTCAAAATTAATCACCTAGCTAGAATCAAGTTACCTAAAGCAATATTCAGTAAGACTAGGCACATCAGACTTGAAACATGTAAAAACTAACCAACCAGAATCTAGTTTATTCATTTCATTTTTGAATCCAATTCCAACAAACATGGAATTCTGTTATCTACGATATTCATAAAACTCCCCGAATTATTTTGTTGGGAACTAGATGCATCTCCTTCGTCGGTTGGGAAGTCAGGGATCACAAGATCAATTCCAGGATTAGCTTCTTGTATTTTTGACAACATAGTAGCAAGTTTTTGCTCAAATCGTGCTTCTCGTCTTTTGTCCACTTATTCCAACTTTTGTTCAAGTTGTTGAGAGATAGTCTCCAAGAAAATTGACGGAAGTATAAACGGATTCTTGGGATCTTTGTTTTTCAAACTTGACTTTGTCACACCTAGTTCATGCATACGTAAGCGCCCACTATGCTCCTTCTTCCCCATAACATCATAATAAGGATCAGATTTGGTACTTCCATCATCCAAGGATTGTAATGCTTTCATTTTCTCCTAATTAATAATATCCCACAACAAGACAAAAAAATAAACCATTATTGTAATGTAACTTAATTAGACTATAGAACGATTTAAGAGAATTTAAATAGGCAATCTCACAATATTCTATTGGGTCTCATCATTTTGTGTCAAGTATGTGCGTCCATCATTTCTCTTTCTAGATGCCATATATAAATCTGCTTGTGGTGGACACCTCTTGTCTGGGTCATTTTGTTGCTATAAAAGAATAAAAGTGTGTAACTAATTCATATAAAATAACTAAAAACGCAATACATTCTAACAACTATGGAAAGAATCAATCTGATATTTGCAAGAAATTGTAGAACACAACTAAACACTTGTGGAAACTGTCCCATTCTAATTAGAATCATACACTGATCTAATTATAATCCTAATATTTTAAATGAGATTTTCCATAGGTTATTACAGGTTGAAAGTGTTACTGATAAACCTGACAAGCCAAAGGTACTGCTTGCTACGGTCCTTTTGGGTTGAGGCAGTCGGTACTGCTTGCTACATCATTAATCGAGTCACCATACGTTCCAACTTTTCAAAAACTCCATATGAACTAATCAAGGGCAGAAAGCCGAATATTTCCCACTTGAAAGTCTTTGGATGCAGGTGTTTCATTCACAACAATGGAAAAGACGAGCTAGGCAAGTTTGATCCAAGGAGTGATGAAGGCATCTTTCTGGGGTACGCATACAACAGTAAGGCTTACAAGGTGTTCAATAAAAGGACTAAGAAGTTTGAAGAAAGAATTCATGTTGTCTTTGACGAGTCCAAAAATGGAGGGAACCTGTCTAGTGACGAGGATGCACTGAAGGTTCTAAACTCAGATTCAGATGATGATGTCGATCCAGATTCAAGTGTACAAGTTCCAGATGACAATGTTATACCTCCTAGTCCTGACTTGGAGGGAGATGACACAGACAGTGCATTGATTCCAGAAGATGATACTTCACAGAATGAAGACATTGAGGAAGATCATGGAGAAGGAACATCACATGGAACGATAAGTCAACAGGAACAAGAGGAGTCCAGCACAGATCCCACTCAGATTGAAGTTAGAAACTATCATTAAAAGAGGGATCATCCTGTTGACAACATCATCACTCCATACAATAAAGGTGTTCTTACTCGTTCCTCTATTAAGAATTTTTGTGCTTTCAATGCGTTTATCTCTCTTGCAGAGCCAAAGAATGTGAAGGAAGCATTAAAAGACCCTGACTGGATAGTTGCTATGCAAGAGGAACTACACCAGTTTGAGAGGAATAAAGTATGGAGACTAGTTCCCAAGCCAAAGCACAAGATGGCTATAGGAACAAAGTGGGTTTTCAGGAATAAACTTGATAAAACAGGAGCTGTCACAAGGAACAAGGCGAGACTTGTAGCAAAAGGGTACAATCAACAAGAAGGGATTGACTACGATGAAACGTACGCTCCCGTCGCAAGAATAGAAGCCATCCGTCTTCTAATCGCTTATGCTGCTCACAAGGGATTCAAGTTGTATCAAATGGACGTGAAGACAGCATTCCTGAATGGTTACCTACAAGAGGAGGTCTATGTACTACAACCTCCAGGATTTGAAGATGTTGATCACCCTGACCATGTCTACGTGTTGGACAAGGCTTTTTATGGCCTTAAGCAGGCTCCTCGTGCTTGGTATGATAGATTCGCTCAGTTTCTATTAGCCAATGGATACAGACGTGGTGTGATCGACAAGACATTGTTCCTAAGGGAACAAGACGGTGAGGTTTTAGTAGTTCAAGTTTATGTTGATGATATTATCTTTGGTTCTACTAACCCCAAACTTGTAGAAAGCTTCAAGAATCTTATGAGCAGTGAGTTTGAGAGGAGCATGATCGGAGAGTTCACTTTCTTTCTTGGACTACAAGTGGTACAAACTGATGAGGGAACAAAGGTACATCAACAAAAGTACATCAAGGAACTATTGAAGAAGCATGGTATGGATTCTACAAAAAGTTTTGATACCCCTATTTCTCCTAATACTCGTCTTGATGCTGATCTTAATGGTGTTGATGTTGATCAAACGATGTACCGAGGGATGATTGGTTCCCTATTGTACCTAACGGCCAGTCGGCCAGATATTATGTTCAGTGTGTGTCTCTGTGCTAGATTTCAGGCCAATCCTAAAGAAACACATCTGAAAGAAGTGAAGAGAATTCTACGCTACTTGAAAGGGAACGATGGGTTATGTCTATGGTATCCAAGACACAACTCGTTCCAACTTGTCGGATTCTCGGATGCAGATTTTGCAGGTCACTTGGTGGATAGGAAGAGCACATCAGGAATGGCCCAATTCCTTGGTCCTTGCTTGGTGTCTTGGGGATCGAAGAAGCAAAATTCGGTTGCTCTTTCAACGGCTGAAGCGGAGTATGTCGCAGCAGCCACCTGTTGTTCCCAGGTATTGTGGCTAAAATAGCAACTGGTGGATTTTGGTATGTGTCTTGGAACTATTCCTATCTTATGTGATAATACAAGTGCCATCAATATCTCCAAAAATCATGTGCATCATTCTAGAACCAAACATATAGATATTCGACATCATTTCTTAAGAGATGATGTTGAAAAAGGTTTTATCAAGATGGATCATTGTAGGACTGAAAATCAAGTGACAGATATTTTCACCAAGGCTTTGGACAGAAAACCCTATGAACATCTGAGGATGTTGCTAGGAATGATTTCCTTGGAGTAAACAAGTCCCGGTCCTTTATTCCCTCAGTGCCTGACTAAAAAGGTAACATCTCAGGTAACTACATATCATTTGACAAGTTTTCTAATGACTTATATCCTTCCTCTATGCATAGATGTTGTATATATTAGAAATTGTTAAATGTTGCATGCTAAAAGGAACTGAAACTATAATTGCTTACATCCAAGATTTCTTTTTAGCCCAAAATAACCAACTTGATCTATTTTATCCCTCACTTCAAGCCGAAATGATGGTTGGTTATAAGACTGTCCCTTAGCATGGTCCACACAAACGTTCCCTATGAACTTCTTTTGATTACCTTTAAACGGGGAATAATTGTGTGGATGTCAAATATATTCCTAGCCCACAAAGAGTTTGAATGGAACGTCTCTAGTCCCTTGTCTGTTCAAACATAGCCTATTTATCCACTCATGGTAACTAGGTATGAAACTAGTGGTTGAGAATGTTGTTACATAAAAGGAACGTCTTTGCTTACATTTGAAGATTTTTATGCTAAAGAACAGACGTCAATCACAGAGGCAATGCAGTTGAGTTATAGCCGTTGTGACTGCTCATTTGAAAAATCCAGCCGTTGCACAGTAATTCTGCAGGGAACGATAGGACGTCTGCGTAGACGAGACTTAATGGCGGTGAAATTTCATCATTATGGTAACTCTTAGCCGTTAAGATTTGGATAGAAGATCTTTGGGAAAGATTATGATCTTTATCAAAGAAGGAAAGAGGTGTGCTTTATAAACTCTTATCTCGGTCAATTTTTTCTCCAACCCTAAATCTTCTTCAAAGTATCGATCTTTTCTCTCCTCTGCAACAATGGCTTCCTCCTCAAACACTCCAATCCTAAACTTTGAGGATCTCGATGCTGCTGAGATCGCCAATATTCAAGCCCAACTTGAAACCCTCAAAAAGGCCAAACTTTCCTCTCCCACTCCAATCTCCAAACTCGAAACCAGATTCGATGATGTTTCCGACACTGGTGTGGCCACCGCTGATATGGTCTCATCGGCAAAGGACACTAAGGGTGACAAATCTGAGAAGGATCACTCTGTGGTTCTCTCGGAAAACCTCTCCGATATGGCTGCTGAAACAGAGGATGCCCAGAAAAGGATGCAATGGAGAAGGAAGAGGTGAACTCGCCTCCAAAGGACACCACTGATGACCCAGAAAAGGAGAAGTTTGTGTCGATAAGTGAGCGACCAGGATGGGTGAAGCCAACGAGTCGTGGCAAGCGAAAGGTGAAAAAGAGTGTTCCTCCCCTACCGTCTCAGATTTTTCACATCTCTGACTCGGAATGAACCCCTTCCCCCGCAACCAAAAAACCGAAGGTCACTCCTTCTGGATCCAACTACGTCCTTCGCTCCACCGTTCCAAAGGAACAGGTGGCTCAGGAATCCTCTGAAGAAGAAGAAGATCCAGAGGAAGAGGAAGAAGAGGTTGGCTCGGGTTCCGATGAGGGTGAGAAAGAAGGAAAGAACAACTCTGCTGGTGAAGGAGATGAAGAAGAGGCGGAGTTAGAAGAAGAGGTTGAAAAGGACCTCAAATCTGCAAAGGCGCAAGGCAAACTGCCAATGGAACCAGCAGCACGTTCCAAGAAGAATCGTTCAAAGAAGGTTGTCGCTCCTCTAGTGATCGACGAAGAATTCCTGAAAAGCCATGACTTGGAGGAGTTCTTGGAACTTCTCAAGTTTCAAGTATGGGAGAAAATCTGTGACTCTGGAGTCAAGGTAGATGTGTCCCTTCTTTCCCAATTCTTTGGATCCTATCAACTAGCCAATCTCTCTACTGGTCCGATGGGTTTTGCTACTGTGGGTGGGATGGAAATTTCATTCTCTTTAGGATCTGTTGCCAGAATTCTGAAGGTGCCTGCTGAAGGATATGGGGATGTTCATACGTCGAGTAACTGGCCAAGGAATAAAGCTCAGTTAATTAAGCGAGTCATGGGCAAAGTTCCTGCTTCTGGTCCTTACTTAACCAACGACTTGAGCTACACTGCAAGGATTGCACATCAATTTCTCATCAAGGTTATTGTTCCAAGGCTGGAGAAGAGGACTACGCTCACTATCAATGATATGATTCTGCTGGACAAGTTTTTAAGGAAGGAACGTATCAGTCTTCCGGAGATTATGATGAGGCAAATGGCTAAGTGCACTGGGAAGAAGCATAGAATACCTTATCCTCGCTGTGTGAAGGCTATACTGAAGGAACGGAAGGCCTACCAGCCTTCGCAAGAGGAGTTCTTTGGATTACCCCTGGAGATGCGCAATATCTCGAGGATGAACTTTCAGGGTGATTCAAAAGGAACAGCTGCAAAGAAGACTGCCCAGAAGGATGTTGGGAGCTCTTCGCTGAGTGAAGGTGTTACTGCCCAGATGTTGACAGAGCTTCAAAAGATTTCCTCTCAGCTGAGTACCATCATTAGGTACCTGGCTAAGAGAGAAGCTGACACTGCTGCTGCTGATTCCACCTCCTCCGAACCATGATGTGGACCCTCTCTAGTTCCTTAGCCCATCTATCCCCAGCTTAAAATTTTCTCTTCTCTTGGATGTTAAGACTTTTATGTTTTTTTTGTTTTCTCTAGGTTGTGATCCCTGCGACAATTATCTATAATAATGACTATCTTTTGCTTATGAATGGTTTAAGTTTCAATTGAATTTGTTCATTTGCTCTATGTTTTTGCTTGATGATTGTTGATCTTTTGATGATGTCAAAAAGGGGAAGTTAGGAAAAATGCAGAGATGCGTTCTATCCAGGAAATACAGAGGGAACTTTGGCTGAGGGGGAATATGTTGTTACCTCTGATGAGTAGGAACAACAGTGCATTTGTTAAGGGGGAACCACACAGGAATTTTTTTCTGATCTATATTTCTATTGGTTTCTAGACATGCATTTTTGTATAGGTTTGTCATCATCAAAAAGGGGGAAATTGTTGGAACAATGGTTGTTCCATGGTTTCTCTTAGTTTTGATGATAACAAACCTAGTTAATATAACTTGCTTCTACATGTAAGTGTTTCAGGAAAACAGGTACATGGTCACGAGTGAAGGAACATCGTGAGGAACGATGGAGGGAACGAGTGACAGATTTAGGAAGCGCGACTGAGAAGAAACGCGACTTTCTATAAATGGCAAGTTACCATATCTTCTGCGAGCGATCTTCTACGAAGATTCTACAGCTGTAGGCGGTTGCTTAAGGAGATAAAAGAGAGGATAAGATCAATCTTCACACGATCTTATCTTGGGAAATCCGAGATCATTCGGTTTTGGGAAGAATCGACATGGTTGAGGATCTGAAATCATAAACAATCTTTTTCCTTATTGTGTGGGATTTGTTAAGTGGAATATCAGCGTAATTAGGCAAGAATTACGTGTGAGATCAGACTTGACATATCTTATAAATAGCTAGGGTTATCTAGGGTTAAAAGGTGTGGTTGAAGACGAAGAACTTGAGAAGAGAGCTTTTCAAGTGTATGAGTGTGTGGCTTTTTCCGGTGAAGAATCCACAAGTAAGTCAGTAGTTTACTTTCGATTTAGGTTTACGCTTAGGGTTGTAGAAGTCTAGTTGGTTGAACTTCGGTCGGTGCCGTGGTTACCAAGGGAACTTTGGTAGGAGCCTTAGTTACTAGACTTGCTTTGTAATCGTTGAAAATAAAAGTATTCTATTGAAAATCCTCTGAGAAGGAGTCTCAGGGGTAGAGGTTTTTCTTTCTACGACTTGTTGGTCGGACAGAAGGTTTCCTCTATAAATTCTGTGTTCTTACTGTTTATTTCCGCTGCCCAGGGAACCTTACTAGTTCCCTGTATCGTTACTAATGCGTCACGATCCAACAGTACTCACTACACCTATCCTAGTTAGTTGCTTTTTAGTTTTTTGTAATTTGTGTTATTTTTATGGGATTCTTGTTCCATGTTTTGTATAGAGAAATGTTTTTTAAAAAAACAAAAGAAAAGGCCATAAAAATATAGAAAAAGGCATATAAAAATACTGGGATGAGTTGAAAACCCGAATGGGCGACTCAGGTAATAAGCAGGTAACCCGGACCAGCATTAGGCTGGGGTAATAAGAGGTTTATGAGAGATGTGAGCATTTGTGAGCACACCTAAGAAAAATGAAAAGTGTGATTAGGTGAAAACCCAAAAGGGCGCCTAAGTAGAATGAGTGGTAAAATCAGAGTTTTTAGGATCATATTCTACTTTGGGGCTTGGGGATTACACTTTAGATGTTGGGTAGATCCTAGGTTGCTCTACACTTTTTAGAGCTTGAGTGTTATATCTTGTATCTATGTGAGGTGTGTGCTTGAGCTATCATGTTGTCGCTCATTATTTCTCTATTTTGGGTTCGGGTTGGTGAGGTGAGTGATTTTTGTCTTCCCTTGTACTATGTTGTAAGCCTTGATAGGATTTCTTGTTAGATTTATTTTGAGCTTACTCGAGGACGAGCAAGGTTTAAGTATGGGGGAATTTGATACACTCTATTTAGTATATGTTAACTCTTGTATTTTAGTCATGATTTGAGTGTGTTTAGGTTAGTTTTGAGCATAATTGTAATTTGAAGACCGAAGACACGATTTGAAGAATTGCAAGAGTTTTGAAGACAAGCATTGATTTAGAGTTGTTTTGACGCCATTTTCTTGTGATGCTTGGTTCGAGAGCTACTGTGATCAGATAAAGCTGAATTTGGTACCGTTGGAAAGCTAACTCGAAGAGCTACAATTCATATTTTTACTCCGAGTTCAAATTCCAACTATATGTGGGTCAAACCCACCTCCGAAGTTGACAGCAGATTGTTGTCAAAAGATCCGCGCCCGCGGATTCAAACCGCGCTCGCGGTTCATCGTGGTTCTGCGGCCGAGGAGATGGAGATTGATCCGCGTCCGCGGTTTGATTTTGCACTCGATGATAGCTTGCATATAGGAGTAGTTTAGATGCATGTTTTATAAATGTTTTAGTTAGTTTTAGGTTGGTTTTATGTAGTTTTTAGGTTTTTGTGTTGTCGGGTATTATGCGCTGGTTTGCTTGGTTTTACAAGTTTTTAGGTTCAGGAGCAACTAATCTATGGCTTACGGTTCATAACACTTGTGCTACTAATCTATGTCTTTGTTCGATTGTACACAACTGCAGGATGAACACTTCCATGACTATTTTTCAAGATTTCAAGACCATGTGTTTGAACTTGGTGCTTGGGGATTACAATATAGTGATAGAGAGGTGAACATGGAAGTTATCCATGGTATGAATTTTGAGACAAGAGGGTTGGTCGACTACATTAGCAATGAGAGGCTTTTATTTATGAGACCTGAGGAATGTTGGGATTTCTTTTGTTTTATGAGCCATCAAAGCTTTCTAGTTGAGTCGTCTTCTCAACCACCCCAGTCGGTTGATAAGTCTCTTGAGGATATAATTAGGGATATCTCAAAAAGGGGGATACTAGAATCAAGGAACACTATGAGTCTTGTTCTTCATATTTTCATTCCACAATCTCATGCCCTTTTGAGTTGTGTGAAAGGAGAGGTGGAATCACGTTGGAGTTAAACGATCATGAGTCAAACACCCAGATGCAAGTTGAGGAGCAATCTAAGACACTTGATGTGGGTTATGAGGATGAATTTGATGCCCAATATGAAGTCATACCTATAAGGCAAGTTGAGTAGATCATCATAGAGCCAAAGGAAGTTTGTGTCGGCATAGAGATTCTTACAGAGCTTAGGGAGTCTGAATCATCTTCACTCACGTGGAGTAAATTGCTTGAGGGTTTTATGGTTTTGGAAGAAGACTCTTTTGTCGACCAAGATGACTTCTTTGCTGATGAAGTAGACAACCATGAGGGAGAAATTCAACATGATATACTTGTTAAGGTTCCCGTTGTCATGGTGCACCCGATCTTAGGCCTTGACATCCCATGCTTCAGTTTCCCCACCTTCTCACATCAGGAGCTTATGGAGTTCCAAGATGAGGAGTCAAGTCTACAACACAAGGTGGAAGATGGAGAATCTATGGAGTTCATCATCTTGGATAAAAGTGGTATTGCTGACAAGTGCTTTGGTTCATAATGTACGTATTTTCTAAAGCCACCACTTGTGCTGAATTTATTTGAACAAATGCCATATCATGCCAACTGGGCACACATGTTTGATAAGTTAAAACAATCTTTGAAAGTTATATTATGCATCTTTAATTTATCATGGTGTTACTTATGTTTTTCTGAGATGTGTGCACAGGGATTTGACAGGTTGCTAAGGGCATTGACAATGTCTAATCTTGTCAATTTATGCTAAGGGTCTTCTTGGGAGGCAACCCAAGGTTTAGAGTAGTTTTGTTTTTCAGTTATAATCTTTTGCTTTTTAGGTAGTTTTGTGTGTGTGTTAGATATCCTAAGTCTGAAGATTGATAACCCGAAGAAGCCTTCACCACCACCGTCGGATTTCCCGCCGCATTACGCGGAAAGCTAGTTTCTTTGTGAGTTTTTCTCTTTCCTTTTCTTTTTACTATACTTTGGGGACAAAGTATGTTTTAAGCATGGGGGAAGGGGATTACTTGTGCATTGCATGTAGTTGCATTAGATTAGGTCATATTTCAATTTTTGCATGCATTGATTAAAATCTTGAAAAATGAAAAAAAAATCAGAAAAAATTTGAAAAATACAAAAAATATTGCATTTAGGTTCTTATTTCCCCATTATTTGATTCCTCTTGTGTTTCTAAGTTAAGTATAAGTTCTAACCCATGATTTGCATGATATACTGAAGTTGATGTGATATAAGCATTATCATTGATTATTTACTTAAATATAGGATGGAGCATGTGTTTAGCTTGAGTACTTGATTCATTCTGAAGTTCTAGACAAAAGAAAAATAGCCTTGTGAGATATTTTTGGCATTTCATGATTATTTGTTCTCTACATTCTTGAGTGTATCACCATGATTATCTAGATCTAGAACTTGCGTTATGACCCTTTGTCAAGACTGCTTATATGATTGAATGCATGACATTAAAGTGAGGCAATGTTTTTTTATAAGCCTATTATTTCCCTTCCTACCCTACAAGATCCATGTTCTTTACACCCCTATTTCTTTTGAGCTTTAAGCCTGTTTTTATTAAGCTCCACAAAATGCTTCCTAGCCTAATAAGCTTGACCCATAATCCGGGATTTATGACTTTAGGTTATGTTTTTTTTTGTGAGTTATGTTTAAGCATGAGGGAGTTGAAAGAAAAGGTGGAAAAATAGGAAATACAACTCTTGTGTGAAAAGTGAAAAAAGAAATGAAGATGAAAAGTCTATTGCAAAGCAAAAGTTCAGTTTAATTGTTAGTAGTCTTCATAAAGCAAAGAAAGAGTTGAAGGAAAAAAAAAAGCAAAGTGCTTAATTGTAAATGTAAGGAGTTGGTAGAGTGGAAGTTGGGAGAAGTAGAGAAGAAAAAGTGTTGAGTTGGGTATAGGATTAGTCTTTATCCCGGATTCAGCACCACAGGCCAAATATTATCCCTTCTAAATTTCTCTTTACCTTGGCCCCATTACAAGCCTTAAAAAGACCTCTTGAATTTTGTTATGTATTTGATCCTCAGCGGTGGAGATTTAGAACGCTGATGTAAGCATATGGTAGTCTAGTTTTCATGGTTGATTTTGAGTGAAACACATACCCTTAAACACTTGAGAGTTTGAGTGCAAACACAATTACCTTGGTGAGGTCTAGAATGAAAGAATGGTCTTTGCTCTATGCTTGTTATAATGCATGTTAGGAAGTCTTGGTCGGGTTTTTAATTATATGTGAAATGCTTGTTTGATTTGAGATGGATGTAAGATTGCATTTCTATGGTGTGATTTGGATTTATGTCTTGCTTGAGGACAAGCAAGGGTTAAGCATGAGGGAATTTGATAGCTTGCATTTAGGTATAGCTTAGGATTCATATTTATGTTTGTTTTGCATGTGTTTTAGCTTAGTTTAGTGTAGTTCTTAGGTTTTAAGGTTTTCTAGCAAATTCAGGTTTTGCGCTTGTTTTGTTCGGTTTTGCAGATCTTTAGGTAAACAAGCATGGATGGTATGGATATTAGATGATTGTGGTGAAGTTTGATGAAGCTTAGAGTGATACAAGTGAAGATTAGAAGAGCTAAGGCCCAAGAGCTTGTGTGAAAAGAAAGCTTAAACCCGGGCTATGCATTGGAGTTCTTGTTTCGACACCTCTATCTTTCAATGCTTGGTTTGGGAGGTATAGTGCTCGGATGAGGTTGAATTTGGTACCAATGGAAATCTAATTCAAAGAGATACAATTCAAATTTTTACATCGAGTCCAAATTCCAACTCTAAGTGGGTCAAAACAGCCTCTGAACTGACGCCTGAATGCTGAACCGAGGCAATTGCGCGGGATGACTGCTAAAAGCGCGGCCGCGCAATTCAGCACCCTATCCCGAGCAATCCCAACTGAGGGGTGATTGCGCGGGATGGCAGATTGCTCGGCCGCACAATTATACGATCCCACGCAATCAGGAATTTCATGCAGACATCATAGGCCGACATTTGGGCTTGATTTTCAAGCCTAGGGTTATATCATATCCGAGTATAGCTTAAAGATAGATCTTTTGAGGATTATGTGGAAGACATATATAAACCTTATGTTAGTTTATTTTAAAGAACTTTTGATCATAACTTTTGGAGGCTAGGGTTTTCTCTCAAGGAAGAACCTTTAAACCTTTGTAAGTTTGCTTTTAATTCAATTATGCATTGCTAAATTTATTGTGTTTAACTAGTTATTGAAATCATAGATTACATAATATTGTGATGTTTGATTGATTCTCATCAACTTGAATAGGTTTTATTCTCTGTGCTTAATTGAATCAGAATTAATCTAGGGTTTTGTTAGATTGATCACCTAATAGAATTTCTAGGTTAATTTACAACTAATCTGATTAATACCCGTTCGGGGTTGATTAGATAAAGTAACATCTATAATTGTTTGGACCTGTTCGGGTTATTCAAATGTAGAAGGGAATAAATCCACAAATAACTTAGATGTTTGTTTGCTCTAAGTGTTTGTTTCTATTGAGAACTTGACTCGTAAAGCTGTCATTTAATTGAATCTAGACGTTGTATTAGGTTGTTAAATGATGAGGGTTGTTTAGACTGTTAGTTCTTTCAACTATTTATGAAGTTTGGGTCATAATCCTTAGTAGGAGTATAATCCACAATAGATTATTCAAGGGAATTGAGAATCAAGTTAGGATAAATACATAAGTCTTTGTGGGATCGACCCTTGCTAACCATTCTACTCAGATTGGTTAAGTTAGGATTCTTTGATAGGTAAACGACTGAAAAATACCTCATCTAATTTACCTTGGTGAGGTCTAGAATGAATAAATGGTCTTTACTTTTTGCATACCATAATGCTGGTTGAGAAGTCTTGGTCGGGTTTTTAATTATATGTGAAATGCTTGTTTGATTTGAGATGGATGTAAGATTGCATTTCTATGGTGTGATTTCGATTTATGTCTTGCTTGAGGACAAGCAAGGGTTAAGCATGGGGGAATTTGATAGCTTGCATATATGAGTAGTTTAGATGCATGTTTTATATATGTTTTAGTTAGTTTTAGGTTGGTTTTATGTAGTTTTTAGGTTTTGTGTTGTCGGGTATTATGCGTTGGTTTGCTTGGTTTTACAGGTTTTTAGGTTTAGTAGCAACAGCGGGGCGAGTACAGATTGACCATGGCGGTGGTGGACGAGCTAAGGGGGCTAAGGAATCCTAGGATGTGCTAGGATGATGGATGGAGAAGAGCCAAACCAGGAAAAGACAAGAAGAAGCTAAGGAGAAAGCTCGGCTTGCATCCCGAGCAATCTGGCCGAGCAATAACAACTGAATGGGAATTGCGCGGGGTAGCATAATTGCGCGGCCGCGCAATTCGGTGTCGAAGCTGCGCAATCTGGGCTTTCTATGCGGACGTGTTTTGGGCTGAGTTTTGGTGTTGGGCTTTGACATTTGGGTTTATGGGCTTATATTTTCCGAGTTGTAGGGTTTAATATATCTTATGAGTGTTATTTTTAGTAGACATATAAATACTTTGTGTTAGTTGAATTATGAGATAACTTTTGATCAACTTTTGGAGGCTAAGGTTTTCTCTCAAGGAAGAACCTTTGAACCTTTGTAAGCTTGATTTTAAATTAATTATGCATTGCTAATTTCCCTTGTGTTTGACTAGTTATTGAAGTCATGATTTGTATGTAGTTTTGAGGTTTGATTGATTCTCAACAAACTTGAATAGAAATTATTCCATGTGCTTAATTGAATCTAAACTAGGGTTTTATTAGATTAGCTACCTAATTGAATTTCTAGTTATAACTGAATATGATTAATTACCGGTCGGAGTTAATTTGATCAAGAGTATACTTTAATCAATTTAGTATCGGTTGGACAAGTTGGTTGGAGGAGGGAATAAATTCACAAGTCACTTAGATGTCTGGTTGCTTTAAGTATTTGTTTCTATTGATAACTTGAAGCGTTATGTTGTTGTTTAATTGAATCTAGAAGGTCTTCTAGGTTGTTAAATAATTAGGGTTGTTAGACCGGTAGTTCTATCAACTAAATCTGAAGTTTGGGTTTTAATCCTTAGTAGGATCATTATCCACAATAGATTATTCAAGTGAGAAGAGAATCAAGAGAATCAATGATCAACGAGTCAATATCATGATGGATTTAACTAGTTGAACACGTTTGTCTTTTATTGATATAAACAATCCTCTGCATTCATATTTATTTCTGTCTTGCATAGTAGTTTAGAATTTACAAATACAAAACCCCCCATATTAGTTACTTGGCACTAAAGCAATTACACATTTACACGAGTCTCTGTGGGATCAACCCTTACTTGCCGCTCTACTGAGTTGGTTAAGCTAAGGTTTTCTTTGATAGGTATTAACGACCATTGAAAAATACCTCATCACTCGCGGATCGTGGTTTTTCAGCACCGACTTCGTCTCGGCTATTCTATCTTTTATATTATTATATCTTTTAGGTTTCGGATTTATTACTACTATTTAACCTTAGTTTCGTGTTACACTTTAGGGTTAGACAATTCTAGCATACTTTTCAGTTTATTCCAGTTTTTAGTTTTATTATGGAGAACTAATTTCTTTGGAGTTTGTTTGATCCAGGAAGCCTTTTTATGTAATTCGTGAGATTCTGGTAACTTTTCTATCCGTTGGCTAATATCAAAACTCTTGTTTTTATTTATATGATTATCAATTGATTTCTCTTGGTGCGCAACTTGATGAATTTGATTGATATTCTACTGTTTGGATTAGTTTGATTGTTGTCTGTGTAATCTTATTTATCCTTGAAACAACTCTTTTCTAGGACCGTGGACTAGAATTGAGAAAGAGTATTTGATTATTATTTTATGGATGAGACTCATAGCTTGATTGCATGATTTAATATCCTTCTATCCTTAATAATTTGCATGATTTGAATTAAGCGTTCTTGTTCTTATCATCCTTTCGCTTGGACAGTGGACAAGCGGAAATCTTTTATAAGGATTGGAATTAACCTGTGAATTAATAGAAAGGTGGATGAATTGATGATCGAATGATTAAAAAGGTGGAATTGATTGAATGAACTTTGCTTTCTTTCCATTGATTTAATCCCAAATAATTTGTTTGCTTATTTGTTTGCCTAAACTTCCAAAACCCCTGTTTTGTTACCTGTTGATTGATTCAGAAATCCGATTCTTTTGGGTTCGACCCCTTGCTTGCTTATTATACTAGTTAGTATAATAGGGTTATTTATTTTTGATCTTGGCACGACGACTTTAGCCGAGTCAATCTGACCTCCTCCATCTCTTCTATCTCTCTCCCATATTTTCTCCCACCGTTGATCATCCACATCTGCTCACGTTCTCATATATGAGTACTATCACTGGTGGAGTTGCCCAGATTTGATGTTGTCATCTTTGTACAAACATCTCACAAATCCACTCTATTGTAAAAGCAAAAATTCCTAATTACAAAATTAAACCTTTAAGTTGGGAAAAAATTATTTTTCTATTCGATTTATAAATTTGGTGTCGTACAAATTGGGTGTCTCTGATTTGGTGTGCAGATTAGATTTAGTTAATTTTTCTTTAATTTAAGCAATATTAAACTTTTAAGTTGGATTTTTTTCTAATATTAATATTTGATATCTCATATCTAATTATGTCTTACCAAACAATAGGTATTAGATATGACTGATATCTTTTTCCGTACCAAACAAAGATATGGATATCAAATCCGATACCCATATCTCATACCGGTATCGATATCGATATCTGATATCCTTAAGATATCAATACCAAACGAGCCCTAATTTCACCAGATGGCTCTTTACTACTGATGGTATGATCCTCCAACTTCGCCCACCCGTAGAAGGCTCATCCGAACCTTCCCGCTGAGGGCACACAATGGTCATTGTTCTTCGAATCATTTACTTCTTCAGTCCTACGCTTGATATCATCACCATCTACCTCATCCCAAGAAAGGTCGAGATATGCGAAAAGCTCAACACTAGGCGTCGGATTTTTCGGTGGGTAGCATAGATGGAAGTTCTTGAGCTCTTCCTCCAGGTTCCATTACTTATGAACCCCTTCACTAAATTTCTTGATTATCTCGACTTAGGACATCACCGAGAAGTATGTACCTATCTCATCGGCCTCCTAAACGATCCTCCTCTAGGCAGTCTCCAGTTCCTCAATCTTCTTCTTGTCCACAACTTCTTGGCGAGTTCGAAGCTCAACGATCTCCGTCAACGCTCTGATCTTCTAAGAATCCCTTTTCTAATGATCTACTATTGATGCCACTTCCTTCTCTAAGGTAAGCTTATCCCTCACCAACTTAGCTTTTTCTCCTCCAAGACACTTCTTTCCTTCTCATTTGTAAGACCCCGTCTTAACGTCAGGGCATTACTCGGTAGTTGACCCTCTCAGGCACTACCAGAACTAGTTTGGCAACTAAAACATCTGGACCTTGCAACTCGGGCACGACGAAAAAACAAATTTAAATCATCCAACTATCATTTATTAAAATATATCTATACAATGTCATGCCAGAGGTCCCAACAACTGAAACAAACCATAAACAACCTGACAACCCACATAAGCCAGTAAAAGGAGAAAACTTCCGAAATCGTAACTAAAGACTAAACCAGAACTCCCAAACCACTCCAGTAACTAATGACATGCACGCCAATGATCCACTGCAACATCCTGCCTAGGCTCCAGCACGGGAACTGCAGAAGTACCTGGAACTGCAAAAATAAAGGTCTCCGAGGGGTCAGCTACTATCCTAGGCAAGCTAAATAACAAACGGCAATAGTAAGACGCTTGAAAACCATAAATAACCAACAACTTAAACCTTTAACATGTGAATAGAACAAAACATAATAGGTCCACAAACATATCAACAAACTAGATGATGGGTGAAAGGAAAGGCAACGAATAGCATACCAACAATCTAATAACAAGCAACAAAAGTACAGCGTTTGAAATAATAGCCAACACTTGGACATTCAGCCAATATAGTGAAAGACAACGATACAAGCAATTCATCAAACATAACAAAAATGCACAAGGTCAGAAGCCAACTAAGTATTCACCCACAAACACACAACAAAACCATTCACAACCCTATTGGGAAGTGCAATTCTCCCTTCCTCCACCGCATTCCCATCTACGACGCTAACTCCCTACGCCCAAGTGCAGAGGCAGGCCCTCTCACTTTTCATATACGTCATCCTTCCAACCCCTGGTCAAGCCTCCACTGGAGCACTTGCCAAAAACCAGCAATTATTTTTATTTTTGAAGGGGCCCGGCCGACACACGACCATGGCTAGACGCCTCTTCTCCACCGACAATCATCGCACATGATCGTGCCGATTACGCTGCCAACACAGAGAAAACAATACCATTTCTTTTACAAGAAAACGTTTAAAATGGAAATCACGTCACATCATACAATAAAACATTTCGCAATAAAAACACATTCGGGACTAGTTCCCAAAATTAATCTCACAATCACGGCATGAAATCTAACAAGACTAGAATAGAGCCGAGCAAGTCGAGAACGACTTACCTAGAAGGTGATCCTCGAATGAAGTAAGAAACGCTTCGATACTAAAGACCTACGAATCATAACGCTCACGATTAACCGACTAATCGCGATAAGAGCTTTCAATTCTAGGTAAGCACAACTATAGTGGCTTCGAAGTACGAGCCACCATACTTTCAAGGTATCAAAACAAAAGCGGTTTGACTCGATTATATTATTATCAAACAAAGTTTAGACTTGAAGTCTCACGGACAACATCAATTTTTCTCAAGATACTAGCATTTCCTATCTATGCCTAACGCGCCTCAGCGAAAAAGAGTAAGGCAAACAAAAAATCAAAGTCCAAGTTCACAATTTATAATATTAGGTCCCAAAGCTCATACTCAAAGCAAAATCAACCAAGCGAGTTCTAACAAGCAATAAAAGGCCGAGACTAATCATACATCCTACTCGAAAACCCTAATACTACTCGTATCTTAGGATGGATCAAACCATACAAGATCGGATTTCGTTCAAAAACATACAAACATCACTATATCAAAGAGAGCTAATCCATCTCAAAACCGGGTCAAATTACAACATTCACACCATCCAAAACAACAATTCTAACCTAATAAGTTAATGGCGTACTAAAATCAAACCAGTGCACTATATATAAAATATGCAGGCAAGCAATATAATTCCACTTTGATCACGCAAGATCAGGACTCAATCAACAATTCATATTACTTATTACAAGGTGAAATCAAAAGAATTTGACACATGGATCGGCTCTACGACTCGATCAACAAAAAGGGAAAATTGCCCGACCTTGTAAGATCAGATTTGTACCCAAAAACTCGAACGGAACGATTCTTCTCGGTGGAGGTACGCTGCCTTGAAGTTGAACGGTTTGGATCGGGGACCTTGAACTTGATTAGAGCGGAGCTCGTTCTTGTTGGCGGTGACGATGCAACCCAACACGCTTTGCTTGGTGTCGGCGTGTAGCTGCAGCCTGTTGTCTTCGGTTGATTTTGAGCCCGACCGCGAAGACGAGATCGGTGTTGACAAGAGTCGGCGAGGGAGGGCGACGAGGTCTCACAGCGGGTTCCCAGTGATGGCGATATGCATAGGCTCGATTGCTCAAACGAGGTCCTCCTTTGCTTGAGGCTTCCAACGATGCTCTCGACGACTAGCAAGGGAGCAAGGGGAAGGAGAAGGGCGACGAAGCTTGGTGGTGATGGCAATGGGCGGCGAAGAAGAGCAACCTCACGGTGAAGAATGATGGTGAGCAGGTGGTGATAATGGTGGTTGCGATTTTGGTACTCTTTTGCGGCGTTTCTAATTCAAGCAGAAGGAGAGGTAGGGCAAAGGGTGGGGAAAAGAGGATTGAATAAACGGGTTCAGTTTGGGCTTGCAACAGCATTTTGGGCCTTTTGGCCCAACAGACAAAGGGAAGGTGAAATGGTAGCAAAAAGGAGACAATTTAAGACGGATGAACTATTTATCAGGTTTTTTTTCAGAACCCGAGTGTTACATCAATAGCATTTGCGATCAAGAGAACCCCCTGAAAACCCTGGGACATAAAGAAGCATACAATAATAGAAAAAGAAGCACAAAGGATCGACATATGAGAAATGAAATAGACATATTACCTTCCAAGTTGCAAGAACTGCATCCTTGGCAAGAGCAAAAGTGGAAACCTCTTTATGAGCCTTTTTAGGTGACGGAATTCATGTAGTTTCGACTAGGGGTCTTGAGAGTATTCTTCTCGTCAAGCTCAATATTTTTCGGTCCCTCCGGTTTGGATCTCTTGGTCGGGGTAAGACCCACAATGGCTTAAGTCTTGATCTTCAAATCTAGAGGAGGTTTTTTGTCACTCGATCTCAGCTTATGCTGGATCATGTCAGCTGTAGAAAAACAATGCCCAAGACACGAGGCAACTTTAGCTGTAAAATTGACGTGAAGAAGAGAAGATCCCATGGTCAGACAGTACATTTAGCAAAAAGAAAGTCAGAATACAGAAGTAAAGCTACAACCAAAACCTACCAAACGACATCGCTTGAGGGTTCTCTAGCACTGTAGGGGCCACAAAAGGGGCGACAGTTGCTTCCTCTAGTGTTTTCTCGAAGTCCCCGAAGATCGCATCTTCCTCTTCTTCATCGTCCGGATACATCAATCTTGTCGCTCGATTTTCCATTAGGAAGAAAGCCAATCGACTACCTATAGGTCCATCTTTATTGGGGAAGGGTAAAAAGTTCCCCGCACGCTTGTTCTCTAAGATATGAACATCCAAACCTAATGGAACTGCAAGCAAAACAACCAGAAATGGTTAAGAAAAAAGGAAAAGGTCAAAAGTTTTGAAGGAGGAAAGAGTACAATGAAATCTAAGGAAAAATCCTTATGCTTGACGTTCCATTTGAAATTTATCTCCCAATGTCGCCTTCTCTAAAAAAAAGAAACAAGCCACCCAATCCTTATCATTAACTTTAGATATCAGAACTAGTGGATTCTTAGCATCCCGTGTGTGAATTATGAAGCATGAAACGGCCAGGCCTAAGGGTAGAAATGCGGTAGGCAAAAAGCAGATCTACCACGGTAAAATTGATGCCCTCTCCCAGATCAAGCTCGTGCTATCTCGTACAAAATCTTCCATGTCGATGGCATGAGTTGTGTTGTGGAAACCTTCAAAGCCATCAAGAAGTTCAAGATAAGAGGTGAAAAGGGAAACCTAGCCCCTAGAGTAAAAGGGTGTTGTAGGAAATACACCCAATCCGGATTGAACTAGTCGATGGCCTCGTACATCGGACAATAGATCGAACTTCGTCCGTGGTGGGAAACCCTGGTTCTTGATTACGCTCTCCACCTCTAGTTTAGACATAGAATAAGAATAGCGATCTTGCGGATCTAGTGAGTTAGAAGATTCAAAGCCCATGTCAACAATCTTTGCCTTCACCATGGATTGGAAGAAAAGGAAGAGAGCTCACAGAAAAAAGAATGAAAGAAAAGGGATGAATGATCAAGAAGATGAGTCATGAATGTACTCCTCCTATACGGAGCAATTATAGTCCTAAGCAAGAGCAGACTTTTCATCTTCTAGATAAAATCGGAAGGCTCGGGAGCTTCCACACGTCCCCTTTAACAACACTACCAATACTTCTCCAAAACTCTTTGTTAAAATATCTATCAATTGGCCAAGATGCTTTCTAATTACAATTCATCCAACTGAATTTCCATTGAACAATTTAGATGCATCAAAATTGATTTTTATGTAGCCAAGTTTAGGCTTTTTTCACTTTTTCTGAGTTTGTGCTTCTTTGTTCCTTCTATTTGTGTGGGATGTTAGTATAGTTTCTTCATCCTCCATCTAATTTGAAGCTTTTTCCCAGTTTGCAATTTGGTTTCTTATGTACGTTGTCAAGTTTGCTATTCCTTCACATTGATCTTGCTGAAATATTAGCTTATTACGTTGATGCCAAATGCTCCACCAAACCACTGACATGCATGTGAAGTCTTTTTTTCCTAGAAGTTGGTAGATTTCACTTAGAATTGTTTTAGGCGTTTTGTTTTGGGAGTCATATGCTTTAATAGAATTTGCAATGTTTGTGTTTACTTTGTTAGTTATATAAATCATATACGGCCATACGGGCATTTTGTAAGTAAGTGGCTTGTGTTTTCCTTAGTACAATGACACAAAGCACAACCTCCTGGTGTTATAACTTGTTTCTCCCAAGCCTAGCTTTCATGAGGAGTCCATTATATATTTTCCACTTTCCAGATGAAGTTTTTAACTTTTGGGTATGTATCTAGTTTCCATAATCAATCATTTATATTTGGTGTTTGTCTTTCTTTATTTGTAATTGGATCTACTCTAGACGAGGTAGAGAACCAACCATTTTTACTAGGAGCCCAAAATAGCCTATCTTGGATGTAGTTATCCGGGATCGGGGTATTTTGAATTTGCTCAAGTATACTATCAAGGAGAATCTGTTTTAGTTCATCTACTTTCTAGTTATGATCATTAGATCAAGATCCACCTATCAACCATTGTTGCTTCATCAATACCTGTAGGATGTTTTGCATGAGGGTGAAGCGGACCTTCTAATTGCCAAGTGTATGTCCAGACTTTAACTGTTTCCATCCCCAATTTGCTATATGATATCGATAGAAATCATCTCTAAAGTGAATAAGTTTTTTTCCATTGTTATAAAGTGTTTGTTTTTAGTTTATGCGTAATATAAGATGAGTATATATATGTATAGTGGGTTTTGTATCGCAATATAGAATAATAATAAAAATCATAGATATATCAAATTAAATATTAATACAAATAAAAAAGAGAGAGAGATCGAAAGTCAAAATCGATGCGTTGAAATTTAAGGGGACAAATCATTTTGGTCTTCTTTATTCCTTTTTTTTATTTTTTGAGCAAAGTCTTCTTTATTCTTGTTGTATCAAACAATGTATATTTTTGGTTGAATCAAAAAATGTATATTTATGTCATTATGTGTGTATATATTTGGCTTGCCATTCAAGTTCCAAAACATCTTTGGATGGTGAAAAAATGGTGTGCGCGAGCGTACTGCCATCCACGTCTATGTGCATGGTAGATTATTCGTCCTATCTGAAAGTTTATTTACGTAAATGTTCACCGACGCCGGCGGACCAAGAAATTTATGGAAGACGAGTTCCACCAAAACAATACTAAGATATTATGGAAGACGGAACAATATTGAATTAGTTTGACTTTTTCACGTTGAATTTATTAGAAACAATTGAACATGCATGAAATAAATGGAACTAGGCCACTTGTTAGCCTCCTTTATAAAAAAGTATATTTCTAACACTAATATGAGACAATCTCTAAAAAATTGCACTATAATCAAATTTTTTGTTCGAATTAAAAAATGATTGAATCAGCATCCTATTGTAATTTATTAACTACTCCAAATAACAAAATTATGTACTGGCCGGGCTATTGTATATAAGTAAATACTAGAATCGTCTGTTTTGATTTCTATGGACAGTGTCCAAGACGAAAGAGTAAATACTAGAATCGGGCTCAAATCATTTTATATTTAATAAGTTTCAGTTTGGTTTAAGTGTGGATTTTTCGGATGCGGGTCTTCTTTTAAAAACTCTAGTTTTATTAATCGAAAAAGAATACAAGTGAAAAAAAAAAGTAAAATAATTCGTTGTTATTTGGCACGTGAAAGTCTATATATAATTCGGAGGGTATAAAAATTATAGGATTGAATTAGGATGGGTAGTACTAAGACAAAATATGTAGAGTTTGATTTTGGACAAGATTTGAACTCTAGCAATGAAGTGCATATAAAAATAAAAATACACCAAGCAAATATTCTGGTACCCTTTGTCCCGAGCGAGTTTAAGGTTGTTAACGAGACCCCAAAGCTCAGCCATCAAGACCGCGCATTGACCTAACTTCTGAACAAACTCGCACATCCATCGACTATTCGAGTCCCGAACCAAACTGGCAGCCGAAGCGAGCCCATCCTAAGTCATT
Source organism: Fallopia convolvulus (assembly GCA_964016875.1). Lineage (NCBI taxonomy): Eukaryota > Viridiplantae > Streptophyta > Magnoliopsida > Caryophyllales > Polygonaceae > Fallopia > Fallopia convolvulus. Next base: position 572,971 of record OZ024732.1, read on the forward strand.
GATACATCCGTATTAACTTTAATACAGTGAGGGTCTAGCTTATTCCACTCAATTAACCCTCAGATATCCGTCTTCTACGTACCACCACTACTCATGTTGGTTGCCCATGCCTCATTGTAATCTTTAGCTCTAGTGTACACGAACTCCGCAGTCCCCCAAACACATCTAGGATTCCCAAAAGCAACCTTGTTCCTTTATCGCCATATTCACCAAAGCGCCCTATACAACACCGTCTTCCACTCAACACTATTGCTCGATCGCCACCGCTAAAGAAGGTTAAAGCGGATCCAAGTTTGTTTATGATTATTAGGACGAGAATCAGGACTAGAAGTGCATCGAGTTTGCTAATCTTCTGTCAACTAGATGTCACCAAAGCGCCCTCTGTTGGAAGTTTTTCTCTGATGGAAATTACATGATCGAATTCACTTACAACTCCGTGGTGTGCGATAAGAAGATCGGTTGGAATGACGATGTCGTTTTCAAAAGTATCTAGAGAATCAAAGTGTAGGAGAGGATCCGTCTGTTCATTTGGCTTGTGGTCCTTGGAAGCATCCTCACAAATTATGAATATTGAAGGCGCCGCCTCTCTAATTCATATGTTTGTTCCTGTGCAATGCCAACCCTAAATCTCTAGCTCACTTGTTGATGGATTGTTCCGAAGTTTCAGGCATGTGGATGTCCATTACTACTCTAGGGGAATTGATATCATTATCTATACTCATGCAATTAAGTTTGCATAATTAGCCCTAGTGTTCCAAAAAATGCTAGATCGATGGGAACTAGGTCATGGGATGAGGCATAGCGCCTAGACGGTTTGGTGGGGGCCTAGACGGAGTGTAGGTGGATTAGTATAATTTTTATTTTTATAGGCTTATTACTTGTAATTGGTGAGAATATATAAATAAAGAACAATTCCATATTTGTAAATTCAAGTTTAAAGTCCACCTAGCCCAGCCTAAAGTTTGCCTAAGACGCCTAGCCCACTTAGAAGGCCACCTAGCTTGCACAACACGCCTAGGCTCCCATAAATCGAAATGGTGGACCACCGTCCAGCTTCTAGGAAATCTCCTAGATCTTTTTTTAGGACTGTGATTAGCACTACATATCTAGAGTGCTCCTTCTTCATGATGGTTTTTCCTCCCAAATGCACTTCATTTTTTTTTGATAAGGAAAGAAATTAGGGTGCCCACTAACAAGCTAGTGGTCTCCCTAGAGCATCCTGACGGATGAGGGTGAGAAAACCCGGGTCAACTGCAAGCGGGATAGAGGAGACACGTCTGAAGGATCCAGCGATGAAGTCCGCTACAGAATTGCCCTCCCGAACGACATGAGAGATACTCCAATCCTGAAACCGGGACAGGAAGCAGTGCATGTCCGAACGCAGCAACTCAATCTCCCACGGGCAGCGCCAGTCGTCGAGCACGGCCTTGACCAACTGCAAGTTATCGCCTTCAATCTGGATCCGGGGAATGTCACGTCTGGTGGCCTCGAGAAGTCCCTGGCGCAAGGCGATGGTCTTGGAGATCAGAACAGACTGTCGACCAATCAGTCCTCCGTCAAAATGGATGGTGGAGCCGCCAGAATCCCTGAGGATGAAACCGAACGAAGCTACGCCATCTGCATTCACTACACCATCAAAATTTAATTTAATAAAATCCCTCTTGGGTTTTGCCCACTTCACACGTTTTCTATATTCTCCGACCCCCACCCTGTGAGTACGAGGACCAGAAGGGTCAGAAACCCTAGCAAGTCTCCAATCTTTAATCTGATTTCGGATAAATTCGGTGATGTCATTGGCATTGGTCAATTTTGTTGTGTTGTGGTTATCAAATACTCTCTTGTTTCTAGCAAACCATAGGCTCCACCAAGTAGTAATTAGGAGTTCCAATTCCTCTTTTGTTATCATTTTCTTAATTTCCTTCAGGACCTGATGTGGTTTTTTGTCGTCCGGTGATACCTGGTCAGTAATCCTACTGAGTTTTGGGTTTATGGAGCTAAGGGTTGCCCTTGTAAGGGGGCATGAGATTAATATGTGGTTCGTGTCTTCAAACTGGTTGTTACACGCTTCACAGCCTTGTGGTACTGGAATATGGTTGGCTGCAAGCCTTGTTTTGGTCGGTAGGCCATTCCGAGCCACTTTCCAAATGAAGTTCTTCATTTTGGGAGGGATATTTAGCTTATTAATCCATTCCAAGTTAATCTTTGGTTCACCTTTAGATTGGTGGAGCCACTGCATGGTCGAGTGGGTAGAGTACCACCCATTTTTACTTGGTTGCCAGTATAATCTATCTGGTATTTTATTGAGGGGGTTGATAATTTTGGAGATTCTTTCGAGGTCATCATGGTTGACGACCTCACACAGCTTATCAATGTTCCATGAGTTATCCTCATGGAGGTACGCCTCAACATGTTCTTCCCAGTTAATGGGGGTTCCAACCTCAGGTTTTGGGTTGAGCGGACCATTACCGGTCCAATTGTCTCTCCAAAAGCGGATGGTTTTGCCGTCCCCCACTTGCCAGATGAGCCCCTTAACAAACAAGTCACGTAGACTATATAGTTTGGACCACTGCCATGATGTGTTCTGTTTTTTCTTATAGCTCAGAATACTTTCCGTTTTGAGGTATTTTTCAGTCACTATTTTGACCCAAAGATTATTTGGTTCTGCTAAGATTTTCCAAAATAGTTTCATCTGAAGTGCTTGGTTCATATCGGTTGCCTTTGCGATTCCCAACCCCCCGTGAGCAGGGGGTCGACAGATTGAATTCCAACTTATGAGTGGTTTGTATTTGTTTTCCTTATTCCAAAAGAAATTCTTATTAATACTGTCTAGTTCTTTCAGGGTTGACTTTGGTAGCAAAAACGATTGCATAATATAGTTAGGTTGTGCTAATAGATTTGCTTTGATTAGGGTTTTCCGCCCCTCCTGAGATAGGGCATTCACTTTCCATTTTGATAATTGGGCTCTGGTTCGCAGAACAAGGGGTTTAAACGTGTTTTTTGTTACACGATCGTTAATTATCGGACATCCTAGATATTTGTCTAGAGCAATTGTGTTTGCTATTTGGAGAATTTGTTTTAGTTGGTCCTTTGTGTTGTTGTTTATGTTTTTGGTGACTTGGAAGGCGGATTTGTGAAAGTTGACTTTCTGGCCAGATATTTGACAGTAGTCTTCTATAGTATCCTTGATATTTTTGCAGGCATGACTATTGGCTTTTGCAAAGATGATGATATCATCTGCGAAGGCCAGGAAAGGGATTTTTGTTCCATTTCTCGAAATTTGGATCCCGATGCCACTTTTTGGGTTGGTGCTCAAAAGGTGGAGTTTTCTTGCCAGAATCTATGCGGCTAAGATGAAAAGGTAAGAAGATAGAGGGTCCCCCTGCCTAAGGCCTCGTTGGGGATAGAATTGTTCTGTTGGTTCGTTGTTAACAAGGATAGAGAAGGAGACGGTTTCAACACATTCTCTTATCCATCCCACGAATTTATCGTGGAATCCGAATTTGTGTAGGATAGTGGTCAGGAATTCCCAACTGATCCGATCATAGGCTTTTTCCATATCAAGCTTAATTGCAATCCAACCCTCCCGCCCACGTTTGTTACGGAAGGAATGGAAAATTTCATGCGCAATTAGTGTGTTATCGTGGATGCTTCGGTTTTGGACAAAGGGCCCTTGCATCAGATGGATTAGTTTGTTTAGTACGTTTTTAAGGCGGTTTGTTAAAATCTTTGAGATTACTTTATAGAAGGTATTGCATAGGCTGATTGGCCTGTAATGGTTGGTTGAATTGGGGTTTTCACATTTGGGTAGTAGGGTTATAAATGTGTGGTTAATCTGTTCCAAAATTCTCCCTGTGTGGAAGAAGCTTTTAACAGCTTTGGTTACGTCCGGGCCAACAATATGCCAATATTTTTTGTGAAGCTTGTTGGCATTCCGTCCGGGCCGGGGGATTTGTCATCTCCGATGTCGAACAAAGCACTTTTAATTTCACTGTTCGATATCGGCTTTGTGAGCTCTATGTTGTCTACTTCTGTTATTTCTTTTTTGATGGTTTGGGTCATGTTTTGGAGTTTACTGCGGTTTATTTCCAAAGCCCGGAACCGGTTTTGGAAGTCCCTTTTAATTTCTGTTTTAATGTTTTCTAGTTCGGATATTTGCGTACCTTCAGCTGTACGGATTTCTTTGATGTTGGTTCTGTTCCTTCTACCGCAAGCAATCCGATGAAAGTATTTGGTGTTTCTGTCGTTTAGTTTAATATGGGAGTTCTTAGCCCTTTGTTTCCAATATGAGTTATGGAAGTTTATAAGGCAGGACCGTTTCTTCAACAATCTTTCCTGCTTTTGGACTAGTTGCACGTTTTTGTGTTCAATGATATCTTTCTGGATTTGAAGAAGATCCTCATCCAGTTTTTTGATTTGTTCAAAAATATTTCCAAATGTATTTTTATTCCATGCTTTCGCTTTAATTTTAAGTAGTTGTGTTTTTTTGGTGAGATTAAACATGTGTGATCCACCAGGATTGAATTGTTCTTTATTTATATATTCTCACCAATTACAAGTAATAAGCCTATAAAAATAAAAATTATACTAATCCACCTACACTTCGTCTAGGCCCCCACCAATCCGTCTAGGCGCTATGCCTCATCCCACGGCCTAGTTCCCATCGATCTAGCATATTTTGGAACACTAGGGCTAATTATGCAAACTTAATTGCATGAGTATAGATAAGGATATCAATTCCCCTAGAGTAGTAATGGACATCCACATGCCTGAAACTTCGGAACAATCCATCAACAAGTGAGCTAGAGATTTAGGGTTGGCATTGCACAGGAACAAACATATGAATTAGAGAAGCAGCGCCTTCGGCATTCATAATTTGTGAGGATGCTTCCAAGGACCACAAGCCAAATGAACAGACGGATCCTCTCCTACACTTTGATTCTCTAGATACTTTTGAAAACGACATCGTCATTCCAACCGATCTTCGTATCGCACACCACGGAGTTGTAAGTGAATTTGATCATGTAATTTCCATCAGAGAAAAACTTCCATCAGAGAAAGTTGACTTTCTGGCCAGATATTTGACAGTAGTCTTCTATAGTATCCTTGATATTTTTGCAGGCATGACTATTGGCTTTTGCAAAGATGATGATATCATCTGCGAAGGCCAGGAAAGGGATTTTTGTTCCATTTCTCGAAATTTGGATCCCGATGCCACTTTTTGGGTTGGTGCTCAAAAGGTGGAGTTTTCTTGCCAGAATCTATGCGGCTAAGATGAAAAGGTAAGAAGATAGAGGGTCCCCCTGCCTAAGGCCTCGTTGGGGATAGAATTGTTCTGTTAGTTCGTTGTTAACAAGGATAGAGAAGGAGACGGTTTCAACACATTCTCTTATCCATCCCACGAATTTATCGTGGAATCCGAATTTGTGTAGGATAGTGGTCAGGAATTCCCAACTGATCCGATCATAGGCTTTTTCCATATCAAGCTTAATTGCAATCCAACCCTCCCGCCCACGTTTGTTACGGAAGGAATGGAAAATTTCATGCGCAATTAGTGTGTTATCGTGGATGCTTCGGTTTTGGACAAAGGGCCCTTGCATCAGATGGATTAGTTTGTTTAGTACGTTTTTAAGGCGGTTTGTTAAAATCTTTGAGATTACTTTATAGAAGGTATTGCATAGGCTGATTGGCCTGTAATGGTTGGTTGAATTGGGGTTTTCACATTTGGGTAGTAGGGTTATAAATGTGTGGTTAATCTGTTCCAAAATTCTCCCTGTGTGGAAGAAGCTTTTAACAGCTTTGGTTACGTCCGGGCCAACAATATGCCAATATTTTTTGTGAAGCTTGTTGGCATTCCGTCCGGGCCGGGGGATTTGTCATCTCCGATGTCGAACAAAGCACTTTTAATTTCACTGTTCGATATCGGCTTTGTGAGCTCTATGTTGTCTACTTCTGTTATTTCTTTTTTGATGGTTTGGGTCATGTTTTGGAGTTTACTGCGGTTTATTTCCAAAGCCCGGAACCGGTTTTGGAAGTCCCTTTTAATTTCTGTTTTAATGTTTTCTAGTTCGGATATTTGCGTACCTTCAGCTGTACGGATTTCTTTGATGTTGGTTCTGTTCCTTCTACCGCAAGCAATCCGATGAAAGTATTTGGTGTTTCTGTCGTTTAGTTTAATATGGGAGTTCTTAGCCCTTTGTTTCCAATATGAGTTATGGAAGTTTATAAGGCAGGACCGTTTCTTCAACAATCTTTCCTGCTTTTGGACTAGTTGCACGTTTTTGTGTTCAATGATATCTTTCTGGATTTGAAGAAGATCCTCATCCAGTTTTTTGATTTGTTCAAAAATATTTCCAAATGTATTTTTATTCCATGCTTTCGCTTTAATTTTAAGTAGTTGTGTTTTTTTGGTGAGATTAAACATGTGTGATCCACCAGGATTGAATTGTTCTTTATTTATATATTCTCACCAATTACAAGTAATAAGCCTATAAAAATAAAAATTATACTAATCCACCTACACTTCGTCTAGGCCCCCACCAATCCGTCTAGGCGCTATGCCTCATCCCACGGCCTAGTTCCCATCGATCTAGCATATTTTGGAACACTAGGGCTAATTATGCAAACTTAATTGCATGAGTATAGATAAGGATATCAATTCCCCTAGAGTAGTAATGGACATCCACATGCCTGAAACTTCGGAACAATCCATCAACAAGTGAGCTAGAGATTTAGGGTTGGCATTGCACAGGAACAAACATATGAATTAGAGAAGCAGCGCCTTCGGCATTCATAATTTGTGAGGATGCTTCCAAGGACCACAAGCCAAATGAACAGACGGATCCTCTCCTACACTTTGATTCTCTAGATACTTTTGAAAACGACATCGTCATTCCAACCGATCTTCGTATCGCACACCACGGAGTTGTAAGTGAATTTGATCATGTAATTTCCATCAGAGAAAAACTTCCATCAGAGAAAGTTGACTTTCTGGCCAGATATTTGACAGTAGTCTTCTATAGTATCCTTGATATTTTTGCAGGCATGACTATTGGCTTTTGCAAAGATGATGATATCATCTGCGAAGGCCAGGAAAGGGATTTTTGTTCCATTTCTCGAAATTTGGATCCCGATGCCACTTTTTGGGTTGGTGCTCAAAAGGTGGAGTTTTCTTGCCAGAATCTATGCGGCTAAGATGAAAAGGTAAGAAGATAGAGGGTCCCCCTGCCTAAGGCCTCGTTGGGGATAGAATTGTTCTGTTAGTTCGTTGTTAACAAGGATAGAGAAGGAGACGGTTTCAACACATTCTCTTATCCATCCCACGAATTTATCGTGGAATCCGAATTTGTGTAGGATAGTGGTCAGGAATTCCCAACTGATCCGATCATAGGCTTTTTCCATATCAAGCTTAATTGCAATCCAACCCTCCCGCCCACGTTTGTTACGGAAGGAATGGAAAATTTCATGCGCAATTAGTGTGTTATCGTGGATGCTTCGGTTTTGGACAAAGGGCCCTTGCATCAGATGGATTAGTTTGTTTAGTACGTTTTTAAGGCGGTTTGTTAAAATCTTTGAGATTACTTTATAGAAGGTATTGCATAGGCTGATTGGCCTGTAATGGTTGGTTGAATTGGGGTTTTCACATTTGGGTAGTAGGGTTATAAATGTGTGGTTAATCTGTTCCAAAATTCTCCCTGTGTGGAAGAAGCTTTTAACAGCTTTGGTTACGTCCGGGCCAACAATATGCCAATATTTTTTGTGAAGCTTGTTGGCATTCCGTCCGGGCCGGGGGATTTGTCATCTCCGATGTCGAACAAAGCACTTTTAATTTCACTGTTCGATATCGGCTTTGTGAGCTCTATGTTGTCTACTTCTGTTATTTCTTTTTTGATGGTTTGGGTCATGTTTTGGAGTTTACTGCGGTTTATTTCCAAAGCCCGGAACCGGTTTTGGAAGTCCCTTTTAATTTCTGTTTTAATGTTTTCTAGTTCGGATATTTGCGTACCTTCAGCTGTACGGATTTCTTTGATGTTGGTTCTGTTCCTTCTACCGCAAGCAATCCGATGAAAGTATTTGGTGTTTCTGTCGTTTAGTTTAATATGGGAGTTCTTAGCCCTTTGTTTCCAATATGAGTTATGGAAGTTTATAAGGCAGGACCGTTTCTTCAACAATCTTTCCTGCTTTTGGACTAGTTGCACGTTTTTGTGTTCAATGATATCTTTCTGGATTTGAAGAAGATCCTCATCCAGTTTTTTGATTTGTTCAAAAATATTTCCAAATGTATTTTTATTCCATGCTTTCGCTTTAATTTTAAGTAGTTGTGTTTTTTTGGTGAGATTAAACATGTGTGATCCACCAGGATTGAATTGTTCTTTATTTATATATTCTCACCAATTACAAGTAATAAGCCTATAAAAATAAAAATTATACTAATCCACCTACACTTCGTCTAGGCCCCCACCAATCCGTCTAGGCGCTATGCCTCATCCCACGGCCTAGTTCCCATCGATCTAGCATATTTTGGAACACTAGGGCTAATTATGCAAACTTAATTGCATGAGTATAGATAAGGATATCAATTCCCCTAGAGTAGTAATGGACATCCACATGCCTGAAACTTCGGAACAATCCATCAACAAGTGAGCTAGAGATTTAGGGTTGGCATTGCACAGGAACAAACATATGAATTAGAGAAGCAGCGCCTTCGGCATTCATAATTTGTGAGGATGCTTCCAAGGACCACAAGCCAAATGAACAGACGGATCCTCTCCTACACTTTGATTCTCTAGATACTTTTGAAAACGACATCGTCATTCCAACCGATCTTCGTATCGCACACCACGGAGTTGTAAGTGAATTTGATCATGTAATTTCCATCAGAGAAAAACTTCCATCAGAGAAAGTTGACTTTCTGGCCAGATATTTGACAGTAGTCTTCTATAGTATCCTTGATATTTTTGCAGGCATGACTATTGGCTTTTGCAAAGATGATGATATCATCTGCGAAGGCCAGGAAAGGGATTTTTGTTCCATTTCTCGAAATTTGGATCCCGATGCCACTTTTTGGGTTGGTGCTCAAAAGGTGGAGTTTTCTTGCCAGAATCTATGCGGCTAAGATGAAAAGGTAAGAAGATAGAGGGTCCCCCTGCCTAAGGCCTCGTTGGGGATAGAATTGTTCTGTTAGTTCGTTGTTAACAAGGATAGAGAAGGAGACGGTTTCAACACATTCTCTTATCCATCCCACGAATTTATCGTGGAATCCGAATTTGTGTAGGATAGTGGTCAGGAATTCCCAACTGATCCGATCATAGGCTTTTTCCATATCAAGCTTAATTGCAATCCAACCCTCCCGCCCACGTTTGTTACGGAAGGAATGGAAAATTTCATGCGCAATTAGTGTGTTATCGTGGATGCTTCGGTTTTGGACAAAGGGCCCTTGCATCAGATGGATTAGTTTGTTTAGTACGTTTTTAAGGCGGTTTGTTAAAATCTTTGAGATTACTTTATAGAAGGTATTGCATAGGCTGATTGGCCTGTAATGGTTGGTTGAATTGGGGTTTTCACATTTGGGTAGTAGGGTTATAAATGTGTGGTTAATCTGTTCCAAAATTCTCCCTGTGTGGAAGAAGCTTTTAACAGCTTTGGTTACGTCCGGGCCAACAATATGCCAATATTTTTTGTGAAGCTTGTTGGCATTCCGTCCGGGCCGGGGGATTTGTCATCTCCGATGTCGAACAAAGCACTTTTAATTTCACTGTTCGATATCGGCTTTGTGAGCTCTATGTTGTCTACTTCTGTTATTTCTTTTTTGATGGTTTGGGTCATGTTTTGGAGTTTACTGCGGTTTATTTCCAAAGCCCGGAACCGGTTTTGGAAGTCCCTTTTAATTTCTGTTTTAATGTTTTCTAGTTCGGATATTTGCGTACCTTCAGCTGTACGGATTTCTTTGATGTTGGTTCTGTTCCTTCTACCGCAAGCAATCCGATGAAAGTATTTGGTGTTTCTGTCGTTTAGTTTAATATGGGAGTTCTTAGCCCTTTGTTTCCAATATGAGTTATGGAAGTTTATAAGGCAGGACCGTTTCTTCAACAATCTTTCCTGCTTTTGGACTAGTTGCACGTTTTTGTGTTCAATGATATCTTTCTGGATTTGAAGAAGATCCTCATCCAGTTTTTTGATTTGTTCAAAAATATTTCCAAATGTATTTTTATTCCATGCTTTCGCTTTAATTTTAAGTAGTTGTGTTTTTTTGGTGAGATTAAACATGTGTGATCCACCAGGATTGAATTGTTCTTTATTTATATATTCTCACCAATTACAAGTAATAAGCCTATAAAAATAAAAATTATACTAATCCACCTACACTTCGTCTAGGCCCCCACCAATCCGTCTAGGCGCTATGCCTCATCCCACGGCCTAGTTCCCATCGATCTAGCATATTTTGGAACACTAGGGCTAATTATGCAAACTTAATTGCATGAGTATAGATAAGGATATCAATTCCCCTAGAGTAGTAATGGACATCCACATGCCTGAAACTTCGGAACAATCCATCAACAAGTGAGCTAGAGATTTAGGGTTGGCATTGCACAGGAACAAACATATGAATTAGAGAAGCAGCGCCTTCGGCATTCATAATTTGTGAGGATGCTTCCAAGGACCACAAGCCAAATGAACAGACGGATCCTCTCCTACACTTTGATTCTCTAGATACTTTTGAAAACGACATCGTCATTCCAACCGATCTTCGTATCGCACACCACGGAGTTGTAAGTGAATTTGATCATGTAATTTCCATCAGAGAAAAACTTCCATCAGAGAAAGTTGACTTTCTGGCCAGATATTTGACAGTAGTCTTCTATAGTATCCTTGATATTTTTGCAGGCATGACTATTGGCTTTTGCAAAGATGATGATATCATCTGCGAAGGCCAGGAAAGGGATTTTTGTTCCATTTCTCGAAATTTGGATCCCGATGCCACTTTTTGGGTTGGTGCTCAAAAGGTGGAGTTTTCTTGCCAGAATCTATGCGGCTAAGATGAAAAGGTAAGAAGATAGAGGGTCCCCCTGCCTAAGGCCTCGTTGGGGATAGAATTGTTCTGTTAGTTCGTTGTTAACAAGGATAGAGAAGGAGACGGTTTCAACACATTCTCTTATCCATCCCACGAATTTATCGTGGAATCCGAATTTGTGTAGGATAGTGGTCAGGAATTCCCAACTGATCCGATCATAGGCTTTTTCCATATCAAGCTTAATTGCAATCCAACCCTCCCGCCCACGTTTGTTACGGAAGGAATGGAAAATTTCATGCGCAATTAGTGTGTTATCGTGGATGCTTCGGTTTTGGACAAAGGGCCCTTGCATCAGATGGATTAGTTTGTTTAGTACGTTTTTAAGGCGGTTTGTTAAAATCTTTGAGATTACTTTATAGAAGGTATTGCATAGGCTGATTGGCCTGTAATGGTTGGTTGAATTGGGGTTTTCACATTTGGGTAGTAGGGTTATAAATGTGTGGTTAATCTGTTCCAAAATTCTCCCTGTGTGGAAGAAGCTTTTAACAGCTTTGGTTACGTCCGGGCCAACAATATGCCAATATTTTTTGTGAAGCTTGTTGGCATTCCGTCCGGGCCGGGGGATTTGTCATCTCCGATGTCGAACAAAGCACTTTTAATTTCACTGTTCGATATCGGCTTTGTGAGCTCTATGTTGTCTACTTCTGTTATTTCTTTTTTGATGGTTTGGGTCATGTTTTGGAGTTTACTGCGGTTTATTTCCAAAGCCCGGAACCGGTTTTGGAAGTCCCTTTTAATTTCTGTTTTAATGTTTTCTAGTTCGGATATTTGCGTACCTTCAGCTGTACGGATTTCTTTGATGTTGGTTCTGTTCCTTCTACCGCAAGCAATCCGATGAAAGTATTTGGTGTTTCTGTCGTTTAGTTTAATATGGGAGTTCTTAGCCCTTTGTTTCCAATATGAGTTATGGAAGTTTATAAGGCAGGACCGTTTCTTCAACAATCTTTCCTGCTTTTGGACTAGTTGCACGTTTTTGTGTTCAATGATATCTTTCTGGATTTGAAGAAGATCCTCATCCAGTTTTTTGATTTGTTCAAAAATATTTCCAAATGTATTTTTATTCCATGCTTTCGCTTTAATTTTAAGTAGTTGTGTTTTTTTGGTGAGATTAAACATGTGTGATCCACCAGGATTGAATTGTTCTTTATTTATATATTCTCACCAATTACAAGTAATAAGCCTATAAAAATAAAAATTATACTAATCCACCTACACTTCGTCTAGGCCCCCACCAATCCGTCTAGGCGCTATGCCTCATCCCACGGCCTAGTTCCCATCGATCTAGCATATTTTGGAACACTAGGGCTAATTATGCAAACTTAATTGCATGAGTATAGATAAGGATATCAATTCCCCTAGAGTAGTAATGGACATCCACATGCCTGAAACTTCGGAACAATCCATCAACAAGTGAGCTAGAGATTTAGGGTTGGCATTGCACAGGAACAAACATATGAATTAGAGAAGCAGCGCCTTCGGCATTCATAATTTGTGAGGATGCTTCCAAGGACCACAAGCCAAATGAACAGACGGATCCTCTCCTACACTTTGATTCTCTAGATACTTTTGAAAACGACATCGTCATTCCAACCGATCTTCGTATCGCACACCACGGAGTTGTAAGTGAATTTGATCATGTAATTTCCATCAGAGAAAAACTTCCATCAGAGAAAGTTGACTTTCTGGCCAGATATTTGACAGTAGTCTTCTATAGTATCCTTGATATTTTTGCAGGCATGACTATTGGCTTTTGCAAAGATGATGATATCATCTGCGAAGGCCAGGAAAGGGATTTTTGTTCCATTTCTCGAAATTTGGATCCCGATGCCACTTTTTGGGTTGGTGCTCAAAAGGTGGAGTTTTCTTGCCAGAATCTATGCGGCTAAGATGAAAAGGTAAGAAGATAGAGGGTCCCCCTGCCTAAGGCCTCGTTGGGGATAGAATTGTTCTGTTAGTTCGTTGTTAACAAGGATAGAGAAGGAGACGGTTTCAACACATTCTCTTATCCATCCCACGAATTTATCGTGGAATCCGAATTTGTGTAGGATAGTGGTCAGGAATTCCCAACTGATCCGATCATAGGCTTTTTCCATATCAAGCTTAATTGCAATCCAACCCTCCCGCCCACGTTTGTTACGGAAGGAATGGAAAATTTCATGCGCAATTAGTGTGTTATCGTGGATGCTTCGGTTTTGGACAAAGGGCCCTTGCATCAGATGGATTAGTTTGTTTAGTACGTTTTTAAGGCGGTTTGTTAAAATCTTTGAGATTACTTTATAGAAGGTATTGCATAGGCTGATTGGCCTGTAATGGTTGGTTGAATTGGGGTTTTCACATTTGGGTAGTAGGGTTATAAATGTGTGGTTAATCTGTTCCAAAATTCTCCCTGTGTGGAAGAAGCTTTTAACAGCTTTGGTTACGTCCGGGCCAACAATATGCCAATATTTTTTGTGAAGCTTGTTGGCATTCCGTCCGGGCCGGGGGATTTGTCATCTCCGATGTCGAACAAAGCACTTTTAATTTCACTGTTCGATATCGGCTTTGTGAGCTCTATGTTGTCTACTTCTGTTATTTCTTTTTTGATGGTTTGGGTCATGTTTTGGAGTTTACTGCGGTTTATTTCCAAAGCCCGGAACCGGTTTTGGAAGTCCCTTTTAATTTCTGTTTTAATGTTTTCTAGTTCGGATATTTGCGTACCTTCAGCTGTACGGATTTCTTTGATGTTGGTTCTGTTCCTTCTACCGCAAGCAATCCGATGAAAGTATTTGGTGTTTCTGTCGTTTAGTTTAATATGGGAGTTCTTAGCCCTTTGTTTCCAATATGAGTTATGGAAGTTTATAAGGCAGGACCGTTTCTTCAACAATCTTTCCTGCTTTTGGACTAGTTGCACGTTTTTGTGTTCAATGATATCTTTCTGGATTTGAAGAAGATCCTCATCCAGTTTTTTGATTTGTTCAAAAATATTTCCAAATGTATTTTTATTCCATGCTTTCGCTTTAATTTTAAGTAGTTGTGTTTTTTTGGTGAGATTAAACATGTGTGATCCACCAGGATTGAATTGTTCTTTATTTATATATTCTCACCAATTACAAGTAATAAGCCTATAAAAATAAAAATTATACTAATCCACCTACACTTCGTCTAGGCCCCCACCAATCCGTCTAGGCGCTATGCCTCATCCCACGGCCTAGTTCCCATCGATCTAGCATATTTTGGAACACTAGGGCTAATTATGCAAACTTAATTGCATGAGTATAGATAAGGATATCAATTCCCCTAGAGTAGTAATGGACATCCACATGCCTGAAACTTCGGAACAATCCATCAACAAGTGAGCTAGAGATTTAGGGTTGGCATTGCACAGGAACAAACATATGAATTAGAGAAGCAGCGCCTTCGGCATTCATAATTTGTGAGGATGCTTCCAAGGACCACAAGCCAAATGAACAGACGGATCCTCTCCTACACTTTGATTCTCTAGATACTTTTGAAAACGACATCGTCATTCCAACCGATCTTCGTATCGCACACCACGGAGTTGTAAGTGAATTTGATCATGTAATTTCCATCAGAGAAAAACTTCCAACAGAGGGCGCTTTGGTGACATCTAGTCGACAGAAGATTAGCAAACTCGATTCACTTCTAGTCCTGATTCTCGTCCTAATAATCATAAACAAACTTGGATCCGCTTTAACCTTCTTTAGCGGTGGCGATCGAGCAATAGTGTTGAGTGGAAGACGGTGTTGTATAGGGCGCTTTGGTGAATATGGCGATAAAGGAATGAGGTTGCTTTTGGGAATCCTAGATGTGTTTGGGGGACTGCGGAGTTCGTGTACACTAGAGCTAACCAACATGAGTAGTGGTGGTACGTAGAAGACGGATATCTGAGGGTTAATTGAGTGGAATAAGCCAGACCCTCACTGTATTAAAGTTAATACGGATGTATCAATGACTTAGGATGGGCTCGCTTCGGCTGCCAGTTTGGTTCGGTACTCGAATGGTCGATGGATGTGCGAGTTTGTTCAGAAGTTAGGTCAATGCACGGTCTTGATGGCTGAGCTTTGGGGTCTCCTTAACGGCCTTAAACTCGCTCGGGACAAAGGATACCAGAATATTTGCTTGGAGTCCGACACCTTGCTTGCGATTGGGATTTTGCAAAATTTCCTCGGCCCAACCCACCCTCTTTTTAACATGGTTAAACAGTGCTAAGGTTTCCTTTCACAAGATTGGAATGTTTGTGTCACTCTAAGGAAGCGAATTTTGTCATTGACCCCCTTGCTAGTCTTACCTTTTATTTTCCTCTTGGATTTCGTGCTCTTGAGAAGCCACTTGATGGTTCTTTTTCTTCCCTTTTGGACGATGTTGGAGGTCGGGCTCTCCCATGTCTTGTTGCTTGTTAGCCCTTTTTCTTTTCAATAAATCTCACCATGAACTCGTCCATTCTCGACCTAAAAAAAGGATATCAAGTCTCGGATTCATAGAGGTTAGCAAACGTGGAGGGTAGCCTCGGGGGTTTTGTGTAAAAAGAATGTCTAACTCAAGCTCATGGGTAAGTTTTAAAGTGTAGTTATTAGGTTTGACATCCTATTTGGTACAGTGTTGGCTGAACATGAGGGCATAAGCTATTGTAGAGGTTGATGGTAGTTGAGATACGAATGCTTATATGCATGTAGGTATTTCGGGGAGCAACCAAAAAGAGCCTAACTACCAAGCCTAACACATAAGCCCAACGGCGGGTTTTCATCCTAAAACCAATTGGCAATAGGAAGAGTGACACATCTATCTTATATGCTAGCTAGGTTTTGATCCTTTGAATTCCCGATGTGAGATTCACAATTGACCCAACAAATCTCCACCTTCATTTATGAATTCCTCACAATCCCGGACCCACAGCGCACCGAACCACCAAGAATCACCTTTGACTTGCACGATCGTTGCGTGCTCACTCTTGGAATAATTGAGCCCACCACACAATAGGTCAAAGGCTAAGCCATTGGGAGGCACCATGGAATTATGTTTCAACCTGGTGCAACTGACCCCACACCGAACCGTGAGCTCTAATACCACTTATTAGGGGGAGCAACCTAGTATGGGCCTAACTACCAAGCCCAACACATAAGCCCAACAGGTTTCCATCCTAAAACCCATTGGAATAGGAGAAGTCGTCTATCTTATGTGCTAGGCTTGGAGCAATCCTTTGAATTCCTGATGTGGGGTTCACAATTTACCCAACAATGGAGGTACATGAGGTTGCCACTCCTGCATCGACGCGGTCGTCGAAAAAATCAAGGTAGTTGTATGTATGTGCAGGTACATGAGATTACCACCCTAGTTGGGATATCAATAAATCTCGCATAGTTCATGGACAGTTGATCGAAGGGAGAAAATCGAGGTGGTTGGCAACTAGTTTTAGAGATAGGTTTTTTTTATGGATCATATCTTTCAAAAATATCCTCTCGAATTTTTTCAAGGTAAGATTATACATCTTAGCCCCATACTCCACCTAGGACAAGTTTGTACTGGGTTCTTGTTTTGTTGTTGTTATACTGGGCTAATCTTCTTGTTGTTCTTCTTTTTTCTTGGATTTATTAATTGGGACACATCCTCCAAATGTGTAAGGTCGGGATTGGTGCTTCCATTTTAATCCTCCAGATTCTACCCAACTAAACTATTCTAGGTAATGGATCAATGTTGTTGTGGCGTTTGGTTCTATGGAAAAGATTGTTATAGGATTTGAAGTTTGAATGCATATAAGAAAATTTGATCTTAGATTTTTTAATTTTTGTTGATTTGAATAATTATTGAAGTGAATTTTTTTTATAATGCAAACTTGAATATATAGTTGATTTTATTTGATTAATTTGTTGATTTGAGTTTCTTATAATAAAATATAGTCGAAATGATACCGAGAGGAATCCCCTCATACATTTTAATCAAAACATTTCCATTGATATATGCAAGCTATAAGCTATATATTATACGCTCGAGTGCCAAAAAATTTAATATCCCAAGGTCCCAACTACTGTACATCAATTTTCCCATTCACAATTCCATGCGTTGTGTTAGACTACTACTACGTATTCGTTAACGAGCTAGCTAGCAAGCTATTCAGAGATGAAGGTTGGAAAGATGATCTCCATGCTTTCCAAACTCGTCTGCTCCATCATCCTGCTATTCCCCCTCTTCCCCACAGCAATCCATGGCGAACAACCCACCTTCATCTACAACTTCTGTTTACCTAAACCCAGCGGCAACTTCACCCAGAACAGCTTCTTCCAGAAAAACCTCAACTCTGTCCTCAGAGACCTCTCCTCCCAATCCGCCTCCCTCTCCTTCTACAACTCCACCGCGGGGAGCACCCCCGACACCGTCCACGGCCTCTTCTTCTGCCGCTACGACCTCCCTTCCGACGAGTGCCACGCCTGCATGGAGGCGGCCGTGGAGAAGCTGACCTCCAACTGCACCAAGGAGAGGGAAGCCATCGCCTGGTACACGCAATGCACCCTCCGCTACGCCAACCGCAACATCTTCTCCCTCATGGAGGACGCCCAGATCGACTGGTACCACAGCAATAACAACGTCTCCATGGACATCGACCTGTTCAACGACAAATTCTCCGACGCGCTCGACGGGCTCATAAAGCAGGCCGCTTACAATACCTCGTCATCACCCCGTAAGTATTTCAAGACGAGTGTCACCAAGATGACGTCTACGGACACGCTGTACGCGCTGGTGCAGTGCACCCCGGATATCGAGGCCGCCGCGTGCGACCGCTGCTTGAGGTCAACGGTTCGGGATCTGCCCTGGAAGGGCATGATTTGGGCCATGGTTTTCCTGCCTAGTTGCCAGATGCGCTACGCTCTTGCTCCCTTTTTCGAGGTTTCGTCGTCGCCGCCTCCCCCTCCGCCGCCAGGACAGTCCTCTACACTGTCGGCGTCTGGGAACGGTAAAAATAACTTAAAAATAATGTTTTTTTTTTATTTTCTAGAATTACCGGCCGATGTGTTTTAATTACTTAATTACTTGCCAATAAATTTCTGCCACTACAATATATAGGAGTATCATTCTCTCTCTCTCGATCAATTTGCAGGAGTAATGTTCTATATCTTAAGAGCAGCTATTCCAGCTGTTGTTGGATTATTGCTTGTCGTGGGGATTTTCATCTGTTTGATCATTAGGCGGGGACGGAATATTAAATCACACACAGTCTTACCTCAAAGTCAACCACCAATGGAACAAGGGCTCAGCAGAGGTACGAGAATTTCATCATGTTCTCGAGGTAGTACTGTAGTAGGCACGATTAATAAAGAATACATATAAAGTTGGTAGTAATTTTTTAATCTGAAAACGGAAAAAAAAAACATTTTGGTATTTAAAATGAACCCCTAGAGATAGATTGATATTTTAAAAAACTCGAGAGACATTAGGGTATTTTTAGTGACATCCGACAGACATTTAGACCATTTTACTCATAAAAATTTGGATTTACCTATATTCAATCCGATTTAGATTTTAAATAGCTATTTTTATTATTATTCTCTTAATCTAAACCCAAACCATACAAATGAAAATCAATCATAAACCTTAGCATTAAAATAGCCTTTCTCGTCAATCTTCTTCTGTGCATAGAAAAATTGAGATAATTATGACCCGTCTATCAAATTCCTAAATTCAAACCATATGATAAAATTAATTTGATTAATATACCTTGTAAGAGATGGTTCCAACAAGTCTATTAGGATTCTCTATCAATTTTCCATTTGAATATCATTCCAAGATTTTCTATAATGTCCCTGAGCGTAAAGCCCACGTTAATTATGGGCGAGTGATACGTTCCAGACCAAGCATTGGCTATCATTTTTGGGATTGAGCATCCGACATCGATGAGTTGCGAGGATTGGAATTCAGGTTGGCTTGGATCCGGAGAATGTAATAAAAAATTGTTCCATTGTAGTGAACTTCGTGTTTGGGGTTGATGAGGAAGAAGACTATAGTTTAAGATTAATTTTTATTTATTTGGTTTAGGGTTTCGATTAAGAGATTAATAATAAGAATAGTTATCTAAAATCTAAACCAGATTAAATATAGTTGAATCCAAATTTTTGTGAGCAAAGAGGCTTAAATGTCTATTAGAGGTCACTAAAAATACTCTAATGTCTCTGGAGTTTTTTAAAATATCAATTTGTCTCTAGGGGTTCATTTTAAATACCAAAATGTCTTTTTGGCCATCTGAAAACAGATTACAAGTTGAAATATTCTAAATTCAGAAGGTGTTTTTTTAAGTAAAAGTAAATTTCATTCCAAATAACAGAGCAACAGATTACAATTGTCTCATTTGTCTGTGCCCGGTCCTGAGTCTGCTAGATTTGCTCCCCCTAACAAAATTGTTAAACCACATTTTCCTAATACTCCCTAGCTTCCTGGTTTGATCGAGCTTTTGGATGTTTATGAAGGCTTCAATTTTACTAGTCAATGCAAATAATGATATAATTTTGTTATTATATGTCTCTGTATATTATTATATATCGCAGGAGTTGTGGTGCAAACTACAGATCAATGCGTCCAGTTGGACTTCAAGTTGCTTGAAGTCGCCACGAACAAGTTCTCCCCAGCAAACAAATTGGGCCAAGGTGGATTCGGTATCGTATACCGGGTAAAACATAACATTATATATAAGACCTAGCTTAATGATGTTCTATATACAAGGAATATGTCAAATTTATTTATATGTACATATTATGTATATAGGGTGTACTTCAGAATGGACAACAAGTAGCGGTAAAGAGACTTTCCACAGCTTCTGGTCAAGGAGCTAAAGAATTCAGGACTGAGGTCGAAGTTGTAGCACAACTTCAGCACAAGAATTTGGTTAGACTCGTAGGATATAGCATCGAAGCAGAAGAGCGGTTGGTCGCCTATGAGTTTATGCCCAACTTAAGTCTCGATAACTTCCTTTTTGGTATGTAATCACTCACTACGTGCATACGTACTAGCTAGTTTGCTTCCAAATTTAAGTTCCACCACGAACCTTTTTTGACATGCAAGAAAACATTATCGACTCGCTACACTATTTCAAAATTACCTAACATGTATGGATTTCCAACAATGATGTAGGTTCTATCAAGGCTACTTCGTTAACATGGCCAATAAGGTATAAGATTATAGTAGGAATTGCACGCGGTCTTCACTACCTTCATGAAGACTCCCGAATCAAGATTGTGCATCGAGATCTCAAAACAAGTAATATCCTACTAGATGACAATTTGGACCCCAAAATTGCTGATTTTGGCATGGCGAGGCTTATGCTAGTGAACCAAACTCAAGGAAATACCACAAAAGTTGTTGGGACATTGTAAGTACTATGATCATAAACTAATCTTTTCTTGATAGGAAAAGTGAATAGAAGGGTCCGTTCGTCTTGAGATGGGCCATCGTAACACATCCTTGCAGATGACATTTAGAAGATTTAGTTTAAAATAATAGAACATTATGAGCTATCTTATCGATTAATTTCTACTTCCATATTGAGCTTAGTATTATATGTTCTCTTTTTCTTTTAAATCTCATCTAATCTGTTAGAAATACATTGAAACAGTGGATATCTTGCACCCGAATATGCATTAGCAGGAAGGTGTACTCCCAAGTCAGATATTTATAGTTTCGGGGTCATAATTTTGGAGATTTTAAGTGGAAAGAGCAGTAGCCAATTTTATCAAAGGTCTCATGGAGAGGGTCTTCTACGATATGTAAGTCAAATACTACGCCACATCCCACATATACTACACAAATGACATTTATATCATTACATACATCAATATTCATGTATTCCATTACGTGTTTGTAGGCATGGAGAGTTTGGTCAGAAGATTCATTTGAGAATCTAATGGATCCAGTTTTACAAAATAACTATTTGAGAAATGAAGTAGAGAGATGCATCCGAATAGGGTTGTTATGTGTTCAAGATGATGAGGCGAATAGACCTACAACTCAGGCATTGCTTATCATGCTAAGTAGCAACTCTGTTGAACTTCCATCTCCATTTGCTCCATCACTTTTCTCCAATAGCCTCAGCATGCCATCTACAGGTGGTGAAACACAAGGTGGAGAAAGTTTCTATGAGGAAACAGAAACTAGAAACACTAATGACGGTTGGTATCCAGAGAAGGATTTATATGCTCGTTAAAAAATCTTCAATCATATGGCACAATATTCATAGATTTGTGTGTCACACTATGATCACTATTATATGTTAAGCAATGCATCCAAATGTATTATTACCATTGTTTAGGGTAGCATCTAAAGCGTGCATTGCAAAATGCGTAGAAACTCCAATTGATGTCTTCAAGTTTTGGTGATTCTTCCATCAAGATGTCAAAGTTTATCTTTTGACCAATTTAATCATTGTAAACCCTTGTGTTTTATGGAAGAAATAAAGAAGCAAACAAACTTCAAATGTGTCACAAGTGTAAATTTTCGTCATAATTTACTCAGTTTTGTTCATTGTATCTGAAGACAATCAATTTGTTAACCAACTTTTTATTACTAGCATGTGGCCCCGTGGTTGGAATTTCATTTCACAATTTTTTTGATTTCTTTATGATTGATTCTATTTTTTTGTGGCTGGTTGAGTTGTGTTATTGAAAGCATTGTATAAATTAGTTAGATAAACAATCGACTGATATATAACAAAAATAAAGATTAATATTATTTTCTGTAAAAAAAAAAGTAGTGTATAATCCAAATCAATCCTGGTTACACAAACACTCTGAAAAGTGTATAATCCAGATCTCATGGAGCTTGATTATTTGTTGTATATACTATAAAACTTCAAGAGAAGAAGAATTACATTACATACACGTGGGACTTTTCCTTAAACTAACACCATACTATGAACACAGCTTTGCTTAGCCAATGGTGTGCTGAATGTTGAGATGATAGGGACTAAACCAGCAATAGCTAAAAGTTCAATACATAAGGTATGATAGATTAACAACTTGATCAGTTCATTATAGCCTCCTCCCACTTTTTTATCTTTAAAAAAATATTTTAATCTCCTTGCTTATAATATTTGGAAAAACAAACTGGTTGATCCATCAGCAAAAGATTTTAGATCAACAGGCTTCACCAAAGCTCTAAAAAGCGGTTTCAATTGGTTGGATCTCTTGGGACTTATTTACATATGGCTTCTTCTTTTTCCGGTCATAAAATTCGTCCTCGTCGTCACTGAGTAAGCAGAAGGGTAATTTGTAACCAAATGTAAACGAATACATCCATAGTTATCCTTAGAAAAAGTTGATGGAGGGGAGCTTTCATCTATGTAGTACCTCAAAAGTTCTTCATCATCTTCCATCGTATTTTTCTTACCATAGGAGTTACCCTTAGAACGAGCACATAAACTTTCTTTAAATACAATAAGACAGTGCTCCCGAAAGGTATGTTCAATAAACTAACCTCGACACACAATCAATATTTGTCATCCCTTCCCGACTTAGCATCACAGGTGGATGGGGATTCCTCCCCTTCCCTTGTTGTACATGTCATAAAGAGAAGCTTTAGAGGTCATTGAGAGAAAAATTGAAGAAAATCGCAATTAGTGCATCTGACGAATTTGTGCACCAACAAATTTCTTTTCTAAGGATTCATTAGTGACTTTTCAACTTATTTTGCTGATATCTTTATATATGTAATCATAGCATGACCTTATATTTGAAATGCATCCAATTCGATTTCAAGATGATCAAAGTTGCAACTAATAAGTTTGATCGAGCTTTTAGATGTTTATGAAGGCTTCAATTTTACTAGTCAATGCAAATAATGATATAATTTTGTTATTATATGTGTCTGTATATATATATATATATATTATGCATGATATATCACAGGTGCTGTGATGCAAACTAAAGATCAATGCATCCAGTTGGACTTCAAGACGTTTCAAGTTGCCACCAACAAGTTCTCCCCGGCAAACAAATTGGGCCAAGGTGGATTCGGTATCATATACCGGGTAAAACATAACACTATATATATAAGACCTCGCTTATGCTCTATATACAAGGGATATGTCAAATTTATTCATATGTACTTATTATGTATATAGGGTGTACTTCACAATGGACAACAAGTAGTGGTAAAGAGACTTTCCATAGCTTCTGGTCAAGGAGCCATAGAATTCAGGACTAAGGTCGAAGTTGTAGCACAACTTCAGCACAAGAATTTGGTTAGACTGTAGGATATAGCATCGAAGTAGAAGAGCGGTTGGTCGCCTATGAGTTTAGGCCCAACTTTAGTCTCGATAACTTCCTTTTTGGTATGTAGTCACTCACTACGTGCATACATACTAGTTTGCTTCCAAATCTAAGTTCCACCACGAACCTTTTTTTACATGCAAGAAAACATTATCGACTCACAACTCTATTTCAACATTACCTGACATGTATGGATTTCCAACAATGATGTAGATTCTATATATCAAGGCTACTTTGTTCACATGGCCAATAAGGTATAAGATTGTAGTAGGAATCGCACGCGGTCTTCACTACCTTCATGAAGACTCCGGAATCAAGATTGTGCATCGAGATCTCAGAACAAGTAATATCCCGCTAGACGACAATTTGGACCCTAAAATTGTTGATTTTGGCATGGTGAGGCTTATGCTAGTGAACCAAACTCAAGGAAATACCACAAAAGTTGTTGGGACATTATAAGTACTATGATCATAAACTATTTTTTTTTCTTGATAGGAAAAGTGAACAGAAGGGTCCGCTCATCTTGAAATGGGACATCGTAATGCATCCTTACGGATGACATTTAGAAGATTTAGTTAGTTGTAATAATAGGAAATTATGAGCTATCTTATCGATTAATTTCTACTTCCATATTGTTTTTAGTATTATATGTTCTCTTTTTTTTGAATCTCATTGATATGCTGTGTTTTATACAGTATAACTAGGACTTTTTAGTACATCTTTTTATAGTGTTTAGGCCTATTAGAAGCATTATTGAAGAATATGATTGAAGGTCGTAGGTTCGAAGTTGCAACAGTTTGAAGATGTCGAAGATTATTGAAGGTCGCAATCGCGGTTTACACTAGCGGCGATCGCGGATCATAGTCACCGAGGAAGGCCACGGTAGCGAGAAGGCCGCGATCGCGGTACACACAGGTGGCGATCGCGGTGCACACAGGTGGCGATCGCGGTTCAAGGTTGTTGTTGAGGTCGCGAGTTGAGAAGGCCGCGATCGCGACCCTGCATTATGGCGATCGCGGCCCTTCTGAAATTGACACGCGAGATGTTTTCCGCTTAGTTCTATTATTTTTATATCTTTTTATTTTCGTGTTGTTCGAGACTACTTAATCTTACTTTTCATCCTTTGTTTGATCTCTCTTAGACCTAGTTTCCAATATTTTTAGACTTTTGTATTTTCTCTCTTATGGAGAACTAAACTCTTAGATCTTATTAAAGTTAAAGCTTTTCAGAATCAAGTTGTTATGAGATTCTACTTTTCAGGTTTATTTCTACAAGTTATTTCAATTCTCTTGTGCTTAATTAATATTGATTGTATTGATTTCTGTTTTTCTGGCCAACTAGTTGGAATTGATACTCTCTATTGCTAAATCTAGGTTTTCTCGTAGCAAAACCTAATCTTTGTAGCAACTCAATTGATTTAGGACTCGTTGGACTAAAACAATTGAGAAAGAGATTTGAATGCATGTTGATTGTTTGACTCGTTGGAATTCAATTGCATGTATCTTGCTTCTCCTTGTTCTCATTGCTAATATCCCTATTGTTTATGATCGTTTCATGAGTTGTTTGGATATTAAGTTTTCATGTCTCGTTGTCATGCTATATTTCTGATCAGGATAGGAATAAACAAAAGGAATAACTTGTTTGAATCTATGATCAATAACTTGATGATGAAAGTGAATGCTTGAATAGGATTGTTTTTCCTAATCTGATAAAAATTCAACTTTTGCTTTGTTTGATCACTTGATTTGTTTATTTCAATTTCTTACAGCTAGATTAATAATATCACAATCCCCCCTTTTGTTACTACTTTGAGTTGATAATAATAAAACTTAGGATACAAGTGTCTCTTGGGTTCGACCTCGACTTACCAACTATACTAGTTGTGTAACTAGGGATTTATTTTTGATTTGGTGCGAAGACTTTAAGCCAGCCAAATTTTAGCGCCGTTGCCGGGGACACTTTGTTTTATTCTAAGTTTTTATTATTACCAACTCTGGTGTGGACCCTAGTTTATGGTCCACACACGTGCTACTGATTCTTCTATTTTGCCTTTTGATTTAGAGGTTGAAAGGATTCTTTCTAGGTTGGGACGTGAAGCTCGGAATCTACTCCGTGAATTGCCATTCAACTTGAATTTTGTTGAAACTGAGACAATGGGAGATCAGACTTTGAGGCAGTTGACTGCCCCAAACTTTCAACAACAGCCCCTGGTTGTTGAGTTCCCTACGCTAAATGAAGGCGTTAAGTTTGAGTTGAAGTCTGGGTTGATCCATCTTTTGCCCCAATTCCATGGGCAGGGTGGAGAAGATCCCAACAAGCATCTTGCTGAATTTGATCTGGTCTGCTCAAGTATGAAGCCTGCTGATGTAACTGAAGACCAGATCAAGCTGAGGGCGTTTCCTTTCTCTTTGAAGGATTCAGCCAATGACTAGCTCTACTATCTTTCTCTGAGCTCCATTAATACCTAGACTAAGATGAAAGCAGCATTCTTGGAGAAGTACTTTCCCGCCACCAAATAGAACAGTCTGAAGAAGAGCCTGAGCAATATTGAACAACAGGCTGAAGAGAGCATGTATGATTATCATGAGCGTTTCAAGAGATTGTGTGCTAGTTGTCCATATCATGGGTACTCTGATCAAGACCTGGTACTATAATTCTTTGGTGGATTATTAGATGATGAGTGAAGAATGATGAATGCAGCTTGTAGTGGAAGCCTGCTGAACAAAACACTAGCGGATGCCCTTGAACTCTTTTATAAGCTATCTGAGAACTCAAGGCAATTCAACAAGAGAACTGGCGTTAAAGGAGTCAATGTTGTGGACTCCTCTTCTACTATAAGATCTGAGGTGGCGGAGTTGAAGATATGAAGAAGAGGTTCATGCTGTGAGGAACCCCTCAACAACTGAAGGCATGTGAAATTTGTGCTGACACACTTCACCCTACTGATGCATGCCCACAACTCTAGGAACTTGAGGCTGAGATTATTGATGTAGGAGGCTATGGACCTCCTAGACCTCGTTTTGATCCTTATTCTAATACGTACAACCCAAGCTGGGCACATCATCCAAATCTGAGATATGAGAATCAGAATCAACCTCAATATAATTAGCAAGGAGGAAATCAACAAAACAGGCAACCATATGTTCCTAGACCTCTAGTTCAAAATCAAAGCAACACAGTAGACCAGTTGAGACAGAACACTCAAACTAGTATCCAGAGCACTCAAGCTAGTATCAAGAATATAGAGACTCAAATCAGTCAACTGGCTATTGCAGGTAAGCAAATTGGAGGCCAGATATTCAGGAAAATTGCCAACACAACCCATCAATCCAAGGGAGAATGTAAGTGCGATTATATTAAGAAGTGGAAAAGAATTGTCGAAAGTTGACACGAGTTCGGAAGAACCGCGATCGTTGCCACAACAAGGCGCCATCGCGGCCGAGGAAACCGCGATCGCAGCCCCCACCATTGGAGATCGTGGCCCCTTAACTGAGGCCTCGAGATTTGAGAAAAGTGAAACCGCGATCGCTCCCATTCATGGGTGCGATCGCGCGATCGCGGTGGTGATGATTTCCGAAAAACTCAAGAACCGCGATCGCGGCCAGGCCCTAGATTTCGACGATCAATATGTTCGCCCGGATTTCCCTTCTATGGTTTCTCAAAATCCACCCCCTCCCTTTCTTGAAGCTTTAAAAGACACAAGGAAGCCCGAGAATGACAAGGAGATCTTTGAGACGTTTTCAAAGTGTGAGGTGAACATCCCTTTGCTTAATCTGATCAAAAGTGTTCCTAGATTCGCTAAATTTCTGAAAAAGTTGTGCACTATCAAAAGGAACCAAAAATTAAAAGGGAAACAGAAAGTTAAGGTCAGTGAACATGTCTTTGTTGTATTTCAAAGGCGAATGCCTAAGAAGTGCAATGATCCAGGCATGTTTAGCATTCCATGTATAATTGGAGACACTAAAATTGATAAAGCCATGCTTGATTTAGGTGCTTCAATCAAGGTCATGCCTTATTCTGTTTACACTTCACTAGGCTTAGGACCTTTGCATGAAACTGGTGTTATTGTTCAATTAGTTGATAGGTCTACAGTCTACCCGAAATGGGTTGTTGAGGATGTCCTTGTCATGGTTGATAACTTGATATTCCCTGCTGATTTCTTTGTGCTTGACATGGATCATGATGTGCATGCTGCTCCCATTCTGTTAGGTAGACCTTTCATGAAAACTGCAAAAACAAAAATTTATATTAGTAAAGGTGTCATAACTATGGAATTTGATGGGGAGATATTTGAATAGTACGGATAATGCTATAAAATACCCCCAAGATGATCATTCTCTTTGTTTCATTGATTTAATTGATCCCATTGTGCAAGATGTCTTTGATACTACTTATGGAGATGAGTTACAATATGGTTTAGATAATGACATTGAAATTTCATGCATGGATTATAATTTTCCTGATAGACATCATGAGATCCTTGTTGATTTAAGTGCTTGTTGTGAATCCCCTGTTGATGCTTTGGTCATTGGACCCATACCACTAACTCTCCCTAGAGAGAAATTGCTTCCTTCTGTAGTACAAGCACCAGAAGTTAAGCTTAAATAGCTCCCTGAGCATTTGAAATATGCCTTCCTTGGAGATGGTGACACTTTGCATGTCATTATTTATAACAAACTCTCCAAGGAACAAGAAGAAAAATTGGTGCATATACTGAAAGAGCACATGACAGCTCTAGGTTGGACTATTGTTGACATTAAAGGGATTAGTCCCTCTACATGTATGCATAGGATTCTTCTAGAAGATGGTGCCAAGCCATCGAGACAGCCACAGAGAAGGCTCAACCCACCTATGATGGAGGTAGTCAAAAAGGAGGTGATGAAGCTCCTACAGGCAGGTATGATCTACCCCATCTCCGATAGTCAGTGGGTTAGTCGGACCCAAGTTGTGCCCAAGAAGGGCGGTATTACAGTGGTAGAAAATGTGCATGGGGCATTAGTCCCCACAAGAGTCCAGCTGGTTGGATAGTCTTTATTGATTACCGTAAGCTGAACACGGTAAACAGAAAAGATCAGTTTCCCTTGCCATTCATTGATCAAATGCTTGATCGAATTGCCGGTCGTTCCTATTACTGCTTTTTAGATGGCTATTCAGGGTATTTTCAGATTGCTATTGCACCGGAGGACCAAGAGAAAACGACATTTACATGTCCTTTTGGCACTTTTGCATACCGAGGAATGCCACTTGGGTTATGTAACGCACCTGGTACGTTCCAAAGGTGTATGGTAAGCATCTTTTCTGAATATATTGAAAACTTTGTTGAGGTTTTTATGGATGACTTTACATTACATGGAGATGAATTTGATGCCTGTTTAAACCATCTCTCCTTAGTCCTTCAAAGATGTGTAGAAACCAATTTGGTTCTAAACTGTGAGAAGTGTCACTTTATGGTTGAGCAAGGCATAGTTTTACGTCACATAGTGTAATCCAGGGGTATTGAGGTCGATAAGGCAAAGATTGATATCATTCAGTCCTTGCCTTATCCTACTAATGTGCGTGAAGTGCGTTCTTTTCTAGGCCATGTAGGTTTCTATCGCAGGTTTATTAAAGACTTTTCCAAGATCTCAACCTCATTATGTGAATCGCTGAAGAAGGATGTGCCTTATGAGTTCAATGAAGCATGCAAAAAGGCATTTGATGAGCTGAAAACATGCCTTACAAGTGCACCAATAATTCAAGAGCGCAGGCTCTGATACCAATTGTTGGATCGTAAACGTAGCAAAGAGCTTGGGAACTGGCAGTTAAGTTGTTCCCAAGGCAGCGGAAGTAAACAGTTTGCAAGTAATAAAGACAGTAAAGAACGCGGTTCCTTAGAGGAACCCCACTACAACCAACTAGTTGTATGAGTAAACCTCTGCCTCCGCTTGGAGGATTTTGAATGACTTACTTATATTAATTGCTTTGTTCCTTAGTTACACAGCCGGATTCACACTTCTCTGTTCCTACGAGTTCTTTCCTAACTCTAGCAACACTAGTAAATCCTCTCAACTGAGTTCCTAAGCTCACAACAGCAAAATACAAATAACTCAAACCTTACACCGACTTCTCAGTTCCCTTGCTCCTGGGAACTTCGGCTTCACCGTCGTCGAGATCACACCCTCGCCGGCGGGGACTTCTCTTCCTTTTCTTTCTTTTCTCTGGTGTGGGTGTTTTGTGAGTTCTGGGAGAGTACTCAATCCGAGTACTATTCATTTGGCTTTATAGTCCAAGTGAGCTTGGGCAGTCGCATCTTTCGTTTGTGTCCAAAATGCCCTTTGCTTGATGCCCAAGTTGTACTTTCTTCACATGTGACTTTGGTTTGAACTAGGTCAACTTCTTGGATCAATCGGACCGTTGGATGAAGTGTGACAGTCTGATCCTCAGACTGTTCCTTCGGGTTGTCTGAGACAGAATCCCGCGATCTGCGCTGAACGGTCGTTGTCCTCACATGTGAGTTCCCATGTCCTGGGAATTGTCTTGTTCAGAGTTCCCTTGATGGAAACTCTTCATCGTTGTGGGCTTGTGTTCTCTTGATCATTTCATGGGAACTTCCCTCTTTAGAGTTCCCTTGATGGAAACTCTGCCTTATAGGCATTTGTGGTTTTTGGTCATTCATGGGAGTTTTTGGCTGTACCTGCGTTCCTTAGAAATACTTGAACAAACCACATTAGTTCCCTATGGTGTTTGTCATTATCAAAACTTAAGAGAATTACATCGTTGATCCGTTGTTTAGAACCAGAGGTCCCAACAACGTCCCAACAGGGCTGTTTTGGGTCAAAAGGAAGCTAGATCATCTCATGTCATACATTATGCTTCCATGACCTTGAACGATTCTCAAAGGAACTACTCCACCATTGAGAAGGAAATGCTTGTTGTAGTGTTTGCTTTGGAGAAGTTCAGGTAGTATTTGTTGGGGACAAAAGTGATAGTTTATTCAGACCATGCAGCACTTCGTTATTTGATGACGAAAAAAGAGGCCAATCCAAGGTTGATAAGATGGATCCTCTTGCTGAATGAGTTTGATATTAAGATAAGAGACAAAAAAGGAGCTGAAAACCTTGTGGATGACCATCTGAGTCAGCTTGTACATGTGGAAAACAAGTCAGAAAGTCAAGAGCAGATTCAAGGACGATTCCTTGATGACAAGCTTTTCAGAGACGATTCCCTGATGAGAAGCTTTTCAGAGACGAGACTGAATAGGGAACCGTGATCGCCGCCACCACAAGGGGAGACCGCGGCTCATTAACTGAGTGCTCCGAAGAAACTGGAAGCAAACCGCGATCGCTTCCAGAACAAGAGGCGACCGCGGCTGAAGCCACCGCGATCGCGGCCCTATACAATGGCGATCGTGACCCAGGTTGTGACTGCGACAACGAGCCGTGACTCGAGGAATTCGTTCTAGGCATCCATTCCTTCAAGCCATGGTATGCGAATCTTGTCAACTACCTCGTCTTAGGGGAGTTTCCTCCTAATTTTACCAATGCTCAGAAGGACAAGGTGCGTCATGAATCCCGATTCTATGTCTGCGATGATCCTTATTTATGGAAGCATTGCAGATATCAGGTAATTCGACGGTGTGTCCCAGATTCTGAAGTACAATCTATCCTTTCTTTTTTTCATTTCTATGCATGTGGGGGTCATTTTGGGACTAATAAAACTGCTAGGAAAGTTCTAGAAGTTGGTTTTTATTGGCCTCATGTTTTTAGGGATGCTTATGCTTTCTGTAAATCATGTGATCGTTGTCAGAGGGTGGGTAATATTTCCAAGAGACATGAGATGCCTCAATCCTGTATGATATTTTGTGAAATTTTTTATGTTTGGGGCATTGATTTTATGGGACCCTTCCCCTCTTCCTATGGGAATCTGTATATTTTACTTGCGGTGGACTATGTTTCTAAGTGGGTGGAAGCAAAGGCCACCAGAACTGATGATTCAAAAGAAGTTGCAGGTTTCCTTAAAGACAATATTTTCTCCAGATTTGGGATTCCGAAAGCTTTAATCAATGACAGGGGTACTCATTTTTGCAACAAGATTGTAAGTGCGTTATTGAAAAAGTATCATGTCACTCAGAAGATCTCTATAGCCTATCACCCCCAAACCAATGGACAAGCTGAAGTGTCCAACCGGGAGATAAAATCAATTTTGAAGAAGACGGTGGCACCCAACAGGAAAGATTGGAGTTTGAGACTCAATGATGCTTTATGGGCCTACCGTACTGCTTATAAGACACCCATCATGATGTCTCCCTTCAGATTGGTTTATGGAAAAGGTTGTCGCTTGCCAGTTGAGCTTGAGCACAAAGCGTATTGGGCAGTCCAAAATGCAATTTCAACATCAAAGAGAATGGGGAGTTCAGAAAATTACAATTGCAAGAATTGGAAGAGTTGAGATTGATGCTTATGATAATGTTGTGAATTACAATAACAAAACAAAATCATGGCATGACAAGAACATCCTAAGGAAGGAATTTAAAGCTGGAGACAAGGTCCTTCTCTTTCAATCTCGTCTCACAATCTTCCCAGGGAAACTCCGTTCTAGATGGGTTGGACCGTATACTGTTGCTCGAGTTTTTCCACATGGGGCTTTGGAACTATTCGATGGGGACTCCCACAAGATGTTTAAGTAAATGGACAAAGATTGAAGAAATACCATGAGGGAGTCAGCCAGGAAGTGCTAGCAGAGGTGGCTCTTGATGATCCAACCCCAATTGCTAATTAAAAGGGCACTAATGTCGAGACAACGACATTAAACAAAGGCGTTGCTCGGGAGGCAACCCGAGGTCAGTTTTTTGTTTCCTTTTCTTTTTTGTTTTGTTTAGTTTTCTTTTCCATCTCTTGAGCTAACACGCAGGTACTAGGTTCAAAAGAACATGTCTGAGATCAAACCGCGATCGCCCTTTTTGAAGTTTTTCGAAGAAATTGACTGTAGAATGCGAAAACCGCGATCGCGGCCCCCCTTAGCCGCGATCGTGGCCACTCAGAGATATTAAAAATAATAATAATAATAATATACCGAGGCAATAGGGCCAATCCCACCGCCGGCCCTAGTCCTCTACGCCCCCATTTCTATTCTTCTTCTACCTTTTACTTTTCCTTCTTTAACCTCCATTCAACCACCATTAAAACCTCTCTTCCAACCTCCATTAAACCTCCACAAAATTTCTTCCAAAACCTCTTGAAAAACCTCGATCTATAATCCTCACCCTCTCCTAAATCCAAATACGTTCATAAAAAGCCCTCTACCCCTTTGTTTCTCTTCAAAAATCAAATCTAGAAACCCCAAAATTTTCTTTCTCATCTCTTCCAATCCATCACCTCCATCCTTCTTGGTTCGTTGTCGGGTTGTTGAAGACGAACCTAATCAGCGACCGCGGCTCGGTGACGAAGGGAGCCGCGACATAGGAGTTCATCTATGTCGAGCAATCGCCGAACCCAGGAAACCGCGATTGCGGCCTTGTTCCAGAACAGCGATCGCGCCCTGTTTTTTGGCGATCGCGGCGGAGCACCAATTTGTTCCTCATTGCTGTTATAAGTCAATTTTTGTTGCCTCTTTTGAGTTTGATTTGCTATATTGATTATGAATGGTATATCTTGTTAAGAAGTTGACTGCTGCACAAAAGAATAAGTGGGATTCTTTGGCTAAGAGGAAGTTTGTTAGTACAAAATTTTTTGATGTTGAGATGCTTAGGACGTTGGGCATGTGTGATTGCACTTTGAATTTTCTGATGAAGGGTGGATTAGGGGGTTTTATTGATCTGAATGCCCCTACATATAAGAATATTGTGTTGGAGTTTCTGTCTACTTTTCATGATGATGATGGTTTGTTCAAATATTTTGGATGAGCCATATTATATAGAAAAAGAGGGTTTGAGAAGAGTTTTTGGTGTTATTGGTGCTCCTACTGCCAATTGGTAGACAGTTGGTAGAGATTCAAGATTTAATGATTTTTGGGAGAAAATTACTAGTGTGGGGTTTTTGCCTAAGAAGGGTGAACATAACTATTGCATTACTCATCCCTACATTAGATTGTGTCATAAGGTGTTGTCTATGATATTTTTGGGGCAAGGGGAGGTCAACAAGGCACCTTGTTTTGACATGAGTATGATCTGGTGTCTTATGCCTATGAAGGATACTATTCCTGATTGGGTGGAGTTGTTTCTAATGAGTATTAAGAAGATTCTGAAGAAGGACACTTGCAAGATTGCTATAGGTGGAATGATCACTCTAATTACTAGAGTGTTTGTTAGGGGTGAGGTGCTTGGACGGCCTGATAGTACTGAGTATACGTTTAATAAGAACCAGCTCAAGAGGGCGCATTGTTTGAAAGGATCAGCAAAGCAGGGTTATATTTGGAATTTGGGTTCTCCAGCTGATGATTATTACCGTCTTCCTAGGGACATGCCCATTGGCCCTACTTTGCCTTATCTATATATACCGTCTGATTTTGTTGGTGGGGGTGCTTCTCAGCAGGAGATGCCTGCTCCAAATGTTGAGATGGAGGATCTTGATGGTGATGACGGATCAGATCTTAGAGCTGGTGGTTCGGATTTTAGGGGAGGTGGTGTTCGTACCAAAGTTAATGTAGGTACTTCGTCTGTTGGATGGGGTGCCAGTTCTAGTATCGTACCTGCTGGTACATCGAGTTGGGCGATATGAGGATATGTTGGTTATGGTGATGGTGGAGCTGCTACATACAGAGGTGGTTATGGAGGTTATGGAGACAACTCTGCTTGGGATGCTGCTGCGGGTAGAGGTTCTGGTGGTGTGCATTCTGATCTGGATTGGCAGAACCGCATGTTTTGGGAGATGGGACGACTTACTATGTCCTAGAATGAGATTATTGCTACCCAGAGAGATATTGTTGAGCAGCAGAGAGAGTTAGCAGCTCAGCAACATGCTATTGCATCCACTGTTTAGTCCATTCAGCAGGTGCAGGGGCAGCACCATGAGTTTTTCAATCACATGTGGCCAGGCATTCCTAATTGGTCACAATATCATCCACCTGCACCACCACAATGAGTGTGCTATTTTCCCTTCCTTTATTTTTATCTGATTTGTCTTTTATTTCATTGAGGGCGATGAAAGGTTTAAGTATGGGGGAGGGAGTACATATTGTTGTATATATATATGTATAGTTGCATTTCAGATTTCTACATTTCATACTAAAAAAAACATTAAATCCTATGTTGAGTTGAAAACGCGAAAGGGCGGCTCAGGCAAAAATCAGGGGCTCGGACCGGCATTAGGCTAAGGTAATAAGAGGCTAAATAGAGTGAAAGTGAGCTTGGTGAGCACATCTATAGAAAAATGAAATGAACAGTTAGGTGAAAACCCGAAAGGGTACCTAAGCAGAATGAGTGGGAAAAAAAAGAGTGCCTAGGAACATTTATGCTGGGGTTTGAGGATTATTGTTTATGGGATTTTATCTTTGCTATATGTATTTTGTCTTGAGTGATAGATTGTGCTAGGATTTCATTGTATGCACTTTCATTCTTTTACTTGGGTTCGGGTTGTGAGCGTATTTTTGAGTGCTTTTTAGTTTTAGATCATTTTCTCACATTGCTCATGTGGACCTTACTTGATTTGTCCTGCTTTATTTGATTTTGAGCTTACTCGAGGACGAGCAAGGTCTAAGTATAGAGAAATTTGATATGTTGTGTTTTATACAGCATATAAAACTAGGACTTTTTAGTTTTTATAGTGTTTTAGGCCTATTAGAAGCATTATTGAAGAATAGGATTGAAGGTCGTAGGTTCGAAGTTGCAATAGTTTGAAGATGTCGAAGATTACTGAAGGCCGCGATCGCGGTTTACACTGGCGGCGATCGCGGATCATGGTCGTCGAGGAAGGCCGTGGTAGCGAGAAGGCCTTGATCGCAGTGCACACATGTGGCGATCGCGGTTCAAGGTTGCTTTTGAGGTCGCGGATTGAGAAGGCCGCGATCGCGGCCCTGCATTATGGCGATCGCGGCCCTGCTGAAGTTGACATGCGAGATGTTTTCCGCTTAGTTCTATTATTTTTATATCTTTTTATTTTCGTGTTGTTCGAGACTACTTAAGCTTACTTTTCAGCCTTTGTTTGATCTCTCTTAGGCCTAGTTTCCAATATTTTCAGACTTTTGTATTTTCTCTCTTATGGAGAACTAAACACTTAGATCTTATTCAAGTTGAAGCTTTTCAGACTCAAGTTATTATGAGATCTACTTTTTCAGGTTTATTTCTACAAGTTATTTCAATTCTCTTTATGCTTAATTAATATTGATTGTATTGATTTTTGCTTGTCTGGCCAACTAGTTGGAATTGATACTCTTTATTGCTAGATCTAGGTTTTCTCGTAGCAAAACCTAATCTTTGTAGCAACTCAATTGATTTAGGACTCGTTGGACTAAAACAATTGAGAAAGAGATTTGAATGCATGTTGATTGTTTGACTCGTTGGAATTCAATTGCATGTATACTGCTTATCCTTGTTCCCATTGCTAATATCCCTATTATTTATGATCATTTCATGAGTTGTTTGGATATTAAGTTTGCATGTCTCGTTGTCATGTTATATTTCTGATCAGGATAGGAATAAACAAAAGGAATAACTTGTTTGAATCTATGATCAATAACTTGATGATGAAAGTGGATTCTTGAATAGGATTATTTTTCCTAAATTGATAAAAATCCAACTTTTGCTTTGTTTGATTACTTGCTTTGTAAATTTCAATTTTTTACAGCTAGATTAATAATATCACAATCCCTCCTTTTGTTACTACTTTGAGTTGATAATAATAAAACTTAGGATACAAGTGTCTCTTGGGTTCGACCCCGACTTACCAACTATACTAGTTGTGTAACTAGTGATTTATTTTTGATTTGGCACGACGACTTTAAGCCAGTCACTCATCTAACCTGTTAGAAATACATTGAAACAGTGAATATCTTGCACCCGAATATGCATTAGCAGGAAGGTGTACTCCCAAAGTCAGGCATTTATATTTTCAAGGTCGTAATTTTGGAGATTTTGACTGGAAAGAGCAGTAGCCAATTTTATCAAAGATCTCATGGCAAGGGTCTTTTACGATATGTAAGTCACATACTATGCCACATATACTAAACAAAATGACATGTATATCATTACATACAACAATATTCTTGTATTTCATTATGTGCTTGTAGGCATGGAGAATTTAGTCAAAAGATTCATTTGCGAATCTAATGGACCCAGTTTTACAAAATAACTATTTGAAAAATGAAGTTGAGAGATGCATCCGAATCGGGTTGTTATGTGTTCAAGATGATGAGGCGAATAGACCTACACCTCAAGCATTGCTTATCATGCTAAGTAGCAGCTCTGTTGAACTTCCATCTCCATTTGCTCCATCAATTTTCTCCAATAGCCTCAACAAGCCATCTACAAGTGGTGAAACACAAGGTAGAGAAAGTTTCTATGAGGAAACTAAAACTAGAAACACTAATGACAGTTGGTATACAAAGAAGGATTTATATGCTCGTTAAAAAATCTTCATATGACACAATATTCGTAGATTTGTGTGTCACACTGTGATCACTATTATATGTTTGGCAATACATCCAATTGTATTCTTACCCTTGTTTTGTATAGCATCTAAACCGTGCATTGCAACATGCATAGAAACCCCCAATCGATGTCTTCAACTTTTGGTGATTCTTCCATCAAGAAGTCAAAGTTTATCTTCATATCAATTTGATAAATGTAAAAACTTGTATTTTGTGGATGAAATAAAGAAGAAAACAAACTTCAAATGTGTCATAACTGTAAATTTTTGTCATAATTTATTTTGTCTTGTTCGTTGTATATGAAGACAATCAATCTATTAACCAACTTTTTATTATTATTAACTTGTATCCTGCTATTTTTGTTTAAAATCCTGATCACATCTTTTGATTAAA
This sequence comes from Fallopia convolvulus, assembly GCA_964016875.1. Taxonomy (NCBI): domain Eukaryota; kingdom Viridiplantae; phylum Streptophyta; class Magnoliopsida; order Caryophyllales; family Polygonaceae; genus Fallopia; species Fallopia convolvulus. The sequence goes on from OZ024732.1 coordinate 610,237, forward strand.
GGTTATTTTTATTGATTTAATTTCTCTTGTAAATATAAATATATATATATATATATATTGTGGCCATCAACATAAACAATTATGATTCTTATGTCTCCTCTCTTCCGAAGCCAATAACCCTACTCTCCTCAACAAATTTCAATGGCAACAACCAGTGCTGGAGACTTTTATGCTTGACTCCTTTCTTCTTCCAACAATGTTTGCTCCTTCCCAAACTCTATTATTTGTAAGTAGACCTGGGCTCGGTTCCGGAACCGGCGGTTCCGGTTCCTAGAAACCATGGAGTCGGAATCGGAACCGGGCATGGGTCAGTTCCACGGTTCTGATCCCGGTTCCGCCGGTTTCGGAGCCAGTTTCTCCTGGTTCCGATTCCGGTTCAGAACCGCGAATTTTAAAAAAAATTAATCTGAGCCACGCCGCGATCGCAGTTTACACACCGCGATCGCGGCACACAGACCGCGATCGCGGTTTGGGTGCCGCGATCGCGATCCCAAAAAAAAAACTCCTGTTTTTAACAAAAATCCAAACCCGCAATCGCGTCCTAGAGGACGCGACCGCGGTTTCCCATTCCGCGACCGTGCACTGAAACCCGCGGTCGCGGATTTGATTTTGGCCCAAACCAAGCTTGGAAATTTGGTTTAAAGCGAAAGGCGATTAAGGCTTGCTCTTCAAAACAAAAATAGTTGGATAATTAAAGGGCTTGGACTTAAAATTAAGTTGCCTGCGTATCCTCTCAGGGTTATAGAGGATCAAAGTCCACGTAGTTCTCTTACCTTTCTATATGAAACCCTGCTTTGCTTACCATCTACGTCGATCCATCCGAAGCGCTTTGGGATTGGGACTCATCATCTTGGCCGTCCGTCGGATGTTTCGGATACCTCCGCCTTTTGTTGAAGAATTTCCGCCCTCTTCCAATCACATACGCACACTTGGGCTTCCAAGACATCGGGCTTTAAACTAGATTGTTTTGCGTCTAGGACGTGTACTCCTTCGCTAAATGTTTGCTCTACCGATACGGTCGAGGCGGGAACAAGAAGCATATGAGCCGCGATCTTGACCAAGGTTGGGAAAGTCTTCTTGTGGGTCTTCCACCAAGCTAAAATATCAAATTCTCCTTCACCAAACTCAAAGTGGGTTGTTAGATAGGTTTCAAACTCCGCATTCGAGCTCGAATGTCTCGGTTTCTTGGTAAGTGTATGCAAAAGATTAGCCCCCATCTTTTAGTAGCACCGAGGGCACTCGAGCTCGAAGAGGAGGATGAATGTGGAGGTAATGGAGAAGAACTAACACTAGATGAATATTCGGTAATCAATTCCTCAATTGATCTTCTAACTTTACTAAGTATATCCCCAACACTAGCAATATCATCATTCATATCCAACTCTAATGCATCATAATAACCATTCAAAAACATTTCTAAACCACTCATCTTATAATATCTGCGATATTCCAAGGTTTTAAAACTGAATATAATATAGTATTTATTTATTTTTATAAATTCTTTTCTCTAAGTAAAAAGAGAATTCCTAATATATCACAATAACCCTTATTTTCTCTTTAAAAAGAGATTATTAAGTAAATTAAATATAATAAAATCCAAGAGTGAATTATAAGGATAAGAATAAATAAAAAGGCATTTAAATAAAAATAATGTTTTATAAAGATCGAATTTTATTAAACAAAATGAATTACAAGTAGGCCTTAAAACCACATTAAAAAGTCTAGCAAAAAGAATGCAAGAGCCGGGACTTGAACCCGAGACCTCTTGCAATTCCGCCTCACACGCCCCTCCTCCCTTCCGCTAGACCAATGTGACTTTCTTGCCACTTACCCCACTCTTTTAATTTTATATCAATTTTTTAGTCTTCTTCTCCAAACAAGTCAACTTGATGTGACACACTCCCAATGCATGTCAATGGAAGCTTCTTCCACTTTCCTTTCCCTTACAAGACACACAACTTACCTCACCTTCCATCATCACCAAAGAAACACACCTTGGACCAATGGTGAAGCCTTGCATCCTCCTCCATTGGCCTACTCCCTTACCTATGGATTGAAGACCTCCTTCAATTTGCCTATAAAAGGCCCTCATTCACCATTCTACTCACACATTCAAACTCTCTTCCTCCTCTCATAGTAATTCACTCTCTTTAGTGTTCTAAACTCAGCCACAATCAAGTTCCAATCCTCCACCAAAATACCACAAAAACACCATCAAAATTCCTCTTCTTCCCCTTGGAGCCACCACCGGACCACCTTGGAGCCCCGATCGGACCACCAGCCCGCCGCCGAGACCCGCCGGTGCCACCGAGCCCTCGCCGCCGTCCTTGTCCCGCGCCACCGTGAGTCGTCGGCCTCCTCTACTCCCTTCTCCAGTGTTCTGTAAGCACGGAACTAGAAAGTATAATCTAAATCCCAATTTCTTATTTATTTAAATTATGTATTTATTAATTATTAGAGCCTTTTATGGATTAATAGAAGTTAAATAAGAAATATATGGAATAAAAATATTGAGTAGAGAATCTTGTTAGTTGAAGGATGGAAACAAACTAGAATTTCCATGGTAACTTAAGCTTATAAAACAAATAGATAAATTTTTATTGTATTTATTATAAGCATGCTCCTTACATAATATAGGTAGTTTTATAAAATAATTATAGCATAAAAAAATTAATAAGTTAATATTATCATCTTCATAAAGAAAGAAAATAAGAATTCTAGAAGATATGAATTGTTGCATGTCTTAGATATTAGATGACATCCTATTATATGATTTTAATAATAATAATGCTAGGTTTACTAAATAAATTCATTATTTAATAAAATATAAAATATAAAATACCTTACCTCTAAATGTAGAGTTACTACAAATAGGATTGGTTATTAATATTTATATATAAATGTGACTATAAAGTAAACTAGGTTGAGTCATGATATTAGTTATAATAGATAATGATGATGTTAGAATACTTATGACATACTATCATAATAAAATTTTAGAGAGATCTTATAAAAGTATTATGTTTCAAAAACTAGTAGTCATGAACTATAGTTTGACATTAGATTTTGATTTTATGGAAGAATAATATTATTAATAATTATATTACTAAAATCACCTAGGAGAAGAATATTAATTTGATGATCCTTAAGTGTAGAGAATTGTTACAAGACATAAGTTCTAGGCTAAATATAATAAGTATGATCTTATAATAACTCTATGATATTATATATCATAAAGTTGACTTGTAAGGAAAGAAATCTTTTAGATATAGAAAAGATATTATTTTACAGACTACAATATGATAATAGTGGACTATAAATATGAAGTAGGATATTTTATAAGCCATAATCATATATTTATAGGTATGATCATATACTTTATAAAGCCATATACTATGAAAACAATATGAGAATAAAATAAATAAGATTAATTTCAAATATGTTAATTTTAGGAAGTTACTTTATAAAGAAAGTAGAAAGCCCTAAGTATGAAAACTTCCAAGAAAAGAAAATTACAACTAGTTAATATGAATTATAAAATCAAACAATATGTTAGCAAGAGAATATCCTTAACCAAATGTTCTAGTAAGGAGATAAAACTTTGAATTCATTAAAAGAAGTTTTGGAAATTTAAAGACAATATTTTAAATTAAGACAAGTATATAAAAATGTGAAAGTGAATCTCTTATAATTTAAGGAAAACTTATAGTTTTATAAGAAAAATACTTCTAGGCAAAGTATAATATTTTATGGAATTTTACTTGCTTACTTATATTAAAGAAATAGAAAATAAAAGTTTAAAAGAGATTATTTTAATAAAGGTTTTATGGAATAATAATGATATTACAAAACCAAAATAATAATGAAGGAATATTATTATTTTAAATAATCTTCTAAATTATTACCATAATAATTTAGAAATTCCACTTCTCTTATAGAAAGTATTATAAGAGAGAATCCATATTTAAAACCATTTGTAAATCCCGTGTCTTTAGGTCGGGATTCGTGCTCGAAGTTGCAAACCCCTTTAATCCGTCAAGAATCGATAGTATACGTTCTAGTACCCCACTACACGATCCCGATCCTGAACGATCTCTTCACGCTAGATTAAGGGAAACCCGAGAAGCTCAAAGACATAACATGGGTGAACATGACGAAGCTATGGAACCTCTACAGCAGACTCTTGCTAATATGACTACCCGTTTGCAAGGCTTCACTCAATGCGAGGTTGAGCGATTGGAAGTCGGTCAGCGAGTTGAAGCTGTGAGGGGTCGACTTCCACCACAATCCGCCACTCTTGACGAGTACATGATGCCCGTCAATCGCGGCCCAATCTCTGGGGTCGTGTTTCCACAGGTTACAGCTCATCACTTTGAGTTGAAGTCTGACTTGATCAGCATGATTTAGACAAATTAGTTTGGGGGTCTGCCTTCTGAAAATCCACACCAACACATTGAAACCTTCTTGGAGTTGATGAATACAGTGCATATTCAGAATGTGCCTAAGGAAGCTATGAGCCTACTTGCTTTTCACTTTTCTCTTACAATCAAGGGGAAGACGTGCTACCGGTCTCTTCCGGCGAACTCTATCACCACATGGGACGAGCTCTATGAGGCTTTTATGGCCAAATTCACCACATGGGACGTGCTACCGGTCTCTTCCGGCGAACTCTATGAGGCTACAACACGTGGATGAGCGGGAACTTCCCTTCCCGTGAGGACCAATGGACATGCCCGGAGCCTCAACTTCAACCACCACCACAAGACTTCTACCAAGAGCAAGTGTACGAGAGGGAGCGGCAAGCAAGGCTCCAAAGAGGACGTAGACGTGACAACCCCTTCGATTGATCCTATACATGCCATTGAAGAATAAGAAATTGTGAGCTTTTCATACTCTTTTCTCTTGCTTTTAAGTTTTGATTTCCTTGTTTGATGGGGACATCAAAATTTTAAGTATGGGGTGGGGGTAAGTGTGTTCATGATTTCACTTGTTTATGTTTGTTTATTATTTTGAGGATATTTAGTTTGTGTTTCTAGTTTGTATTTGGGATGTTTGTTTCTTGGTTTGTGGAATGACATGGATGATTAATTTGGTCTTGAATGGATGAGTTTTTGGTTTTAAAGAAATTTTTGCAAAAATCCATACAAAAAAAAATTGAAAAATTGTGTTAAAAACAACAAAAAGATTTTGTGTTTTGTAGGTTTTGGACTAGAAATTCCCATCTTAGATTGCCAAAATAAAAGCTAATGATGATGTGAGCATGTAAATTCCTTTGCATATTTTTGGATAGTTTAGCCTCTAAAAATGATGTTGCTTTTGATGTGATCATGATATCTTGCTTGTTTTATTGAACATGTGAGTTCTAGGATGAGTTCTTATGCAACTAAGTATGAGTGACCCTTGTGAGATTGATTTTTGGCCATTTTAGGGATGCTTGTTCATATTTGCATATCCCTCATTTTTCTTGTGTGATTAGCTCATTCATGCTTAGTAAAACTTGCTATTGCGGTGTTTATCTATTTTCCAAGACTGTCATGAGAATTGTCCTAGCATGGTCACATTGATTTTGAACTTTATTCTTCTAGTCACATAAATGTTCCATATCCTACCATGAAGTTAATCCTTTGTTTGAAGCCCCGTTCTAGCCTAAGCCTTTGTTTGAAACTCCTCAAAAATATTATTCCTAGCCTTATATGACTTGACCCTTATGGGATTGGACTTTAGAAGAGAGGTTTGGATTGTATTTGAAGAGTTGAGATTCTCTTGGGTTTAAGGGCAAAGAATGGTGTTATGAATCATGTGGGTAGTGCATCTTTGTTGTACAAAAATGAAAAAAAAAAGAAAGAAAAGAAAGAAAGAAAATGTTGGAAATATAAAGTGGAATAAAGCAAAGAGCTTAAGTGAAGAAAATGTTGCGATCGAGTTACAAGCAACATCGGGCCCGATGTCATAAGAAAGTCGGTCCAAATGTAGAAAGTGTTGAAAATCCAACAAAAAGCATAAGAGCAAAGATGAAGTGGAATGTTAAGTGAAATTTTGGGTTGAAAGGGAAATGTTAAGTCTTTTGGGTGAGTGTGAAAGTAATTGTGGAATTTTGGTGAAGTTGGTGAGATTTTAGGTTGTTCAATCCCCATTGTAAGCACCACAAGACCAAATAATTCCCACCTTGAGAAATACCAAAAGCCCCATTACAACCCGGCCGAATGGAACCTCTTTGAGGACCTCCATTGAGCCAAGTTCGAAATTCTTTGTGTACTTTGCATTAGGCATCTCTAGGTGGAGGAATTGGTGATATTAGCTTCAATAGTAAAGTCCTTACTTGCATGATTTTTGAGCTTGAGTGTTCATTGCTAAACCCAAACACATGATGAGTGATACACCTTCACATATCCCTAAAGTGAGGCTTAGTTGCATTGACTCTATTCCTTGGAACACTTAATCATGTGTGATGATGTAATCTTGCTTGAATATCAATCACTTGTGCTTAAAATGTGTTTCCATTCGAGGCTTTACTTGAAGATTATGTTTCGGTCTTGCTTACATTGTTATTGCTTGAGGACAAGCAAGTTTAAGTATGGGGTATTTTGATGTCTCTCTATTTGGTGGTGTTTTCATATGTGATTTCCTTTGTAAATATGTTTCTTTTTCCCCTTTTCTTGTGCGTTTTGTTCCTTTTTAGCCTAGTTCCCGTATTTCTATGAGATTCGGAGACTACGCACATTTTATGTGTTTTGTAGGTAATTTGGCATGAATCGAGGATCGATTTGAAGGAGGGTTGAGACATGGAGCAAAGGCCAAGCTAAAGCGGGAAAGAGAGAAGCAAGCCATGAAGAAGAACAAGAGAAGCCAACAAAGAAGAAGGTGGAACGAGGTCAGGACCGAGTTGCAACCACGTCGGGCCCGACTTTGAAGTCTCCAACCTCGGACCGAGATGCACAGTAACTCGGGCCCGAGGTCCTCCGTGTCGGTCCGAGTCGGTCATCGAACTACTTGGGCTCCAAGGCACGAATTTGTGGACTTCCACTTTTGCCCCTCATCTAATCTATAAAAGGCCCTCTTGTCTTCTAAGAAGGGGTTCCCTCACACACACACAAAAAGGGGGTTCCAAGGGAACCAAGAGGATTCTTGGAGAGCAAGGAGGAAGGAGAAGAGAAGGAAGAGAGAGAGAATCGGCCAAGGGAGGAAGTCTTGATAGGTTTTGTTGGTAGATTTGCTTTGATTTGCTTTGTTCTTGTGGATTTGAAAACCCTTGATTGGAATTTGTGGATTGCTTTGGATTTGAATGAAACTTTGCTTTGTTTTGAGATTGATTATGATGGTTGCTTTCCCTTTTGATTTGATTGCTTTCTTTGCTTGTCACATGGAGTAGATCTCCTTGATCTTGGGTTATGGGGGAAAACCCTAGCTAGGTTTAGGCTAGAAACCCCAATTCCATAGCCTTGAGTGTTTGATCTAAGGAACCCACTCTACATAGAGCTACAATTCCTTGCGAAAGTTGGGAATCAAGGCTTGAGATTGGCAAAGTAGCGAAAGTGAACATGTGTCAATCTCAAGACCTTGCTTCGAAGGGGATTTCCCCAATGATCGAGGTGTAGAAGTGGTTGGAACGAGGGCGAAAGCACTCGATCCTAGTCCGATCATCACTCATTGCTTGAATTGGGGTGGAAAAGCCTTAATCTACTAGGGAAGGAACCCAAAAGCCCAAGATCTACTTTTAAATCTTTGAGTTCGACATCCCCAGATACCTCGGGCTCGACTTACACAGTGTCGGTCCCGACTTCCTCTTGTCGCCAACCTCGGGCCCGACGTGACCTCAGTGTCGGTCCCGACTGTTTTCTTTGTTTTCCTTCGTTTTATGCTCTCCCTTCTAGCTTCCTAGTATCTAGGCACATCGATCGAGTAGACTTCCCGAGCGTTCGACACCCACCACGTACTACAACGGGGTCGGGTTATAAATTGTATATCTAGACCCTCGCAATACGAGAGGCGATCAAAAGATTGGCGTCGTTGTCGGGGAAGTCTAAGTGCATTGAGTGCCAATTTGGTGAGTTTCTTGTGTTGTGGTAGTGATTTGGGTGAGGGAATAGCCCAAACCCTTTGATTGTTTTTGATTTGTTTTGGTTTGTGTTTTTGTTTCATAGGTGTATGCTAGCTCGTTCCTCCCGAGGAACACTTGAGCTTGAGTTTGTGAGTGATCCGGAAAGTATTCTCAAGGAAGCCCGAAGAAGGAAAAGGATGGCGAATCAAGCTCTCCATGTTGATGAGGAGTTGGCTCAACTTAGGGCCGAAATGGCTAGATTGCAACTTGAGAGGGACAATCAAGAAGAGGTGGCAAGAAGAGAACGGGAGCAACGGATGAGAGCCGAGGCTCAACTCAACGCTCTACCACGGAATGCACGCCAATACATGCATCCGGAGTTGAGGGTGCCCGAGCCGGCTATTGTGCTTCCCGAGGTTGCCAAGAATTTTGAGATCAAAACGCAATTCATCTCCCTCATCAAGCGTGATCAATTCGAGGGCCGTCCACATGAGTGTCCCATAGAGCATGTTAAACGATTTGTGGATATGTGTGAGACGATCTCTACCGACGAGGAGACATTGGAGTATGTGCTTCTACCGGGCCATCCCGAAGAGAATCCGAAAGGCCAAATTTCAGCGGTGTCCTTGAGGAATGACAAGCAACTACATGAAAATGAAAAGGAGCCTATGAAAGCTAAGGAGACAACGAAACCGGATGGCCCGGTTGAAGAAGACGAGACGCCTTCAAATTCTGCCAAGGAGAAGGTGGTTCCATATGTTCCACCACCTCCTTATGTTCCTCCACTCCCATTTCCCCAAATGAAGAATCAAGCTTTCCTAGAGAAGAAGTATGGGAATTCCTTGAAGTATTGAAGAAATTGCATATCAATATTCCATTTACTGATGCTTTAAAGGAGATGCCCTCGTATGTGAAGTTCTTGAAGGAGATCCTCTCCAACAAGAGGAAGCTTGATGAGTGCCATATGGTGTCCATGAACCGGGAGCGCGGTACCTTGATTCCAATCTCCCACCAAAGCTCCAAGATCCAGGTAGTTTTTGTATACCTATTAATGTGGGTGCTTATTCTTATAATGCCTTACGTGATTTAGGAGCTAGTGTTAGTTTACTTCCACTATCTATTTGTGAAAAAATTGGCATGAAGGAATTAAGGCCTGTGAAAATGCAACTTTATATGGCGGATATATCTATTGCTCACCCTGCAGGTATACTTGAGGATATTCCAATTCGTGTTGGAAAATTTTATGTGCCTGTAGACTTTGTTGTGTTAGATATTAAGGCTGATTCTCCTATTCCTATTATACTTGGTAGACCTTTCTTAGCGACTGTAGGGACAATGATTAATGTGAAAGAAGGAATCCTCTCTTTCACCATTGGTGAAGAGAAGATTGAATTTAATTTTGCTAAATCTGTAAAATCACCTTCTTTTGATGATTATTGTGATAAGATTGATGTTGTGGATAGTGAAGCTCAAGAACATTTAATGTCCATTGTTTCTAATGATCCATTGGAGCTTTGCTTAACCACTACCTGCCAAGGTAGAAATCTAGCATGTGCCATTGCAGATTTAGAGGTGTCTCCTGAAGCACCTGAGCTTGGAAAAGTTGCTCCTGAAATTCCATTGGGCGAGCCTGACACCCCAAAGCTTGAGTTAAAGCCCCTTCCCTCCACTTTGAGGTATACATTTCTAGAACCAAATTCTACTTATCTTGTGATTGTGAATTCTAAATTGAATGATGATGAAGTTGAAAAATTGTTAGTTGTTATTAGGAATCACAAAAAGGCCCTAGGATATTCTATTGATGATTTGAAAGGAATCTCTCCATCTTTATGCATGCATAGAATTTTTATGGAAGACAATCACAAACCTACCATAGAACACCAAAGAAGGCTCAATCCTAACATGAAAGAAGTAGTGAAAAAAGAAATTTTAAAATTGCTTGATGCTGGAATTATTTTTCCTATTTCTGATAGTAAATGGGTGAGCCTTGTCCATGTTGTGCCTAAGAAGGGTGGGTTAACAGTTGTCAAAAATGAAAATGATGAGCTAATTCCTACTAGGACTGTCACTGGGTGGAGAATGTGCATTGATTACAGGAAGTTGAACACTGCCACTAGAAAAGATAATTTTCCTCTTCCTTTTATCGATCAAGTTCTTGAAAGACTAGTCAATCATGCTTATTTTTGTTATTTGGATGGGTATAGTGGGTTTTGGAAAATTCCCATTCATCCCGAGGACTAGGAAAAGACTACTTTCACATGCCCTTATGGCACTTTTGCCTATAGGAGAATGCCTTTTGGTCTTTGTAATGCACCTTCTACCTTCCAAAGATGCATGATGGCTATATTTTCCGATATGATTGAAGATATTATGGAAGTATTTATGGATGACTTTTCTGTTTATGGCACTACTTTTGAGACTTGTTTGATTAATCTTGCTAAAGTGTTGAAAAGATGTGAAGAGTCTAACCTTGTGCTAAACTGGGAAAAATGTCACTTTATGGTTAATGAAGGAATTGTCCTAAGACATTAGTTTCTAATAGAGGAATAGAAGTGGATCGTGCTAAAATTGAACTCATTGAAAAGATGCCACCCCCTACCTCTATAAAAGGAATTAGAAGTTTTTTAGGACATGCTGGCTTTTATAGGAGATTTATTAAGGATTTCTCAAAAATTGCCAAGCCTTTGAATAACCTATTATTGAAGGATGTAGTCTTCCATTTTTCTCCCGAGTGTCTTGAGTCATTTAACGGGTTGAAAAAGGAGTTGGTGTCAGCCCCTATCATGCAATCTCCAAACTGGGACCTCCCATTTGAGGTCATGTGTGATGCTAGTGATTTTACTATTGGTGTTGTCCTTGGCCAAAGGAAAGACAAGAAGCTTCATGCCATTTATTACTCTAGCAAGACACTTGATGAGGCTCAGATGAATTACACCACCACTGAGAAAGAGTTGCTTGCTGTGGTGGTTTCCTTTGAGAAATTTTGGTCCTATTTGGTGGGTTCCAAGGTCATTGTCTATATCGATCATGATGTTGTCTGCTATTTGATTCAGAAAAAGGATGCTAAGCCTCGCCTTATTCGGTGGATTTTGTTGCTCCAAGAGTTTGATTTAGAGATTAGGGATAAAAAAGGGTGCTGAAAATTTGGTGGCTGACCACTTATCTAGGCTCCCTTTGAAGCAAATTGAGGAGAAGAAGGGTGAAATGCATATTGATGATTCGTTCCCTAATGATCATTTATTTGCCATCACTTTGGCTCATGATATGGAAGAAGTGAGATGTCTTTCTGATGAAGATACTCCTTGGTATGCTGATTTTGTGAATTATCTTGTTTGTAGAGAGCTTCCACCGGGTCTCGCATATCATCAAAAGAAGAAATTCCTACACGATGTGCGCCAATATTTTTGGGATGAGCCCTTTCTCTTCAAACAAGGCAGTGATTTGATATTTAGAAGATGCATTCCTTATGAAGAAGTTGAGAGTGTGATCCAACATTGTCATTCTTTACCTACTGGGGGTCATGTAAAAGCCTTCAAGACTATTGTAAAGATTCTTGAATCCGGTCTCTACTGGCCTACCATGTTTAAAGATGTGCAGAAATTTGTTGTGTCTTGTGATGAGTGCCAACGAGCAGGGAATATTTCTTGGAAGAATGAGATGCCACTTAATGGTATTTTGGAGGTTGAGCTCTTTGATGTTTGGGGAATCAACTTCATGGCTCCGTTTCCTAATTCCAGACCTTACAAATATATTCTTGTGGCAGTAGACTATGTCTCTAAGTGGATGGAAGCCATAGCCACTCTCACTAACGATTCTAGGGTGGTAGCCAAGTTTATGAAGTCCACCATCTTTCCTAGATTTGGAGTTCCTCGTGTTCTTATTAGTGATGGAGGGTCACATTTTATTGAGAGGAGCTTTGAGGCACTTTTGAGGAAGTATGGGGTAAATCACCGAATTGCTACTCCTTACCATCCTCAAATAAGTGGTCAGGTTGAGGTCTCTAACCGACAAATTAAGAGCATCTTGGAGAAAACTGTGTCCCGGTCAAGGAAGGATTAGGCTATGAAGCTTGATGATGCTTTGTGGGCCTATAGAACTGCATACAAAACTCCCCTCGGTACTAGTCCATACAGTCTTGTTCATGGGAAGTCTTTTCATTTACCGGTTGAGCTTGAGCACAAGGCATTTTGGGCAATTAAGACGCTTAACTTTCAATTAGAAGCAGCTGGTGAAAAGAGGAAATTGCAACTCAAAGAGCTTGAGGAGTTGAGGCTTGAAGCTTATGAGAATGCCCGGATTTACAAGGAAAGAACTAAGAGGTGGCATGATAAGAAGATTCATCCCAAGGAGTTCAAGGAGGGTGACCAAGTTTTTCTACAATTCCCGTTTGAAGCTTTTTCCCGGAAAATTGAAATCAAGATGGAGCGGGCCTTTTATTGTTAGGAAAGTGCATTCATTTGGAGCAATTGATATTTGGAGCAAGGATAGTGGTGAATTCAAGGTGAATGGGCAACACTTAAAGATCTATCAATCACCCGAGCAACTTGAGAAGTCGGTGTCCTTCGACTTGCTCATTCCACATGCTCAAGGTGGAACACGGTCAAGCTAATGATCTTAAAGAAGCGCTTCTCGGAAGGCAACCCGGGCCTTTATTTGCACTTTAGTTTAAATAAATAAATAAAAAGAAGAGCAAGTCGCGTCATGAGAGCCCTCAGTTGGGATCTCACGACCCGTGACGAGTGTCACGGGTCGTGATCACAACATTAGAACACGGCCTACAACTCAGTCGAGATATCACGACTCATGATACTCATCACGGGTCGTGACGGAGCAAGACGGCTCGTGCGTAAAGGCTCAGTTGGCCGGTCACGACTCGTGACCTAGGTCACGGGTCGTGACCCTTGAGGTGATTTCCACATTACACTCTTTCTCTTATAAAAAAATTTAACCTACCAAAACCCTTACCTGCTCTCTTTCCCAGTTCTTCAACCTTCACGATCTTCACAACCTCACGACCCGACCCCTTTCCCCTCTCTCTTTCTCAATCGTTCACTCCAACCCTCTCTTCAGTCTTCACCATCGAGCCACCACCAACCACCTCGGATGGCTCCGCTGCGTGCCACCGCCACACCAGACTCTCGCGCGACCCGTGCAGCACCAGCGCTCGTGCACCAGCGTCGCTCATACGACCCCAGCAACCTCAAGCTTCGGAATTTCGGTAAGTTTTCTAGCCCTATTTGTCCTTCTTTGTCTAAATTCGGTCCAAAATCATGTTGTTCTACTGATTTATGTGATTAAAACCTAGGTTTTGCATGCTAGAAATTGATTTGGGATTTTTCTTAGATCTAGGGTTTGTGATGGACAAACTTAATGTGGGGCTCGAATTTTTTATTATTATGTTCGAATTTGTGTGATTTGTGAGTTGCTGTGACAAAAATTGTGCTTGAATTGGTTTGCTAAGTCCATTCTCTTGCAAAAATTTAAGTATGGGGTACTTAGAGCATGTTTTGGGTGTTTAATTTGGTTACGCTTGTGCTTAAAATTGTTGCTTGATATTAATATTGATTGAAATTGCTTAAGTTTTTTTGCAACAATTCTAGTGTGGTTTCTCTTGAATTGATGTCTTGTTGGATTGATTTTGACTAATACTTGAAGCTAACAACTCCTACCCTTGTTTGTTTGTGTGCTATTATTTGTGGGTAGTGCTTCTTTGTAGTCAAATTTTTTGTTGAAGTCTTCCCTATGTACAATGTCAAGATTTTTAAGGAAGCGTAAGGGTCCTTCAAGTTCTTTAATTTATCCAAAGGATGATGTCCATCTAAGTAAAGAGAAAAAAGTTTTGTTTAGCAAGCACATGGATAGGAAGCATATCGGGACACGTTTTTATGATGAGGCTTCCATGGTTCAACTTGGGGTACATGATGAAATTACTCGCCTTTTTCGACGGATTGGTGCAGAGAGCCTTCTTAGCTTGCCTCTTGATTCTTATCCAGCGCTCACGTCTGAGTTATTGGCTACTCTTGAGGTTAACATCAGTGTGCTTCCATTTACTGTGCAAACTTCCAATCTTAGAGGTGAAGTCAAATTTCAATTGGGCAATGTGGAGCATACTTTGCCTCTTGATGAGTTTAACAGAATCTTAGGTTTTCCTGTTCGTTTGAGCAAGCTCGAGGATGTGTAGCAAAAGTTTTGGTATGAGATCACCGGTCGTTCTCACTTCTCCGGAAAAGAATGTGCTTCTATTGATATGATTCATCCTTGCTTCAATATTGTCCAGCGCATCCTTGGAAACACTATCTATGGTCGGTCTGAGTGTTCAAAGATGTGGCATGGTGAGCTCCAACTGTTATGGGCCATGCTACATGGCGCTAAATTTAATATTGGCTACGAGTTTGTTCAGAAATTGCAAGATCTTGTTAGGAAGCCTAAGGGTGAGATTCTGATTGGAGGTTTGATTACTCGTTTGGCCCTTCACTTTCAAGTTGATTTGGAGAAATATTCCAAGATGGCTCCCTCTTTCTTGAACATTGTCCACCTCATCAATGTCAAGATAATCAAGTTTGAAAACGATGCTTGCTTTAATTATGTTCGGCCTATACATTCTCATAAGAAATTTTCTAGCTGACTTATTAGTACCTCTTCCCCTTCAAATTGGTACAAAGAGTGGGTTGGATCCGATCTTCCTCCTCGGGTTCATGCTCCCGAAGGTAATGATGGCAATGATGATGAAGGACAGGATTGTGATGTTGATGCTATGGAGACACATGATGCAGTTTTGATGCTTGAAGCTCCGCTTGGGGGCAATCCCCTTGTTGATCACTTTGAGCACGGTGATTCTTCTGGTGCCCATGAGACTTTTGAGGATGATCTACATTCTTATGACGGCCGTTTTGATGCTTTGGAAAGAAAAATTTATCAATTGCAACTTTCGGTTGATGGTCTTTGTAATAGTCGGGTTCGGCCTTTTTCCTATGTCCGAAAAATAGGTTTCGTAGTCGACAAACAATTGACTATATTTCTAATCCTTGACCTGCAAGTATTTCGTTTTAATAATCCATATAAAAATATTAGTAGCTCACCCTCACACGTATGCAAACAAGCACGAAATTATACACCATCATTCTAAAAGCTCTATATATACATATTATATATTTAATTACATACCATCATTCTAAAAGCTATATATATACATATTATATATATTTAATTACATACCATCACTCTAGAAGCTCTATATATACGTATTTTTCTATCTGATTTAAACTGGAGTCAGTTACCGAAACCTAGCTTGATCACAAGAGGAAAATCTATCCAAAATCAATCTTTATCTATCCAAATCTTATCTAAGCCATCCTATATTAACAAACCAACTCTTCTGATAACCCAAAAACACGATCGAAGCTTTCGTTCAAACACCTTCCTCCTTGTTTTGCATAGAAGTCCGAAGTTGAATCGAGCCTTTGCAAAACCGTCAAATCAACCAGAGTATACTCTGTAAACCGGTCAACCACCGTACTACCACCGGTGATATTCCACTCTCGTCGGCAGTCGGTACCAACGTTACGGTGAGTTCTTGTCCTCTTTTCTAAGTTTCCTTCCCCTTTTTCTTCTTCGGTTAGTTAGGTCGTCGTCGGGGGTAGAGTCCGGGATAAGGGGCTTTACAAAGGGGGGGGGGGGAAGAGTCGACTCCACCAGTTCGAGCACGCCATCGTCGGCAGGGCTGACCAGGGGAGGTCGCCTGTTGTCGTCCACGGTTGGTGATCGAGGAGGTCGCCTCTGCTTCTTGATCGGGGATAGAGGGAGAGTCGAGAATGGGGGGCCAAGTTGGTCAGCGAAGGCGGAAGGTTGATGCAGAACCGCCGGCGAAGGAGAAGTCGGGCTTATTTGCATCGTTCAATTAAGGAAGAAAGGAGGGGGGCCCGTTGGAAGAAAAGTCAGAGGGGTCTCTTTCCAATTTTTTTTATCAAAAGAATTTAATTAGGCTGGATTGGGATTGTACGAATCTGGGAGTGCGGAAAATTGTTGGGTTGGGCTGTTTATACGGTTGATTGGGAAAGTTGTCATGTGGATTGGGGTTTTCTTAAGTGGGCTAATATTACTTTATAATATATGATAGTACTACTGGCATAAGTTCAAATTACGTATGGTTAGTTTGCAGACTAGTGAATATTATATATATATATAAGTGCTAGTATAATGTAATAGAGTTTTGGGTTTTTAGAGCTTAAAATGGTGGTTGGGTCACGCTTTAGGTCGGATTCGTAAGATAAAGGTCGTTCATTTCATATATCTCATTAGAAGAAGTTGGGTTGAACCTAATCCGTTTTGTCACATTAATATTTCTTTTAGGAAGTCGTTCTTGCCTACGCTCTTAATTCTGACTCCTTCAAAGGATCCCTAGTGTTGAGGTAAGTCGTTTTTCGACTTGCTCGGTTCTTCTCTATCCTGTTAGATAGCATACCGTTATTGTAGGGCGGGTTTTGGGAACTAGTCCCGAATACCTTTTTAAATTGTTTTGAACTTCATGAATCGATGTGTGTGTAAAATGGTTTTGAACGCATTTTATCGGCAAGATATTTTTGGAACGTTTTCTCTGTGTTGGTACCGTTTCCGACACGGCCCCATCGTAGCTGGCGTTGAGGAAGAGTTGGCTATGTATGACCCGTGTGACAGGGAAATCGTGCCCCTTCAAAACAAAAATTATTATCTATGTGTTTTGGCAAGTGCTCCAGCGGAGGCTTAGCCGGGGTTAGAAGGGAGATTGTGAAGTGGAGTGAGAGGGCCTGCCTCTGCACTCGGCGCGGCGATGAGCGCCTTGGAAGTCGGATTGTGAGATGGAGGAAATTGCGTTGTTACAAGGTTGTATTTGTAAATGTGTATGTGGCTATGTGCGACTGATTATGACTAATTTAGGTATTTGCCTTTAGAGTTATGTTTGCGATTGTGGACTTGAATGCTGACTTTAGAAATGCTTTTAAAAACGTCTTGCAATTTCCGTATTCTTTCTAACTTGATAGATTAGTAGCTGACCCTTCGAGGAATATTTTTCAGTTCCAGGTATGAACCAGGGAACCGTGCAGGAACCGAGGCCAAATGGCGGGGTAGAGCGGTGAAGAGCGCGTGTCATAGTAAGGACGGGTTTACGTTAGTTTATTTATGATTTTCTAGGATGTTGGTTTTACTATTATGATGGAGTTAGTATTATTACTTGTCTTTGTTTCCTCGAATAATTTATTGTTAGTAGTGATTTGTCGGATTTGAATATTTATGTTTTCTGGAATACATGCATAACTTCGTTTTCTATGTTTTTATAAAATAAAAGGTTGGATGTTTTTGTTAAGTTTTCTCGTCGTGCCCGCGTTGTAAGATCCTAAAGTGTAGTTGTCAACCTACTTCAATAGTATCTAGTAAGGTCGATTTCTAAGTAGCGCCCTGTCGGAAGTCGGGGTGTTACAGTCTTCGGAACAACATGGAAACGCATTGGCAAGCTTATGAGAGGCACATGGGTGAGCAAGAAAGGCTGAGGCAAGAATACGCGCGTCAACAGTAGGACATCTATCAGATGCAGTACAACATGTACTATCATAACATGGGTGGGTTTCTATGTTCCTACTGCTCCTTTCCCTCCGCCCCCACCACCACATCAGTAGGCTCTTCCGACTATCAAACTAGGAGTTGTCGGGTGAGTTTCGTTCTTCCTTTTCTTTAATTTCTATATTGGGGACAATATAGGGTTTAAGTATGGGTAGGGCGTATTCACTTTAGATAGCTTTGAATTGCATATTTATTTTTCTTGCATGTTTTATTTTGTTTGATTAAAAAAATGAAAAAAAAAAGTTTTATGATGATTTGATGAATACAAAATACCCTTCCTTGAAAATTGGCCACAATATGATTAGATATTTGTCTATGATGTAAGTTTTTGAATTTCTCTAAAATGCATTGATTGTTCTTTCATGAATAGCCTAGCATGGAGTTATTGATGAGATTGTAGGAGGAATAGGTCCCTAGACAAAAAGCCTTGTGAGATTTTTGGCCTAATGGACTTCATAAATGTGTCCTCTTGCATTTTTTGTGTGGTTCTTGCTTTGATTACTTAATCTCTAGAACTTGCGTTGAAATCTTTATCAAGACCACATATATGACTTTTGTGCATGACATAGAAATGATAAAGGCGTTTGTTTTGTTAGCCACAATTCCTTGACTACCTTTACATATAATTTCCTGTGCTTCAAGCCGTGTTCTAGCCTTTTATAGCCTTATTTTTGAAGCTCCACAAAAGCATTCCGAGCCTAATTATAACCTTCTACCCATCCTGGAATTAGAATTTTTGTTTAAGTTTGTTAAGTGAGAGCCAAGCTTGAAGAAGTTGTATGTTTTTGGTGTTTGAGGTGATGGTTGGAAATAAAGCAAGTAGGTAGTAAAAAAAAAAGAAAAAAAAAGAGACAAGCAATGAATAAAAAAAAGAGTTTGAATAAATGAAGTTGTTAATGGAGTTGAAGTTTGGAAGTGAAAAGGTAGTGAAAAAGAAGAAAGTGAAGAAATCTTAAGCTTGGTGTGTTGTTTAATTTGGTTAGATTTCTCCTTTCCCGATTTAGCACCACAAGACTAAATAATTCCCTACCTTTTTCCTTTACCTTGGCCCCATTACAACCTAATAAAAGTCCTCTTGATTTATGTCATGTGCATTGTCCCAAGTGGTGGAGATTTAGAACTCTGATGCAATCATATGGTAGATGGTTTTCAAAGTTAAGACTTGAGCGTTATTGATTACCCTAAACACATTGAGAGTGAGTGAAACACATTTATCCTTGTGAGGTCTAGGGACTAAGAAGGGCTTGTCTTGTTGATAATAATGATTATGCTATGATGGCACTTGTCTTTGATCTTTCAATTAGCATGATTATGAGAATTTGAACAAGTTGAGGCAAAATGTCTTTTCTTGCACTTGTGGTTTAATTTTAAGTTTTGCTTGGGGACAATCAAAGTCTAAGTATGGGGTATTTTGATGTCATCTAGTTTTACATGGTTTGCATATGCATTTAGGATTAGATTTCTCCTTTTCTAGCTTAGGTTTTGGTCTTTTTGTGTTGATTTTCGTATTATTCGTAATATGGAGGTCTACACAAGTTTATTTTGCATTTATAGGTCATTTGATGGTGTTTTGGAGTCAAATGGAGAGGAAGACATGAGGACGAGATCTTAGTGAAGCTTAAAGACCAACTAGCACCAAGAAATAAAGATTTGAGGATTCCAAGAGCTTTCAAGAGTTGTGGATGAGCTATTACAAGTCAAAATGCAAGCTAAGGAATGAAGGAAGAGGTTAGAAGGGCCATCATGAGTCGTGGTGGCCATTACGAGCCAAGACAAGGGTAAACAGAGCAAATATGTGCTCTCAGATGGGTGATCACGGGTCGTGACCTAGGTCACCGGTCGTGATCAGCACGCTGCGTGCGAGAGTTTTGGGCTTTTCTTGTTTCTTTTTGGGCCCGAGTTGGTTTTATTTTTGGGATATCTTTTAGCATAAGTTTTGGGGATTTTATAAGACTACTTGGAGCTTAAGTTATAATATTATAATGCATTATTATTATTATTTCTAATTTCAAGTAGAGAAAAAGTGAGATTTTCTAGAGTTTTTAGTTCTACACTCTTTCGCTTTGGAGATTTGCTTTGCACTTTGGATCTAATTGTTTTTTCAATTGAATTTCTAGTAAGTTTCTCTTTCAATTATTGTTATTATTATTCTTCCATGTTTGATTTCATTGCTTTGATCATGAATTCAATTATGATAGGCTAAACTCTATAGTTCTAGGGTTTGGTTGATCCCAACGATGTGAAGCGGATTAGATTCAATATCTTTTGCTTGAATTGAGTTGGAAAACTAATATGATTTGATTTTAGGGGCTTAATCTAATAGGTTTAAACTCTTTAGAGTCTTGTTTAGGTTGCGCATCGAGATGTGGTAGTCTAAGTAAGTAAATAAAATAGAGAGAACATATCGAGAGGTGGTTCTATCTATTTGGAAAAACTAGAGTTGAACTTGAGATTAATTTCTCATGTGGTTAATTGTCATAGAACTTCTAGATGTTTGAGTCAAGTTTGATGCATAACGAGAGTGGGGCAAATTTGGTTTACCATCTAGATTTCTAAGTTCTTAAAGGGTTTCTATCGGTTTTGTTTCGTTAGGAGAGTGAGTTCTTAATTTGATAGAAGTACGTTAAGTTAAACTTTGTGAAAAGTTAATTTATGACATTAGACAATAACCTTTATAATAAAATATCCAACTCAGTTTAGGTAAAAGTGAAATTCAAACTTCGTGGATCAAAGTTGTGGGGATTCCTTGCCTTGGAACTTTGCTTTCTCATACATATTTACATTGCTATTTACTTGTTTTAATTGCTTTATTTAGTTAGAATTACTTCACAATCATCATATTTATCTTAGGAACTTGTTTCTAGAATTTACTAAAACAGAAATAATCCCCGTGATTCGATCCTGATCTACTACTACAACAGATCTTGTATTCTTGCGAGTGTGTGGGAAACCATCACATCAAGTGTGAGTCCTCCCAATCCGAGTACTCAATCTACAACTACTCCAAAAACAACAATGGGTCCCATCCCTCTTCCAATTATGGGAATCGCCCAATATGCCAAATTTGTGACCGAATCAGTCACCTTGCCAAGAATTGCTAGAACTGTTTCGATAGCACGTTTAACCCACCCATTGGTCCTATCCCTAAACATGTCAACCATGTTAATCAAAGTAATCAACCCTTCATCTTTTGAGGTTTTTTGGTATTTAGGCTCAAGTGCATCTCGTCATGTTATGGACAACTTAGGGAATCTTTCCCTTCATTCTCAATATCTCGTACTAATCGTCTTACTCTTGGTAATGGGAAAATGGTTCATATAATTACAATTGAAAAATGTCTTGTTGCACCCAAATTTTCTAAGAGTTTATTAAGTTCTTCTTCTCTTACGAAGTTACAAAAGACAATAATGTACTAATCGAGCATCACCCTACTTGTTGCTTTGTGAAGGATCTACATGGATGGATTATCTTGAAGAGCATCGATGAACATGGTCTCTATCGGCTTCCAATGACCTCTCCTCCCAAACCAGTTGCCAATCTTACGTCTCTTGAAGATTGGGATCGACGTCTAGCTCATCCAAATTCTATCTTATATATTTAATGATTGCATTTATTTATTTCCTTTTGGTTTAGGTGTGGGTCAATGGTGTTCCACTTGACTTAGCCTAGGTTTTAGGACTTCTAGATATTTTCTATCTTTTAGCTTAAGTTTCTATTTTGTAAGGTTTTCCTAGTTAGATTGGATATAATGTTCTATATAAACTCAAGGCGTGTATCTTTTCTAATTATGATCAATTTAATTCAAGTTAAAGTTCATAGAGTTGAGTTTCTCCTCCGATCCTTAATTGAATTTGGGTGTCACCAAACAAAATAATTTCCATCTTATTTCTCTTGTTCAAACAAAGTCGTCTCTTTGGCAATCAAAGAATCTAACTTGAGTTAGTTCTAGTCCTGAGGTCTCGACACTGAGACACCCTCGGCATGCTTAGTCCTGAGCTGTCGTAACCGAGTTGAGTCTAGCCTTGTGAGTTGACTTGTTTGACACTCTTTTGTGTTGAACTTTACAATCGAACATCAAACCAAAGCCTTTGTGCAAGACAACTAGGAATTTCACCCCTAAAATTCCATATTGGCCTAAACTTGAAGAGTGATTTATCGTTCAAGACAAGTTCTGACCCACTCTAAGCGATTCAACACCATTCAAAGAGACGGATTGGAGGTGATAACTTACGCGTGATAAATGTCATTAACTATAAATGGAGTTATTTGTGGGAGGTCGAGATACTTGTCATTAATATCCTCCCAAGTAGGAAATGAAGCATTGCACATGTCTTTTGGAAGGTAAACTAGATCGCTAATTTTTGGCGTTCATACGTCGTGACGTTGCAGGGCGGAAAATGTACGTTCGCCCCTACCTCTAATCTTTTCCGTATTTAAAAAGTAAAAACATAAACCATTGGTAGCATCCCACTCGGTAGCACTAGCACCGTAAAGCACTCTCACCCAAGCGCCGCTCCCCCTCCCGTGAAACCCTAGAGCCCTTTTTCTTCTCTATCACGGTGAAGAACCGAGAAAATCCCACGCCGCAATGCCATCGTCTGCGGAGGCCGATTCCGACTCTTCTTCATCTTCTTCGGAGGGAGAGGAGATCCCACCGAGTGCCGCTGACAAAAAGCCAGCGGCTCAGAAGAAGCCGGTAGAGCCTGCTTCCCAAAAGGCGACTGACTCTGAATCCGAATCGGACGACTCCGACTCTCCTGAGAAATCCTCGATTGCGTCGAAGCCAATGGACGACAGCTCGAAGCTCAGGAAGCCTAGATCTAAGACGAATTACAAGCCTTCTAACCCCACGGCTTTTCCTTCCAATACGCCGGCAAAGCGAGCGCCGGCGGTGGAGGAGGAGAAGGACGTTAAGAAGTCGAAGAAGGAGAAACGTGAAGGAGGAGGAGCGGAAGAGGAGGGGAAGAAATCGACGCTGTTTCAGAGGCTGTGGAGCGACGACGACGAGATCGTGATCCTGAAGGGGATCCTTGAGTACAAGGAGAAGAAAGGGACCCATCCTATGGCAGACGTGAACGATTTTCACAATTTCATCAAGAGCTCGTTGCATATCAATGTGGATCGAAGCCAGATTATCAGTAAAGTTCGCAGGCTGAAGAAGAGATATGTGAACAGCTTGGCTAAAAAGAAGACTTTTAGCGCACATGAGAGAAACGCCTTCGAGTTGTCGAAGAAGATTTGGGGGAACAACGGGCAAAGCGCTAATGCTGATCGGCAGACCAAGGGCAACATGAAATCCACAGCGGCGGCAGGGAAGAGCGTCGCATTGACCAGTAGGATGTCAACAGCTGCAATGAATGGGGTTATGGCATCTCCGAACGAGGTGAAAGACGGTGGAATTTCTGGCTCTAGCCAGGAGGTGGAAAATTCTGGGCTGTTCATTGGGAAAGCAAGTATATCGATGGGCTTGGACGAGAATATTGTGAAAATGGGACTGGGATTATGTGAAGAGGATAAAAAAGCTGAAATTGAGGAGAAGTGGAATCAACTGCACCTGGAAGAAAACAATCTCTGGTTAAAAAAGCTGGATTTGGCTCGCGAAGAGAGCAAGATGGTTATTGAAGCACTCAAATCAGGGGGGAACTAGGCTGTTAATCAGGTGAAGCCATTCTGTTGGTTTCTTCTAATCAAAATTCAGACAAGTAGGTTGTCAAGTTTTCGTCTTTTTTATGTATTCAAGTTTAATTTAGCCAAGCCATCAGCTCATGTGTTTGCTCTAGTAGATTTTGTATTATAATAGTTAAGTAGTAGTCTTCAGTTAACTGAAAAATTGTTCAAATTGTTGCTTTAATGTGTCAAAGCTTCATCTTATGTATCCTCTGCCCATAGCTTACCAATAAATTGCTTCTTCTTCTGTGTTATTTCAAGTTTGTGAATGGATTGAAGTCTAGAACCCTGTTAATGGCTCCAAAGAGTGTTGGCCCTGCCACTTTCCACTTTCTAATTGTGCGTTGATTGTTGGTTCATTGATAAATGATATAACACGAATTGCCTTTTAATTGTCTGGTCTTCATGTCTAAACTTTTAAAGCTTTTCCTGCATGTTGCAATCTTTTTCCTTGTATACCTGTGCTGATATTTTGCTGTGCGGATCACTGGATTTGTGCTGGAAAGAATTCTTAATGCTCTTGTATATTTGCCTTTTTTGCACTATAATGGTCAAGGATATCTCTTATGGCATGCCAAACAATTAACTAGTATGAATTATGTTATTGATTATCTGGGTCAGTAATCAGCTTTGTATGATTCTCATGTCCGCTTGCAGCTACATTATTATTATTGGTCATGTTCTGCTTGACAGTTATATAGGGGCTATTGGTGCGTTTTTACTAAATTCAGTTATTTTTGTCACATAGCTGAATTTTAGTTTTCCTTGGGTTTGTCGGGCAATGATGATATTGCTTGGACCTTCCACATGCACCCTCTCGATTTTATGTCGGGGCAGGGGTGTCTATATCTAGGCCACCTAGAGCGGGGTTAACACTAGGTTGGTGTTGTTGTGTTTTGCCTGACAGTGATGATTGATCATGTTCTGGAGGCATTCAAACCACTAGGTAGGTTTGCACACCTACTCACGAACTGTCTACATTTATATTGTACTGTGGAAATGTAAGAGGAAAAGCACATGTCACTATTTTGTGGTCCTGCAATTTGCACTACTGCCATTTGTTGCCCTTCTAATTCTGAATAGCACTGAACAACCCTTTAGTTTTAATTGTTAACAATTCTGAATAAGTTCTCGTCCTATGTCCTTTATAGTTTTATGTTGAATGTTAGGTTCTTTGATCTATAACTTCTACTGCTTCTTAATTAAGCTTAATTGTTTCTAGCGTTGCTACAGTTAGGTCTTGTTCCAAAATTGTAATTTAATCAATTTTTCCCATAACATTACTAGAAATGAGGCAAATTTTTGTCTTTCATATGTTCGGTGCAAAAAATAAAAAGGCTGTGACTAATAGGGGGTTTGAAGGTGAGATGTGGATACCTAAGGAATGATATTCATGATATCTAAGATAATATCCTGTAGACATTCCTCAACTCTCTGCACAATTTTTCATTTTAATTTCTATACCTGGTATTCCCACTTCTAGTTCTTATGGCTAGTCAACCCGTTGGGAAGAAGGCTTGTGTTATTGGTGGCTCCGGATTTGTAACCGCCATGCTTGTCAAGTTGTTGCTTGAGAAGGGCTATGCTGTCAATACCACTGTGAGAGATCCAGGTAAAAACTCTCTGATTTTATGCTTTTGCTTGTACGGTTGTTCTCAATATTGCAATTTAAGCAGGCAAGTTTGCAGTAAAAATGGTTACAATTCCTGATCATGTTGCATTCGCTCACTTTTGTTCTCTTAGTAAACTGTATACATTCAAATGTCTCAACATGATTTGGGATTGCAAAAGGATCCATGATTTTTGCAAGAAGAAAATGTTTCTGCATCTGTAATTTGTACTAACATTTCCCACGAATATATGAATCTCTCGTCTCTGTAATGGCTTTGTTTTTTTCCGGGTGCAGGCAACCATAAAAAGGTTTCTCACCTAATAGAACTACAGAATTTTGGTGACTTGAAGATCTTCCAAGCTGACCTAACTGATGAGCGGAGCTTCAATGCCCTTATGGAGGGCTGTGAGTTTGTCTTTCATGTTGCAACCCCTGTCAACTTTGTTTCTCAGGATCCAGAGGTTTGCAAATCGAAAAACTTTGACTTCATTTTTCTAAAAAAAAAAAACTCTACCAAGGTTCCTAAAGCCTCAACTTCTCCAAATGCAGAATGACATGATCAAACCGGCTATAGAAAGAGTGAAAAATGTGCTCAAATCCTGTGCAAAAGCCCAATCTGTCAAACGTGTAGTTCTGACATCCTCAGCCGCTGCTGTGTCGATCAACACTCTGAACGGTGCTGGTCTTGTAATGACCGAGGAGAACTGGACAGATGTTGAGTTTTTGTCCACAGCACAGCCTCCAACCTGGGTAGTTTTCTTTTCTGAAACTGATGATAATCTTGGTGATGTATGATACAATACCCCTAAAATACTTAGTATAGAAAAAGAGTTTAAAATCCACCTTTTGATTTGTGAGATTCTTACAAATCAACCCATCCTGTTAGATTCTAACATTGTACCTCTTTGATCTGTTATAAATCATAATTCACTTGAATTGTAACTGACTTCTAGGTTTTATCCGGGTACGAAGATGTGAAATGGTTTCAAACAACACTTCTTGGGTTATCCTGCCTCGAAGACGCTAGCTGAGAAGGAAGCTTGGAAATTTGCAGAGGAGAACAACATTGATCTGGTGACTGTTGTACCCTCTTTGATGGCTGGTCGTTCATTGACTCTTGAAAGTCCCGAGTAGTATTGGCATCGCTACAGCCTTGTTAACGGGTAACTAGATTTTCCTTCTTCTGCACATTTATAGATGATTTGAAGAGAGATATAAAATGATAATAAAAAAGTGGTTTTATTTTTCTGGCAGGAAATGAATTCCTCATAAATGCATTGAAGGGTATGGAAATGCTGTCGGGTTCAATCTCAATCTCACACGTGGAGGATGTATGTCGGGCCCACGTCTTTGTAGCGGAGAAAGAATCAGCGTCGGGCCGTTACATTTGCTGTCCTGTGAACACCGGTGTTCCTGAACTAGCACGCTTCTTGAGCCAAAGATATCCCCATTACAATGTCCCCACTCAGTAAGTTCCCTCATCATTTTCATTACGTTTTCAAACATTACAAATTCTAGTTTTGAACATGTACAAGTTTTAACTACTATGCAGATTTGGTGATTTCCCCTTGAAAGCCAAGCTCATCATATCCTCAGAAAAGCTCACGAGTGAGGGATTCAACTTCAAATATGGAATCGAAGAGATATATGATGAGACTCTGGATTATTTGAAGGATGTTGGGCTGTTGAAGAACTAGAAATAGGGCTAATGAAACAAATCCCTCCTTCTTGAAGGGTCTTAGGACTCTTGGCTCTTTCATGCACGTTTATTTTACTCTGTATGATCAGTCTGTTTCGGCATACTGATGATCAAGTCGCTTGTTGTATGAAATTTGTATTATATTTTTGACTAGCGAGTATCTATATGAGTGAAAGTGCACTTGCGACATGATTGCTTGTGGCTGTGTGATTAGAATGATTCATCAATTCTGACTCGTATTGAGAACTTTACACTTGTGAATTCAACATTTTTATAAGATCGTAACCAGTCTTGAAAAGCTTTGGTTTATTTATTTTTTTTTTTTTTTTATTGTTTTTTTGATAAGGTAAGAATTAGGAGACCCCCTAAGGAGGGCGTCCTAGAGCGTCCTTCCGGACGAGAACATGGAGTTCTGGGTTATCCAAGAGGAGGTTGGTAGGGATACTGTGGCCCAGCTTAGCGATTTTATCGGCCACAGCATTACAGTCCCTACCCACATGTCGGACTGATACAAAGTTAAATTTTTGAAGGGATACCATAATATCCGAAATTAATATTTCGATCTCCCAGGGGCATTGACCTGTTCTGTTAACCGCATTGATAACTATCAGGTTATCTCCTTCAATCTCTAGTTTTGTAATTCCTCTTCTATGAGCTTCTCTTATTCCCTCTTTGAGTGCAAGAGCTTCTGCCTTCACAATTGAAATAGGTCCTTGTTTTCTAGCTCCTAGGCCGATTATTTTTGCCTCGTGATCTCTTAGAACATAACCCGAGGAGGCATGGTTGGAATCAAGTTTAGACCCGTCGAAGTTCAGTTTGGTTATATTTTCAGGGGGCTTTTTCCATTTCTCTAACCGTTTCTTCCTTTTCTGTCCACTTTGAGGTCGAAGTTGGGTTCCTTTTTCATCCTCTTCCCACCTCTTTGTTTTTTCCCATTGTTCAATTTGGTTTTTCGTATACTGATCAAGATTTTGAATAATATCATTGGGAGATTGTTGAAACACTAATTTATTCCTTTGGTGCCATATGCACCACCAACAAACTGCCAGTTCTATGAAATCAGTGCTCCCTAAGCTCTGATGTAAGTCATTAAGTATGGTGCTAGCTGATTTATTGGTTGCATTATAGTTTCTAATAGAGCTTTCCAATTTAGTGTTAATTTTGTGTACTAGTTTTTTCGTGTGTGGGCATTCTATAAGTATATGTCCAATATTTTCATTAGTGCAGTTACACATTAAGCAGCCTGGAGGGGTAGCTATACATTTTTGTAGCAGTCTTTCTTTGGTTGGAAGTCCATTACAAGCTATTTTCCATAAAAAATTCTTAACTTTGGGCTGTGTGTGGAGTTTCCATACCCAATTGTTGGGGTGGGGTGTTAGATTATTCACCCCCGTAATGAGTTCAATAGCCGAAGCCGTGGAAAACCATCCATTTTTACTCGGGCTCCAGTACAATCTGTCTCTAATCCAGTTATCAGGGATTGGTATCAAAATGATTTGGTTAACTATTTCAGTCGGTAGTAAACAGTTGAGGATATCTTGTCGCCACGTTTTTCCATTGGTTATGAATTCATCAACCGTAGTTGATTCATTTATTGCGTCAACGTTCAGCGCAAATTTGTTTAGTGTTTCCTGAAAGAGCCATTTGTCTGTCCAAAACTTTATGGTTCTCTCATCTCCTACTTGCCAGATAAGGCCTTTGTTAAATTCTTCCCGTAAGCTCATCAGTTTCGTCCATTGCCATGAGGTATTGTTCTGTTTTTTATATGTTAAAATAGAAAAAAAAGCTTTGGTTTATGGTGGAGTACCCAGTACACTATAGGAATAAGAAATTACACAAACACAATCCAACTAACTAAAAAATTTGTAAATTTGTCAAATATATATAACTATATATTAAAATTGTATATTTTCAAGTCACAAGAATGATTTTGGCCTCACCTCATCTTTAAAAAATTAATTTTTATTTCTATTATTGTAATTTTTTCTATTAAATTTTTTTTTACTATTTAAATTTATCTCTAAGACCAAACAAATAATTATTTAATATAACAATATCTTTTGAAAGCTTCCTTATATAAGTATATAAAATTAGAGTAAGATTCAAATAAAACAACTCCTTATCCTATAAAATAAGGAGCGTTTAGAGCCCTTGGATCACCTTTACAATGAACCAAACATGGAGTGTGCCCTGCTGGCCTCATTTTTGCTTGCACTTTTTCGACTTACTAATGCACTTTTTCGGCTTAGCAATGCACTTTTTCACGATAGCGATGCACTTTTGTAATTTTTGAGAAATTACCAAAATGCCACCGTGCCCCTAAAGGGGATAGAATATCAGCCCTTGGATCCAAGGGCTGATATTCTATCCCCTTTAGGGGCACGGTGGCATTTTGGTAATTTCTCAAAAATGCATCGTAAAAGTGCATCGTTATGGTGGAAAAGTGCAATGCTAAGCCGAAAAAGTGCATTAGTAAGTCGAAAAAGTGCAAGCAAAAATGAGGCCAGCAGGGCACACTCCATGTTTGGTTCATTGTAAAAGTGCATCGTTATGGTGGAAAAGTGCAATGCGAAATACCAAAAAGTGCATTACTAAACCTAAAAAGTGCATCATCTTGGGTGTCCAATTGACTCGATTCTGATTGAACTCAATCGCCCAAAATATTTGGGTTTAGTAATGCACTTTTTGGGTTTAGTAATGCACTTTTTCATCATAACGATGCACTTTTGTAATTTAAGAGAAATTACAAAAATGCCACCGCGTCCTAATTTCCGAGAATATCAGCCCTTGGATCAAGGAGATCTAAGGGCTCTAAACACTCCTTATTTTATAGGATAAGGAGTTGTTTTATTTGAATCAAACTCTATAAAATTAAAGATAAAATATTTTGAAATAAATATAAATCTTTTAGAATATATCTTTTGATGAATTTATTTATAGATATATAGTGATTTTCTTTTATAAAAAAAAATCAATGATAAATATTTATAATTTAATAAAATATTTAATAGATATATTAAACTATTTAATAATCTCTAAATTTACATAAAGTAATAAAATATGAAGAATATAATATTTGATTAAATTATTATACATTGTATGAGCAATAAATTATTTATATAAAAGTTTATATTATATTTTTATTTATTTATTATTATCCTATTTATAATATCTATAAAATACCGAATCGTAGTCGTACATGGTACGACGGGTAAAACTAGTACTACCTCCGTTTCGTAATGTAAGTCGTTTTTTGATTTTGCATAGTAATCAAGACAGCTTAAAATGCAAAAGATGATAATTGAATGCTTGTTTTTATCACATGCACTATTAACTCTTTAACCACTAGAACTGATTGACTTAATGAATGTTGTTGGAATGTTAAGTAAATTAAATAGAGTAATGACCTATTTTAGAAAGTTTTACATTAAATAATGGAAGAAATGACTTACATAACTAGGGATGTCCATAAAAAACCGAACCGAGAATATTGGTGGTTTCTCGGTTCGGTTTCGGTTCCTTGTTTTCACAATTTCGGTTAACCGAAAAACCGAAAACGCAAGACCATTTAATTAATATTTAGAGAAAAGTTTTATTTGTGTGAGATATATAATTCACACACTAGTAACAAACGAACCTAAACGAGTTCCGGTTAACCGATATTCATGATTAGGTTGCGGACAGTGATTTTAACTAACCGAATTCATGATTAACCAAACTTAACCAAACTTCGATTAATCGAGAATTAACCGGGTTTGGACACCCTGATAACAGCATAACACCCAGATTCGAACGGAGGACTTAACCGCTGGAATACGAGCCCAAGGAGGAGCATCAACAATACCCACCGCTAGGGTTCCTCTCGTAAGCACAGGATTTGCCGATTTGGCGCTCGACAATCCTCTCTCCTGCTGTGAACCATCCGGCGAACACGATTGTTCTTTCTCAATCTTATATCACGCTTGATTGGATTGGATTCTAAAATACGAAGAGAAATCGAGTTTAAATCACACAGAAAAAGAAGCCGAGGGCAAAATGTCGAAGAAGAAAGCTTCCAGCTCTTCGACCATGACGCTGAAAGATTTCCATGGGGGCTCCATTCCTCCCGATCTTCCTCTACCATCTGCCCCTGGAGTGTGAGCTTTTCTTCTTTTCCTGTTCTAATACTGTGGACTCTAATGATTCGATCAATTTTTCCCCCTAGCTTCGATTATTCAATTTATCATTCGTTGACGACGATTTGGGATTCGTGGAAACCTAGATCTCGGTCTGTACTTTGTTTGTGCTTTTTGAACCGATGCTGGCTGATAAATCAAATTATTTAGAGTTTTTGTGATAAGCGAGTGGAAAACCTAAGAAAACCAGATCCTTTTATCTTGCAGGACTGTCAGGCCAGCTGATCGTCCCCGTTCCTCGAATTCAATTAGGAGCTTGGATGTGAGGACCCCTTTTCTTAGCAACAATGTCCACATAGGTAGGAATTTTGATGAAGATGAAAGGAAACCACTAGATGGTGGTAACTCTGGGACTCGAAGGACTGTAATTGATGAGATCATTACTGCCCCGCCTGTGATGCGGGAATCGAGATCTGATGTTGGGAGAGTCTTGGGTGCACCGCCATCGTCAAAGGTATCTAGTTCTAGTAGGGCAGCCTATCCAAATGCCTGGGCTGTGAGGAAGGAGCCTGTTAGCATTGTTGATGCCGTGGCATCTCCATATGTTGGCCATGGCCATAGCAATGTTTTGAAAATCGCTCAAGCCAGTGCACTTGAAAAGGTTTCATCTGGCAGATGGCAAACCAAGCCTATTCATCAACAAGCAGATGTGGAGCAGGTTGAATCACCTAGAGGCTTGCATCCAGGGGCCAGTGATGGTGCAAAAGAGAGGCCCAAGCTGCCTAATGCCGATAGAATGTTTGGAATTCCAGAGTCTCAACCCCCTGCAGAGGCATCAGAGAGGCCCAAGCTGAAGTTACTACCAAGAACAAAGCCATTGGAAGTATCTGAGCTGCCTTCTTCTGAGCACAAGCAGGAGCAGGTATTGCTGCTTGTATGGCTCAACTTTTGTATAGATGTTCTGTTAGAAGTTGCTTAAATCTCTTATTTTTTCTTATGTAGAAATTTCAGCAACCAGATGATAGCAGTCACTTGGACAATGGCAGTGAAATGCTTGGGAACGTGATTCATGTGAAACCTGGGCTCGCTGGTGGTGATGAAGGGGGGAATCGGCAGGTTGAACGCCCAAAGTTGAACTTGAAGCCCCGTTCACAGCCTCTTGAACAAGCAGAAGAAAGTACTGGAAGACCAAGGTTGGTAGCTTGTTCTTAATTATGGATGAACAGTGTTGGCTTTTGCTTGTTGCAGTTTCTTATTTTAACATGCTTTCCCCTCGTTCATATTTGAGTAACTCATTGTGCTCCATTAAAGTAACTCATAATGGCCTCTATGCTGAATTTTGAGGGGGTTTGGTTATAAATTGGGATGAAATAATTTCTAGAAATTGAACAATGTACAAGTGAGCAATCTATAGGCTTGGCTTCAGAACTAATCCTAATGTGAGAAATATATAAAGTATTACTATTTACTGATATAATTAAATTTACTTTATGGATCAACCAGTGGTTTATTTTATATTTTCTTGTGTTTGAATGTACATAAGTTCTGTTGCTCG
This sequence comes from Fallopia convolvulus, assembly GCA_964016875.1. Lineage (NCBI taxonomy): Eukaryota > Viridiplantae > Streptophyta > Magnoliopsida > Caryophyllales > Polygonaceae > Fallopia > Fallopia convolvulus. The sequence continues at coordinate 642,517 of OZ024732.1, forward strand.
TCTCTTTGGTGAATTGATTTCCATTTTTTCGCATCTCAAGGATGTAGGCTTCCTTCTGTAAGTAAAGAAGAATTCTTCAATATGTAGGCCTTTTCCTAGTTGCTTGATTTCTTGTATACTTTCTCATTTTAATAAACAAATGTAATATTTTGTCTTCTATTTATATGTAGAAGAAAAGGAATAAAATTAATATATCTCTCATAGGTGTCTATGGACTGAACTGTCAGCTCTATGGTATAGTTCTTACAGAACTTGTGTTTTGTCCTTCTAAAGAAATGCCTCATTGCAGTATCTCTCTAATTAGTGATATGATTTTGCACCCTTGCAAAGTCCTTGGAATCGTATTTTTCTGTGCAATGTTGCCATAACTTCCTAGGGATGAGTGGTTGTATGTACATCATGATCCCTTTTGTCTTTACAATGCTTCTTTGTACCCTTATTGGATATCCTATAGTCCTATTCAGATTGAAATTAATTGACTCTTAACTAGATTAAGATAAGAGTGACTTAACCCCCTTTTATTGGGATAAATGCAGGGTGACATTATTTTGTGGCGCTCGGCCTCGAGAATTGGCAAGTCTAAATTTCATTTGTTTTGTGCATACTCTTACAAATTTCAAAAGTGAAAAATTGTGGGAAGGGGTTGCTTCTCTTGAGCCCCTTTTTTTCCTCTTTCTTTTTCACATTTTCTCAAATCCATGTGTTCTCCATCACATTGATGATTCTTATAGGTCTTGAAAGAGAGAGGAGTTGATGATGCTTTCAACAATGAAGAGGTGGTACGGAGTCCAATCAAGTATGTGGTTCTTTGTGCAAATGCTCCTTTTCCCTTCACTCGTTACGTGTTAGCCTAGATTATTTGTACAAATCGTAAATTTTACTTCACTTTGTGGTGTAGGGTAAAAGCTGATACATCCTATATTGAGAACACGGTGTCAATGCATTCGAATGCAATGCGCCACAGTGAAAGAGTTGCAAACACCAATCTTGATCATAGAATTGGCAAGAGCATCAATCGGAGAGAACAACGAGGTGACAAGGAGAAGGCTGAGGTACAGAGGGACAGCTGGCGAAATGACAATTGGAAAAACAGAAGCGACGCACAGAAGCAACACCCTGTGCAGCAGGAGACATGGCGCAAACCTATTGAGCAGCCAAAACCAGCTAAAACCGATGCATCTGGATTACGTCACGGTAAAGCAGCTTCTGCCGTTGAGCTGGCTCAGGCCTACTCGAGATCAGTATCGAACCCCCAACAGAGACCTGCGCAGTTTTCTGGCCAACATGGCGTTCCTGTTGGTGTGCAGATTCCTTTCTCAAGGTTGACGGGTTCCACAACAAGGCAACGAGTCAATGGTTACTGATCTTGTATGTAGAGATTCTCTTGCGGGTCTTTTTGGCATGAAAATGGCCTCCCTTGCCTCTGGGTAATGCCATTGTCAAGCAGTAGGCTGTAGCATCTTTCTTCTATTGCCATTGTGAAAGCTGGGAAAATTAGTTGTCATTGTCAAGCCTCAAGCGAAGCCATTTTTCTCGTTCATCTGCTAGAAAAATCTCCAGGCATTTCTATGTTTGAGATATGTGATTGCATCTTCGAACTTTTGGCCATTGGAATGGATGGAATTGGATGTAGTCGGCGTCAAATAATGTCTAGTGTTAATTGGGGAGGGAATTTGATTGTCTAAACATGTAACCTGACGTTGCAACTTGTAACCAGATTTTAAAAGCTTTGGTTTGTTGAGTTATACAACAAATAATCAAAGCCTACTCAATCAATTTCAATAGGTGCATAGATTTCACAAATATGAAGGGACTCAATTCCCAAATATGAATCAGTATTAATTGAGAATGAGAATCGTGATTCAATTTCTTGAAGAACACGAGCGAGAGAGAGAGGAAACGAATAATTTCTATCTTCATTTTTCTGAGAGTCACACAGAATTTGATCGTGGTTACATGCTTTTGTATGAGACTCTGACTATGGTTCTGACGGCTTACTACAATAACTTTGTAACTAACTAAAGTTACTTTGTTTTAAACTAACCAACCCAATTAATAAAGCTGGTTTACAATTAAGGCAAAACATGATTAATTCATCACCCCCCCCCCCCCCCCCCCCCCCAAGTTGGAATTGTTGTCAAACCCAACTTGGACATTAAGAACTCATGTTGAGCCTTGCAAAGCGCCTTGGTCATTGCATCAGCAAGCTGCAAGCTAGTATGCACATATGTTGTCTTGAGAAAACCAATTTGAACCTTTTCTCTAGTGAAATGACAATCAATTTCAAGGTGCTTTGTGCGTTCATGGAAACAAGGGTTAGCTGCAATTTGTTGAGCGACTTTGTTGTCACAGAATATGGTGATAGGCGGTATCACTGGAATATGTAGCTAGTCCAAACTAACTCAGTTGTGGTAGAGGCCATGCTTCGGTATTCTGCCTCTGCAGACGAGCGTGAGACTGTAGCCTGCTTTTTTGTCTTCCATGAGATGAGTGATGTGCCCATGAAAACACAAAATCCACTCAGAGATCTCCTTGTGGTCAAACAGGATCCCCAGTCGGCATCGGAATATCCTGTGATTCTGAAGTCATTCTGTGCAGAATAAAACAAGCCCTTGTCCAAAGTTCCTTTCAAGTATCGCAACAAGTACAAAGTTGCCTGCATGTGTGGTTGTCGTGGTTGTGAAACAAACTGTGACAAATGCTGAACCACATAAGAAACATCTGGTCTTGTGATTGCTAAATACAACAACCTGCCAATAAGCCTTCTATATTGTTCCCCATCAACCAAGAATTCTCCTTCTGATGCTAACAATTTCTGACCAGTAGGCATAGGACTTGGAACTTCTTTTGCATCTAGCATATGTGTGTCATGTAATATATCATGCACATACTTTCTCTGACTAAGGTAAGTACCCTTGGCTGTTCTCTGAATTTCAACACCTAGGAAATACTTAGCCGTGCCCAAGTCTTTTATTGTGAATTTGGCATCCAAAGTTGCCTTAACTAAATCAAAGAGTTTGTATCCCTTGTGATGCACTGGATATCCTATCAAGACACACCTTCTTCCTCTTGGATCAAATTTGTCAATTCTTCTTCTTAAAGCTGCTGCATAGCACAGGCTCCCCATGATCTTGAGATTATTATAGGATGGTTGTTTGTGAAATAAGAGCTCATATGGTGTTTTCCAATCTATACTCACCAATGGCATTCTATTAATCAAGTAAGTTGCCGTGAGAATGCAATCTGCCCAAAATTCCTTTGGAAGATTAGCATGCACTCTCAATGCTCTTGCCGTCTCTACTAGATGTTTGTGCTTTCGTTCAACAATCCCATTCTGCTGTGGACAATAAGGCATGCTCCTTTGATGCAAAATTCCCATTTCTGATAGGAACTGACCACACTCAGTGTTCACCAGCTCAGTCCTATTGTCTGACTTGATTCTCTTAGGTATTACCTCAAACTGTGTCTTGACCATATGCACAAAGTTCTTAACAATACCTTGAACTTGTGTTTCATCATGAACTAGGTAGGTCCATGTAGCTCTACTAAAATCATCTACTATGGTATAGAAATACTTTTCACCATTTAAACTTGCAATAGGAAAAGGACCCCATAAATCCATATGTAGAAGATCAAATAAAGCATCTTATTTAGTAATACTGATTGGAAAAGGCAGTTTATGGAACTTAGCCATTTTGCAAGTATCACAAAAATTGTTTGAAATATCCACATTGTCAAAACCTGGTACATACTTCAATCTAGAAAATGAAATATGACCTAGTCTGTTATGGAAAATATGCTTATCTATTGTTACTTGACAAGCTTTATTTTCTTCTTGCTTCATATCTCGTCCAACCTGAATTTTGTATAATCCTCCTGACTCTGCCTCAACTGCTACTGTCTTCTTACTCAAACGACCTTGTAGCAGACATTTACACTCATCAAAACAAGCCAACAAATCCTCCTGAGCAATAAGCGTTCCTACTGATAATAAGTTGAATTTGAATTCAGGTATGTACAAGACATCTTTTATGACAAAACTTGGTTTCAATTCAACATTTCCAACTTCTATCACCTTTTTTGCTGTCCCATCAGGTAACTTAACAAACATTGGATTTTCCAATTTCCTGACCTTAATGAGATTCTCCAAATAAGGAGACATATGGTCAGTTGCTCCAGTGTCTAAAATCCATTCATGCCTATTAAAACTTTGATGAACAGAATTAAGGAGAGAGCTACCTGCAAAATTTGCAACTGTAGGAGTTACCATATTTCCTTTGAACATCCTCATCATCTCTTGATACATAGCTTGCATCATTTCTGGATCCAGATTGATTTTTCTTTGTGCCTTTTCATCTGTATCCAGAGGAGTGCTTTGTGAACTTCCTTCAGTCATCACTTGATCAGCAATAGGCTTCCCTTTCACCTTCCTCTTTCCCTTGTACTAGTCCGGGTATCCCACTATCTCAAAGCATTCTTCCATTGTGTGTCCAACCATTCCACAATGATTGCAATGTTTCTTTTCATTCCCTTTATTCTTCTTAGCATCCTTCTTCTCAGAGTAATTTCCTTTGTAACCTCCACCATTTTGGTTTTGTTTAATTGCTCCAAAAGCAAGTGACTCTGGGATTGTGCTAGTAATCTGTTTGTTGGTTTCTGCCTGCATCAAGAGTGAATAAGCTCTACTTATCTTTGGCAATGGATCCTGGGACAGAATGAAGGTTCTCACTGAGTCATATTCAGGATTCAGATTGATCAGAAATTGCATCAGTCGGCTTTGGTCCTCCAACTTCTGTACCTTAGCTAAAACCTGGCAATCACATTTAGCGAAAACACCACAAGTGCACACAGGTACACCATTCATAACCTGTAGTTCATCCCAACATCTCATTAACGTTCCATAGTATGCAGTAATGGACAAGTTTCCTTGAGTTGTGCGAGATAACTCTTGTTTAAGCTGGAAAATCAGAGGAGCATTGCTCTGGCTAAAACGTTCCAAAATATCCTTCCACAAATTTCTTGCCGTGCTTACATAGACAAAGGAACCAGAAACTTCAGCTGTCATGGAATTCAAAATCCAACAAGCAACCATCCTATCTGCTCATTCCCATCTAGCCAGATCTAAAGGATTTCCTTCCGGTTTGGTAACAGTCCCATCTATAAACCCTAATTTCAGCTTTGCTCCTAAAGCCAACATGATTTGTCGACTCCATGATACGAAATTCTTCCCATCAAACAAAAATGTGGTTAGAGACATACCCGGATAGTCGGAATTCCCTAGATTCAGTGGATCCCCTTGTGTCTAACCTTGCGATTGAGCCATCTGAGCGAGTCGAGCAAATAATCTGGCAGTCTCTTCCTCCGTCATCGTAGCTGCTAAGCTGATACCTCACCCTTCTTTGTTTTTGATGTGGTGATTTTGGTCGATCTCTCAACCTCTCCTCTTTTCTCACTTCGATTGATCTGTTCCTGCGCTCTGATACCAAATTGAGAATGAGAATCGTGATTTCATTTCTTGAAGAACACGAGAGAGAGAGAGAGAGAGAGAGAGAGAGAGAGAGAGAGAGAGAGAGAGAGAGAGAGAGAGAGAGGAAACGAATAATTTCTATCTTCATTTTTCTGAGAGTCACACAGAATTTGATCGTGGTTACATGCTTTTGTATCAGACTTTGACTATGGTTCTAACGGCTTACTACAATAACTTTGTAACTAACTAAAGTTACTTTGTTTTAAACTAACCAACCCAATTAATAAAGTTGGTTTACAATTAACGCAAAACATGATTAATTCATCAGTATTCGAGTTTTCGTTTCAGATCTGATGCCCACCAAACATGAACTAAACGTCGCAAGACGGGTAAAAAATACACTCGGTTAATTTTTCAGTCTAGATCCAACGGTTTTTTTTTAAAATACACCAAAATTTTGTTACCATATCCTTTACTTGTCAACCATCTATTTATATCGAGCTTATAACTTGAAACATATGTTATACAGTATGTAACAAGTTAGACTCAAGAAGTGCTGCAATAGACTACAAAATTGTTAGAATAGACTAAACAAGTGTTGCAACAGACTACGGGAGGGAGGAAGCTAGCTAAGTGGGGTAAAAGTGTAAAATCCATGATGAATTTTGTTAAACTTAATTTTGATGGTGTAGTTAGCGTGAATGGTGTAACTTCCTTCGGATTCATTTTCAGGGACCATTGTGGCTCCCCCATCCATTTTGAAGGAGGACTGATTGGTCAACAACCTGTTATGATCTTCGAGGCCATCACCTTGCGCCAGAGAATTCTTGAGGCTACACGTCGTGACATTTCCCGTATCCAAATTGAAGGCGATAATCTACAGTTGGTTAATGTCGTGCTTGGTGACTAGCGCTGTCGGTAGGAGACTGAGTTGTTGCTATCGGACATCCATTATTTGCTCGCCCGTTTACAAGAATAGAGTATTTTTCACGTCTTTCGGAAGTGCGATTCTGTGGCGGATTTCATCGCTAGTTCTTTCCGCCGAGTCTTTCAATCCTACACGCAATCAACTCAGGTCTGTATACCCTCATCTGCCAATATGCTTTTAAGAAGTCACTAGATTGTTCCTCTAATTTATTTCCTTAAAAAATTAGTTACTTCTTCTTAGGCGGTAGTAAATCTAGTAGTCCGAAGAGGCCCATCAAAGGGATCAATATCCACCATTAGGGTTCCTCTGGCGCACAGGATTTGCCGATTTGTGAGCTTTTCTTCCTTTCCTGTTCTAATTCTGTTGTCCGTAATAAATCGATCAAATTATATATCCTAGCTTCGATTTTTCAATTTAGCAAACGTTGACGTTGATCTGGATTTCATGAAAATGGATCTTGGTCAATAATTTTTTGGCCTTTTGAACCACTTCTGGCTGATAAATCAAATTAATTAGGAAAACATCTGTGAAAAATTGAATGAAAAACCTAATAAATCCAGATCCTTTTATCTAAGTTCAAGCTAAGAAAGAAGTAGAGAAACTCGTTACAAAGACATAGGAAAAAGAATCGAGTGAAACCGAGGTGTAACGAACCCGCTACCGAAGTTTTACTCTCAGTTACAAAGCTGTTTGCAGTGCTGAAGGAGCTCGATAACGACCCTGAGAGGGTCGATACCGAGGCTGCAGGGGTCGATACCGAGATGTATAGGTCGGCAACGAGGCTCTCAGGAAAGAAGTGAAGTAAAGAAATTCAGCAAGTGTCTACCGACCCTGTAAGGGTCGGTACCGATGGCCTCCATGTCGGTAGACGATCAAAGTCGACCCAGGTAAAAACCCTCTGATTTTATGCTTTTTCTTGTATTGCAATTTATGCAGGCAAGTTTGAAGTAAAATGGTTACCATTCTTGATCATGTTGCATTCGCTTACTTTTGTGTACTTGGGTAAATTGTATACATACAATGTCGCAATGAATATATGAATCTCTCATCACTGTTCTGGCTCTTTTTTCCTGGTGCAGAAAACCATAAGAAGGTTTCTCACCTAATAGAACTACAGAATTTTTGTGACTTGAAGATCTTCCAAGCTGACATAACTAATGAGCAGATCTTCAATTCCCCAATGGAGGGATGTGAATATGTCTTTCATGTTGCAACTCTTGTCAACTTTGCTTCTCAAGATACAAAGCTTTGAAAATCGAACAACTTTAAGCTTCAATTTTTTCAAAACAAAACTCTAGCAAGGTTCATAAAGCCTCAACTTCTCCAAATGCAGAATGAGATGATCAAACCAGCAATAGAGGGAGGGAAAAATGTGCTCAAATCATGTGCAAAAGCCAAATCTATCAAATGTTTAGTTCTGACATCCTCTACCGTTGTTGTGTCGATCAACACTCTGTACGGTACTAGTCTTGTAATGACCGAGGAGAATTGGACAGATGTTGAGTTTTTGTCCACTACACAACCTCCAACCTGGATAGTTTTGTTTTCTGAAACTCATGATAATCTTGGTGATGTATGTCGGGCCCATGTCTTTGTAGCGGAGAAAGAATTAGCTTCGGGCCTTTACATTTGTTGTGCTGTGAACACCGATGTTCCTGAACTAGCATGCTTCTTGAGCCAAAGATATCCTCATTACAATGTCCCCACTCTGGCAAGTTTCTCATCATTTTCATTACGTTTCCAAACATTACAACTTCTAGTTTTGAACATGTACAAGTTTTAACTACTATGCAGATTTGGTGATTTCCCCTCGAAAGCCAAGCTCATCATATCATCAGATAAGCTCATGAGTGAGGGATTCACCTTCAAGTATGGAATCGAAGAGATATATGATGAGATTGTGGATTATTTGAAGGATGTTGGGATGTTGAAGAACTAGCAATAGTGCAAATGAAACAAATCTCTCCTTTTTGAAGGGTCTTAGGACTCTTGGCTCTTTCATGCATGTTTATCTTATTCTGTTTTAATCAGTCTGTTTCTGCATACTGATGATCAAGTCGCTTGGTGAAATTTGCATCATGTTTGACTAGCTCGTATCTGGAGTGAAAATGCACTTGCGACATGATTTCCCGTGGCTGTGTGATTTGATTCATTAATTCTGATTCGTATTGAGAACTTAACACTTGTTAACTTTAACATTTTGATAAGATCTAACCAGTCTTAAAAAACTTTGGTTTATAGGGGAATACCGAATACATTATGGTGTGATAATTTCATGAATATGTTCCAAATTTCCAACTCATCTTATGTGTTCTCTCATTAATTTTTTTTTGCATTTCTTATTAAAAAAATAGGAATAATTCAATAATTAATATAATACACAAACAATTCAGATTTCATTACTTTTATTTTTTAAGTGCAATTTTCTAGGATTGGTTAACATAACAACATGCCACCCATGAGATTCGAACGGAGGTCTTAACCGCTGGAAAGAGGAGCCTCAATATACACCGCTAGGGTTCCTCTCGCAAGCACAGGATTTGCCGATTTGGCGCTCGACGATCCCCTCTCTCCAGCTGTGATTCTGTGAACCATCCGGCGAACTCGATTGTTCTTTCTCAATCTTATATCACGCTTGATTGGATTGGATTGGATTGGATTCTAAAATACGAAGAGAAATCGAATTTCAATCACCGAGAAAAAGAAGCCGAGGGCAAAATGTCGAAGAAGAAAGCTTCCAGCTCTTCGACCATGACGCTGAAAGATTTCCATGGGGGCTCCATTCCTCCCGATCTTCCTCTACCATCTGCCCCTGGAGTGTGAGCTTTTCTTCTTTTCCTCTTCTAATACTGTGGACTGTAATGATTCGATCAATTTCCCCCCCTAGCGAGTGGAAAACCTAAGAAAACCAGATCCTTTTATTTACAGGACTGTCAGGCCAGCTGGTCGTTCCCGTTCCTCGAATTCAATTAGGAGCTTGGATGTGAGGACCCCTTTTCTCAGCAACAATGTCCACATAGGTAGGAATTTTGATGAAGATGAAAGGAAACCACTAGATGGTGGTAACTCTGGGACTCGAAGGACTGTAATTGATGAAATCATTACTGCCCCGCCTGTTCTGGGGGAATCGAGATCTGATGTTGGGAGATTCTTTGGTGCACCGCCATCATCAAAGGTATCTAGTTCTAGTAGGGCAGCCTATCCAAATGCCTGGGCTGTGAGGAAGGAGCCTGTTAGCATTGTTGATGCCGTGGCATCTCCATATGTTGGCCATGGCCAGAGCAATGTTTTGAAAATCGCTCAAGCCAGTGCACTTGAAAAGGTTTCATCTGGCAGATGGCAAACCAAGCCTGTTAATCAACAAGCAGATGTGGAGCAGGTTGAATCACCTAGAGGCTTGCATCCAGGGGCCAGTGATGGTGCAAAAGAGAGGCCCAAGCTGCCTAATGCCGATAGAATGTTTGGAATTCCAGAGTCTCAACCCCCTGCAGAGGCATCAGAGAGGCCCAAGCTGAAGTTACTACCAAGAACAAAGCCATTGGAAGTATCTGAGCTGCCTTCTTCTGAGCACAAGCAGGAGCAGGTATTGCTGCTTGTATGGCTCAACTTTTGTATAGATGTTCTGTTAGAAGTTGCTTAAATCTCTTATTTTTTCTTATGTAGAAATTTCAGCAACCAGATGATAGCAGTCACTTGGACAATGGCAGTGAAATGCTTGGGAACGTGATTCATGTGAAACCTGGGCTCGCTGGTGGTGATGAAGGGGGGAATCGGCAGGTTGAACGCCCAAAGTTGAACTTGAAGCCCCGTTCACAGCCTCTTGAACAAGCAGAAGAAAGTACTGGAAGACCAAGGTTGGTAGCTTGTTCTTAATTATTGATGAACAGTGTTGGCTTTTGCTTGTTGCGATTTCTTATTTTAACATACTTTCCCCTCGTTCTTATTTGAGTAACTCGTTGTGCTCCATTAGAGTAACTCATAATGGCCTCTACGCTGAATTTGGGGGGGGTGTTGGTTATAATTTGGGATGAAATAATTTCTAGAAATCAAACAATGTGCAAGTGAGCAATCTATCAGGCTTGGCTTCGGAACTAATCCTAATCTGAGAAATATATAAAGTTATACTATTTACTGTCACTGATATACTTAAATTTACTCTATGGATCAACCAGTGTTTTATTTTATATTTTCTTGTGTTTGAATGTACATAAGTTCTGTTGCTCGTCTCTTTAGTGAATTGATTTCCATTTTTTTGCATCTTAAGGATGTAGGCTTCCTTCTGTAAGTAAAGAAGAATTCTTCAATATGTTGGCCTGTTGGCCCTTTTCCTAGTTGCTTGATTTCTTGTATACTTTCTCATTTTAATAAACGAATGTAATATTGTCTTCTATTTATATAAAGAAGAAAAGGAATAAAATCAATATATCTCTCATACTGAAGGTGTCTATGGACTAAACTGTCGTCAGCTCTATGGTATAGTTCTTACAGAACTTGTGTTTTATCATTCTAAAGAAATGCCTCGTTGCAGTATCTCTCTGATTAGTGATCTGATTTTGCGCCCTTGCAAAGTCCGTGGAATCGTACTTTTCTATGCAATGTTGCCTTAACTTCCTAGGGATGAGTGGTTATATGTACATCATGATCCCTTGTGTCTTACAATGCTTCTTTGTACCCTTATTGTATATCCTATAGTTCTATTCAGATTGAAATTAATTGACTCTTAACTAGATTAAGATAAGAGTGACTTAACCCCCGTTTATTGTGATAAATGCAGGGTGACATTATTTTGTGGCGCTCGGCCTCGAGAATTGGCAAGTCTAAATTTCATTTGTTTTGTGCATACTCTTACAAATTTCAAAAGTGAAAAATTGTGGGAAGGGGTTGCTTCTCTTGAGCCCCTTTTTTTCCTCTTTCTTTCTCACATTTTCTCAAATCCATGTGTTCTGCATCACATTGATGATTCTTATAGGTCTTGAAAGAGAGAGGAGTTGATGATACTGTCAACAATGAAGAGGTGGTACGGAGTCCAATCAAGTATGTGGTTCTTTGTGCAAATGCTCCTTTTCCCTTCACTCGTTACGAGTTAGCCTGGATTATTTGTACAAATCATAAATTTTACTTCACTTTGTGGTGTAGGGTAAAAGCTGATACACCCCATATTGAGAACATGGTGTCACTGCATTCGAATGCAGTGCACCACAGTGAAAGAGCTGCAAACACCAATCTTGATCATAGAACTGGCAAGAGCATCAATCGGAGAGAACAACGAGGTGACAAGGAGAAGGCTGAGGTACAGAGGGACAGCTGGCGAAATGACAATTGGAAAAACAGAAGCGACGTACAGAAGCAAAACCCATTGCAGCAGGAGACGTGGCGCAAACCTATGGAGCAGCCAAAACCAGCTAAAACCGATGCATCTGGATTACGTCACAGTAAAGCAGCTTCTGCCGTTGAGCTGGCTCAGGCCTACTCGAGATCAGTATCGAACCCCCAACAGAGACCTGCGCAGTTTTCTGGCCCACATGGCGTTCCTGTTGGTATGCAGATTCCTTTCTCAAGGTTGACGGGTTCCACAACAAGGCAAGGAGTCAATGGTTACTGATCTTGTATGAAGAGATTCTCTTGTGGGTCTTTTTGGCATGAAAATGGCATCGATTGCCTCTGGGTAATGCCATTGTCAAGCAGTAGGCTGTAGCATCTTTCTTCTATTGCCATTGTGAAAGCTGAGAAAATTAGTTGTCATTGTCAAGCCTCAAGCGAGGCCATTTTCCTCATCTATCTGCTAGAAAAATCTTACAGGCGTTTCTATGTTTGAGATATGTGATTGCATCTTCGGAGTTTGGCCATTGGAATGAATGGATTTGGGTGTAGTCGGCTCAAATAATGTCTAGTGTTAATTGGGGAGGAAATTTGATTTTATCTAAACATGTGACCTGACATTGCAACTTGTAACCAGATGTTAAAAGCTTTGGTTCATTGAGTAGATTATACAACTAATAATCAAAACCTAAATCAGTTTCAATAGGTGCATAGATTTCACAAATATGAAGGGAATCAATTACCAAATATGAATCAGTAGTTTTCGTTTCAGATCTGATACCCACCAAACATGAACTAAACGTTGCAAGACTGGTAAAATACACTCGGTTAATTTTTCAGTCTAGATCCAACGAATTTTTATTGTTAAAATACAGCAAAGTTTTGTTACCATATCCTTTACTTGTCAACCATCTATTTATATCGACTAGCAATATTATAAGACGGAGGTTTCATTTTAAAAGTCGCCAAGAAGTAGACATGTCAAATGGGTCCAAGTCGGGTCGGTTTAATCGGGTTCGGGTCAAAACAGGTCACGGGTCGTCGGTTCGTAAAATTTTCGGGTTCATATGGACTGGATTGTTACGGATTTGGTACGGGTTCGGGTTGATCCAACGGGTCATGATCGTCAATTTTGTTAACCTTTATCTTTATATTTATTAAAATAATTAATATTATATAATATAAAATATTGTTTAATAATAATAAAATAATAATTTTATACAAAATTTATAATAAAATATTAAATTTTTAATTGAAATAATACTTTAGTGGGTTGGCCGGGTCAACCCAACGGGTTGGTGAACCAACCCAATTTTTTCCGGGTCGACCAGATTCGGATTACTCTTGACCCATTGATTTCGGGTCTGGTTTAAACCCAAAAAACTTCGAGCAGTCAGGTCCGTTTTTCGGTTCGGGTCAAGTTTTGACAGGTTAATAAGAAGTGTAGAGATATGGAAATGACATTCCGTAAATATATTTAAAGGTCCATGTTTTTTTGGGATTAATTTACTTGACTTTACGTCATCCAATGTTAAGACCTTGTTTTATTACGTATATGAGCTTTCTTCACAACTAAGAAACAAACTTATCCGAGCTTGCTTACAAGCGAAGTAACCTGGACACGTTTTTTGAGACATGCCGAAAAAACCCATTCACATCCAAATACCACTTAAGTCGAGCACGCTTTTCCAAGAAAATATATTTTTTCGGTCTCCCCGAGATTACTTAAGAGCTAAGCAAGACCGAAACGAAGTTCGAGGAACATTAAAATAACAAAATTATTCTTGAGAAATAATGAATTAATAACAGTCGCACGATAGTGTTATATAGAAAACTGTAAAATGAACGAACGAGATTGAATTAATAACAGCCGCACGATAGTGTTATATAGAAAACTGTAAAATGAACGGACGGGATTCAATAGTTACCCGTGCTTTTATAATAGTATAGGTATAGATATAGATATAGATTACATATGTTATATGCAACAAGTTAGACTAAAGAAGTGCTGTAATAGACTACAAAACTGTTGGAATAGACTAAACAAGTGTTGCAACGGACTACGGGAGGGAGGAAGCTAGCTAAGTGGGTAAAACCCATGATGAATTTTGTTAAACTTAATTTTGATGGTGTAGTTAGCGCGAATGGTGTAGCTTCTTTCAGTTTCGTTTTCAAGGATCATTATGGTTGCCTCATCCATTTTGACGGAGACTGATTGGTCAACAACCCGTTTTGATTTTCGAGGCCATCGCCTTGCGCTAGGGAATTCTTGAGGTCACACATCGTGACATTTTTCGGATAAAGATTGAAGGCGATAATCTACAGTTGGTCAATGTCGTGCTTGGTGACTAGCGCTGCTGGTGGGTGAATGAGTTGTTGTCGGACATCTATTGCTCACCCGTTTCCAAGATTGGAGTATTTTCCATGTCTTTCAAGAGTGCAATTTTGTGGCGGATTTCATCGCTGATTCTTTCCGCCAAGTCTTTCAATCCCACTCGCTAGGGGTGTCCATAAAAAACCGAAACCAAAAAATTTGAACTGAAAAAAAAAACAGATTATTTTTTAGGTTAACCAAACCAACTTTTTTTGAAATTTCAGTTTTGTTAACCGAACCGAATTTTTTTTCGTTTTATTGGTTCGGTTTCGGTTCATGATTTCACATATAACGATTAACTGAAAACCCGAAAATATATTAATATTTTTTTAAATATTAATTAACTTTGATTTATTTAGTGGTTAAGCTCTATGATATTCAAGGTGTTAATGTAGTTTGAGTCTTTCCTTTCTTCAATTTTAACAATTTACACACTATTTTTTCACTTTTCATGGATATAAGAGTCGCTTATTAAATTTGATGGGATAAAAATTAACACACACAATGTTTGATTCCACACAATATAGTATATACTCTCGATATTTGTTTATAACAACCAAAATAATATGATATACGTACGTATTTAAAATAAAATTCTTGATTGATCATTTTTTTATTCAAATTTTATTATTTTAGTCCTAATTATTTAAGGTAAAATTACATAAACAGTTATCGGTTAACCGAGAAAACCGTAGCGAAAAATTGGTTAAATGAACTATGGTTAACCGGGATTCACTGTTCGGTTTCAGTGCATGATTTTAACTAACCGAAATCATGGTTAACCGAACTTCGATTAATCGAAATCTCGGTTAACCAGGTTTGGATTCCTCTACCACTCGCAGTCAACTCGGGTCTGCATACCCTCATCTGCCAATATGCTTTTGAGAATTCACTATATTGTTCCTCTAATTTTTTCCTTACCAAAAAAAATTTAGTTACTTCTTCTTAGGTAGTAGTAAATATAGTAGTCCGAAGAGGCCCATCAAAGGGATCAATATCCACCGTTACTTTCCTTCCAGTTAGAGAGGACGACATGCATTCGAAGTAGTCGAAGTTCCAATTCTCAACCTTCCCCTTCATCGGTTTAGATCTTACTCACAACTATAAGTTTGCTCGAATTTTTGTATTCCTCCATTGTTGTAAATTTATGGTTCATGCTCGATCTAATATGAAATTTAGGGTTAGAAATTGATTTAGGGCTTCATCTCCTTCAAGTGACTTGGCGAATTTCTGATTTAGGGTTTGCAAATCGCTATGTATTTTAAATGTTTATGAAGCAAAATCAGATTTGATTTAGGGTTTATAATCATTTCTAATTTAGGCTTGACATAATGAAATTGAATTTGTTGGTTTGAATTGCAATTGGTGCAGGGGGTAGCATGTCAAGCATAAACTCTACATCAACAAATATAGAAAAAAGAGTTTGTTATTGGGGTCTTCAATCAAAAGAATCCACTGCTCATACAGAGTTCAATTATGGTACGTAAAAGCTTTTATAGATGTCGTCTATATGGTTTGCCTAACAAATGCAACTTCTTTATGTGGAGGGATGAAGAACATAATACTAGAAAAATATATGTGATCAAGAAGTTGGTAAAGGAGAAGGAAAGATTCGAAGCAAATAAGAGAAAACTAGAGGATTCAACAAGAGTCCATGAAAGTGAGACTATGAAGTTAACAAATGAGCTTGCAATAACCAGGAAAAAGGAAGGCTCCTGATTGTTAATGGTTGGGTTTATGTTGGAAATTGTTGTAATTCTTAATTGTGTAATGTCGGAATATTTATGGTGTATTATGTGTTCACCTAGTCTGTTGATGAGTCCATGATGTTAGCTATACTTGAATGACAAAATGTTGTGAACAATGTTGTTACTGTTCAATTATCCCCTTGTTGAGTGTGTGATGTTAGCCATTTTTGAATGACAAAATGTATATGATCAAGCAATTGCTCTATTATGTGTTCACCTAGTCTGTTGTTGAGTACACGTACCCAAGAAACAATGTGGGGACAGATAGCTCTTATACAATACCCATAAAGCCCTTTCTCCATCCCCTTTCTACATATATAATACCCAAAACCAAAACCACTTACAACATAATGAAAACCCCTTTTCAAAATGACTAACCCTCACCTTCATCTTCGTCGCAAAACCCTAAATTTCAGCAAACCTGGTATTAGATTCAAACCAATTACGAACCCGAACGATCTACTCACCTAATTAGAGGAACAAGCCCTTTAACTTCTTAAATTGTCGATGACAACCCCTATCGTCATCAATGTTTACGATGAAGCTCAATTCAGTTTCAATTTCTCCACCCTCAAACTTCGAATGCATGTCGTCCTCTCTATTCAGAAGAAAAACACGAATGGGATTTGGGTGAATTTGATGGTAATGGGTGATTTAGATGGATATGTGTAAAAATTGGTCAATCTGGCAAGGTTAATAAAACAAATTAAAATGTTAGTGTCATGTCACTATTTTTGAACGGAAGCGAACGGATTTGGAATTTGGGTGGATAATGACTAAGGAAGCATTCAATATGAGTGTTTTTAAATAATTATTCAAAATATGGATGATTAAATAAAATATTATATTTTATACGTGTGATTTTCAGCCAATTCCTCCATCTTTTATGAAACAAACAACAAATGTTACAATTCTATGGGTAAATTTGGCCAGATTTGCAAAGAAGCAAATAACTGCGGGTCATAAGATTCATCATAGCTTGCACAGTTGCACTAGCTAAATTTGTGGGTTTGGCGAAGACACTCATCAATTTAAAAAATTATAGAGTATATTGTACGATTAATGTCGAGTAAGAAGATGATATCCCCATGGTCTATTCCCTTCATCTTACCAAATATGTTCAAAATTGTAAGATTCTGATCTATATGCAAGTGTTGTCATAGTCCCAACATATATGTGCGATTTAATTCTTTTAAGGCTTGTTTGGTTGTTAAACAAATTCACATGAATTTGAAAAATCCCAGAAAGTTAATAAAGTACATGTGTTTGGTTGAATATTAGCTATTGAAAAACCCATGATTTTTAACTTCCATGGATTTCTCAATTCCTACATTTCAATGTGATAAAATTACTTAGGGGGGAGTGGGTAAGATTTTCTTCCCACATAATTTACTAGGAAATAGATTTTTAACCAAACATGTTTTTTAAATTCCTATGATTTGCAACTTCATGTAAATTACTTCACATGAATTAAATTCTTAGGAATTATATTTCCCACATTCAACCAAACAAGCACTAACTATGAGACAGTGCGGTTATTAATTTGGACAGACTTTTGGTGTTTGTAATCTATGTGTATATATAAAAGACGCAAGGAATAGAGCCACCACATTGCGCCACCTAGGATTTTCCTACGTGTCGTTCTCACGTTAAGCCACCTAGGATTTCGCCACATAAGATTTTTTTTATTTTGGAAATTCATATATGTTGATATTATTTTAGGATAATATAGAAATAGGATAAATTAATCTAGAAAAAATTCTATCTAAAATAAAGATGTTATCTATTATATATTAGGAATTAGGATAGATCGAAAAGATTTTTATCTAAAATTGAAATAAATTATAGAACATTAGATATTGTATATTAAGATAGATATATTAATTTAGTTTTTCCAATTAATAAATTTTCTATCTATGTATATGAAAAATTAAATTCGAATTTTATTTAAAATTAAAGAAAATTATTTATCATTAATTTTTATCTATTTATGTAAAAGATTTATCTAAAAAAATTTTGATAAAAAATAGAACATTCAATCTAGATAATTACTTGCCTAATTTGACTTTTGATAAAAAAAATTACTTATCTTTTCCTTGATTTTCTTTTTGAATTATTTATGTAAATATAAATGATTTTCTTATCATTAGAAAATTCATTCTTTATTTATATTTTTTCATTATTTCTTATCAAGTATAATTTTAATTTTTATTCAAATTTTCTTAAGGAATTGAATTTGATAAAAAAAATTTACAAGAATTTAGAGTATTTTTACCTTTTTTATGTGTTTTGTAAAAAATTTTTAAAATTAAATGATTCTAATTCAAATAACTTTTATTTATATTTATCCATAAATAAATTATCATTAAGCCATCAAAGTTATAGTGGGCTCAACTTAATAATTTTGGTCCCGTTTCACATGACATTAATTGTAAAATTTATTTTATTATTTACTAATAATTAAGTTTTTTATATTAAATTAAAATCATATTCATTAAATAAATTAAGTATTAAATTCATGTAGTCGTGCAAGGCACGACGGGTATAACTAGTGTTTAAAATAACCAAGACAAGTCTCACATGGATAGCCTAGTGATAAAAGATAAGGCATGATGAAAATGTTTAGAAATTTCGGATATATTCATTGCTTACACCTATTCACTTGGGAGAAAAATCAAATCTTATTAGTTAGCTTGAGTCAATTTGCTAATTTATGATTTTTATTGGTTGGGTTAGGATCCAGAATTTATTATCAGAGGCAAGTTCCTCACCGTAGAAAAAACCGAGACAATATTTTCTAGAAGCTCAATATTGTATTATATCCCATATAACCACCCAAAAAGCTCACACCTTCCCACTATTTTATGAGTAGCATACATATACTACATATTTTCCATTTCTTTTTCTTTTTGAGACATGATCATTATAAAATAGAAAGGTGAAGCTTGAACAAACCTTGATTGATGGTCTCTTTTTTCTTTTCTTCATTTTGGTCGAAATAATAAGCACCCACATAGAAGAAAAGTAATCTAAACTGTAAAAGGAGAAATTAAATAAATTTTCAATATTGCTCCAGCTTGCCGATGTTCTGGCTAGTATTTCCATTTTCAACCTAACATCAACTTTCACAAAAACTTCATTAGGTATATTAATCATTTGTATCCGTAAGACGGAAAAAAATATCCAATAACTCTCATCATATTAAAACAGTTCCTACTCTCGATCACCTTCCTGCAGTGTATTATATAAGACCAACAAGAAAGTTGAAACCAATTTAAAGTAAATGAACCCAACGCTAGCTAGCTTCATATTCATCCCATTGTTAGGTGCTCAGACCTTCAAGAATCACACACAGATGGTATCAGTGCTTGTGTCCACAACAGGAGCAATTATGTCCATAAAATGCTTTGAGAACTCCTTCAGCAACCACCACCAAAGACTAGGCCTTGCTCTTCACTGCGCCGTTTTGGTGCAAGCTGTCCTTGGATTCTCTAGACCTCTCAAGTATTTTTTGGATCCAAATTAACGCATTTTTTTTTTGCTATTATTGAATTGTGAAAGGCTGTGGACCGATAGTTAAGTTGGACAGTCGTGCACATATGTCAATATGTCAAAGGGGTTCCATCTTCCTTAAAATTAATTGATAATAGCATAACTAGTCAGCCTACCAGCTTTATATATCTCAAATTGAAATCACAGGGGAACCAAAAGAAGAGGAGCATGGTACTCGGTGCACTGGCTGCTTAATTGGAACAACGATCTTGATAACACCTTCACAGGCTTACAAGCCTACCAAAGGAAGACCTCCAACAATACGAAAATCTGGACCCTCCTCTTCACTGTGCAGGTCTCTTTCATGGCTGCTTTCTACCTCTTCCAAGACAAATGGAATTACATATTCAAAAACAACACAAGATCAGTATTTCTAACACGCACTAGTATTAATGATGATACTAATGCTACCATTAAGTAGTAGTAGTACAGCCTTTGTTCAAAACCTGGAGAATTTTGTTCCAAGACCTTGATTGCAATTTGAAAGGTTTTCCCATGCCACTTATATATGGGGCGTGTGATTCTTGTTTCTGGGTGTTTAAGCTTGTAGCTAATTTAGTAATTTTGTTGCTTGCACTACATATGACAAATGAATTTTATTTAATTTTTAGTACGCTATGTATGTCAGTACACCATCAAAGGATGTGCACAAGAAGCTTCGTGATTGTCATTTTGTACGTCATGAATTCATGATTATATTTGTAAAAGGTGTCTTATTTTTTCTTAGAAGAAAAAAGTGAACTTTTATATATATTTTTTTTCAAGACTGCATAACTCTTTTAGTTATTGCAAACAAGTCTTTTTTTTAATCACCCCCCTAATTTATGGATGATTCTGTGAAAATTTGAGGTGATTTATTGAAATAAATGATAATAACGGGCCATTTTTCGGAAAAATAAAAAAAATGTTGATTAACAGGGAACAGCCTTGTGTTGTGTATAATCGAATACAAGAGGAAGAAGGAGAAATCCAGAGGAGACTTTCGCCTTTCGGGTCAAAGAAATCGAGAAAGAGATGGGGGAGAAGGAGCAGAAGAAGAAGAGAGATACGGTGGATTCTCTGGGATGGCTAACGGAATCATCGATTATGCCGAAAAAGGTCAAGGCCATAGAAGGCGTCGGAGCTTCTTCGATTATGGAGCTCAAGGCCCAGCTCTACCATTCTCAGGAGGAATCCAAGAAGTCCAGGGACCTCGCCGGCCCCGACGTCGAGTATCAACGTGCCAAGAAGATCGTCCCCGCTGGCGACCATTTCTCGCGCAGCAACTCCGGCGTCGAAGCCCGTTCCCACAAGTAATCTTTCCCCTTTGAAAATTATAGAATTGCTAATGACTTGTTGTTAAAAGTCCTGTTCCTGTCTTGATTAATGCTTCTCGATTGATCTATTATGTGTAATTTGCAATTGTGGAAGCAAACCCTAGGGCTTTGAAGGAAAAAAAAGGGGTCGAGTTATTCAATTGATTTGAATTTGGGTTTAGATGTAGTTCAGATCGCAATACGTAGGCACTTTCACGATTTTCTTTCTTGGTTGTTTGACATTATGGAATTTCTAGTCTTCATCTGATAGAAAGTTTGAAAATTGCTAATTTGTTGTTGTACCTAGACAAGTTCCTGTTTTCGATTGTGTAAGTAAACCCTACGGTTTAGAGGAAAATAGGGCCTAGTCATTTGAATTGATAGGTTTGGGTTTAGATGTAGGTCGGATGGCATGACACAGTCAATTTAACGATTGTATTTGTGGTTGTTTGGCATTATGGAATTTGATAGCACATTACTGCTCAGAATATTGGCAAATTCCTGTGCTTGGTTTAAATTTTTGAAACTGCGGTGAGTTGCATTATGACATGTGTGCAGAGCATCTGAATAGAATTTTAGTTTTCATGTGGACTTCACTGTTATGATGTTTGCTTCTTCTCCCAATTTAGCAATTTTCTTTTCAGCACTTGGCTCTTTGAGCATTGTGTGGTATTTCTAACCAGAAATTTGGTTTTTGTTCTTATATTTTACGTAATTGTTTTGGTGATCAATGTTTGAAACAGTTTAGGATTGGCTAACATCAGACTTCTATCTCATGTAGGCCAGTTTTACGTTTTCACATTTCATTAATGTCCCGATAAAATACCAAATAAAAAAAAGTAGAGGTGCAAAGTTTCCAAGGACTGATTCTGCAAAAGAGTGCATTATGTGGCAATTGCTTGGTTTTTCTTCCTTCTATTATTATTGTTACTGGAATGTAAAGATGGAGAACATAAGTAGTAAAGAAACCGAGTAAAGTAAGATTTTTATTTATGCAAAAAAATGCATGTTTGCTTGCATGATTCATGGTTAAATGATTCATCGCAGGGATAAACTTGCTTTCAAGGCTGAAAAAGACGGGTCAGCTAGCTATGCAGCACTAGAGAAGAAGGCTGAGTTGTATGAGAAGCTTGTAAGAGGTGAGCTACCAGACGAAGAAGATGAGGAGAAATATTGTGTTGATTTTTTCCGCAAGGGCCTATTGCAAGATGAATTAGACAAGGATCAAGCTCACCAAAACACCACCACTGAACCATCACAAAAACAAGAGGAAGATGATGCTTTTCTTCCATTCAATCAAAAACCTTTCAGCCTTGTCCGTACAGCTGGCAATGCTGACCACAATGAGCATAAGCGTTTCGTGAGGTGAGCCCTTAAATTAATTCTAATCTATATCTACAACATGTACTGCCTCCGTTCGAAAAAAGCTTGTCATTTTAGCTCTCAGTAGTTATTAAAATATGTGTCATTTTGGAGTTCTAGTTAATGATTTGCTTATGAGTTATGAGAATTGTTATTGGAAAATGCACATATTGACTCTTTTGATTGCAAATTCTCTTTATTTGTTGGCTGAAGATGGTGTGGACTGTGGATAGTTTAGTAAGTTATAATGTTCAGACAAAAAGTTTGTAGTGTTTTAGATATTCTTAATAGTCGTGATGATGTCTAAAATGACAATCTTTAGTTGAATGGATAATAAATCAATCTAATTGAATGGACTGTCAGTTTTATTTTCAACTTGAATTTCCTGTTTACCTTGTTCTGGGTAGTGTTTTGTTTTTTCAAGTTTTTATCAGTGCTAACTTGTATATGATGGTGTTGATTTGTTTTAGGGAAGTGCATGAGGAAGCAAGCGACGCAAGAGAAAAAGCCTCTGAACTCAAGCTACGGAGGCAAGAACAAGCTGTTACTCGCCGAGAAAAACTGAAGCAGGCATACCTGAGAAAACGACTGCAGAATCTAAAGGCTGCATCTAAAGCCGAGCCGACGTGACCCCTTGATGGATTTTGGCCTGCAATTCAGCTTTGCAAGTAAGTCAAACTACTCATCTTGCAGGCCCAAATTTCCTGCCCTCCTTATTCTTTGTATTTTCTAGTGAAATTTCCAGCTATTGCTAATTTGAGGTTTACCTCCTTATTGTTATAGGGCTCTTGGAAAATGAAAAGAACCACTAGACTCATAGCCGGTGCAGTGATACTTATTGTATTCAACATCAGTGACACTTTGTAAAGATGCTCTTTAATGGGAAGATAGGGCTGATGTTGAGTATCTTACATTTTCTTCCAAGATGAAGAAGAGTTTGCTTAACCAGACTCTGAGTACTGGGAAACAACTCAGGCCATGGATGGGTTTGATAAAATTTACTATCAACACAGAAAAAGCTACTACAATAGCAAATGACTAGTAGACTTTTGGGACCTTCTAGTATGAGATATGTTTCTCGGAGTCTTAACTATTAATGAACACTTTGATTCTTGTATGTTTCTTCTTGCATTCCGACGATAATGTATATGGATTGGGTAGTTTCAAGGTGAAGTAAAGCACATGTAAGTTCTGTTCATTAACAAAGCCAAAAAAAATGAGCGACTTCACTGGGGATCGAACCCAGAATCTCTGGTTTCGTAGACCAGCGCCTTATCCATTGGGCCATGAAGTCGTTGTTGATATTTACTTAGCTGCAAGCTAATAACATATAAAAGCTTATACAACATTCTAACTCATCGAAAATTTGTGGTTAGGCTATAAATACATCTCAAAAGTTAAGACGAATTAAACAATTTTTCCAAAAGAATATGACTCCTCACTTGACCCAAAACCAACTCCAAGCAACCTTCCCTCACATGACAACTATGATCAATGATTGATTATACATCAGGGAAAAAACACGCTTCAAAATATATTATATGAAAAATGTTATGTCCAAGTTCAGGTTCAGATG
Source organism: Fallopia convolvulus (assembly GCA_964016875.1). Taxonomy (NCBI): domain Eukaryota; kingdom Viridiplantae; phylum Streptophyta; class Magnoliopsida; order Caryophyllales; family Polygonaceae; genus Fallopia; species Fallopia convolvulus. The sequence goes on from OZ024732.1 coordinate 666,138, forward strand.
TGTTTTCCAGGTAAAGGAAAGTTGTTTGAACCAGACTAAATAAAAGACCATATACAGCCTTTAAAAATCACTTGAAAAGATACACATTGATAGCATTACAAAAAAGAGGCACAACTGAAACAGGACGAACCAAATCATTTCGGAATATATTTTCTTACCAGCCCATCAATTTCCAGCTTATTAAATACCAAATACAACGAAAAAGAAAAAAAAATCATTGACAGCAAATCCAGTATGAGATTCTGCTTATGTGACAGAACATGATTTTAATTTATGGCTGGCAATCTTTTTCTCTTGAGTAATTTCCACACTATAAAAGCACCCAACTCCTGCTCTATTACTCTCATCAAATACAAGCACAAATCTCACTTGCAATTCTTCACTCATCTACAAAGAAAGCTTCAAGTTTAAAGTACTAATATATATTCTTTCCAGTTGAAGAAAGCAATGGAATACTCCAAGACTTCATCTGTTGTAGCTGCTCTTGTCATCTTGATCGTTGCGCTCTTTGCCATCTCGGGCTCTGCCATGGATGTCGAGAATTCGGGGGCAATGGCGCCTTCTCCAGCAATGCAGAGTTCTGGGATGGCTCTTCAGGTTTCTGGATTGCTTGGTTTGATTGCTTCCATGGTAGCTTTCCTTGTCTAAGTTTTCTTTATGAGTTTGGAGTACTTTTGAGGCCTTAAGCTTCTCTCTCATTTTGTATAAAGGACGACTCCCTAACTTGTTCTTTCTTCCACCTTGTTGAATCTTTCTCAAAGTTTATGCAACTTTTTGTAAATTTTCTGATTATTTTTTGCTGCTTCTTTTCCTGATGACATTAAATTTGAGAACCCTGTTGTTTGCACATGGTATCTGATTCAATCTGAAATGTGGCCGGTTGCTGTTCCATTACATAAAGAAATTTGTAAGCATGATCTGATAATTCATATGTACGTTATTTGATTAGCAGAAACCCCAAGCCAATGGTGCAAAACTATGAATGTGAAGTTCAAATTCTCATCTCTCAAGCTAAAGTTGCAATATTAATTAACAACTTAGGAATGTGATCATAAAGATTCCTCACAGTTGGAACTTAACTGGAAATTTAAAATATGGGTATATGGTGGGTTATAAACATCTACGAAAAAAATATCGTGGGTTATAAAATCAATTTATGATAAGTTTAATTAATAAATACTCGTGGGATCAGTCGTGATTTAATTTGTTGGGATATCTCACATTGAAATTTGATTAAAATTGCTTAGTATATAACCCTAATGAGCTACTTCATCCATTGTTAAGTAAAAAATAAAAAAATGATCCATTGCCAAACACTAATCTTCGGAACTTCTTAATGCTGAAAAGCTAAAGAAAGATCCAAACACAACAATTCATTACCTGACAGTCTCACAGATGATTTGAACTTGACTGTAAACTCTGAATATTTATCATTACAAATTGGTGTTTAATTTATTTACCAAAAAAAGAAAATTGGTGTTTAATTTCTAAAAATGTTTATTAGTTTTTGTTTAATCTAATAACATATGTAAAGGCTTTCTCACAAATCAGTTTTTGTTTAGTCTCTATATATTTATCATTACAAATTGGTGTTTCATTTCTAAAAATGGTTTGTGCCCATTCCTAATCACATTTCACAAGGAAAACAATGTCATGCTTTATTTCAATGTTTAAACCTGAGTTTTTTATGTAAAAGGTGAGTTGTTAGTTGTTACACAACTCACCTTTTACACTTGTGTACCAATTAAACTCCTCTCACGTGGATGTGTCATTGTGTCATGTAATTACTAATTAGTAGTTGTATCTTCTCATCTAATCTTGAAATAAGGGATTCAAACCCTCTCATTTGTCCCCATTGTTGTTGACAGTGTCATCAATTTTTTTACAAAAAAAAAATAGAAGGAATCGCTTTTAAAAAAGACTTAAAAAAATAAACATGGCCACCCCAAAACCTATGCCAAACTGATCAACATTTATCTAAAAAAATTCCAATCTCATTCAACCAAAATAAGAAATTACCAATTAAGCTGAGACATAGATTGATATATTATTTGTTCGGACTCTAAGCCAACTACAACGACCTAACTTACATCACAATCAATACAGCAAACTTTTTCTTTCAGAATTATTTATTTGGTGTTTACCTGCATTTTTTGTCTCCTACTCCAACTTACCCTTTTCATGGCATTAGCATGTTCAAATTGAAAAGGAATTTGTATCACTAAAAGTGGCGACATCAGAAATAGAACTCCAGGGCTTCATAATTCTGCACTAATCAGTGCTTAGCTTTATACATCAGAAGAACTCGACAGCGGATGCAGAATTCAAAATGCACCAGAAAGAAAACTCACCGTTCTCTTCATCTTTCTAGAAAGATCTAAACCGAGAGGCAGAATTTTATTTTATTTTAAAAAACCTCTAATTCTACCACAATCCTTCAGATTCGCCCCGAAATTCATCCAATTTCGCCGGCGAATCGAATTTTTCTACCTCATTCATTCACCGATCAGTCAGAAATCAACAGCCTAAGCACCAAAAAAACTGAAATTTTGAAAAAGAGAAAGGGAGAACCGAAGAGAAGAGATGGACCAGAGGAGGTCAGAAACTGCAACCGCAGAAGCAGTAGAAGAAGCAGAGAGTGGAGAGAAGGACGATTGCTTCGAAGAAGGAGACAAACTTGAAGACGACGTCGTCGAAGAAGGAGATTTGGAGGCTGAGCCTCTTCCAGCGTAAACCAGAGCTCAGAAACCTCCACTTCCAAGCCGCCTTGCTCATCAGCCTCTTCACGAACCACTTCTTCTTAGTCGCCGTCGCAGATGAAGATGATGTTGAAGTTGCTGCCTTCTCCATTGGAAATTTCAGAGTCGCGCGAGTGAGTGAGAGAGATGAAGCAAGTTGCTAATGAGAAGGGAAAGGCGAGGTTCGTTTTACTTATGGACAAGGGCTCAGGGGTATAATGGGTATTTCGCTGTTGCGCTTGGGATTAACGTATGACAATACGTGTCACTATATGAAATAGTTATAGTATGTGTTTCCTTTGGTCGGGCTCAGGGCTTATGTCTTTCTTTGGGTGGGACTTGTTAATAGTATGTGTTTTAAATTTTAGGGTAAATATGGATACAATTAAAATAATATGTACTAAAAATTGAATATTAAAATGAACTAGTTTAGATGGTTGATTACTCAACTTGGTATGTAATTTAAGGTTTAATTCCCTATGGTCTCATTTTATTTTTTTCATTCATATGTAACATCTCCTTCCGTAAAATAAAATTTATTGATATTTTCATTCACATTTCATGTTTTCTTCCTTTAAAAAAAAATTTTATTAGGTAAATATAAATTTTTTCATATTTACGATTATTCACTAGATAAAGTCATTGACAATTCTTGAACTATTTTTGACTTTATAGGAGAACTCGTGCCTCCCTACATGTAGTGAACGAATTTTATTCTTTATCGCCAAACATCATCTTATAAGACTACCATGAGTTAGAAAATTTCCCCACGAGGAAAAGTTGAAACTATACGTGCCTAGTATTTAAAATCTTTTATTATTCCTCCTATCGTTGATTCGTTTTAAGATGAAACCTAATTGGATTTGTGCATTGGGCTTATGTACGCACGATCTCTTATTATAATATACGTATGCATGAGGATTCACGGACTTTCACATAGTATTAGAGCAGGTATAGTCCTGATGAGGGTTCACGGACTCTTACATGGTACAGAGCAGGTCTAGTCCTGAATCCGTTTTCTGACTTGTTTGAGATTGGTTTAGCAGTTACTTTCACATGGTGCATGCTTTGACGTTTGTTTATTTGAAGAATCGATGCTTTTCAATATTCTAATGTTGAACACTTAAGCCTCCCATGTTTTATCAACCGGTAGAACATGCTATTAGGAGTTTATATAGACTTTTTCTAATCTCCAACGCATAATATCAGATTGTGCATTTCCACTACTACTTTTACTTTACTTTTGAACAAGCATGGAAAGAACATGGCTACACTCACTGAATAATTGAATGGAGATACTCTCTAGAGTTCAATTCCTTAAAAGCAGCCTTCTGTAAGACAGTAGGGTCCAGCTGTTCAGGTACAGGCCTAGTCTGAAACGCATCTGACATCTACACTATCAAGCCTGAAAATTTCAGGATGCACGAGCGTCAGAATATCGCCCATCTGTTCGGTATCTTTTGTTTGTGTGTTTTCGGTGGTGATAAAAGATTGAATTTTTGAGGATATTTGCCCCTTTATGGGAACAAATTCCATTTCCAAAATTTCCACCGCCCTCTGCTCTTGTAAAACGGCAATTTTTTAGGCACTCTAAATTTTAGGTTGCGCACTCGACTATATGCGGATTATAAATCCGTACAGATTTTTTTTAAAAAAACCGGGTTTCTCTTGGACGGATCCGAAACTCGTACAAAAAAACAAAAAAAACCCGGTTTCTCTTGGACGGATCCGAAACTCGCACAAAAAAAATAAAAAAAAAAATCGGTTCAATCTGAGAACCGATAAATTTTGACCAAAAATTGACGCTTTATGGACGGGTTTCAAACCCGTCCATAAAAACCCGCACAACTTCGTCTTCTACCTTCGATTTTTCCGATTCATTTTAGCAAATTCCGAGCGAAGGTGCGATAGCGAGTGCGAAAAACCGGTCAAATTTCTATGGAATCTCGAGCAAGTGAGAAGGATTCGGCAATGGAGAACCATGAATTCGACGATTCCGGCATGGCAGAACCGCCTTCTTCGAAGAATTCGGGCTCCGCACAGAGGTCGTCCGGGGCACATTCTTCGGCGGGTTTGGGTTCCGCACACCAGTCGGTGGATTCCGGCCCCGCACAGAGGTCGGACACGGCGATTCGCAGCGGGGAAGGAGAACCGGCAGCGGTGGGGGAGGTGGCACCGGAAGTGGTGGGGGTGAGGGCAATGCCAGTGGTGGGGGAGATGGCGTCGACGGTGGTGGGGGAGGTGGCGCCGGAGTTGGTGGTAGAGATGGCGCCGGCGGTAGAGATGGAGACTGGAGTGGGCCCGAGCGGATTGACAACGACGGAGGGTGCGGACCCGGGTCGTCGAGTGCGTCAGAGAAGACCGACGGACGAAGTATTTTTTAATATCAAAATAAAATTAAATATAGTTTATTTAGCGGAATTTATATGAAATACATATTAGATTAGAAATTATATTATATGAAATGCATTTTTTGATTTAGCGGAATATATATGAAATGCATGTTTGATTAGAAATTATATTATATGAAATGCATATACCTTATTTAGCGAAATATATATAGAACTGCATATTATATTAGAAATTATTTTATATAAAAAGCATATAGTTTATTTAGCGGAATTTATATGAAATACATATTAGATTAGAAATTATATTATTTAAAATGCATATAATTGATTTAGCGAAATATATATGAAATGCATGTTAGATTAGAAATTATATTATATATATAAAGCATATATTTTATTTAAAAAACATACCGTAGAAATAATATTTATATATATTATACTAGAAATTATATCATAGTGAAAAATTGTATGATAGAAATTAGAAATCGTAATGTACAAATAATGTATTTATTAAATTAGAAATGTTATTTTTATGTGGTAACAATCTTAAATAGAAATTAAAAAAATTTAGGATTAGTTTGAGTGAAATAAAATAAATGAGGCCAAATTATTAAATAATAATAATATATTAAATAACAGGAGGTAGTAGAACATATTCGACAGTCTACAGCTGATGGTAGACGACCTGCGGATCGTTTTGTCACGGCTTCGGGTCGCAAGAGGCGACACGAAGAATCGACCTCCGAGTCGGATGCTCGTCCTGATTCTGCTGCGACGGGAGAGGATCAGCCTCTCCATGATGAGGTCCCACCGACTCAGTTAGAGGATATGATGGTTGATTCTGTTGGGACGACAGAGGCTTACCGGGATTATGTTGGGACGGGAGAGGCTCCGCCCCAGTCCGACCCTCCGCAGTCTGATACTTTGCCCTCCGACCCGACTCAGATTCATTTGGATGAGGTGGTTGTAGATTCTGTTGGGGGGACGGAGGTTCAGCCTCCACAAGCCCAGCCTCCACAGGCCGACTTGCCCGAGCAGACACCGTATGGGCTCGACGATCCATCTGTATTACAGGATTTCCATACACACATCGCCGACTTGATTTGGGGGTCATTCGGCCCGTTTAGGAACGACATGGACGGACCTGTTCGACGTATTACGTGTCACAGCAGACCGAGGGAGTTTCGTCGATGGAGGGCTCACATTCCGTCGGCCGACGTAGATGTTGCACAGGGTTCGTGGTTATGGATGATTCGACAGACCGGCCTGACACAGCTATTGTACTTCGATTTCGGCAACGTCGACCATAGCCTCATTTCTGCTTTTGTAGAGCGTTGGCATCCAGAGACCAACAGTTTTCATTTTCCGTGGGGCGAGATGACGATTACGCTCCACGACGTTGCCATCATCCTCGGTTTGCCGATTGAGGGGCACGAAGTAGCTCACACTTTCTCCTCTGCTGAGTGCGCTGATATGGTTGAGTATATGTTTGGCACGACGGACGACTATGTGTTACCCGGCCAGCGTGACTTCCTCAGGGGCCTTAAGAAGGGTCGTCTACATAGCCGAGATTTCTTCGATCACTTACTTGTGATGATGGCTTCCGACTACCCGCCAGAGTGCATAGCTGCCGGTTTTCTGTGGCATTACTTGTCCACCAGCTTTTTCGTGAACAAATCCAAGAACAAGGTAGATGTTGATATGTTGGCGTTGTTTGAGGATTGGGGTCGGGTTGTTGAGACTGCATGGGGCGTCGGCACGTTGGCATTTCTCTACCGCAATCTTGGGGAGGCTTCACGGGCCGGGGTGGCTCAGTTGGCGGGTTGCTCATATCTTCTACAGGTATTTGGTAGTTTTGATTGAAAATGTCTTTATCGAAATCTTCGTAAAGTGAACTAATTTTATTTTTTTCGGTGTGCCATACATGTGGATATGGATGTATTTCATCTATTTCCCTGGCAACCCGAACCCGTTGCCTGGAGCGGAGGACGATGATAGGAGAGCATGTCGCTATCGGGTCGATCGCACAAAGTTACAGACGTACGATACGTCGATCTACTATCGGCACATCCTCGACTGTTACCGACCGGAGGATGTACGTATCCGTTCTTATATTTTGTTCGCGCATCGTTAGTTTTAAATTTACGTTTCCTGGTGTCATTTCTTTATATTTCAGGTTTGTTGGACCCCCTATTCTCGGGTTGACCTGGATCTCCAGTATCCGACGTCGAGGTATCGGGGCACCATCCGATACCTCGACATCTATGAGCCGTACATGCCGGAGAGATGCGTGCGGCAGTGGGGACGAGTTCAGAGTCGACCTTTGGACGTTATCGTACCACGCGTCTCTCATCGCCCGTGGTCTCTTAAGGGGAAGTCAAGGTACATCCTCGACTTCGACGACGAGTATTACGGGTGGGGTACAGTTATGGACCACATTTGTCCATTCATCCTCACGTCGCCACGTGCTGTCACTCCGTGGGACGTCGACGACGAGTACTTGGACTGGTTCCTGCAGATCTCGCATTCGTATGTGTGTCCGAGGGCGCCCGTTCAGCCGCGCATCGTTCGAGCTCCTCTTCCGGCTGTCGATTTTCACAGGGTGAGTGTGTTTATATTATCTAAGAACTACTTTTGAGTTGTGTATATAAATATGATCTAATTGCATATGTCGTTTTATATTGCAGCGTTTCCAGCTGATTAGGGCACACGTGCTTTCGGCCATAGAGGGGCTTGCTCAGATTGATTTACCTTACTTGGGAGGTCTCTGTGGGCTGGACGTTACACCGGTTGCCCCCCCTTTGAGTCGAGCATCGCAGATGCCGCCGGAGTCGTCGAGGTCGGCCGAGCGCAGGGATCGTGTCCCATCCATTTGGGAACGAGGGGAGTCGTCTAGGATGGCGGAAGAGCGGGCGAGAGAGGAGGCTGAGAGAGAGGTTCGGGGTTGGGTTGACCCCGAAAATGACCCCGATTGGGCGGATCGATCGGGTTGACATTTATGTTATTCTATATTCGGATTGTTGTTTGGATTGTTTTTTGTTTAGTTTGGATTGTTGTTTGAATTTAGTTTTGGATTGTTAACGTTGTATGGATTGTTTTAGATTATGTTATGACGATTTCGACGATTTTAGATTGTTGACATTGTATGAAATGTATAAATCATAATATATTAATTAATCCTTTTCTAACGTTATTGTTAAGAAACTATAACAATTAGTTCACATATAAAAAACATTATTTGCATTAATTGAACATTTCAATTTCTTTCAATTTGGAAGACTCTTTTTGTATAATTATAAAAATCATAGTATATTTTATTATGTTCAATTTGGAAGAATCTTTTTGATATATATTATGCATGCTTGCATTTGATATGATTTTGACTTATGACGCTTGGATTTTCTTCGGAGATTTGAAAATTTTTAATTTTAATTTTTAACACAAAAAGTGGGTAAATTTATAATTTAGAAAGAAAAATAAAAAAAATTATTATAACAAAATTTGTAACACAATATAGGCGGGTTTTGAACCCGCCCATTATGGGGCCATGGGCGGGTTTTGAACCCGCCCATATTGGCACCATGGGAGGGTTTTGAACCAGCCTATATTGGCGCCATATTAGCCATGTCACCAATATGGTCCGGTTCACAACCCGCCCATATTGGCCGTGCTTAAAACTAGCACAACAGGGTTTAGGGTTTTGGTTTATGGTTTAGAGTTTTAAGGTATACAAATTAAAAATAATATCGAAATAAAACATACATGAGCTTAATTAAATGGTTGAAGACCTCCTATGCCACTTTCCATACAAAACAAATATGAATAGATTGAGTCTAAGAGAAGTAATATATGAAATTAGACATGAGTTTTGATAGTTAAACATGAGATTTTAAAGTGATATATGAAGTTTGACGCTTTCTCCTATACATTGCTTACGATGAGCTTATAGTGGCGTTTGACGCTTTCTACTAGACATTGCTTACGATGGTTCAACTCATATACATTTTGTGCGAGGTTAAATGACACTAAACCCTAAACCTAAACCCTATAGGCGAGAAAGCCCGTATATGCGTGTTCCAAATCAAAACTCAAAACACTAAACCCTAAACCCTAAACCCTAAAACTTAACCCTAAATCCTAAACCCTAAACCCTAATGGGAGGATTACAAATCCACACATAAGTGGGCGATTAAACCCCTTGGGCGGGTTGCGAATGCGCCCATAACCCTAAACCTTATGGGCGGATTACAAATCCGCCCATAAGGTTTAGGGTTTAAACCCCTTGGGCGGGTTGCAAATGCGCCCATAGGGCGTGTCCCAAACCCGCCTATGTGGGCGTTTCTACGACACTATCAAAACAGTGGTATACGCGATTCGGGGCGAAAAAAACTCGGTCGCGTTTTGACCCCGTTTCTAATTTCGATTTTAATATAAAAACGACGACACTTTATTTAAATAAAAATATTTCATTTTTACATATAGTAGTCAAAAGTGTAACTATAATATATGACATTAATTACAACCCTAAGTATGTATAGGTCCTCGTCCATAACTCGCTCGTAGAACCTCATACTCTTGCATTCGACTCTTGTAGCGGTGGTGCGTTTCCCATCCATCCACACTCGGTTGCTTGTATATTGTCCATTGTCTAGGCGGTGGGGGAATAGGACATTTATCGTTTTCTAACCAAATCTACACACAATGTAACATTATTAAAATATGCTATCAAATTTAGATTAAAATCAAGCTTTTGGTCAAGAAAACATACCGGTACAAAATGTCCAGTGTTGGTGGTCTCGACAAGTGCCATAGCATATACAGTCGAAGGAGGCTCATCTCCCTCATCGGCCCACAATGGGAGGCATGTGTGCGGCCCAAATCTACTCAACACAATGACGGCCACTTTGTGCAAAGTCGCAAACACCAACCCCATCATCGGAACTACCATCCAACCCTCTTTACGGCATGGGGATGTTGTCATGCTCACTTCCTGAACAAGTCTCGGTATTCCACCATTTTCCTCGTACACCAATTCCAACTTATTTTGATGTTGTACAATGTAATTCGAAAGATTCAACCGAACATCCATGTACTTACTTTCATGTTCACCTAGTAACACGGCAAGTGATCGATAACCACAATGACCATCACCCTCTACATCTTGGTGTCGAGATATGTATTGAAACATGAAGGGGTCAATCGTGTCATTACACCAATCAAAATCAAGGTCATACGTCGACTTAGGCGATACAACGGCAGTGCGCTTCTTCTCCTCCTCCTCCTTCTTCTTCTTTCTCTCCTCCTCCCTCCTCTTCCTCTCCTCCTCCCTCTTCTTCTCGTACGAAACTTTGACCCCATCATCGGGCAATCTATCATTCGCCCCCAAACCTTCCCACCGGACTTGCCTCCAATATATATCAAATTCATCGGGAACCAACGGGATGCCTTCTTTAACATATCCCTTGATCGTTTGGGGTGTAGGCAATCCCATAGAGGTACTCCACCAACGGTCTCGAGGACTCACTTCGTCGGATATGTCCCCATCTTTCGCTCTTTGTACTTGCTGCAATAACAATTTAATGCATTCTCTCGAACACCTTCTCACTATGCGGTCGAAGAAAACCTTCTTCCATTCGGGCCCATCTAATATTTCAACCGGTGTCACCGATCTACTCCTTCCCATCTCCTCTTGGATTCGACGAACTTGATCCATAAACATGTTATCCAAGTGTTGTATGATCGTGTCAAAGCCTCCAATGGAAGATTGCAACATGTCTTTTAGCATAGAGTGTTGAGCCTCAACCCTATAAGACGAAAATAAATAAATATATATATATAAAAATCGGATAAATAATATTGAACAAAAATGATTGGAGGGTAAGGTTACCGGTTAGTAGTTCTTGTTGCAAAATGTAGAATATGATCGGACCACGCACTCACTAGCTTCTCCTTATGCGGAGTGAACCATGTCTTCTCAACATATGACACCAAACCGGTTCCACCTTTTCCGTTCCATATATTCCGAAAATGTTCAAGTCGGGCCTCATACTCCTCCTCGGTGTGTGACCTCATAACTCGCCGAACACTACTAGTGAATCGTTCCGGGTCTATATCTTGTGTTTTTGCATATGCCCTCACGTTCCGAGCCACGTGTACTTGACACAAGAAGTGGGGGACCTTGAAGACACTCTTCACCGCCTTCAATGCTCCAAGCTCTCTATTCGACATGAAACAACGCGGCTTTTGGTTGCCGAATAAGAACTTCAATCGCAAGAGTGCCCATTTGAAGTACTCCGTCTTCTCCTTCCTCATGAAGACAATAGCAATACAATACGTCAAGTTTGTGGATGTCATCCCTACAAACTCCAAACAAGGCCATCCGTACCTAGACATTGGCAACAAATAGTTATATATAAAGAATTAATGATCACTAAAACAACTCAATAGGAATAACGTGGTACATAAACGAGATGACATACCTATTGGTCTTGTACGTGCAATCCATGATAACGACATTCGGAAACATCCTCAACAAATGTCGTGAGTCAGGATGACTAATAAACAACGCGCTCAACGCCAACTCCCCATCTTTTTGCCTCCCGCTCATCGTGTCGGTGAAGTATCCCTTCTCCTTCAACCACGCCAAGGAGTATTTTATCACATTCAATTTACCCATTGAAATCCTCCTTTGAGACGCCTTGAAATTATAGACTTGTGTCCTCGATAGTAAGCTTTCGGGGTTCTTTTGGATAAGTTCCAAAAAGATAGACTTAGGCTTTGTACCCGACGTACTACCAAGTATTATGTGGTTGCGCTCCTCCGCACTAAGACGATGTGCACCCCTAACCCCTTTCAAATCCGGGGGAAGCTCATGGTTATAGAACCCTCTTATAACCGATAATGTCCAACGAGAGGGTGTATACGAATTCCCTTTCCTAAACAACCCATGCAACTCAAACGGACACTCGGTCTTCATCGAATCCCGTGCTTTCTTCACCTCATTCTTCCTCCCCGATCTATACTTACCCGACCTTGAACATTGTAAAATGATCTTATCGTGTTTGGACGACTTGGTCGTTATGATCATAGACAAACCAAGACCGATAGTTTTAACCCATTGTCTCAAATCTTCCATTGTATTAAATCCATCATTGCTATTAAAGTACGTAGAGAAGTCGACTTCCGTGTGATCAACATGCTCACTATACGGACAAACCTATGAATAAAACCGAAAACCTTTAAACTAGGCCTGTAATAACTACGAACTTGCAAGTATTAAAAAAAGTCAAATAAAATATGATCATCATCATCATTACGAAATAAATTTTAAATTTCATAATCCAAATTAGACACGACGCTACTAATCGACCGACAACCAATAAAGTATAAACTAAACAGATATATTATAATTTTAGGATTCAACATATACTAACCAATTCATTATCGGGAAGAGAAAGATTGCCCACGGAAGATGTTGAATCCGACGAATAGGATGACCCGCTAAACGATGACGTCTTTGTGGACCCGTTACTCGAAGTCGACATCTCACGAGAATGTACTTTGTCGTATATGCTCTCTTTTTTAGTGGAATTAACAATTGAAAACTGAATAGTAAAAAACTCGGCCGCTGTATAAAAGACGCGTTGTTTTGGTTGAAACCCTAATTTATGTGCGGGTTTAAAACCCGCACAATATGGGCGTTCCGGGAACCCGCCCAAAGGGGCCGTTTTTTCAAAACTACCCTTTTATGTGCGGGTCTCAAACCAGCCCATTATGGGCGTGCCGAGAACCCGCCCAAAGGGGCTTTTTTTGGCCGCATCTGGAATCCGTCCATAAAGCCGGATTTTTTACGAAAACCGGTGTCGTTTTTTGTACGGGTTTAGGATCCGTCCACGGTTCGGTAAAAAACCGATTTTTCTTGTGCGGATTATGAATACGTCCATAGTTAAGTGCGCAACATAAAAAGAGGAGTGCGCAAGCGGCCTTGTAAAATCCTCATTCATGTGACAGTTTCATGAATCATGAGATTTCTGTATTTGACAAGTTTTGTCATAAGATAAACAAATTCCTATCTTATTCTCTTTCAAGGTTCAGGACAAAATCTAGAGCTAATTTGACATCATTCCCGTTTTCTTTGTTAGTAATATTTTTCCGGTGAAGAATTGATAATGTAACAGTTTTAAAAGAAATGATTATGTTCATGCTATAAATCCGCTAACTACTCATATGATGATACTTTATGAAAAAAAAAATATATACTATATAGTAAGAACCCAAGGGTGAAATTATTTGAAAACAACATGCATGGCTTTTGTACTAAAACTTTGATCCAAGCATGTGAGCATAACTAAAAGTTATAAGAAGCTTCAGAAACAGAGATTTATAATTAGTAGAAGGATTATCATGGAATTTCAATGATTATGTACAAAAGAGAATTCCACTGTAGAGACAGGTTGTCTGTATAATTTAGTTTTATATTTTAGGAATTTTTTCTTTCCACTGATCATCATATTGATCGATATTATGGTCTTTCTAATTATATATAGGTTAAGAGTTTAATTTAGGAAATTATTATCTTAAATAAGGATATTTAAATGATCAACAACAACAACATCTACCCAGGGGATCTCGATATGAGTGGGATCTAGGGGATCGAGATGTACGCATCCTTATCTCGAACTGGACGTCGGGAGGGTATTTATGGCGGGCCCAACGCCTAAAAAGGGGGAGAGGGGGGGGGGGGGGGGGGGAAGACGAGAAAGGGGGGAAGACGAGAAAGAAAATGCACGCAAAACTAAGACAAACTAACCAACGAACAAACGAAACAAAAGGAAAGGGGGAAAGAAGCACTTCCTTTTGGACCAAATCCCTTCCGCTCAACCACTGTAATCTTCTCGCGCCACTGGTCCTTGCACATGGCCAAATCTGCTGAAGGTACTGCTTTATGAGTTCTTTCCAACTCTTTGTCGGCAGGCCCCTTTCCCTGCGAAACTCACTCGAAGACCGTCTTTCGATCCTTCAGACCGAGGCATCTAATGGTCTCCTCTGTATGTACCCGAACCATTTAAGCCTCGATTCTCAGAGTTTTTCCCCTAGACCGGCGACTCCCACCTTACTCCTAATCACCTCGCTCCTAATCCCAACTAGTCTCGTGTGCCCGCACATCCATCCCAACACAAATGATGGACATATTTTTATCAGTAAATAAAACAGCAGGCATTGTTTGTTTAAATTAGGCTAACGACTACGTACTTGGACTACATGATCAATAAATAGAGCCTCTCTCAAACATGATATGGTTAAGAGATATCCTCTAATTCTGAACTAGGGTTGTTTATTCTGTTCATGAAACGTTTTTATTTCAAAAATTGTGAATAAATAATATTAAGACGGTGATGATGGGTCTTTTCCATGGGGAACAGCTTTATGAAACTTGGGCTTACACTATAAAATAATAAGAAAGTTCAAATATTTCCACAGCTTTATGAAACTTGGGCTTACAATAATAAGAAGATCACCAAGATAAATCTTCCAGTTATTTAAATACCAGACAGGCAAATATCATAATGGATGATTAAATAATGCATAAATTGCTTTTGATGGCATAGTTGGCAGTTGCTAGCTACAAGTGCGTCCAGAATATACGGCTTTAGGGTAGGTTTTAATCAATCTATAAAGCATCTTAATGACATTAATACGGTATAACTTATCATATTCAAATCTTGATGCCTGAACTCAAGCATGAATTTTCCGAAAACATTAATTACGAAGCGTACAGAACCATAATTGCTAAAAATTAGAGAGGAATGTCCAAAAACACCAAGAAACCAGTCAGGATTCCCTTGTACACTACCATACAAATAAATAGAACACACAAAAAAACGTAGAAAACCATACTTACCAAACCATCATCACTACAGAAACTACTTACACTACAAGTGCAAGATTAACAACCCCTAGATCTATACTTCCATCCTCAGAGTCCACAGAGAAAATAAGCACCAAGGCATCTCCAATGCAGTTTTGAGTGCCATTAGTTTGCTGGAAAGGAAACAGCCTCCATAGGAACACATCACACACCCGAAAACCAAACTTGAAAAGGAAAGACTGAAACCACCTAAATAAACCCTTCTCTTAATTAGTCTAAAGCATGGTGGGTAGAAAAAACTCCCAATATTTCAATAGTTTTACCTCCACACCATCCAGGTTTAGAAATTCACTGATCCGTCCTACTTGGACAACAAAAAGTAAATGATTGTACCTCATGATTTCTGAAGAATACATCTCTCGTACAAAGCAATGAGATCCTTCTTGTTTGGTTGCCTCAGCTTCAGCAACTCATCACCAAAATCATGTTTTGTAAGCTCCTGCTTAAGCTTTTGCATAGTAAACTTTGTATAATCCTCATTCTCAGTCTGCTGGCTGGCATTGTCGTCTTCTTCCCTCAGCACAGAGCTTCCATCTCCAACTGATGTTGCATACTGGAAAGGGCTAAGGTTACTCCTCCTTTTCTTGCTGTCTCGGGTTGTCCTATCATTGTTAGCCCCGACTTCCTGAGCAGAGTCCCCATCCATATCATAATCATCCATCCTAGGGCGTTTTCCATGTGAAGCAGTCTTAAGCTTTCCATCCAGAGCAGACTCGTTAAGGCGCACAGAAGTAAGCTCTTGTTGAAGCGAATCCAATTTCCCTTGCGTGGCCTGCAACTGAACTGATAGAGCTTCTGCCCTTCGGTTTGCCTCTGCACGGGCCACACGTTCAGTTTCAAGAAGGCTTTCAAGAACATGAACAGTACTGGCCCTCTGTTCATTGTTGGATTTCATGAGTTTCTCTATTTCCTTCTCTCTCTCCTCAACCCGAGCCTCCAGCATCACTACCTTAGAGTTGGCATCCACCTCTGATGCACGAAGTCTCTCCAATTCCTCTGCTAAATCCCTCTTTTGCCTGTCCAAGTTCTCCAACTGCCTTTCAGCCCTCTCAATTTGAGCCAGCCTTTGCATGGCTACACGCTGTATTTCACTCTTCTCCTTCAGAGCAGCTGCTGCTTCTGCTCGTGCCTTATCAGCCACTTCATTGGCTTTTTTGGCTTCTTTCTCAGCAACTCTGCACCTGTCCTGCACATCATCGAACCTTGCAAATTCAGTTCTGTATTTCTCCTCGAGATGATTCTTTTCCTGCTCCAAAATCCGTGCTTCTCTTTCATAAGATTGTGCAGTAGCATTTGCAGATTCCAACCTCTCACTCAATTCTTTAATCTCACTTCTCAAGCTAGAAACGTCAAAATCGTAATTCCTTATCCTTGATTCAGCAGCCTGAGAAGACAAGAAACAGATAAATCTAGGAAATAACGAATTGGTGGAGTCCATATATATAGTGTAACCGAGTGTATATAATTTGTAAAGTTGAAAGCAAGGAACCAAATCTGTTTTCATGTTCTGTAGAATATCTACTTATGCCATATAGTCATTATAGTATACAAGGCCACTATATGATACTTTTCAAAGGCATGCCATGTTTATTCAAAGCCATTTGGGAGAAAGAGAATTTATTACCTACATGAAGCATTTAACGCAAAAAAAGGAAGATCAAGCAAAATTATCTACTCCAAACAGAGAATAAGTGAATAATTCTCGTTTAGAACTATGCCTATAAAAAAAACTCACCTTCAACTCTAAACTTAAAGTTGTCAGTCGCTGCTCTGCAGACTCAATTTTTGTTGCTTTCTCCCTGATTTCATCTTCCTGCAAGTAATACATCACAAAAATATTACCTTTTCGTGTTAGGCATAGAGAGAGGGAAAAAAAAAAAGAACACATGAAAATAAGAACAGTACTTTACCTTCTCAGCTAGATCTTTAGCGTATTGCGATCTAAGAATGTCTTCTCTAGATTGCATATTCTTATTAGCACGTTCTTGCACAACAGCTGCTTTCTCAAGTGCTGATTTGGCTTCTCTTACTGCAACATCATATTTCCGTTTCCATTCCTCTGCTTCGTCTTGAGCAGACCGAGCTTGTTCATGAGCAGCAGCTAACCTAGCTTCAGCTGCACTGGTCCTGGACTTCAGAATAGCTATTTCAGCACTGGATTGGTCTTCCTCAGCCCTTTGCTTCGAGATCACCTGTTCGTACTTCCTTTTCCAATCAGAAGATTCCTGCCTGACAGAATCCAACGACTTCACCAAGCTAGAACATCTCTCCTCAAGGGAGCTGCATTTGCCTTGTAAATTAGTTATACGGCTCATGTAGTCATCAGCAAGCTTCTTTTTGTCTCCTATAGCATCCTCATAACGCTTCAAATACTCAGCTTTATGCTTCTCACTTGCTTCCAACTGCTTGCCGAGTAACCCCATCTTATCTTCAATTGAGCGGCACTTAAGCAATAGAGAACTTCTCTCTGATCCAATTTGATGTATTTGCTTCTTTGCAAGGTCGGAAATAGGGCCTTCCAAACTGATAAGATCTAAGGGTCAGAGTTGTCATACATTACGAACAAACAAGAACAAAAAAGATAACTAATTACCTCTGCTGCAAGAATATAGCCACTTTCCGCCATTTCCCTGGACCATGTGATGTTTTATCATATTCACTAAGAAGATCATCAAGAACCTGTACGCATGACCATTTTAACTCTCAATTAGGAAACACGGTTTTTAATCCTGATGACTATAACCAAAACAAAAGCATGCTCAAAGCATTAAGATTTCTTGCCCTATAAAAAATTCAGTAACATCACAAATTCTAGAAGATGTTCAATTCATTTATGGCTAACCCTGACACTAATTCATATACTGACATCCCTTTTTTTTCTTCTCTTACATAAAATCCAATACGTATAATTTAGTGAAAAACCAGAGTTGACAACCTATGGTTCCTACCAAAATTTAGATACAGGTTTCCTTGCATCATTGGATAGAACACGCACACGGGAAATACATTACGGTAACACCAACTAGCAAAATAAAAACTGAAGTAATTAGGGTACTGTCCCTGCTGATTCCTTATCCTACGTGTCTTTGAAATTTTAGATAGCTTTTAAAATTAAGACATCCACATGATTATATGCTATAAAAAAAACCTAGTCGCAAATATATATGTAGGCTCCACAATGCATTACCAGATTAGACGAAAAAACACACAAACATCAAGGTACATAACTAAAAACCCATGAATTGCTCAGAGTCATAGCTCATCAACATTATAAGATTTCAAAAAAGTTTTTGAAATAGAAGAGCTTGCTCTAACTTGGCAAGATGGTCACCTTGAGAATTTGCTCTAACTTTGCATCTGGAGCATGACAAGCAGACCTCAGATTCCTTTCCATGCTCTGGATAGCATTAGAACATTGTAAATCTGCTTCCATGAATGCATTTCTTTTGTAATCCTAAACCATGAAACAAAAAAAGTCAATCAGTATGACTATAACAAACAAAGGCAACAGATTCATTCAAATCTGTAACTAGGTAGTGGAAGGTACATGTAAGCACGTGCAGACATCAACCGGTGCAAATTAATTCAAAATTGATTCCTTACCTCATATGCCTTCCTGAAGAAAGTATGAAGTTGCTTTTCATATTTCTGCCTTATAGAACCGACTCCTACAGCTGTATCATTAAATTCAGACAGGGCCCTTTGAACTGCTGCCTCATGAGCTTCTCTTAATGCACCCTGCCATACACAAGACAAAATGTAACTACATAAACGTCAACAATTAAGTATATCTGTATATGTGAGAGGTAGATACTTACTTCCTCGGGTGGTTTTGTGCGATCAAAGGAAGACATGTACACCTCAGCAGCTGCGTCATATGCTCTTCTGCACTCCGCTTCCTCAACACTCTACAAATGATAAATGAATATCAATCTAAGAGAACTGAGAAGGGTTTTTTTTAATCACATCCTATGGATAATGTAAAATCCATTTACAAACATAACTACTATTCATAACACAGTAAAAATAATAACTAAACACAAAATTCATCTAATTTGCAAAAAGGTCCTTCACCCTAAAAAACTCACTTCTCACTAATCTCCGGAGATTTCAGATCTCCAACCCAAAAAATTTACTCATCCTCCCTCTCGAAGATTTGATGATTAATTTATATGTGAAATTGCAAACTTTTATGCTATATTTAATAAATTGTTGACTTTTCAACTTAAGACTATGACCTTGTTAAACTAAAGTATGCCAATTGAAACCAATAATAGCTCCAGTTTGAGACATGAACTACGATTGACTACGAATATAGATCCGGCAATGGCGAACACGGTGTGGTCAAGGTAGCGGTGGAAGGGCTAGATTGGCTGGCTGGAGGCGGAATCCGACAATAGGCGGGATTGTGCATCGTGAAATCCTAACTTCTATGCAAGATCTAAACGGAGGATAACGACGGTGCGAGGGCAACGCCGCAAAGGCGGAGATAGGCGAGGGGTGTTGGTTGATGTCGGAGCGGTGTAACGGTGTTCGTAAGTCGTGACTGCCGAACAACATAGGTTTGCCCAGAGGAAGAAGAAGAGTAAAAGGTCGATTTTTTGGAAATTTAGGGATGGAGGATTGAAAAAATTGAAAATTAGGATTCCAAATGAAAATTTAGATTAGGGATCTATTAACAAATTAGATAAATTTAGTGTTGGTTTATTACTTTTACTGTGTTATGAATAATATGCCCCTTTACAAAAAGGGGTATTATTTCGCAAGAAACACAAGAAAAATCAGGTTTATGTCAATGATCAGACTGCACCACTTGAACTTTGTCAACATGAAATTCCAAAAATATGCCATAGCATTAGACAAGAATAAAGTTAACACAGTTGTCAATACTTTCATTTTCTTTATCAGTACTCTATTTCCTTTAAAATAAAGTTTGAACTTCATATGCAAGTTTTTTTACCTAAAGAAAGTAAATAAACATTCCATCCACAGCTTGAAAATAACAATTAAAGGATCAAGTTAAAGCATCAACCTGCCAAGAGGATGTTATTGTTGGCACTGCCCCCTTATTTAAGGCATCCAGAAAAGATTGTGTAAGTCCAGCAAGCATTGGCCCGTTCATTATTGTTGCTCCAACCTGCTTTGGTCTTGTCCTTTCAAAGACAAACCTTGTCAATGCATCCAAACCAGCCCTGAACTCTGGCCTCAATTTATCCATCTGTGAGACATAGACACATAGTTAAGATTTTTTCACCACAAAAGTGCAAGATAAAACAAAAATACTCAAGTGTGAGGAAGCTAACCGATATCTGATCGAGTCGCTGAAGTTGACTTTCACTGTTTAATGGCCGGACAAGGGTGAAACATTCTCTGTCCGGAAATAAAGCTCGAATAGACTCCCGAATCTAGTAACATCATGTTCACAAATCATTACAAGTCATAGATGCTGAAAACTTAAGTACAGCATTGCTCTTATGATGGCAAACCCATTATTACACATTACCAAGCCTATATGTTTTTTAACTAGAGGAAATAATACAGCCATTTGACAAGCCTACCACACTGGAAATAAAATTTTGGAAAAAAAAACACAAAATCTCATCCTAACTTTGCATTCAGCTCTTAAAAGTATCAAGGATTCACGTCATAAGAATACCTCATTTTTGGCAGCTACATCCGTACTACCACCTTCCACTGGCCGCAACGCAAGTTCTAGGTAGTCCCGTGGTGTAATTTTCTTATTATCTTCCACTAAGTCCAAATAGAAGTCCTGCTCAACAGCATATATTTAGGCCATGCTAAGAAACATGCATTCTACCATAATTAGTATTAAATGATTACCCTTAACAGCCAGACAAAGATTGGGGCAAACTGTCCAAGCTCAGAGGTTGTACTCTTGCCTCCAGAAGCTCTCACACGGATATGTTTCGTCATTTCGGTAACAAGAGAGAGGCGGTCAAGAGCAGACTCGTCAATGCCACCCATCTGTGTCACAGAAAAAAAAAGGTACAATAGTGAATCTTTAACAAAAGTAGAAATTACATTATTTTCTATCTAGGACAAACTATATTTCAAAAAAAACTGTTCTTCAACAGAAATTTTGCAATTTGTTTCATCCAGAATGGTAAAGTCTGACCTGGTTGTATATGAACATGCTAGACAATAGAACAGCTAAGGAGAATATCTGTGTACTGTATGTCCCCTGCCAGCAAATTGTATATTAAATGTAAGTAAATAACAATGAAAGGTAATATTTAGTAACAACAAAGCGAACCAAAATGAAATTTACATATATTCCCCACAAGTTAGTTGATGCTTTAACAGACAAATCAATACAATAACTAATTGCAATATGTTCCCAGAAACATATAGACATGAATATTTAAATATACAGAATCTAACCGTTTGATCATATGCATCAATTCCTTCGCTGTCAATTAGAATAAGGTTGTACTCTGTTCCATCAAGAGCAGTCCTCTTTAAGGGTGCACTCCACAGCCAAAGCCCTTTAGTACACGGCCTATGAGTTGATGCAACGTGAAATCCACTGCTCCTCCCAAGAAGCTGGCATGTTTGATCACAACATGGCACACGTCATGTAATTTACCACAGGAAATAACCATTATGACAACATGAAAAAAGAAAAAAGAAAAAACAAGCAGATAAAATCTAGTGACTATTTCTTCCAGGTTATTGCAATGATTTATATCTCGCTCCAGAACAGAAGAAATCACTTGTTTCCACCCATTAAATCTTCAGATGAATAAAAAAAATCACAATCACATTAGGGAATTGAAATTAGTGTTTATCTCAAGAAAGCTTCTATGAGTTGTCTCTCATCCAACTGTAAATCAATTGAAACCCTAATTTCTCTGCATTGATGTAGAAAACTCCTGTCTTGCAAAATAGCAAAATCCTGCTTCCATTTTCCAAGAGTTTTATTGACCATTTGCTTCAACATTCCACAATTAACTATCAATTTTGGAGCACTAACAATGGTGAAGTACTATAGCATAATCAAAATGGAAGTTTCCAACTCATTCAAATCCTAAATCCTCCTTTTTTTTCCAATGCAACAACTTCTTGCCCAACAACTGATAAAGAATGATGATGAATTATAGAATAATGAAGATGGGAGCTTTTCCAACTCATTCAGTTCCCAATTCCTCCTATTTTTCATACAATAACTTATTGACCAACGAAAGAGTGACGAAACCTATCTCTGGCTATAAAAAATCATTCAAACAAAGTACCTGCTCCAATTTCACCCAAAGCAAATTCAAACACAATCGACTATCTTTCACAGCGAAAATCCTTTTCCGCTCCTACAATTTAACCGTAACAATCTACCACGCCCAATTTCGGAAAACACACCACCAAAACCCTAACCCTAGAATGCATTCCATCCCCAAATCAAAAAGTGAAATTTTTTAAGAAAAAGGCACGTGTGGAGCGGAGAGAAACGAAGAAAGAGAACCTGATTCAGTATGAAACTCTTTCCCTGGCGAGCACGGCCGCAAACAGAGACGACGCCAATGGGCTCTTTGACGAGTTGGAGGGTGGCTAGGGCTTCAGGATCCATCACGAACTTGCCCTTTTCGTCGCAGTAGACGAAGCGAATCGGCCGGGCGGGACCAGTGGCCGAAGATGAGGACGGTGGGTGGTGCGGCTGCATAGTCGGCGGCGGCGGAGAAGGCGTCGATGGAGAGGAATCGCCATTGTCGCGGCCCCTGAAGAATCTCGGTAGCATCATTTTTTCGTCGCAAAAATCTCGAGCGTAGATCTGTAAAGCGCGTAGGGTGCTTTTGATGTTTTTTCTTTATACAGAGAAGAATCGATGTTTTTTCCCTACACTGCGATAAAACACCGCAATGACGTTGTAAGATTTTGAGGAGGGAAAAAGATCGGGTTGAAGCCTTGAAGTTCAAGGCCATATTGAGTTGACCGACTTGAAAATATAGGCCTGTGAATATTATTATTTCAATTTGGATTTGTACTTTCTATATTATTTATATTATTATATTATTTGTGTTTCAAAATAGTAGTAATTTTAAATTTTCAAAAGTATCGAGAGATCAATATTATTTTGGAATAGACCTTAGTTAATGACCAATTGTTGCCATAATCCCCAGGTATTATCACAAGAAATATGCTATTTCGTTCTCGGATAATTGTAAAATTGAGATTGATTTGAGTAATGCAAAGGAAATAACCATCAAATCCCAACCATTTAAATTTTAAAAGATATGAATGCAAAGGAAAAAAATGTAGTGATCGTTGTCAAATAGGCATGGCGAGTCTGGTTTCAAAAATCTAACATGTTTCAACTCGTAAAAAAGACACATCTATAGAAGACCCATGTGAAACATTGGAACAAATGAAGATTCGGTAACACCTTTGAACAATTTCAGAAATTGGAAAAGGAACTAGTAGACATTCAACAAAAAAATCCAGTTATTTCCTAGTCCAAATGTAGTTCAACAACAAATTCGGTTAATCGATAAGAAAGAAAGTAGTTTAAACTTTTACAAAACCTATTGGAAACAACGAGCTAAAACTAAACATATTAAATTACTGGACACCAATGTAGGCTATTTCCATAAATTGGTGAATGGTAGGAGAAATAGAAAGATCATTAAGGAAATCAAATCAAATGAAGGCACACAAATCCTAGGGGAAGAAAACATAAGAGAAGAGATGAATAATAACTTTAGAAAAAGGTACAACAAGATCAAATTAACCACCAACTTCTCCAAGAATACGTACATCTGATCAATAAGGAAGTTACGGAGGAGGACAACGATGAACTTACAAAACTGGTAACGAATTTGGAAATTAGGAATGCACTACTCCAAATAGGTTTTGACAACTTGCTAATGGCATGTCTTTGTGTTTCTATAAAAAAAAAATATTGAGACATAGTAGGCCCAACAATCATTAAAGTAGTTAAGTGTTTTTCCATTTAGGAAAAATACTTGGACAAATCAATGGCACTTTCATTACACTATTACCAAAGAAAGACAACCCGAACTCAACAAACCACTACCGTCTGATAAGTTTATGCTCGATGATATACAAACTAATAGCGAAAATCATTACGGAAAGACTTATGAAGCTTATGAGCAAACTCATTCATCCTCTACAAGGGGCATTCTGCAACCAAACCAAATTTCTTAATGCAAAGTTTCATGTTACCCATAAACATACACAAGAAGGATCCGAACTACAAACCGCTTATCGGATGGGATAAATTTGTAAGCCAAAAACATATGGAGGACTAGGAATATGGAAGACTGATCGTATGAACAAAGCATTACAGATAAAACTTTTATGGAAAATACCCGCGGAGCCAAATAATATATGGGCTAAATTGGTGAATGAAAAATATATGAAAAATGCAAATTTAGTCGAATACAAAATAAACCGGCTAATACATTATGGCAATGGTCAAAATTAATGAACCTTAGAGTAGAATCCAAAGAGGGGAAAGATAAGTGACTATTTCAAATGACATTAGAAGAGTATGCAATTGATCCCTATACCATAGATGATACAGCCATCATGAACGAATTCATAACACCCGAAAAAG
This sequence comes from Fallopia convolvulus, assembly GCA_964016875.1. Taxonomy (NCBI): domain Eukaryota; kingdom Viridiplantae; phylum Streptophyta; class Magnoliopsida; order Caryophyllales; family Polygonaceae; genus Fallopia; species Fallopia convolvulus. The sequence continues at coordinate 690,744 of OZ024732.1, forward strand.
AATGGGGGCAAGATAAGCTACGATGTATACTACCAATAGAAATAGTGGATAAAATACTGTCAATTCCAATCCCAGAAAAGTTTATTCGAGATCGGTTATATTGCGCCTCTAGCAATAATGGGTGGTTCTCAACAACCTCATCCATTGAGTTAATAACTGGAACAAATATCCAAAATCCAAACCCAAACAAATGGATATGAAAATTGGATATATACCCAAAAGTAAAAAAAATTCTATGGAAATTGGCTAATAATGAGTTGCCCACTAAGGCAAGACTATGTGAGAAACGAGTACCAACACCCCTCGGATATCTTCTATGTCATTGCACATATGAAGACTCAAGTCACCTTTTTGTGGAATGTACACATATCCATGGAATAGCTAGGAAAATTAATAAAAAAACATAAACCATTTTGAAGAACTATGATGCCAGGAACAAAACGCCATCGGTTATAATCAACAAACTAAAAAACAATATTGGCAATCAAGAATTCACACAACTTGTAGTAATTTGGTGGAGCATCCGGCATCAGAAGAAAAATTAGTATTTCAACAAACCCCGAATGACTACATCTTAGACCTAGAACAATACATCAAATATCAATTGGCTTGAGCAGGTTAGTAATTATACTCTACATTATTAATTTATTAGATTGATGGTGTTTTTAAAAAATTAGGCTACTGTAGCTTCATATTGTGTATTACATGTATATTTTTGTTTACCATGATTTGTTTGACTTGTCTCACATTTTAGGTTGATATTGGAGTCAAGGAGATGGAACAATCACACTTGCATGAGAACATGCTTGCAACATATAAGCATAATAGTTTGATATCATTGTCTCCTTTAGAACAACATACAAACTTATAATCTTCTAACTCCTTTTTCTTTCAAGAAGTTTCATAAAGAATTTGAGAAAGCTACTAGATATTTTGTAACCAATGTGAATGGTTACAATTATGTACTGAAATTCTATGAAGAGAATGGTGCACACAATCATGAGATATTTTGGGATGGGCAAAGAGCAACCTATACTTTTAAGCATTTCGAGTTCACGGGAATTCTTTGTCGAGATATATTACGAGTATTCTTACAAGCCAATTGCTTTGACATCCCAACAACTTATTTTCCCATGAGGTGGCATCATAATGGGCTCATTGAGAATTTTTCTTCAAGTGAAAGGATTAAAATTGATCAAGTAAATGTAAGAAATTAAATCACTGTAGGCGACAAAGAACTGTATGTAGGCCGAAAATTTAATGTGTTTAGGGACGAATCACTGTGTCGTGGTAGAACCACTGCCTTAGAAGCAAAAACGCCCTGACTGTAGTGCAAGTCAGAAACTGGCGCTCGCCCCCCAAGGTTAGCACAGTTCTCCTCAATCTCGTGCACTCGAGAAAGAAGAGATGGGAATGAAAGCTTCAGAACAGGGAAGAGAGGAGCGGGATTCTCCGATTTGTGAAAACCAGAGAAGAAAGGATTTTCGGATGTTTTGGAGGAGATGACCAATGGGAGATTAAATAGATAATAAGCATTAACCACCCACGATCAGCATTACTCCCATATTCCGAAAATCTCTCTTCAGTTATGGAAAACTAGATAAGATCGTTTGACCAATTCAAATCAGTTACGAAATTCAAAAGGTTTTGAAAACTGAGTTATTGCGGAAGAATTACGACAAATTAATCCGCAACCCTCGTGGCCCAATTTTATCAAAGTAATTAAAACATCCCGCAAAAAGATAAGCCCCAGCACCACACCGCGCACGTGTCACGAACACGAGCCGAGCCGAGCCGGACGGACTGCGGCGGCGGCGCGCGCGCGAGGGGGCATTCCTCTCTTGTCTCACTAACACATGGTATGCTACAAACCTTTATAAAGCACATGAAATTTCCCCAAACAACCTATGTGGGACAAGCCCAATTTGGATTTCCATTTCAAAGCATATCACATGTGTACTTGTACTGCATTAATATTTGGATATATTAAAATATTCCAACATTCCCCCACTAATGCAGAACAAATTCATATTTCTGTTCTGAATTGTAAGTAGACTAGGTGCTTAAATGATGGTATCTTTCGATTTGAACCAATCACCTTAGTGAATTCAGGAATACTCTTAGATCAGAAGTGAAACTAGTCTTGAACTTTGACCTTATTTAGAGCGTTACCTAAAAGCACACACTTCGCCAATGTACCTTCCATTCCCGCAATTGAGATCTCACTTCATGAGTCTCACTCACTTGGGATGCTCATGAGTGCTTGTTACAAGACTCCACAAGTCCAAATGCACTCACGTAGGTGATCTCATCAAGTTTGTCTCAATACAAACCACCCTTTCAGGGCTATGAAATCATTAAGAGTTTATAGCTCATCCTCTCATTTATCTTATCACATATCACCATAGGATTAAGAAAGTTTGAACTTTCATACAGGTCTCAAGCCCATTCCCCTCGATGATTCCAGGACTACTTTCCTGTTTAACCCTTTAGTTAAGGGATCTGCAAGGTTCCTTTCGGACCTTATATACTCCATGGTAATCACACCATTCAAAATCAAGTGTCTCACAGCCTCATGTCTAATGTGTATGTGCCTTTTCTTACCATTGTAAGCACTACTCTTGGCAACGCATATAGCTGCTTGAGAATCACAATGTAGAGATACGGGAGATGTTGGCCTCCCCCACAATGGAATGTCAGCCATCAAATTTCTCAGCCATTCAACCTCTTGTCCCGCTAGATCAAGGGCTAGAAACTCGGATTCCATGGTGGAGCGAGCTATTACAGATTGCTTAGAAGACTTCCAAGATATAGCTGCACCACACAAGGTAAATACATATCCACTAGTAGAATTTACTTCATCATTATCAGATACCCAATTAGCATCACAATAGCCCTCTAACACATTGGGGAATTTCACAAAGTGTAAACCCCAATCCATAGTACCTCTCAGGTATTTTAATAATCTCTTTAGAGCAAGCCAATGTTCATTGCTAGGATTATGGGTATATCTACTTAATCTGCTAACAGCATATGCAATATCAGGACGAGTATAATTCATTAAAAACATCAAACTTCCTATTATCTTAGCATACTCAGATTGGGAAACACTATTCCCTTTATGTTTTTTCAATTTCATGCTAGAGTCATAGGGAGTTCTTACAGGCGTGACATCATAAGAATTAAATGTTTTTAGTATCTTTTCTACATAATGAGATTGGGACAAGATGAAACCATCTTTGGATTTAGACACTTTCACACCCAAAATCACATCAACTTCACCTAAGTCTTTCATTTCAAATTTTGACGACAAGAAATCTTTGGTTTCATTAACAACATCCATGTGTGTTCCCATAATTAGCATGTCATCAACATACAAGCATATAATCACACATTTTCCATGAATCAATTTAGAATACACACATGCATCTGAATCATTCACAGAGAAACCAAAGCTCAAAATTGTTTTATGAAATTTATCATACCATTGCTTTGGCGCTTGTTTCAACCCGTATAAAGATTTCTTGAGCTTACACACCTTATGCTCCTGACCAGCTATTGCAAAACCCGAAGGTTGTTGCATGTATATTTCTTCTTCTAAATCGCCGTTAAGGAAAGCTGTCTTAACATCCATCTGATGCACAGTTAGATCATGAGTGGAATCTAAAGCAATCAAAGCACGAATAGTAGCGATTTTGGTCACCGGTGAGTAAGTGTCAAAATAATCTATTCCATATTTTTGAGAGAACCCCTTAATTACTAGTCTTGCCTTATATCTATCGATTGAGCCATCAGTTTTCAACTTCTTCTTGAAAATCCATTTACAACCAATAGCTTTACTTCCTCTAGGCAAGTCTGTTATTTCCCATGTTTGATTAGACATGATCGATTCTAATTCACAATCAATAGCTTCCTTCCAGAAACTAGCATTTATAGAACTCATAGCCTCTTCATATGTCTTAGGGTCATCTTCTATCATATGAATGCATACAAGAGACTCATTAATTATATCAACATTTTTTAGTTCTATTAAAAAGGATGTAACAAAATCTGGTCCAAAGCTAGTTTCAGTTCTATGTCTCTTATTCCTCCTAGGTTGAGAAGAATTTATAATTTCTTTACGTGCAGCAGTCATAGAACTAGATGAAGGAATAATAGTATTTGGCACTTCATGATTTTTCAAAGGATAAACATGCTCAAAGAATTCTGCATCGCGATATTCACATATAGATCGATCATTCAATTTCATGAACCTGTAGGCTGAGCTATTATCAGCATACCCTATGAACACACAATCAAAAGTTCTAGGTCCAACAGTTTCACGTTTAAACACAAGAAAAGCAACCTTAGCTAAACACCCCCACACTTTCAGGTAAGACAGATTAGGTTCATAACCTTTCCATAACTCATAAGGAGTTGCATCTAATTTTTTATGGGGCACTCTATTTAAAATGTGATTAGTAGACAAAACAGCTTCCCCCCACATATTATCAGGCAAACCAGAACTAATAAGCATGGAATTCATCATCTCTTTTAAAGTCCGGTTTTTTCTTTCAGCTATGCCATTCTGTTGAGGAGTATAAGGAGCTGTTGTCTCATGAATAATGCCATTTTCTTCACAGAATTTCTTAAGAGAATCAGTTCCATATTCTCCTCCTCTATCAGACCTAAGTCGTTTTATCTTACGGTCTAATTGATTTTCAACTTCTGCTTTATATACCAAAAAGGTTCTTTCAGCTTCATCTTTTGTTCTCAACAAATAAACTTTGGTATATCTAGAACAGTCATCCACAAAAGTGATGTAGTACCGTTTTCCTCCTTTACTTTCAGTGTTTTTGAAATCAGCCAAATCAGAATGCACTAATTCTAATAACTCTGATTTTCGTTCAGTTACTAGTTTGAAAGGCTTTCTAGTAAATTTAGCCTCGGTACAAACATCGCATTTTTTATGAGCATTCAAATTTAAATTAGGAATTAAACCACATTTATGCAATCGTTCAATTGCCTTCACATTCACATGTCCTAATTTTGCATGCCATAAATCAAGAGACTCAGTCAAGTAAGCAGAAGTAGATGCGTTCTTATTCATCTCAACAACAACAGACTCAAGCATGATAAGGCCATTAGCAGTCATAAAACCCTTACCTACAAATTCACCATTTTTGGAAATCACTAGTTTTCCTCCATCAAAGAGGAGCCTAAAGCCAGCTTTCATCAGTAAACCCCCCGAAATTAAATTCTTGCGCAAAGAAGGTACAAACAACACATTGATCAAACATAACTTTTTGCCAGAATTTAACTTAAGAAGAATTTTCCCTTTACCGAGCACTGCAGCCGTGCTGGAGTTTCCCATGAAGACCTGCTCGCCTTCTGCAGCCGGTTCAAACTCCGACAGGAGCTCTCTGTTGGCGCAGAAGTGTCTTGTTGCTCCAGTGTCGACCATCCACTCTGTCAGATCAATCATGTTCACCTCAGATATCACAACAACTAGATCTTTTTCTGTCAGGTTCGCCTGTCCTTTGTCTTGGTTGGGATTGGGGTCGTTCTTCTTGGGGTCGTTTCTTTGGTTGCAATGAACAACTTTGTGTCCGGGCTGTCCGCACACAAAACAACCTCCTTGAAATTTTCCGAACTTGCCACCTTTCTTGAAGTTTTGTCCCTTCTTATGTAAGGCCTTTTGGTGACCAAATTTCTTTCCAGTAGCATCACCAAATTGCTTCTTTTTAAACCTGTCATGTTTCTGCGTAGAAGCCTCAATATAGTTAGCCATAACCGAAGATGAATCAGAGGGTTTAGACGGCTTATCTTTAAGGCGATTAGCCTCTTCAATCTTCATGTGACCAACGAGTTCCTCCAGAGTCATGTTCCGCTTCTTGTGTTTCAAATGATTGCGGTAATTGGACCATGACTCAGGAAGCTTTTCGATCAGAAAATTTGCCTGCAAATATTCGCACATCTTCATGCCTTCAGCAAGGATATCCGCCACGAGATTCTCATACTCGTGGACCTGTTCCATGATCGGTTTGTCATCAGCGATCTGGAACCGTAAGAACTGGCCGACAACATATTTCTTCTTCCCGGCATCATCTGATCCATATTTCTTATCCAGGGTTTCCCAGATAGACTTGGCAGACTTGTTAGTTAAAAACAAATCAAAAAGAGAGTTGGACATATGATTCAGAAGGATACCCCTGACAGTTTTGTTGTCCTGTTCGTATTTCTCCGTTTCAGCAGCAATGTCAACGGAGGCTTTAGCAGCAGCGACGTCTCCAATATCATCCGGAGACGACTGAGAGTCCGTTGTGGCAAGCGGAAGCGCTTTGACCAGTGCCGCTGGGGAATCCTTGAGCAGAACGTAGTCAATTTTCAATTGCTCAAAGACAATCAGCAACTTCTGGGACCAGCGCTTGAAATTCGTCCCATCGAGAGGCTCAAGTTTTGACAGATCGAGCAACTTCACGAGATGGTGGCCCTCCATGACAGATGGTGGCCCTCCATGCCCCCTCGCGCGCGCGCGAGGGGGCATTCCTCTCTTGTCTCACTAACACATGGTATGCTACAAACCTTTATAAAGCACATGAAATTTCCCCAAACAACCGATGTGGGACAAGCCCAATTTGGATTTCCATTTCAAAGCATATCACATGTGTACTTGTACTGCATTAATATTTGGATATATTAAAATATTCCAACAGTAAATAGTGTGGAGACTTGTGGAGATACAAGTGTGTAATGTCCACCTATATCTACAACAAAGGGGCGTAAAAAAACGTTTACAAGTTGGGAAAGAATGGGAAAAGAAGACTAGAAGGAGTGGGTATTGTAGTGAAAAGGGACATTATATCAATACTTGTCTGAGTAAAGAAAATTGTGATGTCTCCAACACTCCACCAGTAGCAAATAGGGATGGAAATGGGGCGGAGATTCCCCATTACTTGTGGGGATTTCCCATTACGGGTACGGGGATGGGAATTTTTAGTGGGGATGGGGGCGGAGATGGGGTGAAAAGTAATTACCCGCTAGGGTATGGGCATGTGGACGGGAATAGGTGTCCTCTCCCCACCACCCGACCCGAAACCGACCCCATTGGGGTACCCCGTGAGTAATCCCCGCCGGGGGACCAATTGGGGAACCCCGTGGGGAATCCCTACCGGGGGACCCATTGGGAAATCCCACCGGGGGACTTGATGGGGATCAATCGAATTTTTTAGGAAAGTGTACATGAAAGTAAATGAAAAATAAAATGAGTAACTCATGGCAGTCCAGATCCTCTGCTACCATTTATACAACCAATCCTATTGCACCAATTATATCATGCCACATTTCCTTTAATTTAAGCAATTACATATTATTAAACACATCCAAATTCAAAAATAGGGTAAATAAATTGATAATTAAAATTACACAAGTTAATATGATAAATTGAACAGTGCTTCACCCATCTTCTTCTTCTTTTGTACGCTGCTCATCGTCTCTGTCATCTCTCTTCTTCTTAGGGGTGGGAATTGATGTTCGCATTTTTAGTATAGTTTTTGATAGGTTTTCTTTGCTTATTAGGTTTAGTTTTGTTTAGTTTAGGCTTAGTTTTGAGTATTTTTAGATAGTTTTGCATATTTCTGTGAAAAGATTGGAATCTACTCTATTTTGTGAATTTTGTAGGTTTTAGCGAGGAAAGGAGCTGAATGGAGTTGAATTTGGAGTATCACAGCAAAAGACGGAGGAGTGCAAGATTGAATAAGTCGAAGCTCGAGAGTACAAGAGGAATTGTTGAAGAAAACAAAGCCCATGCTCGTTAACGAGGCTGTGAGGGCTCGTTAACGAGGCCACGAAAAAGAAGATATGGAGTATTATTTTATAATTCATCGCTCCTGAGCGGGAATTTATTTCCGTATCGGTTGAGTATCTTTTTAGAATCTTTTTGGGGTGGTTAGAATATGTATTTTAGGTCTTAATATCTTTTTAGATTTTATTTCTATCTTTTAGGGATTGTTTCTATCTTTTTAGGAAAGTTTATATCTTTTAGCCTTTTTAGTTTTTAGCTTTTTAGTATAAATACCCTTCTATCTAGCATAGAAAGAGAGAGCTTAATTTAGAGGAGATTTTAGGAAGGACCGAAGGAGAGAGAGAAGTCGGATCGGAAGAGGATCGCGAGGCTCGGTAGACGACGGTTGTCGGGTGGTCGTTGGTCGTGATTGTGGTTCGGTGTTTTTATGTTTTTCGGTTTCTTCTGAATCTCTGTAAGACGATATTATTTTTATTAATTTAAGTTTTGAGTTTTGTTTCAATGTTTCTTTTTATTGATTGTTTTAGTTTATTAGTTATGATTAGTGAGTAGTTTATTTTCTAGGATCGGGGTTAAGCCCGGCATAGTTGAGCATGTTTGATGAGTAAGATTGAGTTGTGAATGTTTTTTATCTTTAATTGAGAATTGTTTGTTGTGCTTAATACCGAAACGAAAGTGGAGGTAATTTGAGTTTTTAACTGAATTGAAAGAGGAAGTTACTAACTTGAAGGTTGATATAGTTTGAAAACGAAAGTTTTAAGCTTTAAATCTAAAACAAGCAATTAAGTGAATTGGGATGCGAAAGTAGATTAATTTACTTGCTAAGTCAACGAAAGTTGATGACTCTATCTGTTTAAAGGCATGATCTTTTCTTCTTACGAATTCTTATGCTTGGCTATGTTGTGGTGTCCCTTGTCCTAGATTTTTGCTTTATTTGAATTATTTCTGGTGAATCTTCGTTGTTGAGTATTTGCCTTGGTACCGAATTTTAATTAGAATTTAATTAGGTCGTTAGTTTTAGTATGTTGTGTTCGGTGGTTCGTTAACGACCCTGACAACGTCGTTAACGAGGCTGCTCGTGAGTGTTTTCTTTGTTTTTGTTTGATTTTTTTAGATTGATAGACAAACAACCTTGCTTCCTGTGGAACGATCCTGACTCCCCTGTACTCAGCGGGGTCTTGACTTACAAATTTATTTGTTGGCCGAGAAACCCTCTCAACAGGAATCGCTAAGGCAGAAGAGATGAACCAAGCACTCCAAATGAAATTGCTTTGGAAAATACTAGCTGAACCAGACAATCTATGAGTCAAAATAATTACGGAAAAATATCTTAAAACGGAAAACATCCTAAACTACAAGAAAAAACATAACACCTCTTGGCAGTGGTCCAAGTTAATAGGCCTTAAAGACCTATTTGTGAAAGGACTTATCTGGCAGATTGGGGATGGAAAAGCCATACGAGTATGGAAAGACAACTGGACCGGTAAGGGCCCTCTCAACCCAAGGACAGATACGGAAAACTTCATTAATTGGGACAAAACAGTGGATGAGTACCTCAGAGAGGATAATTCGTGGAACATTGAGAAATTGATCAAGGTCATTAATCCAGACGACCTTGAAATCATATCCAAAACCATAAACCCTATTAACAAAATCCCGGATAGACTATATTGACAACCTAGCAAAAATGGCTGGTACTCAACCCACTCAACCATGCAATGGATCCATCAATCTAAAGGTGAATCAAAAATAAACCTATATTGGATAAACAAACTTAAAATTCCCCCCAAAGTGAAAAATTTTGTTTGGAAAGTAGCCAGAAATGGTTTGCCAACTAAGATGAGGCTCGTTGCCAACCATATCCCGGTTCCGTTGGGCTGCGTGGCTTGTAACAGCCTTGAGGAAGACACTAACCATGTGTTACTCTCGTGCCCATTAACCAAGGAAACCATCAAATTCGTAAATCCCAAACTTAGCCGAATCCTCAACCAAATTTCCCTTGGGGATAAAAAACCTCACCTTGTCCTGGATGAGATAAGGATGCGATTAACAAAAGAGGAAATAGAACTCCTCGCTAACACCTGGTGGTGCCTATGGTACTATAGGAATAAAAGAACTATGACAACAATAACAACAATAACTTGAATAACGCCGCAAACATTTGCGACTTTATGCACAACCAAATTAAAAATTGGAAAAACGCGGAAGCCTCCACATTCCGGAACGGCCAGAGGTGGGCCTAAGAGAAAGTCCACAAAATGGGCAAAACCCAGAAGGGGTTTTACTAAATTGAATTTTGATGGTGCAGTGAATGCGGATGGCGTGGCTTCTTACGGGTTCATCCTCAAGGACTCCTGCGGCTCCCCCATCCATTTTGACGGAGGATTGATTGGTCATCAGTCCGTTCTGACCTCCGAGACCATTGCCTTACGCCAGGGACTACTCGAGGCCATTCGTCGTGGCATTTCCCGGATCCAGATTGAAGGCGATAATTTGCAGCTGGTCAAGGTCGTTCTTGGTGACTGGCGCTGCCCGTGGGAGATTGAGTTGCTTCGTTCGGATATCCACTGCTTGTTGGCTCGCTTCATGGATTGGGGTATTGCTCACGTCAACCGTGTGTGCAATTCGGTGGCGGACTACATCGCTGGCTCGTTCCGACGCGTCTCCTTTATTCCACTTGCAGTTGACTCGGGTTTGCACACCCTCATCCGCCAGGATGCCTTTGGGCAGTCACTAGCCTGTTAGTGACCACCCAAACTCCTTTCCTTATCAAAAAAAAATCTCTCTTCTTCTCAGTTCCCAATCTCCTCTTATTTATATTTTACTTTTACAAGAAAATCCATTTATCTTATTTGAGATTTGTAAACCACTTTTGCTCAACCCTAAAACCCTTTTATCTCCTCCACCAAATAAATTGACTCATCCTCTAATTGCAATAAGACTTTGTTAATTTATCTTTTAATGGCTTCCAATTAAAAACATATCAATCAACTTAAAGTGATTAATGCATATATATATACACAAATATTTACAAATTACCCATATAATGACATTTAGAAATTAATAAATCTAGATTTTACCGTTGAAATTTTAGTAGATACTAGAGATTGATTGAACTTAAAGCCGGAGCAGCTAAGCAATGACTTGCCAGACCGGTGGGAGTCATTGTGATGAGTTATCATGTTGCAATTGCGAACCCTTGTTTGATTTACATAAAAGTATAATTACTCTATATTATTATCTTCTTTTTTCTATTTTTTTAGCTTAATTTAAATTGCCTAATCAGGGACACATGTCATGATATAAGTGGAGGCACACAATGGGTAGCATTTCTAGTAACAGATGATCCGGACTGAACTCATGAGGATTATACAAGGTGAAAATCAAACAGGGATGAGAGTCTCCGCTAGAGATTATAAAGGGGGAAATCAAGCGGAGATGGGGAATCCACGACGAGGATTATAAATGGGGAAATCAAGCGGATATGGGGAATTCCCGACGGGGATTATAAATGGGGAAATCAAGCGGAGCTGGGGAATCCCCGACGGGGATTATAAATGGGTAAATCAAGCGGGGATGGGGAATACCCGACGGGGACGGGGACCCGACGGGGATGGGGACGGGGATAAATTTTATTACCCGATGCATAATGGGACGGGTGTGGGGAGCATATATCTAAATGGGTATGGGTATGGGGAGGATATTCCCCGCCCCGAACCCGTCCCATTGTCATCCCTAGTAGTAAAGAAGGTGAATGCAAGTGACTTAGGAATAAATCCAATTTTTTCTCTAAAATATTAGAAATGATGTTTGTTAGTTTAAATTTATCATATGCACTAATTAGTATGTGTTCATGAGCTTTTGTGTACTTTCATTTTTATTATGAATAAATTAACCGTAGTTTTGATTTTTTTTATTAGCCAATCGATCTATAACTAATTGTCTACACATGTACATAATTAGGGCCATAATTAATTAATTATTATTATAGCTTTTTATTTTTGTAATGAAAGACTTCAATATATACAAAACCACACGTAAGATCTAAAAGGAAAAGTTTATACAATTAATAATTAATAATTAATTAACTTTTAGATATGGTGATTGATTTTTTCTGGTAGAATTTAGATATGGTGATTAGTTGTTAGTAAGAGATTTATTCTTAATTTTAGGAAAAATAAATTTGGATTTTTTTTTAAAGATATATACTTCTATTTTAAGGATCTTATTCGTCGCCCCGAGGGGACGACCAATAGCAAAATCCTTTTTGATTTAGGGCTTTACATTCTCATCTTTAACTTGTTTGATTACCACCTTTGCCAAGCTTATTTTTTTCAATTTTTTTTATTGCTTTTACATTGATTGATTGTTTTATCTTACCTTCAATAATTTGAGCTTAAACTTTATATTTAAAACCTAAGTCCATCTCCAACAACTTTCCCATATTATTGGGAGTTGTACATTTGGAGAATTACCCCAACGATTTCCTATCATGTTCTCCATTATGGAGTAAAGGGGGAAAATTCTCCACTCATTCCCTAAAGTTAGAGGGTTCCCCATATGTTTTTTTTCAATTTTTTTATTCTAGACAAATGCTTCTCTATCATTTATTTTAGGTGGAGTAGGGGTGGGCATCGGTCGAAGACCGGACCGAATCGGGACCGAATTCCCCAAAAAATTGGATCGAGGACCGGACAGGATATTCTCGGTCCGGTCCGGTCTCGGTCCCTGTCCGGGTTTGGACCGGACTATTCTTTTATCAATGAAGTATATTTTTTGAAATAAAAGAGTTTTTATTTATAAAAAACATTATTTTTTATAAAAATATATATTATATCATATAAATTTTAAAACTTTATATTTTTAATGTAAGACACGATTTTCCCTTGCAAACAAATTATTCAAATCTACCTCTCTTTATTTAGTTGGGCTGAAAAGCCCAATAAAAATTAGGGGAGCTAGTGAACCCGAACCCATCTCAATTGAGCCCAAATCCAACCCCTCTTTACCTTCCTTCCCTTTGCCCTATCTCTTATTTCTTTTTGGGACCGCCGCTCAAAACAACCAGGAAGGAGCCGGACAAGGAGCTCAAGCTTCCTTCCTCTATAGCCGATCATTCCACGCCTTCTCTCTCGATTTTTTTTCCCTTTCTTCCGTCGCAATTGGCACGCCGCTCACGAGATCAGAGGAGGAGAGCGGGAACCTAGCCAGTGCGTCGTCTAAGGCTCAGGCAAGGGGAGGCTTCGCCTAAGTCCAGTCATCGCCGATCGCATCTACATTTGCCACCGTCAGCTCTCCACAACCTAGAACCATGTAAAAATCTTGCTTGAATTTGGCAATTGCCTTGGACATAGGGCGTCCTTAAAGTGTCGATGTAATGTTTTGTGTGCATGGTATAAAAGTTAGTTCGATTCTTTTATGGCAATTGATTTGGTTGTACCTTGTCGGATTTGAGAATAAGTTATGCTTGAATGAGTTTTGAATGGTTGCGTGTATATGATCTGAACTTGTCGGGAATTTGATCTTGTTGACTCTCTTTGAATACGAGTAATAGATAAAGCTTACGATTATATAGTTGTATGCCGTGAGGGTGGAGACATATTCTTTTGGAACCCGATGTGATAAAATCCTTATACCTATACTTGTGTGTGTTTGCGGGTGACGCTTTCACATTGGGACTTGGACTTTTAATCGTATGTCTATGAGCTAATCCTTTTTTGTGACCTTTAGTATTATGCTACAATCGTGAATTATCGAGTATGTTGTTGGACGATGGTTCTCGAGTTTCGGTTTGGTTATCTTGGATTGATCTAGTAGAATGTTTGGAATTGTGATGGTTCGCTCTTAGTGAAGCCACCATTCATGCCTATCTAGAATCGAAAATGTTTCCTCGCGGTTAGTCGATTAACCGTGAACGTTATGATTCGTAGGTCTTTAGTATTGCCGCGTTACTTACGTCATTTGAGGATCGCTTTCCAGGTAAGTCGTTCTCGACTTGCTCGGCTCTATTCTAGTCTTGCTAGATTTCATGCCGTGATTGTGAGATTGGTTTTGGGAGTTAGTCCCGAATGTAGGTTTACCATGTGAAATGTTTTCATGCATGATGTGATGCACTTTTCATTGCAAACATTTTCTCGTAAAAGAAATAGTATCGTTTTCTCTGTGCTGGCAGCGTAACCGGTACGATCATGTGCGACGATTGTCGGTGGCGAAGAGGCGTCTAGCCATGGTCGTGTGTCGGCCGGGCCCTTTTAAAAATAAAAATTGATAGTTGGTTTTTGGCAAGTGCTCCAGTGGAGGCTTGACCAGGGGTTGGAAGGATGACGTATATGGAAAGTGGGAGGGCTCGCCTCTGCACTCGGGCGCAGGTGAGTTAGCGCCGTAGATGGGAATGACGTGGTGGAAGGAAGAATGGCATTTCCCAATAGGATTGTAGTTTTGTTGTGTGCATGTGTGTGATTACTTAGTTGGTTTTCCGACCTTGTGAATTCTTGCCACGCTTAATGAATTGTGTATTCGTTGTATCTTCCTTCATTTGTTGAATGTCGACGTGTTGGTTATTATTATAAATGTTGTACTTTTGTGCTTGTTAGTTTGATTATGGTATGTCTCATTGCCTTTCCTTTCACATATTCTCTAGGTTGTGGAAATGTGTGTTGACTTATACTGTTCTGTTCAATTCACTTGTTAAAAGTTATGTTGTTGTATAATTGATGTTTTTCAAATGTCTTACTATTGTCGTGTGTTATCTAGCTTGCCTAGGGTATTAGCTGACCCCTCGGGGACTTTCTTTTTCAGTTCCAGGTAGTCACACAGGTCTCGTGTTGGAGCCTAGGACAGATGCTGCAACGGATCGTTGACGCGTGTCATAGGTCACTGAGTGGGTGGAGTTCGGTTTAAGCTTGTTAGCTGTTTTTGAGATTTCACTATGTTGTTGACTTTAGCAGATTTCTGGTGTTGATTATAAATTGGCTAGACATTGGGATTCATGCATGACATCAACTAAGAACTAGATATGGACATTACGAGTTTGTGGTGATGCCATTCGGATTAACCAATGCACCCGCAGTGTTCATGGAGTTGATGAACCGAGTGTTTATAGATTTCCTGGACAAATTTGTGGTGGTATTCATTGATGATATCTTGATTTATTCCCGTAACAAAGAGGAGCACGCAGAACACCTTAGGCGAGTGTTGAAAGTGTTGAGGCAACATCAGTTGTTTGCTTAACTAACCAAGTGTGAATTCTGGCTACCGGAAGTCACCTTTCTTGGACATGTGCTGTTTGCTAAGGGAGTAATGGTAGACCATTGAAAATCAAGGTTGTAAAAGAGTGGTAAGCCCCAAGAAATGTGAAGGAGGTGCGGAGTTTCCTAGGTTTAGCAGGGTACTACCGGAGGTTCGTAGAAGAGTTCTCCCGTATAGCCCAACCGCTTACAAATTTGTTAAAGAAGACCACTCGCTTCGAGTGGAGTGAGGCATGCCAGAGAAGCTTCAAAGAGTTGAAAAGGAGGTTGACTTCAGCTCCTATACTTGCTCTCCCTCAAGGAAGTGAGGACTTTGTGATCTACAGTGACGCCTCCAAGGTAGGCTTGGGATGTGTGTTGATGCAGAGGGATAGGGTGATTGCGTATGCTTCAAGACAATTGAAGCTGAATGAGCAGAATCACCCTACTCATGATTTGGAGTTGGCAGCGGTGGTGCATGCTCTGAAGATTTAGCGTCATTACTTGTATGGCAGTACATGCAAGGTGATGACAGATCATAAGAGTCTCAAGTACATCTTTACTCAAAGAGAACTGAACATTAGACAGCGGAGATGGCTTGAATTGCTAAAGGACTATGACTTAGAAATCCTTTACCACCCAGAGAAAGCGAATGTAGTCGCTGATGCACTTAGTAGGAAGACCTCTCAAGAATGTATGTTGGCTCGTTTAACTGCTCAACCCGAGCTACAAAGAGAGCTGATGAGGTATGGAATCGAGGTGCAGATTCAGCGTTACCAGGGTAGATTGAGTATTATGGAGTATCAACCGACTTTGCTTGAAGAAGTGAGAAAGAAACAAGAAGTGTGTCCAATGATTCAAGAGTTGAAGCAGAAATCAAGCCGTGGTGAGGCACCTAATTTTGTAGAGAGAGCAGATGGTATCTTGAGTTTGCGCGGCCGGATCTGTGTGCCTCGAGATGAAGAGTTGAGACAGAAGATTTTGCAAGAAGCCCACACTACCCCTTACTCGATTCACCCTGGAGCGAGTAAGATGTACAAAG
Organism: Fallopia convolvulus; assembly: GCA_964016875.1. NCBI lineage: Eukaryota > Viridiplantae > Streptophyta > Magnoliopsida > Caryophyllales > Polygonaceae > Fallopia > Fallopia convolvulus. The sequence continues at coordinate 706,795 of OZ024732.1, forward strand.
ATTTACGACAATACTACTGGTGGGAGGGCATGAAGCCAGATGTATCAAGATTCGTGGCTAAGTGTCAGGTTTGTCAACAGGTGAAGATTGAGCACCAGAGGCCGGGTGGTATGCTCCAACCCCTACCTATTCCCGAATGGAAGTGGGAGGATATTTCCATGGATTTTGTCACGGGGTTACGAGTCAGCAAGGGACATGATGCCATCTGGGTTGTAGTGGATAGGCTGACCAAGACTGCTCGCTTCTTGCCTATTAAGGAGACTTGGAAAATTAACAAACTGGTAGAAGTGTTCGTAAATCAGATAGTTAGACTACATGGTGTACCCAAGACGATTGTGTCAGATCGTGATGGGCGTTTTACTTCCAGATTTTGGCAACAAGTTCATGAGGCACTCGGAACGAGATTGCACTTCACGACTGCTTACCATCCGCAGTCAGATGGCCAGTCTGAGAGGACAATTCAGACTCTAGAGGACATGCTGAGGTCTTGCGTTCTCGATTGGGGAAGTCACTGGTCAGATCACCTAGCACTGGTGGAGTTTGCCTACAACAACAGTTGGCACTCCTCGATTCAGATAGCTCCGTATGAGGCCTTGTATGGTCGGAAGTACAGAACACACTTGTGTTGGGATGACCCGTCAGATGTTGTAGGAGAGAGACCACAAATGATAGAGGAAACAATTGGGAAGGTGGCCTTGATCCGGGAGCATATGCTAGCTGCACAAAGCCGCCAAAAATCCTACGCAGACAAGCGACGTCGACCACTGGAGTTCGAGATAGGGGCACACGTCTGGTTAAGAGTGTCGCCTACTCGTGGTGTGAGAAGATTTGGAATTAAGGGAAAGTTGAGTCCCCGCTACATTGGGACGTTTGAGATACTAGAGAGAGTGGGCGAGGTAGCTTACAAACTGGTGCTACCACCCGCCTTGGATGGAGTTCACCCTCTCTTTCATGTGTCACAACTGAGACAGTATGTTCCAGATCCCAGCCACAGGCTCAACTATGAGGAGTTGGAGGTTGAGCCCGATCATACTTTCAAAGAGCAACCGATAGCGATTCTTGACAAGCGTACAAAGAAGCTACGGAACAAAGAGATTCAGCTGGTGTTAATTCAGTGGTCTCGACGAGGTGCCGAGGAGGCCACTTGGGAGACCGTGGATAGGATGAGAGAGAACTACCCCGAACTGTACTTGGGTTTACTAGAGGCCTTTGAGAGTAAAGGTTAGATGCCGCTCAGGAGTAGATATGATGTTTGTTATGACTTAGTGTTGCTAAGTGTGTTTTGTTTGCTTGCTTATACTTTGACATGGGTGCGGATTGGTTATCTTCCCTCGTTGTTATAGTAGTGGTTATGCTCTTTACTTGTCACATGTTATGTTTAAGTTGTTGTCCAAATGATGGGTTGGAGAATGAACTTCTTCAAGTGGGAGAGGTTGTCAAATCTCATGAACCCTTCTTGCGAGTTTCCCACTAATCTTAGAAGTTTCGAGACGAAACTTTCTTAAGGGGTGTAGAATGTAAGACACGATTTTCCCTTGCAAACAAATTATTCAAATCTACCTCTCTTTATTTAGTTGGGCTGAAAAGCCCAATAAAAATTAGGGGAGCTAGTGAACCCGAACCCATCTCAATTGAGCCCAAATCCAACCCCTCTTTACCTTCCTTCCCTTTGCCCTATCTCTTATTTCTTTTTGGGACCGCCTCTCAAAACAATCAGGACGGAGCCGGACAAGGAGCTCAAGCTTCCTTCCTCTGTAGCCGATCATTCCACGCCTTCTCTCCCGATTTTTTTTCCCTTTCTTCCGTCGCAACTGGCACGCCGCTCACGAGATCAGAGGAGGAGAGCAGGAACCTAGCCAGTGCGTTGTCTAAGGCTCAGGCCAAGGGAGGCTTCACCTAAGTCCAGTCATCACCGATCGCATCTGCACTCGCCACCGTCAGCTCTCCACAACCTAGAACCACCTTGTATTGAGCCGCTCGATCCGGAACCTCTCTCGTCTTCAATTTCTGTCCGGTAAGAGCTATGCCTATGTTGTTCAAGTTCCTAGCTCTACCTCTGTCTTATCCTCCCCCTCTATTTCTCTTGATTTCCCTTCTAATTTTTTTTGGGCGCCTCGGGACAGGTTCTGAGTGCTGAGTCGAGATCGCCGATCAAGCCATTTAGGACTATTGTTGTTCGTCGACGCCCTCTCCAAGAGCTCGAGTTACACCGCTGGTTCGAAGTCTTACAAGTCGCCAAGATCTGCCAATGGTATCATGTGAAGACTGATCGAGCGCCAAGAGTATACAAGGAAATCAAGCGTCCGTCCGAGAGTGTGAAAAGCACAGAGAATCACCGAGATCAACTCCGTTCAAGAGTGTGACCTGCTCGAGGTTTCGTTCGAGCCTTGTCGAATTCAACTACGTCCTAGACAACTCGTGCCTTGGGTAAAGGCTTTTGCCCTTTTGTTCTTGCGCTTGAGTTTTTGATTGTGGTGTGTGTGCACTTGTTTAGTTGTATTTAGTTGCTTATGAGGGTGTTAAAACCAAGCTTGAATTTTAACTTATGATTTGATGAATGGTTAGTAGAAGTCCTACTTGCCTTAGATGCGAGTGTTTTTCCTAAATTAGTTGATGTAAAAATCTTGCTTGAATTTGGCAATTGCCTTGGACATAGGGCGTCCTTAAAGTGTCGATGTAATGTTTTGTGTGCATGGTATAGAAGTTAGTTCGATTCTTTTATGGCAATTGATTTGGTTGTACCTTGTCGGATTTGAGAATAAGTTATGCTTGAATGAGTTTTGAATGGTTGCGTGTATATGATCTGAACTTGTCGGGAATTTGATCTTGTTGACTCTCTTTGAATACGAGTAATAGATAAAATTTACGATTATATAGTTGTATGCCGTGAGGTTGGACACATATTCTTTTGGAACCCGATGTGATAAAATCCTTATACCTATACTTGTGTGTGTTTGCGGGTGACGCTTTCACATTGGGACTTGGATTTTTAATCGTATGTCTATGAGCTAATCCTTTTTTGTAACCTTTAGTATTATGCTACAATCGTGAATTATCGAGTATGTTGTTGGACGATGGTTCTCGAGTTTCGGTTTGGTTATCTTGGATTGATCTAGTAGAATGTTTGGAATTGTGATGGTTCGCTCTTAGTGAAGCCACCATTCATGCCTATCTAGAATCGAAAATGTTTCCTCGCGGTTAGTCGATTAACCGTGAACGTTATGATTCGTAGGTCTTTAGTATTGTCGCATTACTTACGTCATTCGAGGATCGCTTTCCAGGTAAGTCGTTCTCGACTTGCTCGGCTCTATTCTAGTCTTGTTAGATTTCATGCCGTGATTGTGAGATTGTTTTGGGAGTTAGTCCCGAATGTAGGTTTACTATGTGAAATGTTTTCATGCATGATGTGATGCGCTTTTCATTGCAAACGTTTTCTCGTAAAAGAAATAGTATCGTTTTCTCTGTGCTGGCAGCGTAACCGACACGATCATGTGCGACGATTGTCGGTGGCGAAGAGGCGTCTAGCCATGGTCGTGTGTCGGCCGGGCCCTTTTAAAAATAAAAATTGATAGTTGGTTTTTGGCAAGTGCTCCAGTGGAGGCTTGACCAGGGGTTGGAAGGATGACGTATGTGGAAAGTGGGAGGGCCCGCCTCTGCACTCGGGCGCAGGTGAGTTAGCGCCGTAGATGGGAATGCGGTGGTGGAAGGAAGAATGGCATTTCCCAATAGGATTGTGGTTTTGTTGTGTGCGTGTGCGTGATTACTTAGTTGGTTTTCCGACCTTGTGAATTCTTGCCACGCTTAATGAATTGTGTATTCGTTGTATCTTCCTTCATTTGTTTGTATGTCGACGTGTTGGTTATTATTATAAATGTTGTACTTTTATCCTTGTTAGTTTGATTATGGTATGTCTCATTGCCTTTCCTTTCACATATTCTCTAGGTTGTGGAAATGTGTGTTGACTTATACTGTTCTGTTCAATTCACTTGTTAAAAATTATGTTGTTGTATAATTGATGTTTTTCAAACGTCTTACTATTGCCGTGTGTTATCTAGCTTGCCTAGGGTAGTAGCTGACCCCTCGGGGACTTTCTTTTTCAGTTCCAGGTAGTCACACAGGTCTCGTGTTGGAGCCTAGGACAGATGCTGCAGCGGATCGTTGACGCGTGTCATAGGTCACTGAGTGGGTGGAGTTCGGTTTAGGCTTGTTAGCTGTTTTTGAGATTTCACTATGTTGACTTTAGCAGATTTCTGGTGTTGAATATAAATTGGCTAGACATTGGGATTCATGACATTATAAAAATGTGGTTTGTTTGAATGACAGTTGGATGTTTAAAATAGTTTTTTTGTTGTGCCCGAGTTGCAAGGTCCAGGTATTCTAGTTGTCAACCAGTTCAGGTAGAACCCGTTAGGGTCAAACTACCTAGTAATGTCCCGACGTTAAATCGGGGTGTTACATTTAACATATATTTTATAATATAAATATAAATATTTTTGATATAAAATAATTTATTTTGCCACTAATAAAAAAAGTCGTTTTGGACAAGGACCGTACCATATTTGGACCAGATCGGATCGGGGACTGACTTCTAATTTTTTGTGGACCGAGGAACGGACCGGATACCCCTCGGTCTAGTTTAGTCCGATCCAAAATCTTGTTCGGACCTTATTTTGCCCAACCCTAGGAGTTGGTGTTTTTTGAATTGATGTAAATGAATATATAAAATGTGTGTACTTTATTATATTGAGAATTGATTTTTTTTACAAGTCAAATGCCAAATAATTTATTATTTATTAGGTAAAGATTCTAGATATTTTTTTTTATTAGTCAAACACTAATTTATTTATAATTTATTAGGTTAAGATTTTAAATTGTTTGTATTTTCGTATAAATAAAATAATTATTTTATTATGTATTAGGTTAATATTCAAAAATATTATAATTTTTCTATAATTAAAATAAAAAATAAATTATCATTTAATAGAATAAGATTATAAAATATTTTTATTTTTGTATTAGTTAAAAATAATATTTAATAAATAAATATTATAGAAGATTTCCTATTATATAAAATATAAATATAAATACGGTCAAGGGCGTAGCCAGAAATTTATCATTGTAGGGGTTGACAAAAATTTTCAACATACCTAATGTACGTTTCGAGAAAGATGTAGAAATAAAAAATACAAATTTAGACAAAGAAGAGAACATATTTTATAGAGGAGGGGCTAAAATATTTCAAAAAATAATTACATTAAGAAAACAAAAGTTTATAATGACAACTTATATAATTATTAATTATGTTTCAGATTATATTTAGGTTAAGAAAACAAAAATGTTTCAGAATACAAATTAATTGAATCTATAAATATTAAAAGCTCGTAACTAGTAAATAAAACACAAACTAAAGCCCTCATGTTAATAAAGAATTGTATGATTTGAGATATCCCAACAATAACTTATTGTTTCAAAGTTTTTGGGTTCAATTACATTATGAAAGTAGAGTTTGGTTCAAATGAAACAAACTCTTATCTTGAAAAATGGAAAGTGCACTACTAACTAGGAAAAGTGCATTACTAACTAGGAAAAGTGCAATTCGAGAAGTGTACTATAAAAAATACGAAAAGTACACTACAAAGTACGAAAAGTGCAAATGCGAAAACTGCACTCCGAAGTAGTAAAAGTGCACTACGAACTATTAAAAGTGCATTCGTTTCATTTTTCAGGATAAAAGTCTGTTTCATTTGAACCAAACTCTATAAAAGTAGGATGTTTAGCAAAAGATAAAAACATTCTAACTAAGTAAATGACTTGTTAAAAGTGGTCGATTTGTATATGTCCAATCTTCAAACATTCATAATTTTTTGCTCAAATGTCAGAATGGAGCTTATAATATATCAAATCGAAGTTATTGATAAGAGTAACATATTTACGGAAAAAAAATTGGATTCGGGGGGCCATGGCCCCCACCCGCCCCCAAATAGCTCCGCCTCTGAATACGGTATTCTCTAAAATAGAAAATCTATTGGAATTGGAGCCATTTTTTTAGAGAATATGATATTTGGTGTTCTAATTTAGAGAAAAATTTAGAAAATATGTTGAAAAGGGCCTAAGATTTAACTCAATTTATATTCCACTCTACATTATGTAGCGTGTTGTGCATCAAAAGTATGAATCTTATTAGATTGAACTCGAGATTGCAAAAGCTGATATTGAACATAAGGTTGCAAACTCTGAGATAAAGCATTGTAGTTGGATCTAGGAATTTTGTAATTGACATTACATTTTGCAAAACATGAGATTTAACTTTGTGAATGGAACTTGATTTCACTCTACCTAAAATGATGTATATAGTGTTTAGGTTATGCACTGCTACAATAAGATTTATGAATTACTATAATCAATATTATGCACTCTTATTGCCTAAAATTTTTGTTTATTAATGTCCATATCTTCTCCATCTTTGCTTCTCCATATCTTCTCCATCGATCTTTGCTTCTATGTTTATGAATTGTGATTACATTGTAAAAAATTGATCCATGGATGACTAGCGATAATTGGCAGCTTTTCCATATCTGCAAAATAATCATTTTGGACGTTCGTTCTAGGGAGGCAGACTTCTTCTTCCTGAATCATCCACTCAATTCTTTTCTTTTTTTAAAAAAGTTCCCTACATAACTATTAACTAATTGACAAGATGAAGCTGAGTAGAATAAAGAAAAGCAAAGGCAGCATTTGAGGGGAAAAAGAATTGAATCTCCCTTACTTGGCTATGAGAATTACTTTATTTTACAACTCAACAATCCTGTAGCTGTAACCTTCTTTATGGATAAAAATCTTGTAACGTGAGGTGCAAGCAAGAACAATATCTTAATGACAAACCGACTCGATCACAAAAGAGAGAGAACAATATATATAGTACGCGGTGCACGAACAAATTAATCGATTAAAGATGTTCCATTTTGATTGAATCAGTTTAAATTCAAGATCAATCTTGCTGCCGAGTTCAATCTCCTCATTGAGGTCTCTGGCCGTCCACGAACTTTCTTCTGTCTTCTTCAACTTTCAGCTGGTACTCTCTCTCTCTAGATCTGTCCATCTCCAATGCTTTATGCTCTAATTAATTAAGCTCTCTTCTGTTGTTGCATCATTGCACGCATGTGTATAACTAAACTAATTAATTATGCCTAGCTAGTTTATAAAATTTCACTCTTTTTTAATAGGGTTTTTTTAGTTATTGATGTTTCTTAAAAGTAAATTAGTAATATTAAGTAAAAATAACAACCTTTTAAAATTAAATTAATAATATGTTTTTTTATTTATTTTATTCATCTTTTCAATTTCCATACTTTACTTAATTAAGGAAATTAAACATTGTTAATGTGACTAGAAAAACCCTTTCACAAAAACCCAAACATAACAAAGTCTGACTGCTCCTGACAAAAAAAAATACGGAGTAACAAAGTCTGACTGCTGCCATATTCATCGTGAGATCATCTGCTGTGTGAATTGATTTCCTGTTGCAATTCTCAGCTGCAGAAAATGAGTAGCGAAATTGTCCCCGCACTAGATGGAAGTGAAACTTCATCTCTAAATGAAACTACTACTGACTATGAAGATTCACCAGTTTCAAACTCCAAACCTCCGGGATTCGCCTCTTCCATGGAAGGTGTTCGACCTTTCGACAAGCTCGATTTGCGTGCAATTGGGAACCCTATGTTCAAAGCCGATCTAACCGGTGGTAATTATCACATCGCCCAATTCCTCTCCTCTGAAAAGGGGCATAAACATGTGGCCCAATTGAATCCCACCCCAAATTCAGTGAAATCTCTGCTCGAGAAGATCAAGGAGCCCTCTGTGCTGCTTCTTCAAGGTTGCAATCAATTGTTCTTACAAGCTGATGAATTCCCTTTTGAAAAATTCAGTACTTTAACTACTCTTGAAATCTCTCGTTGTAGCCATCTCACCACTCTTCCTGAAAGGGCAATCTCTGAAATGACTCAGCTTCAAACCCTCAATTTTTCTCATCTTCCCATTGAACAATTACCGGCCGACTTCTTCTCAAACCTAACAAATCTTCGTTCCCTCGCACTACGAGGATGCCCTAATTTACGTTCTCTTTCGGAGTTTCCTGAACTTCCTGCACTCCAATGCCTCAATTTATCTGATCTTCTTATTGAAACTTTACCAACATATTTTTTTGAGAAGGTCACGTCACTTCGCTGGGTCATTCTTAGAGGTTGTTCTAGATTACATTCCCTTCCATCAACCACACGTTTGCTGAAACTTGAGGTGCTTGATGTATCTCATTGCACCGCTTTGAAAGAGTTTGATAATCTGTTTCATAACAAGCTTTGGCAACCCGGGCTTCAGATGCTTGATCTTTCTTATACTGCAATGCCCATAGTTCCTATTCTAAGAGAATCCCGCCTCACTCATCTGTTTTTAAGAGATACAGAGGTGAGAGGCTCATATTATCTCAAATTTGTAAGCAGTCTTCAGGTGCTTGATCTATCTGGAGCTCGAAATGTGAGACGGATTGATCGCGTACAAGGTAACAAAGATCTCATAGCTCTTGATCTATCAAGAACAGGAATTGAGTCCATAGATTTAGTATCTGATCTGATTCACCTTCGCCACCTGATACTTAGGGAATGCACTGGACTAGTAAAGCTTCCTGCAATGAAAAGGCTGACAAATCTTGAGTTTCTAGATATCTCGGGCTGTGAAATTCTTGATGATTTGCCTGAAGATCTAGATAGCCTCGTAAATTTGAAGGAGCTAAATCTCTGTGGATGTAGTTATTTGAAAGAACTGAGAGAGGGCCTTTTTGATCACATGCCATCCCTTGAGAAACTTGACCTCTCTGAAACTAATGTCAATCATCTACCTTCCTTTGCCAAACTAGCTAATCTTGGTAGAATTTTCCTGAGAGGTCTGGAGTTGGACTCCCTTGAATCCTTGGCAGATCTTTCAAGCCTTGTAGAACTTGACCTCAAAGGTGTGAGCATTAGATCCCCACAAGAGCTGAATTTAGGTTTCTTGGAGTGTCTTGAGAATCTTCAAATTCTGAACCTCTCAGAAACCTCTGTGGCAAAGCTACCAGACATGACCACGCTCGTAAGCCTCAAAGAACTCTTCTTGGCAAATTGTCTGGAGTTAAAAGATGTTCCACAATTACAAACTCTCAAGAACCTGGAGGTGCTGGATCTTTCTTTACCTGATGATTATGCTTCTGTCAACAATTTACTAGTGGAAACTGAATCTGAAGCTCAAGTAGTCGAATACCATTTCACTCCTGGTAATCTTCGAAAGTTGTTATTGGCAAATCGTCCTGGTGTGCTGAAGTTATTTCCCTTAGAATCACTTGCCAAATTGGAGTATCTTGATCTTCATGGAACTGGTGAGACTTGTCCCGTTGGTGTGAACTTGAGCGGGATGGAAAACCTTCAGGAAGTAGCAGGTTGGGATGGTAATAATATTCATCCAAAACGTCTTCAAGGGAAGATTTCCGACCATGATGAACTCCATGTTGTTTCCACCTTTTTGAGCAATTCAGGTTTTGAAAGATTCAAATATGAATTCTCAAAGGTCGATGATCTCATTTTAAGCATACTACAGAGCATCAAATCAGCCGACACAACCATTGCAACCACCACCAGTAATGCTGCAGTCCCCAAGGAGGGCAATAGTGTTGCTAACACTATTTTTGACACAATTATCACAACCAATATCCAGAATGAAACTTTGAAGATGCATACTGATTTGAGGTACATACTAGAAAACATCGACCTCCTCGAGAGCTCCCGCAATGTCAAGAGTAGTGAGGGGCTCCTAAACGAGCTCATGGATGCTGCAACTCATCTCTCAGCTGATGACTTCCCGCTTGATTCCACTAACCTAAGTGAACTTCGCCGAGTAGTTGTCAAACTGAAGCTCTTGCTCCCTCCTAAAAAGGCGGATGGATTGGAAAATATCACGGAGAAGAAGAAGAACAAGGCAAGGTTTAGTAGCAGGAAGAACAAGGAGAAGTTAGTTATCGATGATGGAAATGACTTGCAGCATAATCCGGACCTGCTTGGCACTTATGAGTCCCTGAAAAGCACCGAAAAGAAGTGCTTGTTGTGTTTTTCGGTTTTTCCTTGTGGTGATGGCTTGGACGAGAACACAAGGTCCTCAAAGAGCTTAGGATCAAGAAGAGGATGTTAATCCACTGGTGGTTTGGGGAGGGATTCATTGAACCTCAGCAAGAGGAAATTCCCAAACCAATAACAATTGAAGAAGTTGGAAAACAGATTTTGAAGGTGCTAGAAGAGAAGAGATTCATTGAGCCAGTGATTATTAAACGCCGGGAATCAGGAAGTTGTAGCATGCAACCTTTGTACATTCTTTCGTGACTGCACGGGCGAAGGAAGAGGGTTTCTTTAATTTTCACCATGAGAGTGGGAAGCTCACCCCGCATGTCACTCGTTTCCAAAGGGCTTGTTTGTTGAAATCCCAAGATAACTCCCCGTCTTCTTGCAATATTTGGGCGAACTATGCCAATTCATCTAAGAAGCTGAAAGTATTCAAAACCATACGTACATTGATTAATGTCAATGAGCCCATATTATATATCAGATCAGAATGGTTCTCTAAGATGAAGGATTTGCATGTGCTCCATCTCGGGAGTTGGGACTTTGGAAATGAGGAGCAAATTGAAGTTGTAGACCAGAAGTTCTTGGAGGAGTTGAAAAACATGAAGCAATTGAGGCTTTTGAGCTTACAAGGATTTTCAACAATGATAAAGCTTCCGGATTCTGTTTGTAAACTCACCAATCTCAAAATACTCAATCTTAGAGATTGCACTTACCTTGAGGAACTTCCTGCAGGGATTGGATCACTCAAGAATCTTACTTACTTAGACCTAAGACATTGTCCCATCCTTTCTAAGTTTCCAAAAGGAATGAGGTTCCTATCCAAACTTGAGGTGCTCAAAGGATTCGTGATAACTTATCAGGTTGGTGGCCTACAGCATAGAAATGCATGCACCCTCAGAGAATTGTCCAAGTTAGATAACCTAAGAAAATTGACCCTTGTTGTGAACAAAGATCATTTCCCAGACACTAAAGATCTTCAGGTTTTCAGGGAAATGAAGAGTCTTTGTAGCCTAGAGATTTCATGGGAAAAGGATTACAACATCAATCAAGAACCACAGGATTCCATCGGGATGGAAACACCGAGACACTCCAGGTGGCAGAAGATGAGATTTTGGGAGCAGCGGACACGCCAAAATGATGCAGAGGAGCCAATAAAGAGCAGTTATTTGGACAACCTACAGAAACTGGTTTTGTACTGTTTCCCTTCAGAAATTGCACCAGAATGGCTTGATCCAACTAAATTGCATAGGCTTGAGAAGCTCTATATCGTGGGAGGAGATCTTGAAACGTTGCTTGGAGACGCGAATCAAAATGCATGGAATGTCAAAATTTTGCGGTTGAAGTATTTGCGCAAGTTGTACACTCATTGGCCAAGATTGAGGGGAATGTTCCCAAATATGACATATTTTGAGCACCATGGGTGTGACAATCTCACTCTCTTTCCTCCTGATGTGTGGATTGAAAGTGATGAACATACTTAGTCTCTTGTTGTATGGAATTTTAGCTATTGTATAAATTACATATAATTCAATTTAGGTCTATTTTATATCAGATTATTTTTGATAATAATTTTTATAATTTATTAGAAGTTCTTTGATTAAAAATAATCTGCATGGTTAATCGATCATTTGATCTAGAGGGTGTGCGGATGGATACAGACATATCTAAGGTATGTGTATATGTGTATTTGTTTCTTCTATCAGTCATTCAATCTAGTTATTTGATCTTGAAGCATATTCATCTCGACTTTGTTTATTTGGGAGAAGGTAAATGCAGGTGAATTCTACGTTCGATACATTTCTGCTTCAGACCAGAATGCAGATGTCTGTAATGGTGATCTGCGATCGAACTTTCTGGATTATAATAGGCCATGAGCTTGCAGGGGAATAAGCAAATAAGGAAAAGATATATTTTGCATTGTGTGAACTGAAAAATATTCCTGGCCTTACTAGAAGAGTTGAGATAGAATCTCCTCTATACCTTATATATTGTAATGTTAACTGTAAGAATAAAACAGATAGTTATCTAGAATCTTCTTTTCTTATAAAATATGTAGTACTTGATGGAAGATTTCCTTGTGAAAACTAATTCATGTGAAGATTGACTATGAGTCTATGACCTCTCATTAACAACCCCTCTTCTTGATCACCTTCTTACTGACTTAGTGTCACCTCTCACTTCAATATCTCATGAACTATCTCGTATGTTCTTTTTCGTTTAATCTATAAACTATAAATCGTTTTATTAAAACATTTGGATTTTTTTTAATCTTTTGTTCTGCATTGGTCTCTTGAATTTTAAGTCATTTTAATTAGGTTCATAATCTATTGTAACATTTGCATTTGTGGTCCTTTTGGCCTTCAAGGCTATGGTCAATGAGCAATGGTGGCCGTTGGCAGTAACTCATCGGTGTGAAATTCAGGCCACAAGTTCAAACAAGAAAAATAGGTAAACAATGCTTTGAACCCAGAAGTTCTTGTATACAGCATACAAAGAAGTGAAAGTAAAAGTAAGAAGAAGAACGAAAAAAAACTAGGTGAAAATTTTCATGTAGTTACCAACGAAGGTTTCTGTTTTCTTGTCAAAGAAACCTCAGTTGATGTATAATACTTGGAGGAAGAAAAGGAATCCAAGTTAGGAGCTGATACCACAGATAATTCACCTCCAATGATCTCTCTAATTTGGGCAAGTTCTGTCAGTTTGATAAAGGATAAACAAAGAGAGAGAAAAGAAGGGGCTTTTCATTGATTAGAAGTTTTGTTCTGAATTACAAACTCGATCTCAAGTTTGTTTTTTGTACAGCAAAGCAAACGTTTACAAAGCCAACACAACGCGTCTCTAAACAACAATAATTCGTAACAGAATAAAGGTTGAGTTATGATCTACTGTGCTAGCCTACAAGATAACACTAAGATCGACCTAATCAACTAATGGCTCCATCACCCCTGCCTAATTTTCCCAAAAAACAAACCATGAAGTTGATAACCAAGAATTGGCTTCGTTAAAAGATCTGCAGGCTGTAAGCTGGTGGGAATATGATTGACTGAAATCAATCCCTCGAGAATTTTTTCACGAACAAAATGGCAATCCAACTCAATATGCTTGGTTTGTTCGTGAAAAACCGGATTCCTGGCTATGAATATAGCAGACTGATTATCACATTTCAAGGGAATCGGTTGGATATCACTCAACCCCAATCGGTTGAACTGTCACCAGTAAGAGTATATCATCGACATATATGGCAAGAAAAACAAGCCATTGCGCGCCGACCGACACTGCCGACACCTCCATGCAATTTCACCACGTCTCAAAAAACTATTATACCCTCAAGTATACCAAATGTTTGAGCCTCAGGCAAGAAGTGAAAGAAGCAAGATCCAATTATTATGCTCAATAGTGCAACTTGGGGAAAGATTGTAACACTTGTTAACAATCAACTTGTAAGTATCAAATTTATTTTCTTTCCTCAACAACAGAGAACTAAACGTTGAATATATAACACCTTAGAAATCAATTCTTTAATCAAGTAATTGAAAATAAAAATTGATTCTTAATCAACGAGTAAACAAACATATAGAGTAAGGGAACAATATATGTACTTATTTGATCAAGGACTTGCTTGAGAAAATTAATATCGCTTTTGGTGGGAGATACATACAAAATAGAAGGAATCAGTTCGTTTTGTAATGATTAGATTGTTTACAGAATTTATATCAAGTAGAAAAGAGTTTACCTTGAGAAGTACATAGCACTGCAACATTCTGCTATCATAGCAGAATGTTGCAGTAGGCACAATGGAAGCCTGGCATACTATGCATCTTTTTATTTGGACCACATTCAGGAAAGGGACATTCATGAATTAATACATTGACCTGTGAGAAAAGTTGCTTCAATCCTTCCTCAGGGACCTCCAGGTTGGGAAAATACTTGAAATGCATAATCTCGATATTCCATGGGCCCTGATTGGTGTCTCCAGGCATTGTTATCAGATTTTCTCCCACAATGTAGAGCTTCTTCAGCTTCTGGAACCCACCTTGATGTAGCCAACCAGGTACCGTTTCTAAAGGGAAACAACACAACACCAGTTTCGTTAGATTGTCAAATTGATTGCTTCCTAATTGATCTTCTTCCGTGTCGCTTTGGTATCTCTGCTGCTCCCAACATTTCAGTCGTTGCCATCTAACGATCTCCCTAGAGCATCTTGAAGGATGAAGTTTCGAAGAACCGGATTCTCTCTTGTATCTTATAATAATACAACATCAATCAATAGAAAATAAGGAACAAACAACAACAACAAGAAATTTATGTGGAAAACTCCATTTTGGGGAAAAATTACAACACCTCTTTAGGTACCAAACTTTCACTAGCAACAGATACTAGGTACAATTCTCTAGTTAGTAATTGAGTAACACAAGCATCAACGCCAAACCTTGATACACAAAAGAGTAAAAACATCACCCAAAGGTGAAACACCAAATAGAAAGTACAAGAGGCCAAAAATGCAGAACCTAAAGTAAAGTGCACCAAATCACAATCAAAGTGTGTTGGAAGAAAGTTGACACTTTATTCCTCCCTTTTGTGACTCTCTTTTTTCTTCTTTCTCACACACACACACACACACTCTCTTCTCTAACCCCTCTAGTTTCCTTGCATGTAAAGAAGATTCCATTAGGGCCCTTAAATGGGCATCCCTTATGAACTTATTTAACCCTAACTAGACATGGGTTCTCCCTCTATATAGGGGGGAGTACCACAATATGTCAAATATTCCCCTCCTACATTTGAATCTGAATCTAGATATGAATCTGAATCTGAATCAAAATCTGAACTTACAATAAGAGGACATCTATATGTCTTACAATATTCGAGATTTGGGAAAAGGTCAGAGCATACTGCACCATTCGGTTCTCGTTCCAAGTTCGGCAAATACTTTAAATACAAAGTCTTGATATTCCATGCTGATTGATCGGGGTCTCCAGGCAAAGCTTTGAGATTTCCTCCAACTAAGTAGAGCTTTTCAAGCTTTTGGAATTGACCTTGATGTAACCAATTTGGGGTAGCTATCGAAGGGAAACAACACAAAACCAGTTTTGTTAGATTATCGAAATGACTGCTTTTTAACGGCTCCTCCTCCTCCTCTTTGTCACTATCGTGTGTATCTTGAGCCCAACACTTAAATTGCTTCCATCTAGAGCGCATCAATGCTTCTTGTGCAACACCATCGTGCAACTCTTGGTCCTTATAGCAATTTCTTTTCCATGTAATCTTTAGGTTGCAGAGATTCTTCATTTTCTTCAATACTTGAAGATCTTTACTACCAGGAAAGTTGTCTCTATTCACAACAAGGTTTAGTTTTCTCAGGTTCTTTAGCTTTAGCAATTCTTTTAGAGTGCATGCCTTTGTATGTTGTCGGCCACCATCCATGTAAGTGATCGAGAAACCTTTGAGCACTTCAAGTTTGGATAGAAAACTTACTCCTTTAGGCAGCTCATGTAGGAGATGACAGTTTGTAAGGTCTAAATGGGTAAGGTTTCCGAGGGATCCGATGCCAGCGGGGAGTTCCTCCAAGTGACTACAATCTGTAAGATTGAGCATTTTGAGACTAGTGACCTTGCAAATAGAACTTGGAAGCTTTTGGATTCCAGAAAATCCCTCTATTGTCAAGAGCCTCAATTGCTTCATGTTCTCCAGCTCCTCCAAGAACTTCAAATCTACCATATCAATTTGCTCTTCATTTTTGAAGCGCAAACTCGCAAGATGAAGCACAAACAAATTCCTCATACGGGAGAACCACTCTATCTTGATATCAACAATGGGCTCATCAACGTAAAGCAATGTATGTATATCGTTGAATCTTTCTAGCTGCTTTTCAGAAGAGTTGGTGTAGTTCAACCAGAGCTTACAAGAAGAAGGGAAATTGTTTTGAGATTTCAACAAACAAGCCCTCTTGGAGGTGGCCGTGATACGCTGAGTGAGCTTGCCATTGTGGTTGTCGAAATCAAAGAAGCGCTCTTCCTTTGCTTGTGACTTGATGTAATTGTGTACCTCAACTTTCATAGACCATCTTCTTTTTCTTTTTGACTTGCAAATGAATTTCCTCTCTTTCAAAACTTCTAGAATTTGTTGTCCAGTCTCCTTAGTCATATACATGTCTAGTTTGGGATTTAATGATGTTGGATCTAGGTGATTTAGGCTTTGGTTTAGAACGGGCTGAGGATTTTTGGTGGAATTAGCATAGTAAACAGGCTCAAAAAATCCCTCACCATACCATAAGTTGAGTAAGACCATCTCCTTGACCCGTATGTATTTGTTGTCACTATGGGGAAAAACCGCGAAATATAGCAAGCAATTTTTTTGGATGTTTGTCAAGGACTCATAGGAGCTATGAAGGTTTTGCATTTCCAGTGGGATCATATTTTCGATGGTGCAAACAAAATCTTCCTCGTCATTGCTAATTGTGAACCGTGGATTCTTCTTCTTCTTCTTCTTCTTCTTCTTCTTATCTTCCTCCTCCCCTTCCTTCTCAAGATCCACTTGTTTAGGAGGAGGAATAAGGAGCTTCAATTTGGCTACTACTCGTAGGAGTTCATCTAAGTTTTTGGAATGGATTGGGAAGTTATCTGGTGTAAGCTGAGCTGCAACGTCCATGAGCTCATGCAAAAGCTCCTCGCCACTACTACAATGGTTGGATCTCTCAAGGCGGTCGATGTTTTTTAGTATATATTCCAAATCGGCACGTGTCCTTCCGAAGCTCCTCTTGAAAGTTTGAGTTATCGTGTTAGCAACATTGATGGTGGTAGTGGAGCAAGAGGCTGATTTGATATTCTTCTCAATGTTTGAAATGAGATGATCGAGCTTTTTGAATCCATAGATGAATCGATCGAATCCCGAATCACTAATAAAAGTGGAAACAAGATGAAACTCATCGGGGTTGGATACTACTTTTTCTTGAAGATGGTCTTCCTTCCCACCGGCGTAATCTCCACTGAAATCAATCTTGTTACTTTTAGGACGCACAAACTCTTTGAGATTTATGAGGTTAGACAACTCTGGTAGTTCTTCCTTTGATGTTTTTGAGAGATGGAGAGTTTGAAGGTTAGTAAGGTTGGCAAAGGAAGGTAGATGACTAACACCGGTTTCGGAGAGATCAAGCTTCTCAAGGCAAGGCATTTCATCAAAAAGACCCTCTCTCAATTCTTTTAAAGCACTACACCCGGAGAGATTGAGCTCCTTTAAGTTTCTGAGGCGGTGTAGGTCTTCAGGCAAATCGGCAAGGATCTCACATCCCGAGATGTCAAGCACCTCGAGGTTTGTCAGCCTTTTCATTTCCGGAAGATGTACTAACATAGTACATTCCTTGAGTATCAGGTGTCGAAGGTGAATCAAATGTGAAATAAACTCAATAGATTCAACTCCAGTTCTTGATAGGTCAAGAGCTACAAGATCAAGGCTTTCCTCTAACCTCTCAACCCCGGTGAGTTTTTGGACTCCGGAAATGTCAACCATCTTAAGGTTTGGTAGAGATGAATCACTCCAAACACGAAGCTCTTTTATATCGCTTGCGAATAGATGAGTGAGACGAGTGTGACTATAAACTTCAAGAACAGGAAAGGCGGTACAAGAAACATCAATCATCTGAAGGTTGGGGTACCAATAATTGGTATCTGTCAAAGTGGTGCAATGAGATAGATCAAGAACCTCAATTTTTTTCAAGAACTCGGTGAAGAAACCCGTAAAGTAGCTTAGCTTGGAACACCCTGTAAGAATGACCCAACGGAGCTCTTTAAGGTGAGTATATGAATCCCATTCACCAGGCAAAGTTTCAATAGGAAGATCAGATAATTCAAGGTATTGAAGTGCATGCAACTGAGGGAATTTTGGAATGGAATGGAAATTAGAACAGCCTCTAAGGGCAAAGGAATGGAGATTTGTAAGCTTGGAAAAGAATTCATCATCAGGCAACTGTTTGATTGGAAGGTGAGACAAGGTGAGGCTTTGAAGGTGAGTGATGTCAGAGATTGCATCAGGAATAGTGGTGAGGTAGCTGATACCAGAGATTTCAAGAAAAGTCAAGGTTTTGAATCTTTCAAAAGAGAAGTGAGCTTGTAGAAGCAACTCACAGCCGCGAAGTAGAAGCATCGAGGGCTCCTTCATCGTCTCGAGTAAAGGGTTCACAACGGCAGGGGTGGGATTATTCAATGTCAAGTATTTATGGCCCTGGTCTGGGGAGATGAAATGCCTGAGCCGATGATTGTCATCAATCAAATTGACTTTGGCCCCAATCCTCCCAACTCCACCAAAATCCAACAAATCAAAAGCCCGAATACCTTTTCTGGCGCCAAATCCCGTTTCAATTTTTCCTCCATCCACAACTTGCTGGTGACTCATTTCTGCTATATATGGACATTGAAACAAAGATTCACACATCAATTATGACATTCAACACCCTAAAATTGAGATATAACTTGCTTTAAGCTGGACACAAATACAGATTGCCCAGGTAATTAAAACATAGTGTACTTATGTGATAGATTAAAGATGTATAGAAACATACCGGTGAAGGCTGAGAATCCCTGAGATGAATATTTGAAAGAGGAGAAATTTGTGTGGGAGTTGGGATGATTAGATGAATGACCCTTCTTGAATCTATTATATATAAATATATACACTACATTTGCCCTGGCCAAGTTCAGCTATATTTAAAAAAAAAAATTGTTTAAAATTTTATTTTATTTTTGCTTCTCCAAGATGTGAGTTATGCGGTAGCACTCTTTATAAGGGGCCCTATCTCAAGCTATATGATGATAAATTTTTAAGTGGTGATCTAATCTTCTTTACTACTACTACCCCAACTTGTTCATGCTGGAAAATAATTCATCTGTGATATGATTTGTCACATTAGCTGGATAACAAAACAGATAATTAACCACTATTCTGTGCATTTTTACAGGTTTGTCAACTTTTAAATTTATAATTGAAATTACTCTCCAATAATCGGTATTAACTTACATACATATTTTAAAGGCATATATTAGAATATAATACTATGATTTTGATGGTTCTAAACGTCACTGGCATTAAACATCTGGAAAATATTGAGCTAATGTCGTCAACATGACACGAAGAGCGCACTTAAAAGTTTTAAAGACGCGTGAAAAACTTGTACGAGATAGCATATTAGTTTTGTTAAGGCCATAATCTTCTCAAGAGATAGAACAAAGGAACATAACTGAGCGACATAAAAAAAATGGCACACCAAGAGACCAACGAAGGAGAGTGAATAATTATTTTGGGATATTTTTACTAAAATCAGTTGGAGATGATATAGTAAGTGTGGAGTAATCTCCTGATAAAAAAAAAGTGTGGAGTAATCTCTTTTAAAGTATGCGTAGAATTAGGAAAAAGTTAATATAACTAATGTATATAAATTTATTTTATTCCAAATTTAAATTAATTAAAAAAGAGGAAAAAAGATTATTCAAAACCTTAAGGAAAAAAAGATTACATGTCGTATGAAGTGGTTAAGATTATCTTGTTAAGGTTAGAAAGTTCTTTGAAAAAATTCAATCAATAGTACCTAGAATAATTTTAAAAACTTATTTAAATTTGTAATTAATTTTTATTAAGGTTAAATTTTTTTTAACGTTAAATAGTAAATATTACATTGTTAAGGTTGGAAAATCAAAAAAATAAATAAATTGGTCAAGTTATCCAGAGAGGTTAGAGTTATCTAGACTTAATTTCAACTAATTCTTGTTAAGGTGAAAAAATATTAAAAAATTCTTTTATTAAGATTAGAGTTATCTGAGTTAATGTTAGGGTTAGAAAATCCTTAGCAAAGTATTATTGGCCAATAATGTAACAGTAATATTGAAAATGGGTGATTCTAGCAGATAAATTAGGAATACTAATAATGTTCAAGATTTGATTTGATTCTATATGAACTAATATCGATAGAAATAAGGTATTTTCAAATTATCTAATAAAAATCATGTAAGAGGTCAATCAGTTATCAAATTATCTAATAGACTGATATGCTCAAATAGAATTAGGTTTTAACTTAAATGTAAACAATGCTATTTATCTTGTTTGAAAGATGTGGCTTTTTAATATGAGTTTAATAATAATGAGGAATTTTAAATTAATGTTAAATTTTTTTTAAACTTAAGAGTGAAAGTAAGTCGGTTAAATCAAGGCCGATGCTATTTGCACACCGTATTTTGGCTGATTGCACCACACAATCTGTTTGAGTGGAGAGTCTACACAAACAGTTTGAGTGGAGTTCACTCAAATAGTTTGAGTAGAGAGATGCCCCTTCTCGCATCCCTTCTTTTAGTATTTTGTCGATCGCCTTTTCGGTTATATATCTATATACATTATTTATTTTAATAACATCTAAAATCATACCCTAAAAACCCTTCAATTTTTATAAATCTATTTTTGTTTAGTAATGTTAATTATTTAATTAAAACTTTTAAGATAAGTGTATATTAATTATTTTTTATTTTTTAATATGTGATATTATATGAAACAATCTACACATACGATATGGTATCTAGCCATTATCTATTAATAGATAAAAGATCAAATTAACTGTCCGACTACATAATACCAATTGAAACCTAAACACTTATCCTAACCTTAAACACTAACCCTAAACCCTAATACTTACCCTAAAATCTATACTTTCCCTAACCATAAACCTAAGCCTCAAATCCTAATCTTAAATCCTAAATTTTAAACCCTAATCCTAATAATACCTTGATCCTAACCTTAATCGTACTCTAACCTTAGCCCATAACCCTAAATCATAACTCTAACCCTAAATATTAAACCCTAACCCATAATCCTAAATCCTACCCTTAAATTATACTCCCTAACTCTAACCCTTAAACCATAACCTTAAATTCTAAACCATAAACCTAACTCATAAACACTAATACTTTCCCTATACTCTACCTGGCCTTAACCCTAACTATAAACCCCTTAAACCATAACCCTAAATTCTAAACCATAAATCCTAATCATAAACCTTAATACTTACCCTATACTCTACCTGGCCTTAACCCTAACTATAAACCTAAACCTCAAATCCAAGATCCTAATTCTAAATTTTAAACATCAACCCTAATAATAAACCCTAATCCTAACCTTAAACTCTAACCCTAACATTAACCCTAACTAATAACCCTAAATCATAACTCTAACCTTAATTAAATCCTAACCCGAACATTAAATCCTAAGCCATAACCTTAACATTTACTCTCTAACCTTAACCTTAAACCTTAACCCTAAATTCTATACCCTAACCATAAAATCCTAATAATTAACCCTAATACCAAGTATTCATCAAGATAAAATTGTAATTTTTTTAATCAAAACTCAATCTAAACAAGTATTCATCAATTTAAACAAGTATTCATCAAGATTTGTAATTTTTTTTATCAAACTTTGAGTTAAGAAAAAATCTTTAATATAAATGCATAAAAAGATAAAAAAAATCTAATTTTATTGATTTAAATTAAAATTCGAATTTTTTTTCGACATCTACAAATAATCTTAGTCATCAACATAAAATTGTATCTTTTTCTCAAAATAAAAATATATCAACATAACAAAATTTATTATTTAAAATTATAACATTATATAGATATAAATTTTATACTTTGAGCTCAAGCCTTGTTAAAAGATAAAAAATATATTAAGACCCTAAATCTTTTTAAGAGATAAAAATATTAAATTAATATGGAAAATATCATCTCATAGAAATTTATGTATATAAAAATTACATAAATATGTTATCTGTTGTACTAAACTAATACATAATCTATAGATAGAAAATTATATACATAAAAAATTATATAAACATGTCATCTATTTAGTATATATAGCAAGAATACTATAAGTTGTTACAAAATCTATTAAAATATAATTTCACATTAATTTATTCAAAAATGCCACGTGACGCAAATTTTACAACAAACTTGGGTTCTGCTTTATAATATATTAAGGTAGATGACATAAATAAAAAATTTTAAAAATCGAAAAGTAGGTCGATTAAACCCTATAAAAAAACGGTAGAAGGAGTATTTCTCCACTCAAACTGTTTGTGTGGACTCCACACAAACAAATTGTGTGGTGCAACTAGTAAAAAAGTTGCGTGCAAACAGTATCAACGTAAATCAAGGAGAAGATATCTTGGTAGATCTATATTGACGAATTAATAAACTTTTAAATTCTAAAAAATTTAGATCTGAAAAGTTGGAGAAATTAGCAGAAGAAGTGCATCAATTAATTTTAAAAAATTAAGTATTTATTTTGACCAAAAAAATAAATAATAAGTACTCCTATTTAAGATACACTTGGGAGTTGGATGAATGTATTTAACTAATACTCCGTAAGATCTACATATAACATATTGCCAAAAATTTACCCTAATACATTATAAAGCGGAACCCAAGTCTGTTGTAAAATTTGTGCCACGTGGCATTTTTGAATAAATTAATGTGAAATTATATTTTAATAAATTCTGTAACAACTTATAGTATTCTTACTATATATACAAAATAGATAACATGTTTATATAATTTTTTATGTATATAATTTTCTATCTATGGATTATGTATTAGTTTACTACAATAGATAACATATTTATATAATTTTTATATACATAAATTTCTATGAGATGATATTTTCTATATTAATTAATAATATTTTTATCTCTTAACAAGATTTAGGGTCTTAATATTTTTTGTTATCTTTTAACAAGCTTGAGCTCCAAGTATAAAATTTATATCTATATAATAATATAATTTTAAGTAATAAATATTGTTATGTTGATAGTATTTTCATTAATAGTATTTTATACAAATTAGTGTTTAAAAAATAATAAAATATTATTTAAAAATATTCAATAAAAGTGAAATCAATATTTTTATAATTTCAATCTAAATTTGGACAAGATCTCCACAAATAATGAAAATATATTTAAAAATATATTATATTAAAATATGGAGTAAAAATACAATCCAAAAAAATAATTTGTCTATTTCATAATTTATTATGATATTATATAAATATATTTAGTATTTTAAATTAATATCGTAGGATTGTATAGTTTTTAGTAAAATTATCCTGTGAACATCACGGAACTTCAACTAGTTAAAATTTTATCTCATGGGATTTTCCTTGATGTATTCAACTGCTAAGATCTACATATTGCTAAAAACAACACCTTATTACTTGCGATTTTCCTTTTTTGCATTCAATTGATAAGATATATATTGCTAAAAATATATAAATTAGAGCTAAGTTCTTTCTGTATTCAACTTAAAAGATCAAATAGTTGGAAAGTTAAAGATTTAGTCAAATATTAATTGATACGTTCATATGAAAATATACTTACATTAAATCTCAATGGAAATTAATTTTGCAAAGATTTTGGGAAAACGATACTGCTGTTAGATATCAATTAGTAAAAAATGTGAACAAATTCAATCTTAATTACTTTAATCCGAACAAATTCAGCAAGCAAAACCCCAACTTTAAAAATGAGAATTGAAGAGTAAGAACCCTAACCAAGTGCCTCATGAATGACATTGATGGAAAACGACGAAGGTATGAGTTGGTCCTCCTCCAATATCGCCGTCTGGAATCTAGAAATATGATAGATTAGAATCGAGCGTCGAGCCTATATATCAGAAAATTATCTCATCAATGGCATTGAATGAGAACATAAATCGGCAGGGAAACACTATATCTTGATGGAGCGGCGAGCCTATCTCTCGAAAAACGACCTTTGACATCAAAGAGTGAACGAAATCGGGGGAAGAGTAAACAAAATATACGCAGAACAGACCTTGGAAAAGTCAGTCATAGAAAGTTCTGATGTAGAGATTATGATGTATGGAGGATAAATGTGGATAATGGGATGGATTGTTCAATAATAAAGAAGATGTGTAATTATACCAAAAAAAGAGATGATGTGTAAATGAATGTGCCATGTGGATTATGAAGTGGAAAAAAATAATTATTATGTTATTTCCTTAAAGTAAGGAGAAATTGCCATGTGGAAAATTCATATGTGGCGTAATGTGGGATCGCCATGTGGCGAAATCCGACGTAGCGCAATGTGGTGGCTCGAATCCTTAGCGGTTTTAATTATATATATAGATTAGTTTTACCCTCTCAAAATATTTGGTAAATTATCATCAATTCTTCTGGCGCCATTTTCAGCCGCCTATGGCACCATCTTTTGGCACCTATGGAGCCTCTCGTCTACTACTATAAAAACCCCTGGTTTGATCAATCTTATGCCTCCTTTCACATAATAGCAAACCCCTTATTCTAAAAAGATCTTGTTCCTTCACTCTTGGATGATTGATTTCTCTCTGTTACAATTGTAACTTAATCTCATTGGGTCACGTATTTTCATCAGTTTCCTTGCCAATTACAATCTCTAACATTCAATACTTTCCGTTCTTGGGTTTTATTTTAGATATTTCATTATCAATTATGTAAATTAACTTCAAATTTCAAGCATTTTTATATTAAGATGCTTTTTTTTATAGGTTAACATGATTTGCTAGATCGATGATCTAATTACTATTGTTTGTTTTAATGTGTTTCAAGCCTTTTCTTTGTACAACTATCAAACTTTGTTAATTAAAAACGATTATGTGATATTAAGAAAATTAACTAGTTTCAATTTTTTAAGATTATAATTGTAATTCCATTTAAATACCTACAAATTTCTTACAATCAACCAAACAAAATACAATAATTGAATTCCTAGGAATTAAAGTATAACCAAACATAATTTTTTTCATTTCCCATGAATTATAAATTCTGGAAAATTATTTCACATGAAGTTACTTCCAATGAATTGTGTTTCCTACATTCAACCAAACGAGCACTTATTCCTAGGAAGATTTGTAAGGATCAATAATATATTATCTTCTATAACTGAATAGGAAGTGATATATTATCTAAACCCTAGAGTAGCACCTATTTAAACCTACACGCATTATAGTGCATATTCTCGAGAGAAAACTTAGAGTGTTCAAAAGAAGAGGAGAGTCTAGGCTAGACTTTGTGTGATAGTATGGACTTATCATAGAGCAAACGAGTGTCAAACTACTAGAGAAGTGTAGTAGTTGGAGCGGGTTGCTCTTGTAAACATACTTGAGAGATCTATAGAGCAAGTAACGACTTTTAATCCGACCAAACGAGAATTTGGAAGAGGCAATTTTCGCTTAGTTATTTGAGTTAGTTGGCTAAGCGTTCCACTATAAAAACTTCACATGTTAAAGTCTTTCTTGTTAAGTTTATTTCCAATGCATGTTTTTAAATTCGGTGACTCGAGACTCGAGAGTCATAACGATTATACAACATAGTAGAGATATCCTTAACACCCCCATGCGTTTGGTTAAAAGTTTATTTCACATGATATAATTTGTTTTCAATAATCTATAACTACATATTGTATTAAAGCAAAACCTCCTTCTCGAGTCACCAGAACGATTCTGGCCCCACCTTATATTTAAAAAGTATTCTTTTATTCTTATTATTTCTACTTTTTTCTTTTAAATTTGCTAAAAATCTATCTAATTTTTATAAAAAATAATTCTAATATATTTAATAAAAAATTAAAAGAAAGGAAAAATAAACGAAAAGATTTTTCTAATATATAATGATAGACTATTGTCATAATAAGGCAGGAACAATATTTCTACGATTAATTTTTTCCTATCTAAAACTAACATTGAATTATATTTTTATTTATGATAAGATTTTGTTTTTATCATAACAAGGTAGAAAAAAAAATTACTATTAATTTTTTCTATCTAAAACTAGCATTGGACCATATTTCATAAAAATAGATAACACTTATCTAAAATTCTATCTAATTTTTAGCAAAACTAACATTCTAACATATATAATAAAAAAGTAAAAGGAATAAAAAAGAAAAGAAAAGATTTTTTAATATATAATGATAGATTCTTATCATAATAAGGTAGGAAAATTATCTATAACTATATATTAAAGTTGTACCTTTTATAGCCACCACATAAATTCTAGCCCTACCTTATATTTAAAAAACAATAGTTTTTATTTATATTATTTGAGTTTTTCAATTAAATTCCTTTCTATCTATTTATGTGAAAAACTAATTCGAAATTTAATTACAAATAACGAAAACAATTGCACATAATATTAACAGGTGATCTTTAATTTCTTACACACTAAATTAGTACATGATATCTCTACTATTTATCTTTATGAATACAATTTTAATATTATATAGTCATATACTATTTATCTTTATGAACAAAATTTTAATATTTTATAGTCTTATTTTATATAGTCATATTAGAATATAATATCTACTATATTAGAACAAATTAAAATTTTAATATTGTCTAGTCATATTTTATATAGTCATATTAGAACGTAATCTCTCCTATAATAGAACAAAAATTTAATATTAGTACCTGAGAAACGTTACAAAATTTTAATATTAGTACGTGAGAAACTTTAATATTATATAATTATATTAGTACATGAGATATATGTATCGTAAATTTGTCTTTGGTAAATATGAAACTATGATTAGGTGAGATCTCTATGATTTTTATTTTTATGGACAAAAATTTTAATATTATATAATTGTATGTCATCTTTGATATGTATTCTAATTTTTATTTTTATTGACATAAAAAATCTAACTCTTTAGACAATGAATCACATCCTTTAAATCAACCACTACTTCAAGCTTTTCCACCAAAAAATCTCTTTCTTTCTCCTTACTTAAAGAGCTTGATTGGTTTATGTAAGGGTCATCAGCCATCATGAAAATATTATTAGTCTTGTAATCATGTATGAACCAAGGGCCAAAATCTTCTTATTTTTTTGTCCCTCCTGCAACTCTTATCTATAAAGCAATATCTTCATCGTCGATTGTGTTGGGATTAGCCGCTTTAATCCTCTAATAACATTCCTGCAAAAAAAAATAATATTACAATCTTAATAAGCCAACTTTTATTAAAAAATTAACAATATATAAATATATAATAATGTGTGATATATATAGTTAATTATAGTTACCATTGCCTTAAAAACTCTTGTACCACTCCATTCACCAGACTTTTTTATGAAAGGTAGCTTGCATCATTTCTTCTATAGTTCGGGTACGTTTATGAATTCATGTCTACAATAATTTGAATATAATTATAAATGCAATAGAAATAGTTATATTAAGAAATAAAATCTTCTAAAAATATTTACCAATTTTTTCTATGTTCTCCCCAAGGAATTGCACCTCTAGTATAACCAACAGTGTCATTCTGAGGTACAAACACACGATTAATTGTATTAACTTCAGATTGATGTTTGAAATTTAGATCTTCTTTCCATATTTTTAGCATTTCCGCCCAAATCTCATCAGAAATTCAATCTGGTTTATTCCCACACCTTCGAGCCTTGCCAAAGATATTTCTCAAATGGTCACTATATTTCACTTTCCAAGTAGCATATACCTCATAGTTTAAAGAGTCGTCCAAAAAAAAAACCATCTACAAATACAAAGGAAAAACTATCTTAGAAAGATTGCATTAGAACTGAATATTCACACAAGCTTTTTGATAGAAATCAATAAAGAAAAAAAAAACAAAAATTATGCTATATAATGCTTGAACACAAATAAATCCAACTTATTTATCTTGAGAGCATGCAATTTTTTTGGTGATAACCAGAGAAACATAACCAAATTAAAACAACCCAAATTTATCATTTCTCACTGTTGTACATCATATTGTTCTATTCAACGTAACCAAAGAAACTCTAAAATTTTAGGTCTTAATATAATTTTAGGTCTTAACCAAAGAAACTCCAAAGTAACTCTCTTGCAGCTAATCCAAGGACCATCATAATGTTTATGCATAATCTTGTGCAAGCGACCCAATATCATCCTTGGTTCAAATCTGAAAAGTCCATATCCATAATCAATTAAAAATAAGTCCACAAGATGAAAAATACAATAAAACTAGAATTTATCTATTCCTAAAACCGTAGTCTTCACGCGACCGTCATCATCCCTAATTTTCTTCTCAGTTGTAATATTGTCAGCACCTGATTCTTCAACATTTTGGCCAGATTTTTCAGCGTTTGGCAAGATTCTTCAGCGTTTTGACCAAATTCTTCCATATTTTGATCCATGTTAAAGTTAAGTTGTTCTGCAAGTCAGTCCTCCAACCCATGTGCACCATTATGACAAGAATTAACACCGGACGTGTTTTCAAGACTGTTACCATGTGATTGTGCCAACGGGTTATGTTTTGAAGGAGATGAGATTGAAGACGTTGAAATTAAACCGCTTTGGATTTCCGGCCAAAGGCGCCTTTGGCTGGAAATCCAAAGCGGAATGTGGCCCCTCCTTCACGGCTTTTGTCTTCACTAGCAACTTTAGGTGGCATATATTTCGAAGAGAAGGAATTTATATGCGTTCTGTAATAAATGATTAGATTTTTTCAATAAATTTGATATTGAAAACACTTTAGTTGATAAATGAAGCTACAATAAACAATTAGTTCTAGGAAGAAAAGAATTTACCTTCATATACAAGTACCTCATTCCGATTGTAACTCATAACTTGCAACAAGGGGACATTTATAAACCAACTTCTGACTGACATTTAAGAAAAGGTACTTGAATCCTTCCTCGTCCATTTCCAAGTTGGGCAAATACTTTAAACGCAGAGTTTTGATATTCCATGCACTTTGATTGATGTCTCCAGGCAATGTTTTGAGACTTCCTCCCACTATGTAGAGCTTCTGAAGCTTTTGGAATTGACCTTGATGTAGCCAGTTCGATGACGTCTTTAAAGGGAAACAACACAAGACTAGCTTTGTCAGATTTTCAAAATTGCTGCTTCTTAATGGATCTTCCTCCATATCACTTTGGTATCTATGTTGCTCCCAACACTTCAGCAGTTGCAATCTAGAGTGCCTTAATGATCGCTTCTTAGTGACATTCTTTGGTTCTTCTTTTTCCATGTAGCAATTCTTCCGCCATGTAATCTTAAGGTTATAAAGATTCTCCATTTCTCTAAGCACCCGAAGATCCATACTTTCTGGGAATGTGTCTTTGTTCACAACAAGGCTTAACTTCCTCAGGTTCTCTAAATTTAGCAAATCTTGGAGGGTGCATGCTTTACTACTTTGTCGTCCTCCAACCTTGTAAGTGATCATGAACCCTTTGAGCACCTCAAGTTTGGACAACAGCCTTACTTCTTTTGGCAACTCAGAAAGCAGGTGACATTGTGTCAAGTCCAAATGGGTAAGATTACCGAGGGATCCAATGCCATTCGGGAGCTCCTCTAGGTTACTACAATAGCTTAGATTGAGCAATTTGAGATTGGTGAGCTTGGAAATGGAATCTGGAAGTTTCTTGAGTGCTGCAAACCCCTCTAAGCTCAAAAGCCTCAACTGCTTCATGTTTATCAACTCCTCTAAGAATTGTAAATCCACAATATCAATTTGCTCCTCGTTTAACCAATGCAAACTAGAAAGGTGAAGCACACACAAATTCGTCATATTGGAGAACCATTCCCTTTTGATGTCAATGATGGGTTCATTAACATAGAGCAGTGTTTGTATTTTCTGAAAACTTTCTAGCTTTTCCGCAGAATCCATATAGTTCCGCCAAAGGTTGCAAGAAGATGGACGAGGGTCTTGAGATTTCAACAAACAAGCCCTTTGGGAGCCCACAAAATGCGGGGTGAGCTTGCCATTGTTGTTGTCGAAATTGAAGAAGTGCACTTCCTTTGCCAGTTCCTTCACAAAATCGTGTACATTTTCTTCCATGTGCCAAATTCCGTTATCCCAATGTGTGATGAATCTCTTCTCTTCTAGAACCTCCAAAATTTGTTGTCCTGTTTCCTTAATTGTGTTTTTATACTCAATGGCCTTGCTAGTAGAACCGTGTTGGGAAACCTGGTTTACTACGGGGTCAATGAACCCCTCACCATACCACAATTGGATTAAGATTCTCTCCTTGATACCTAGGATGCTTTCGTTTGTACTATAGGAAAAAAGAGCAAAGTACAACAAGCAGTTTCTTTGAATGTCTGTCAAGGATTCATACAGGTGCTGCCACTCGGGGAATTGCATTAAGGCTTCGTTTTGCAGTTCTGGTAGGATCGTGTGCAACATGGAATAAGCATTTTCCTCATCCTTGATCTTTGTGAATAGTGGCTTCTTCTTCTTCTTCTTCTTCTTCTTTTCCATGTCCTTATCATTGGAATCCATCTTTTTATTAGGAGGAGGAATAAGGAGCTTCAACTTGGCAAACGCCCGAATGAGTGCACTTGTGTTTTTGGAATAAAGTGGGAAGTCATCAGCTGAGAGATTTGATGCAGCATTCATGAGCTCAAGCAATAGCTCCTCGCTGGCGCTGCAATTGCGGGAGCTCTCGAGGATGTCAATTTTCTCTAGTATGTATTTCAAATCAGCACGTGTACTTGTAATATTCCTCTTCTTGGTAGTGGTTATATTCTTCTCGATGTTTGAAATGAGATCATCAAGCTCTTCAAATCCATATTTGAATCGGTCAAACCCTGAATCACTAATAAAAGTAGAAACAAGATGAAATTTATCCGAATTGGATTCCAGATTTTCTTGATGATTTCCTATCCCACAAGAATACTGAACTCTTCTAATGCAATCAATCCCATCACTCCCCGGAGGCACAAACTCTTTGAGATTTACAAGATAAGACGAGTTTGGTACTTTATGTATTGATGTTTGTGAGAGATTGAGGGTTTTAAGATTAGTTAGGCTGGCAACGGAAGGTAGATGATTGACATTGGTTTTGGAGAGATCAAGGATCTCAAGGTTTGACATTTCATCGAAAAGACCTTCTCTCAACTCTCTTAAACAACAGCAACCTGAGAGATGTAACTCCTTCAAATTTGTGAGGCTCTCTAGATCTTCAGGCAAATCATCGAGAATTTCACAACCCGAGATGTCAAGCACCTCCAGGTTCATCAGATCTTCCATCGCCGGAAGTCTTACTAACCCAAGGCATTCCCTAAGTATTAATTTAACAAGTCTATACGATGATGAAAGGGAATCTATGAATTCAATGGCAGTTCTTGATAGATCAAGAATTACAAGAGAATAACAGGACCGTAAGGAAATACTATTCAAGTTTTGCGCTCCAGAAAGGTCAAGTATCTTAAGCTCCAATAGATCATGGGCTGGTTGAAACACATTGACCTTTGTACCCCTCAAAAACATATGAGTAAGTTCTAATGTCTCAATTTGAGGAACTCTAGGCAAAGCAGTGTAAGAAAGATCAAGCATCTCAAGTTTGAGATGGATAATCTCATTGTAGTCGTCCATCTCTTGCAGAGTGGTGCAATGGGATAGATCAAGCACCTCAAGATAGCTCAAGGGTTCGGTTGATGGAAGGGAACGTAGTCTAGAACAGCCCCTAAGAATGATCCAACGAAGTTCTAACAAGCCAGAAAAAAACCCGTCAGGTAGTGTTTCAATAAGCATACCGGATAAATCGAGGCACTCGAGTGCACGCAGTGCACGACAATCCGGAAGGGAGTCTAGATTTGAACAGCCTCTCAAAACGAGGGAACGGAGATTTGTAAGGTTGGAAAGGAAGTCATGTGGCAGCTTTGTGATTCCAAGATGAGATAAGTTAAGGCTTTGAAGCTGGCTCATTTCAGAGATCTCCTTTTCAGGAAGAGTGGTGAGATTGCTACAACCAGATATTTCAAGAGAGGTTAAGGCTTTGAATTTTAGGAAAGGGAAATCAGCTCGAAGCAACGACTCGCAGCCTCGGAGCCACAGCACCGAAGGCTCCTTAATCTTTTCAAGTAAAGGCCACACAGAGGTTGGGGTGGGATTCAACTGGGTTACATGCTTATGCCCCTTCTTCGGGTCGACGAAATGCCTCATTTGATGATTGCCGCCAATTAAGTCGACTTTAACCCCAGTGTTGCGAGGTATGAACAGATCATAAGATGGGACATCTCTAGCTTCACTTCCCTTGAAAACTGGATCGATCTCGGTACTCATTTCTGCAGCACATGTGGTATATATTCAAAAGAATTCACTCAGAACTCAGGAGGGTACACTATATCGAATTATGTATGCCATTCTCAATATCTAAATATAGAGGAGGCAAAATCATGCACAAGTAAACGAAGCATTTCTTGAATGAGGATTTTAGTATATATAGCTAGCTATACTTTGTATTTTTGAAAGCTAGGGCAAAAATATGCAATGACTTTGAAAGTATGAAAAGCTCTCTTTTTCTAGAACTTTTAAGACCACAAAATTGTGAGTATATGAAAGAGACTTAGACGGAGGGAGTATATGAAAGATAAAATACCTAGTACATAAGTAATTGGTTTGATCCTCCTAATGTCAATTTGTTTTAGGAAAGCACTCTATAGACTTATGTATTAGGTCTATACAGACGATGTGTGGACTCCCACGTTATTTATTAACGCATCGAAAGAGATTTCTCACGTCTTAAAAGGATAAATGCTACTTTATAAGTACTTGGGTTACGGATTAATTTTGTATGTAACCTCCACGTTATATATATATATATATTAGCCCATTGAAATTTAACCGTGCGTCAGTTGTTTGGTGATCTTGCACACGTACATACCTTCCTCTTTTTCGGTCGACCCTTTAGCTCAAGCGTAGTTAGTAGTTACCCCCAAACGTATTTATTCAAATACCAGGTGTTGTTACAGATTAAGATTACCAATTATCCTCCATATCGATTAACTAAAACAGCTGATGTATATATTATAGTAAAAATTAACCAAGTTGGTTAAGGTTCTTAATTATATCTAACAAAATAATTCTAATAAATTGATGTTAACTAGTTTTGTGTAAAAAAAAATTATGTAATATAAATGAAGACTAATTAGTTACGTAATCTATACGTGAATTCTTCGGTAGTACATTAATTCATAGTTTACACTAATTTTATGTAACATCCCATAATAAAATAAATGTATCATTAGTTCATTACACTACTGAATTTAATGTACAAAAAAAAAAGAGAAGGTTACGTAAAAAAAACTGCCGGTGGTGGTGGAACTTAAATTTGAAGCCGACGGTGATGGACCTTGAAAACAACAGTGGTGGAACTTAATTCCGGCGGTGCCGTAAACTTGATTCCGGTGGTGGTGGCAGTAAGATCGTCGGTGGTGTTAGCGAGGTGGATGTTGGCGGTGTCCGGCGGTTTCGGCGGCTGCAACGATGGGCAATGAGGAACAGGACAGAAACTGCGGTTTCCGGCCGGTTGCAGTTTTGGTTTGAGAATCATTCGTGAGAACGGGATGTTGTTATTGGAAAAAAAAATATATAGTAGAATGGGGTTAAATTAGTCTTTTTTTGTGAAAAAGGATACTAGTGGAAAAAATATAGAGTGGGGGTATATTATTGGAAAAAATTAGTGAAATATGATTACTCCGTCTTTTCCTCGTATTAACATGCATGGCCATCATTGAAGACCCGGAAGGTCCGTATAGATTCAAAAAACTAATCACTTTCACATGTCATTAAGATCTACAAAATCATTCAACCAAAACAAAAGATGTACAAAATCACCTTCCTCGAATAATAAATTGGGAAAAAAAGAAGTCCAAATCTGGTGAAGCACGTACGTGTCGACTAGCTATTTAGTATTAGGGAACCGGTTCCAATGTTCCTACAAAAATTTTAAATAGCAGTTGCTTGTTTGACCTGATATTGCATCAACTTTCTCCATGGAAAAGTGAACAACTAATTCATACATATTATTTTTGAAACTGGTACGCGGTTTTAGTTTTAGTTAAATTTTAGTTCGTTTATACGACTATTAATTAGTAGAATTTTATTTAGGCAGTGGTTTTAGTTAGCTTCTCTAGTTTTAGAAATTGGTTGCAAGATTAGGAATTTATACTCGTTTTGTGTGATTTTGCAAATTTAAGGATGAACAAGTGTGGATGGGTTGGAAACCCACAAGTCTAGAGAGCTTGAAATGATGGGAACAAGAAGCTAGGAATTGAAGGAGCCGTATCTAGATCCGGATACATGCTCAAGAGTGTTCTAAAATGAAGTACGTGGGCAGAGGACATGAATTACGCGGCTGCTTATCTCTTAGCATGTGTTTTCACGATGCCTTTGAACCCAGATTTAAAAACCAAAATCCTATTTTGAAAATTATAAATTTTTTATAAAAAAATATATAAAAGAACTTTAAATACAAAATTATTCAGTTCTTGCTATAATTAGGTTTTTAACCTATGACCGTTAGAAAAGTCGTTATTATTTAGGGCATGCCCAACGATTATTTTTTGGGAAGATTATGGGGGAGCTCATGGAAAAAAAATAATAAAATATTTAGATTTTGCTTGGACCAATGCTTTCAAGATCGTTGTCTTTATGGAGTCCTATCGGGATATCGATCTGTACAATTGGGGCTCCAGAGCCCAATCTTGCACTCGCTATGTGCCATGTGGCACATAATCAACGGTCAGGATTTATTCCTGGCCATTAATTATAAATAACTTAAAAAAGTATTTTGGACTAGTTTTAATTATATATTTAAGAATAATAATTATACTAGAATTCATAATTTATTTTTATCTATCTATAGAGACTAATTTTGTATATATTTAAAATATTTTAAAATTTAATTTGTATTTTGCTTTGTTTTAGGGTAAGAAAATACATATTTATGTAATTTATTTTTATATTCCCCATTGTTTTAGTTTTAAAAAATTACACCAAAATTTATGATTTTTTTTTATCTATCCATAGACACTAGTTTTGTATATTTTTTATTCATTTTTGAATTAAATATGAATTTATTTTATGTCCACATTTAGTTTTACATCCATCCATGGTTAATGTGCTTTGTTTTATGTGTGTCCTTTTTTCTCGGTATGTATTTTCAATTCAAGTAATGAAGTTGATTTGCCTCGTTTCGTTTTACTAATATTCCCTTATTCGAATATGTTCTTAATTAATATTCACTTAATTAACTATAATAAATACAATTTATAATAATACTAGAAATTTTAACAAATTAATTAATAGTGTCATTTAATATAATTAGTAAACAAATACAGATATTTTTAGGTAAATAATGATATATATAATGAAGAATGGGAATATATTTGCAATTGTGTGTGGAGAAATAATTAATTGTTGGAAAATGAAAAAAAGTGAAAAGAGGGGCTCATGGGACTCACCATTGGGAAGGGGTTGATTGTCAAAAAATGAATAAAAGATTATGAATGATGTGGAGGAAGGAAAAATAGTAAAATAATAATATTTGATGAGTTTTTGGAGATCATGAGACTCACCATTGGACATGCCCTTATGGACATTTCTTTAATGTATTTTTGGATGTTATTTTCCTTGGGCTTTAATATAGACTTTTTCTAGGTTTATTATGGGATTATTGAGCTCTAGTGTTTACCTTTTATCATAATTTTTGAGAACACAAGTTTGTTTGGAGAGATTTTGAAGAGAGAACTTTGAAATCCTATTTCGTAAATTTTCTTCATTATGCATAGCTAAATTCTTTAGTGTTTAGTTAGTTATTTGAAGTTATGGATTATGATGGTGCCCAAAGGCGATCTCGGTTTCGTCGGAGACACCCAAAGGTGATATCGGTTTCGTCGGAGACGGTTTTTTTAAGTAGCGGAAGTTATTTTGTGGTGATTGTTGGTGACCAATCATAAACATCAGTGACCATTAGAAAAAAAAAATTGAGGATCCAAATGCCGCTAGGTAAAATGCCCCGATACCATAATGAGATGAAGAGATTTGTATGGTGAAGTTTCATAATTTTATTATCGATATGTGTAGAGTATTTATACATAAAACAATTGAGGAATCCTAGCTAGTATAATTCTATCCATAACAAAAACATATGATTGGCAAATGACGTTAACTTATTTTAGGCAACTAAAGATAGACAATCAATTAATCTTAGAAATTAGGGAGCTTAATAATATAATAATATAATATTGTTATCATAAAATGCCCTCAAAAGCATAAAAATCAGAACATTTAAATTTGGGGCTATTTTCATATGAATAATCTTAATGTATTTATCAAATTGAGTTTCGATGAGTGAAATAAAGTGAATTTTTTAAGGGTCAAGCTTAGAGTTTTGTTTTCAAAAGGTATGTCCGCGTATATTTGGAATGATAATTCACAGTAGTTAACAAATAATGGGATTCATTTAAACAAGAAATATGATAACCATCACAAATGTCCATGTGAATAAGATCAAAATAAGAAGAACTAATAGAAGTGCGAATTTGAAAAGGATTACGATTTGTTTTTCCAAAGGACAAAAGGAACACATATCTTCAATTGAGATTTTATTTATAACTAATTGTTTGATGCCATATATAGTCTGAGGTGGTGAATTGATACAAATTGTTTGATGACATGTGCGGGTGGATCGTTCGACATGAGGAAGAATGGAAAGGATTGACTTGATAAAACCTAATGGCACGCATGACTTTTTTTTAAAAAGCATCATGTATAAACATGTCTTTATGGCGCTTTTTTAGAAAAAAGCGCCATGCGTGTCGGGTTTTATTTAAAAAAAATAAGTTCATACATGGCGCTTTTCGTATGCATTTTTATGACGCTTCCTAAAAAGTGCCATCCGAGAGTTTTATGGCAGTCGTACTTAATACGTCCAAAAAAGCGCCATATGATATATAAAAAAAGCACCATCCGAGAAGGTTTTTGTACTAGTGCTTGTGGGTATAAACGTGTATTGTTGTATTATGTTGTGTATTTGGTTACAAAGGATGTAGTTGTTCTTATTCAAAGTTAAGCAATGGTATAGAGAAAAAAGAAGGATACAATTAAGCTAAGCTAAAGATAAGCTATCATAAAATAGATAGATAATAGGGGATATTATCTTAGATAAAAGAAAAGCTAGATATTAGAGATTTTATATGTTAATAATTTGAAAAAGGGTTTTATTATGATATTGGATGTCGACCATGATCGAATATCATAATTTGATATGAAATGGCTAGACTATTTTTTATACATTTGACAATATTGAAAAACACTTGACTGAAATATGAATCCAATACACCTTTAAAAGTACAAAACAAGAAATATCACTCTGTAATGTTTATAGGCACCACAACAGTACTAGGCTACTAGCACACTATACATATCTTTTATTCTGAATAAACGTATTTAAAAAGGGGACAATCATCCACCGAATCCAAGGTGGCCCATGGGAAAAGGTTATTAGTCACTTCGTAATAACTTACGTCCAAGTTATGCAAATACATTAAACGTAGTTTAGAGACATTCCAATGATGTTGATCAGTGCCTCCGGGCAGTGTTTTGAGAGGTCCTCCCACAAAGTAGAGCTTGTCGAGCTGCTGCAAATCACTTGCATTTAGCCAATTTGGTGCATTTTCTGAAGGGAAACAGCACAACACCAGTTTTGTTAGATTTTCAAATTGATTGCTTCTTAATGGCTCCTCCTCTAAGTCCTTTCCACATGTCTGTCGCTCCCAACACTTGAGTTGCTTCCATTTAGAGTGCCACGATGCTTCTTTCCCAATGACATCTTGTGGTTCCTGATCGTTCTCATAATTCTTTTTCCATGTAATCTTTAGGTTGCTAAGATTCTTCATGTCCTTCAAAAACAGAATATCTTCACCGTCAGGGAATTTGTCTCTGTTCACAACAAGGTTTAATGTTCTCAGTTTCTTTAACTTCAACAATTCTCTAAGCGTGCATGCCTTTGTAGATTGTCGGCCTCCAACTTCGTAGGTGATGGGAAACCCTTTGAAGACCTCAAGTTTGGACAACAACGCCAGTCCTTTTGGCAACATAGAAAGGAGGTGACAATTTCTTAGGTCTAAATGGGTAAGGTTTATAAAGGATCCAAAACCAACCGGGAGCTCCTCCAAGTGACTACAATCTTTGAGACTAAGCAATCTAAGACTGGTGACCTTGCAAATAGAATCTGGAAGCTTCTGGATACTTGAAAATCCCTGTATGGTCAAAACCCTCAATTGCTTCATGTTTTTCAACTCTTCCAAGAACTTCCAATCTATGATATCAATTTGCTCCTGAATTTCCAAAATGCTCGCAAGAAGAAGCGTAGATAAGCTCTCCATCGAGGAGAACCATTTTGATTTGATATCAAGAATGGGCTCATCAATATAGAGCAATGTGTGTATTTTTTAAAATCTTTCTAGCTCTATAGAAGAGCTAGTGTAGTTCGACCAAAGCTCGCACGAAGATGGGTACGTATCCTCAGATCTCAACAAACAAGCCCTCTTGGAGTTAGTAATATGTGGGGTGAGCTTGCCACTAAGGTTGCTGAAATCAAAGAAGTGCTCTTCCTTTGCTTTTGACCTGACAAAATTGTAATTTTCATGTGTGATTCGCCAATTTCTGTTTTGCCCATCATTAACGAAATGCTTCCCCTCTAAAGCCAACAAAATTTCATATGCACTTTCTTCTTGTGAATATAGGTCTTGATTAATGATTCCCTCACAGCACCACAAGTTGCGTAAGATAGTCTCCTTAACTTGTATGTACTCACCACCTCTATAGGGAAAAACAGCAAAATACAACAGGCACTTTTGTTGGATATCTGTTAAGGATTCATAAGACCTACAAAGTTCTTGTAATTTCTCTGGGGCCATGTTCTCAATGCTGAAAACAACCTCTTTCTCATCCTTGCTCATTGTGAATCGTGAATTTTTCTTTTTCTGCTTTTTCTGTTCCTCCACATCCACTTGTTTAGGAGGAGGAGGAGGGACTAGGAGCTTTAACTTGGCAACCACCCGTAGGAGTTCCTTTAAGTTTTTGGAAGGAAGTTTGAAGGAATCAGCTGAGAGATGAGTTACAACATCCATGAGCTCAAGTAGAAGCTCCTCGCCACTACTACAATTGCTGGAGTTCTCGAGGAGGTCAATGTTTCTTAGTATGTATCTCAAATCTCCATGCATGCTTCCAAAGTTCCTCTTGAACATTTGACTAGATGTGCAAGAGGTTGGTTTCATATTCTTCTCGATGTTTGATATGAGATCATCGAGCTTTTCAAATTCATATATGAATCGATCAAACCCTGAATCAGTAATAAAAGTAGAAACAAGATGAAATTCATCAAGATTAGATACTAATTGCTCTTGAAGATCATTCATCCCACTCGATTGAATCCCACAAGAATCAATCTGGTCACTTTGCCCAAGCTCATCAATCTGGTCACTTTGACCAAATTCATCAATCTGGTCACTTTGCCCAACCTCATCAATCTGGTCACTTTGCTCAAACTCATCAATCTCGTCACTTTGCCCAAACTCATCAATCTCATCACTTTGCCCAAGCTCATCAATCTGGTCACTTTGCTCAAACTCATCAATCTGGTCACTTTGCCCAAGCTCATCAATCTCGTCACTTTGCCCAAGCTCATCAATCTGGTCACTTTGCTCAAACTCATCAATCTCGTCACTTTGCCCAAGCTCATCAATCTGGTCACTTTGCCCAAGCTCATCAATCTCGTCACTTTGCCCAAGCTCATCAATCTCGTCACTTTGCCCAAGCTCATCAATCTGGTCACTTTGCTCAAACTCATCAATCTGGTCACTTTGCAAAAACTCATCAATCTCGTCACTTTGCACAATCTCATCAATCTTTTCACTTTGCACAAACTCTTTGAGGTTTATTAGATTAGAGAAGTCTGTTACTTTTTGAAAATAAGTTTCCGAGAGATTAAGATTTTGAAGGTTGGTAAGGTTGGCTAGGGAGGGTAGATGTTGGAGAATAGTTTTGGAGAGATCAAGTTTCTCAAGGCATGACATGCCATCAAAAAGACCCTCTCTCAATACTTGTAAGGAAACACACTCTGAGAGATTAAGCTCCTTCAAGTTTATAAGCATATTTAGATCATCAGGCAAATCTTCAAGTAATGCACAATCTGAGATGTCAAGCACCTTGAGGTTTGTGAGCCTTTTCATTTCTGGTAGATGTACCAACTCATAACATTCCCTAAGTATTAGGTGACGAAGATGAATCAGATTTGAAATAAATTCAATGGATTGAATTGCGGTTCTTGACAGATCAAGAGCTACAAGATCAGGGCTGGCCTCTAACCCATCAACGCATGTCAGCTTTTGAACTCCAGAAAGATCAAGCATCTTAAGGTAAGGTAGACATGTGGTTCCATTAAAATTTTGAAATCGAAACTCACCTATATCTCTCAAGATTAGATGAGTGAGATGAGAGGTGTCTAGGCCTATATAGACGCAAACTGTAAATGTAGGCAATGCAGTACAAGAAAGATCAAGAATCCGAAGATTGGGATGGTCAAAAGACTTGAGGTCACCAATCTTTTCTAGACTGGTACAATGAGAGAGATCAAGCACCTCAAGTTTTGGTAAAACACCGCGGTATATTGGAAGGGAGCATAGATTGGAACACCCTCTGAGAATGAACCAACGAAGCTCTTCAATGTTAGAATAAAACTCCTCTTCAGAAGGAAATGTGTCAATATGAAGATGAGATAATTCGAGGCATTGAAGCGCAGGCATCCGAGGAAACTTTGGAAGGGAATGAAAGTTATAACAACCTCGAATAACAAGGGAACGAAGGCTTGTAAGCTTGGAAAAGAAGTCATCAGCAGGAAATTGATCAATTGGAAGACGAGACAAGTTGAGACTTTGAAGCTGACTCATTTCAGAGATCACATCAGGAACGGCGGTTAGATCTTTGATATCAGATATTTCAAGACAAGTTAAGGCTTTGAATTTTTCAAAAGGGAACTCACAACCTCGAAGCAGCAACTCACAACCTCGAAGCAACAACACAGAGGGCTCCTTCATCTTCTCAAGTAAGGGCTTCACAGTTGCTGGAGTGGGATTCAACTGATTTATGTGCTTATGTCCCTTGCTAGGGGCGATGAAATGGCTCATCCGATGATTGCTACCGATTAAATCGATGTTGACCCCAAAGCTCTCAGGTCTAACCAAATCCAGCAAATCAAATGCAGCAGGTAGAGTTTCACATTCATCCAGATCCACCAGAACAATTTTTCGCTACTCATTTCTGCAACAAAGTACTTCATGAATTATGGCATAAAGACTGCAAAATCAGGCATAGTTAATATGAGATGTACTGTAATCTGTTGTATGGTTTAGACAAACACATATAGTCCGAGTAAGAGTAGTTTGCAACAAATTGGTGGTTTTCAGTTTCTGAAGTATATTCATATCTTGCTACACACAAAGATATGTATACAAAGTGCTAGACCTACGAACATACTTTGAATTTGAACCAAATTCAACAGTGAAAACTTGTATGTATTTCCGTATCTTTTACGGGTTTTCTTTAAATAAAATATTAATAATAAAATATTTTTAAATATATTTATCATCCAAAAAAAATAATTACGTAAATACTTAAATATAAATTTTTGTTATGATTTAAGTAAAAAGATAAGACAATTATCATATAATTAATCAAAATCTTTTAAGAAATGTTTGGATTATAATAATAACCAATTTGGTAAGGAGGTTGCTACAATTTGTATGATAACATAAAAAAAATCCTAATGGGAGGATATGATAGATTCCTATCTATCATATCCAAAAATAAAAGATTGTTTGATAATTGAATTTTCTATCATGTATTCTAAAAACCTAGATAAGAATTTATCATATCCAAAAATAAAAGATTATTTTAAAAAAAAAAAAAGGTGGTGTGGTCCAATCTAAATGTGACATGTGTCATTTAATCATTTTTTAACCTCCACTTTAGGTTATAGTTATGATACTATTTGTTATTTTAGATAATTTCACACTTATTAAGAAAAGTAGTAAATTGACATATATGACCCTGTCACGAGTTAAACCGGGTCAGGTCGATGTGGATTTTCGGGCGGGTCGGGTTGACCAGCGGGTCAAAAACATAGAATTTTTTATGATTATTAAAACGGAAATTTTGTCTAGTAACCCTGATATTAAAACAATTTCTTGTGGTGCCCAACATGTTTTCAAATTTTGTGTGGTAACCCGCAACTTATAATTTTTTTGCCATATACCCAATTGTGAATTTTAATCAATAAAATAATAAGTAGGGTTGATAAACGTAATTTGTTTATATATTTTCTCTCATATTCTTTCCCGAAATTTTATTCTTCGATTAATTATACGACGTGCCGATCTCATATATCTCTCGTCCTAAAGATAAAGAATAAGAACAAATATCTCAACTCAAGAACTTTTTTTCTCAACTTTATTTTTTATCGTGATCTAAAATCATTATCAAATCGTAAGGTATTGATTAATTATGAACAAATTAGAATGAGCTTGTAACAAGAGAAAGCTAAAAATTATAAATATTTAATAATATATGACATATATACAATACGTATTATAGAGTCACGCTCGGGTGTCTGAATATTATAGGGTAAGATGGCACACACGGGTAAATAAGGCAGACTTCTAAATCTATGGACAGAAATACCCTTCTATCATAAAAAGCTGATTTTGCCCAAAAATCTCAAAACACGCTCGTTCTTCACAGCATCTTCTCTCCCCCCGCTGGAGGTTTCGCCCCTAAACATCAATCAATCAAGCCAGATCTAACCCAAATTCACCATTAAAGCGGTTCAAAATAAACAATGGATTAAGGAATCGAAGAAGGTATGAACCGATTTAATTTTTTTTCTAGGATTTAGGGTTCTAGATCTCAGATTTGGCAGTAGTTAATTGCAATTTTAAATTTTCTAGGGTTTACGGTTTACGGTTCTCAGATTTAGTATTTGTCAGTAGTAATTGTTGTTAATCCATTTCAAAGAGCATTTAGATTCAGCCTTTGCATCTTTCTTATACATTCAATCTTGTTTTTCATCTTCAATGCACCTAAAGACACTCATTTTTCTGATATTTGTAATTGATTTGCAACTTTTTTTTTGTTACTTTACTTTTTTAAAATATATATTTTTCTAGATCTAGTATTGAATAGGAATTGTTGTTGAGATGTTGGTTGTTGGATGTATTGAATCTAATAAATGTGCATCTATTGAATTAGAGCTTGAGGAGGAAATCTAGTGTATTAATTTTTGTATGATTGTTCTGATTCGTATCCTAAAAATATATTAATTATTACGTTGGTTCACATCATTGTATGATGAGGTTCATCATAAACACTATGATGGTTCATTGTTTTTTCCATGATAACTATTAGAGTACATATAATGATTGTCCAATATTTTTGGTCATCACATTATAAAATTATCTCTCTCTTTTATTTTACCCATGACCAAATCAATGGCCATACTCATTTATTTAGCCTCAATGGTTGTCC
Organism: Fallopia convolvulus; assembly: GCA_964016875.1. Classification (NCBI taxonomy): domain Eukaryota; kingdom Viridiplantae; phylum Streptophyta; class Magnoliopsida; order Caryophyllales; family Polygonaceae; genus Fallopia; species Fallopia convolvulus. Next base: position 750,329 of record OZ024732.1, read on the forward strand.
ATACAAAATCATATTCACCCCAACTTTTTTATATTTAATTTCTTCTTTTTATGAGATGTGTCATCATGTTAAGCAATGACCAAAATAAATTGGTGGTCATTTTGATGACAACATCACCATATCTCCTCCAAATTAACTACCTCTCTCCTCATTTAATAATTTTTTAATGTTTCTCTTTCCTCATGAACAAAACTTGGTCTACCACTAGGGATACTCTTATGTCATACCATTTGGTTCATGATAGATATTATTTTGATTCATGGTGTGATTAATGATGCAAATTTTGTATATTGTTTCTTGTACAGAGAGGTCCCTATAATAAACATCATGTTCATTTCATATTTCAGTCATTTTGTTTGATTTTTAATTGTTTGGACATGAAACTTTCAAATGATCATGTCATTTGGTAGCCTATTAGCTCAAATGGTAGAGCAATGTGTATGTGCACATAGATGTGGGTTCAAATCCCACATAGGCTAATTCTTGATACAGACATGTCATTTTGTTCATATCGGTTGTTCTTTTGGTTCATGACTTTTTAAGGTAAGGTTCATAATATTTCTTCTTATGGTTCAAAAGGTTTGGTCCATGCTTTTTTGTGTATAATAATTGTTCCTTTTGTTCATATTTGAATAACCTTAAGTTCATCAAAGTTCATCTTATGGTTCATGTCTTTTAGTTTATGCTAGTTATTATTTTCTTTCGTGATTTTTGGTTCATGGTATTTGTTCTTTCGGTTCATGTTTTTGTAAGCTAGGTTCATAATAATTCTCATGGTTCATGACTTTTAGTTCTTAATAATTTATCTTATAGTTCAAGTCACACTAGTTATTTTGGTTCATGACCTTTGTTCTTTTAGTTCATGTTTTTATAAGCATAAGTTTATAATATTTCATCTTACGATTTTTAGTTCATAAAAGTTGTACTAATGGTTCATTGCATTATATGGCCAGGTTCATAACAATTGTCAATAAGGTTCATGAAATTTAATTCACAATAACATGTGTTAAGATTTGTAAATGGTATTATGTTGGTTCATGTTATAACGGTTAAGTTCATAAACATTATCAATAAGGTTCATGAAAATCACTCTTAAAACCATAATATTGTATTACGTGAAGTTGGACCTAAAGTTGAGACTAAGGTTCATGAAAATTTCTTGGCACTTGCGTGAGTGCGTTCACTTTCACTTGTGGTAATTGCTCGGCATTGTCAGCCGAGTTGTTGGCAATTCTTAATGGACTTAAGCAAGCTAGACTATTGGGAGTGACACAACTTAAGCTCGAAACTGATTCCAAAGTGGCTTGTGGTTTGATTCAGCAAAGGTCGATTCTTACCCACCAAGATTTCAACACAATCAAACAATGCCAAGAAATGCTGGATGATTCAACTTGGGTAGTTCACATTTCCCACATATTAGAAGTGGCGCCAACAAGGCCTCAAATGCTTTAGCCCAATAGGCGATTGCTCTTGATCCCCCTTTTATTCTGCCTCCCTTTATTTCATTTATTGCTCTCGCTGATTATGTAGGCCTTAATGGCCAAAACTCTCTTAATTAAATAAAATCAGCTTCCTTTGGATAAAAAAAAAGCCGAGACTAAATTTCAAGCACATAAAAGAAGGCTAAAATAAAAATGAACCAAGATCTCAATCTCATCCACTCTTTATACAATTTCAAGCATAAATACTCAAAAGCTTTACTCAATGATTTTGGCATGCTAGGTTCATAAGTTCATAACAATTGTCAATAAAGTTCATGAAATTTAATTTATAATACTTGTTATTTTTGTCACATAATCTAGTACATACATCGTATTTTGTGGGTTCATGTCTTTATAGGATTAGGTTCATAACAATTATCAATAAGGTTCATGGAATTTAATTCACAATACTTCGTACGTGTGTCATATATTCTTGTTCATAAATGGTATGAGTTTAAAATTTGGTATGCTAGGTTCATAATTTATGACACAATTGGTAAAAAAAGCTCTAAGCTCTATGTTGATCATTTAGGCATTTTGTCGAACAAATGGTGGGCGGTAGAAGAGGATTGACCATTAGCATTTGTTTTCAATTAAAAACTTAAAATTGTAAAACAAAACATACATAATCTTCATAGGTTTGACTAAAAGCAACACAAATTGGTTGAAAACACACAAAAAACATGTAAATCGAAGTAGTAAGCTCTCAAATTTGAAAAACCCCAAATGTAAACTAGAAACCATACAAAACAGATTTATACCAGAATCCATGAAGAGAGAACCCGAATTTGGGTCAAGATCAACAAAAAAAGCAAACCAAATTGAAAGAAGCAATGGTCAACAGATTAGGAGAAGAATCGATCGAAAAGTGTAGCTTGAGTCTCCACGTTGAATAGGAAGAGTATGAACTTCCGTAAGTTGTGTTCTAATTTAAGGGATAAAAGACCAATATACTCCTCCGTGTATAAATCACTTAAACGCGTGTATTAATCGTGAGCGTAGATGTGTCTTGATCGAACGGCTCACATGTGCCCGCATAAAACACTAGCATTTTAATGCACCTGATCGCAAAACACGTATTATATACTAGTAAAAATTAAAGAAACCAATACATGTAAAATAGAAAACATATGAAGTTCAACATCATGCTTATTGTATATTTACACATAAATTCTTTTAATAGTTACACAATGAAAATAATCACCAGTTCGAGGTTAGCGGCCTCTTGTCGGTTATCGGGTTCTTAACAGGACCTCGTTTATTATAAAAATATTTTAAACTAATACTTTAAAGTTTAAAATATAAAATTTAATAGCATAAATTTTAAATTTGATTAACAAATGAATGACAAATTCAATAGTTTGGTTGTTTATTGTAGATAGAAGAGATAAAAATATGATGTCGATCGTTATGTAGAAGATGACGTGTTTTATTGTTTTGTGTATATTTCTTATTAAACCTTTTTTTAATGTTTTAACCCTATTTATCATTAAAATTAATGGTTATGTATGGGCAAATATTTTTAAAACTTGAGGGTTATCACACAATTTAAAAAGTTGTTAGAAACCATAAGAATTGCCTTCGTTGATCTTATTACTTTTTGTTCTTGAGAAGGAGGGATATATATGACATAGGCATGTGGGATAATCTTTGGAAGAATGAAAGTTCGGGAAAGAAGATGAGAAAATATATAAATAAATTACATTTATCAACCCCACTTAACATTTTATTAATTAAAATTCATGATTGGGTATATGACAAAAAAATTATAACTTGAGGGTTACCACACAAAATCTGAAAACTTGTTGGGCACCACAAGAAATTGCCTTAACTTGAGGGTTACCAAGTGAAATATCCGTTATTAAAATAGATTTTTAATTAATTATTATTTAATTATAATATATTATTTTTTTACGTATTTTAATAATAAGATATATTATATTTTTAAAATAAATTTTATGCATTTTATAAATATAAATAATCGATCAACCCAACAGATTTCAGGTTTCAACCCAACGGATTGCAGATCTATTGGCTTTCGGTTCACTTTGGGTTACGAATTCAAATTTTCGAGTCTTGACCTTAAAATTTTCGGGTAGTTCGGGTCGGGTTTGCGGGTTGGGGCAGCTTTTGACACCTCTAGCTACTACTAACAAATCTTCCCTCATTAATTAAAAAGTAACATTAAATACAAGAGCATATTTGTGAAGTAGATGACAAAAAGTTTGGGTGAATTCCTTCCATGATCCCTAAACTATCATATAGAATTTCTATTAGTCCCTAATCTTTGTAAATATTTTTTTAGGTCTCTAACCTTTAAAAAGTGTTACTATTTGGTCCTTTTTCACTTTAGACTTTAAGTTTAATTACAACCAAGCACTTTTCAAAGATTAGGGACCTAAAAAAGCATATACAAAAGTTAAGGACTAATAAGGACACTATGTTATAGATTAGGGACTATAGAAGGAATTCACCCCAAAAAGTTTAAAATGACAAATATTTTGTAACAAAAAAAGGCTAAAATACCAAATATTATGAAACGGATGGAGTAGGAAATATTGTAATTGAATGCATATAAAAAATATAAAATATAAATATATAAATTATTTGATCATTTAATCAGTGCGTAGTGCGTACTAATTTAAGATATATGAATTTCTTTTTTGTCTTAATTTAAAAATCCAAAAATTATTTTCAATTTATATACTTAATTTGAACATTGGAATATTATATATTTGAAAAACCAAATTAGATAAGTAATGAATCTCTTATTTTGTGGTAAGTGCAGAATTCTAAAAACTGTATGAAATTAGAATGAATACATCTAACCACCCACATTCACGAGAAGTGAGAGTTAATGCCTTGGAGAATTTTTTCACACCCTTTTTCGCTCGACTGATATCTCCGCCGCCTATATACTATGGCAGTGATATAATTTTTCAATCTAGTGAATCTAACAACTTTAACAAATATATTACAATATTATTTTAATAATCTGTTAAGATTTCAACTTATCCACTTGCTATAAGAGATAAACTCTATCTATTATCTTTTTTTTTTTTAATTTTATAATATCACAATTAATTAAATTACTTTATTATCAATTATGATTATCTAAGAAAAATAAATATATGTTCTCCATAATATATTATAGTTCTAATTATAACTAAGACTCATTAAACCCGATTCGATGAATCTAGACCCGCTAGTTTGGTTATTGTGCATATACCATCACATTTATTGTGTTTGATTTTGTCTCTCTTGTTGCTAATTTTTTTTAGATGATTATCCTTCTTGATTGCTATTGTATTTGTTTTGGTCATTACAAACCTTTATCACTCCCTCACCTACCATATTTGTTGATTTTTTGCTGATGACTTGAGCAATTTGATGTTTCTTTTTTATTATTGTACACTTGTTACTCATTTTTGCTTCGAAATCTACTTTATGTTGGCTACATTTTCAAAGTATTTGATGCTTTTCAGGTTTGGTTCATGTGGTGTTAACTTTGATGCAAAGATAGTTGTTGTTAAATTCTTTTATTTGATATTTTAACTCTTGTTTGCGCCTCATCTCTATCTATTTTATTTATGCTCATTTTTAATTGATTAATCATAACCTATTAGCTCAAATGGTAGAGCATTGTGTTGAGACACATGGATGTGGGTTCAAATCTCTCATAGGCTACATGGTGTGCTTATGATATCTCAATTTAAAGTCGAGTTTTCTTGCATCATATATTTTCAAGTTTACATATATTGTCTTAACGTTCACATATTGACTTTGTATGTTCACATATTGATTATGTATGTTCACATCTTTTCGAACAAGGTCCTTATATTTTACAAAGTCACTTACTAGCATTCAAGCCTTTATCTGCAATTTTTCAACCTTGACTTTAATAATGGCCTCCCTTGCTATATTAGTCCTCGTTCAAAGTCTCATTGGGAACGTCACTTAGCTCCTTTATTTCCTCCCATGCTATAATTTAAGAAATCAATATATACATGTTTAAAATGGTGGATTTTATTTCAAATTTATAATGTTGTAGAAAGATTTTTCCATGTTCATGAATTTATAATTACCTTCACATTCACATATTGAATGCGTTTTTTCGTTTATTTTTTTAATAAGGTAAAGATCTTCATAAGATAATTCACACATTAATTATGTATGTTTACATATTGACTATGTATGTTCACATATTTTCTAACAAGGTCCTTGCATTTTATGAAGTCACATACTAATATTCAAGCCTTAGAGTTGCAATTTCTCATCCTTGACTTTCAATCAAGCCTTTATTTAAAAATGAATTCCTTCCTTTAATACGCTAAATCAGATCTCTTGAGTAGCTTTGATTTCATCCAAGCAACTAAGAACAAAATACATTGACCTGCCTTAAGAAAGCTAAACTAAATAATGAAATTTAAATCTGACTACTCAATACTGATGCCATCAATATTGTCCATACTACACCCATGAGACAATTCATCTCTCACATTAACTTAGGTATCCCTAAAAACTCCATACAGGGTCATCTGTACCTAAAACATTGACAATAAATACTTATATATCAAGAATTAATGTTCACTAAAACAACTCAATAAAAAATGTGGTATATAAACGAGATGACATACCTATTGGTCTTGTACGTGCAATCCATAATAACGACATTCGAAAACATCATCAAGAAATGTCGTGAGTCCGGATGACTAATAAACAACGCGCTCATCGCCAACTCCCCATCCTTTCCCCTCTTGCTCATTGTGTCGGTGAATTATCTCTTCTCCTTCAACCAGGTCAAGGAGTATTGTGTCACATTCAATCGACCCATTGAAGTCCTCCTTTGAGACGCCTTAAAATTATATACTTGTATCCTCGATAGTAAGGTTTCGGGATTGCGATTGATTAGCTTTGTAAAGATGAACTTAGGCTTTGTACCCGACGTACTAGCGACTATTATGTGCTCGCGCTCCTCCGCACTAAGACGATGAGCACCTTTAACCCCTTCCAAATCTGGGGGAAGCTCATGTCATGGCACCGTCTTATCACCGACAATGTCCAACGAGAGGGTCTATATGAATTCCCTCTCCTCAACAATCCATGCAATTCAAACGGACACTTAATCTTCTTCGACTTCCGTTCTTTCTTCACCTCCTTCTTCCTCCCCGATCTATACTTACTCGACCTTGAACAATGCAAAATGATCTTATCGGGGTTTGGACGACTTGGTCGTTATGATCATAGATAGACCAAGACCGATGTTTCTAACCCATTGTCTCAAATCTTTCATTGTATCAAACCCATCATTTATAAAGTATATAGAGAAGTCGACTTTCGTGTGATAATAATGTTCACTAGATGGACAAACCTATATGTGCAAGAAAACCCGCACATATGCACTGTTTTTTCAAAAAATAGTGTGCGGTTTTCCAGCCTGCCCATATAGATGATAATTTGTTGTGCGAGACGAGAACCTACCTAGTAAGACTGATTTTTTACTCGACCGAGTGTTAATTTATGTACGAATTCCAAATCCATTCATTGTTTTTTCAAAATCCAATTTTTTTTGTGTGAATTACGAACGCCTATATAGAAATGCACAACACAAATTTAGAAGTATGTAAACGAACGGCCAAAAAAAAACGAAGCATTAAATAAAATTACATTAAAAATAACGAAGCATTAAATATTTAAATGGGGATTTGTACAAGCCAATGCATGCTGCTGCCAGGAGTGCCACACTTGTTCGTCCGAATGGAGCATTAGATAGGACAAATGGGCCCAGTAATAGATACAACCAAAGCAATATCAGTATATCACACGCACCTTCCCCCAACCCCCACCACTACCAGCAGCTACCAGAAAATCAAGAATTTGGAACGATGATCTCCTCTCTCTCGGCGGCGTTTATTCTTGCGGCGGTGGCGGCGGCTGTAGCGTGTTTTTTGCTGGCGAGCGGTGGAGTGGGTGTGGCTGAAGCCGAAGAGGCTGGAGAGGCGGCTCAGAAAACAGGGCCTCTCCGGGAACCCCTACAGGCTCTTGTACGGCGACATCCAGGACTTCTCAGCGCTGCGCAAGCAAGCTCGCTCCAAACCCATCTGCTTCACCAATGACATACTGCCACGTGTCATCCCCCAACTCCATCATACCATCCTCCACCACGGTATGCTATCTGTTCTATCCTCTAATTCACTGTCTTAATTCATCCAATTCCCTGATTTCGTTTCATCTGTGTGAACTCTAATCTGGTAATTTCAATTGCGCGCTTCCATCGAATTCTACTGTCTTGTTTTACTTGGCAATCAATTTGGTGCAGGGAAAAACTCATTTGTGTGGATGGGTCCTGTACCAATGGTGTACATCACACAGCCGGAATTAATAAGGGAGCTTTTTACCAGAATGGCCGACTTCGGCAAGCCCGTAATGAATCCAGCCACCAGATTGCTGGCTCCGGGACTAGCCATGTACGAAGGTGAAAAATGGGCCAAGCATAGAAAGATGCTAAATCCTGCTTTCCATATGGAAAAGCTAAAGGTTATTGCTCAACTTCATTATTCTGTTGGGTTAGTTTAGAGGGTATAAAATCTAAGCAAATTAATTTGATGATGCTACAGCTGATGCTGCCTGCATTTTACACAAGCTGTGCTGAGATGATCAATACATGGGAGGACATGTTTCATGAAAGGGAATCGGTTGAGCTTGATGTGTGGCCGTGCCTTGTTAAGCTTACAGCCGATGTGATCTCTAGGGCTGCCTTTGGTAGTAGTTTTGAACATGGAAGAAGGATATTTGAGCTTCTTACGGAGCAAGCTGAGCTTACGGTCCAGATGTTTCAGTTGTCTTACATCCCGGGTTTGAGGTGTGTACTACGTATCCATCAAGCATTTGAATAAACACTAATTTACATGCTTATTCATCATTATCATTGACCCAGCAAGGCTCCGCTACAACGGAATCTGGGGGGGGTCAAGATGGGGGTACCCCTGCCCAAGGGAAAGGGGTACGCCCGATAGACCCAAGAAAAACTGAAATTCAGTTATGTGACAATAATAACTGAATTTAGTTAGAATGCACCAAAATTGATATTGGGACTAAATCCATCTCAGAGGCAGTGTATAAAAGCCAATGGGCATGAGGATGTGCCCCATAATTTACATGCTTATTAAGTAAGAGAAATTGTAATTGTTTTATGAGTAGGTTTATGCCAACAAAGACGAACAGGAGGATGAAAAAGGCGGATAAGGAAATACAGGCTTTACTAGCCGGAATCATTGAGAAGAGGAAGAAGGCAATGGAAGCAGGGGAAGAGACAGAAAAGGAGGACTTGCTTGGAATGCTAATGGACAATGCTTTCCAGTTGGAAATGCAGAACAGGAATGATAACAAGAAACAGCTTGTTGGAATGACAATGAGAGAGCTGATTGATGAGTGTAAATTATTCTACTTTGCTGGCCAAGAGACCACCTCTGTGTTGTTGGTTTGGACAATTATTATGTTAAGCAAGCATCAAGAGTGGCAAAAACAAACACGAGAAGAGGTCTTGGAAGTCTTTGGAAAAAGGAAGCCCGACTTCGATGGATTGAACCAGCTAAAGAAGGTCAGTTTATTCTTAGAAATTTAACTCTCTTACCTCTTTGTCTATTTGCGAGTTTGTCCGTCACTAAGTTGACTAAAATCCGTTTGATGCATGCATACACAAGTGAAATAGAAAAGAAAACGGTTTTTCTTACCCTCTGTAAGTTGGCCAAGCTGTTCAAAAGTATTTCTCAGCATTCCTCGGCAGTTCGGAATGACAAACCTTAAAGCATGAATACATGATAATAGCAGTAACAGATCTTCATATTTACATTTGCATCATAGTATATAAACTTGATCATAGAGGCAAAGCTAAATATGCTGAAACTATACAACTTTCAAGTTAGAGGTTAGTATAATGAGATGCAGTTGTTAAGATGTGTGGCTTTAGTAGAAAATTAAATTGTAAAAGATTTTGGATGGGTTTAGAAATTAGTTCCTTACTGATTTTGGATGGGTCAGCTCAATATGGTTCTTATGACAAAACTAACTGTTAAGCACAAAAAGACAAGATTTTGGATGGGTTTAGAATAGCTAAGAGAGTCATTCAGGTAGAAACTGATGCCGGCATTTGCCGGAGTGGCTAGGCCAGAGAATTCTGAGCCACAGTTTGTGTTCTTACTGATTTTACTCTTCAATACCACCAACATGGAGATGTAGTAGTCAAGTTGTGGCCGGGGTCTAGGCTAAGTGCAGGCAAAGTTGTGTCTTGTTTTTGCTTTAGAATATCGGGTTCTTAACAATGAATTTAATAAGTATGTTTAAAAGCAAAAACAAAAATGGAAAACTGTGTTCTTGTACATATATTGTCTAATTTTGACTCTACTATAACTTTTTGTACTAGTAGGCTCATGGCTAAGGCTGCGTTTGTTTTCAGGTGACGATGATACTTTACGAGGTTCTAAGGCTATACACACCGGTCGTTGCACTAAGCCGAATGGCAAAACACGATGTCAAGCTTGGAAACCTATGCTTACCCCCTGGTATTGTTATCAATATACCGCTTATGCTTGTTCATCAAGATCCAAAAATCTGGGGTGAAGACGTATTGGAGTTCAGACCCGAGAGGTTTGCTGAAGGGATTGTGAAGGCAAAGGAAGGGAACAATGCATTCTTTCCATTTGGTTGGGGACCAAGGATATGCATTGGCCAAAATTTCTCTTTACTAGAAGCCAAGTTGGCATTGTCAATGCTTTTGCAACGCTTCTCTTTTCAGCTTTCACCGTCATATGCTCACGCTCCGTCGTCAAGGATAACACTTCAACCCAGTTCGGCGCTCACATTGTGTTGCACCGGCTTTAGTCTACAATTTAAAGGAGCATGCTTTTTCCAGTTTTCCTTTTTCTTAAAAAGTAATATCTGTGGACTTTATTATGGTTAACAGGTTAAGCATTGTAAGATGAAAACAATGCAGGGCAAAGAACAAATAGAAATGTAGGCCTGGAAGTTGATAATGTATCGTTTCTGCATTGTGGACGTGTTACACTGCCTTAGAAATGAAAGCGCCCTGACTCCGGTGCAAATCAGTGTTAGGCACGCGTCCCCCAAGGTTTGCCGATCCTCTGCTCGAACCGATTCACACTAGTAAGAACGGAAGGGATCTTAGAACTCAGAAGAGCTTAGAGATAGAGTGGGGATGCTTTGTAAAATAGAGAGAGGAAGAAAATGTTCGTATCTAGCTTTCTGAAAGCTCATCTCCTTTAAAAGAAATAAATCTATAGCTGTTCCAAAGAGCACTCTCACAAAATCGGCTAGAAAATCTCATAGTGGAAAACAACCTGATAACTTGCCTCTAGAATAATTAGTAAAACTATTAATCACAAGCTTAACCATTAGCTTTATAATAAAAAGGCATGTGTTTGCTATTAATTTCCTTGCAAAATAAGTTAGAAATCTACATATTATTGTTTTAGGAAGAACTTCATTATTAGTTTGCAAGTGTATTAGGAACTAATAATATGAAAGCATGATTGTATCTTCTGAATATTAACTAAATTACTCTTGAATATTTGGTTGATGTATGTTGCCTTAACTTTGAGAAGGCTTCCAGTCTTATCTTTCATTTTTTTTCCATTTGAAAAACAATTTTTGTACGAGTTTCGTGCTTATTTAGCTACCGTACTGTCACCGTTTTCTAAATGGTTTGAATTCCATTGAAATTAAGTAACATTAGCTACAATCCTATCATTCTTCTTCTGTCATTTAATTGTAGATGGTCAGTCCTATCATTTCATTACTATTATAAAATATTGTGAGATTTTCCTAAAAATAGTGGATTTTCTAAGAAAACCAGGCTGATTTAAATAATCTACCAAAATTCCAATTTCGGTTTCGGTTCAGTTTAATTTGGTTCGGTTCAGTTAAAACCGAAAAAAATAATAATTCCGGGGCAGGATTTACGAACGGGCTTAGCCTTTATGCGTCTCCTTTCCTTTTCTGATTTGCGTCTCCCAATTTCAGCTTTCTCAAACAAAAGTCTCGGTCCCTGACTCTGCCCTCTGGAACCGATTGAAACCCTAGATCCCTAGTAGCCCGTCGCCGGTGGACATGGCCCGTCACCCTCGGACGTCTCGGTCACTGACTCTGCCCTCTAGACTCGCCAGTCGCCAGCGCCGAAGATCTCAGCCCTAGCAGTCGCTTAAGTTCCCTGAATCTGCCCTCATGAGTCGTGACTCTTTGTGACTCGCAGTCGCCAACCCTAGTCCATAAGAGCAGCGGCCGGTGAGCAGGTGAGCAGCCCCTGAATCACAAAGCTGGCCTACCGTTAAGTCCATGACTCTTCTCCTCCAAAGCCGACCCTGAATCACAAAGCCGACCGGTAAGTTGTTGTCGTGTTTTGAGATTTAACTGATTCAACTTGCCTTTGTGCAGGTTTACTGAGCACGATTGTATTGCTTTGCCAATTTGTGAGTTATTGTTGAGCATTAGTTTGCTATTGTTTTGTGATTCATCTTCTACTACTGTTGACTGTTGAGTATTAGTTTAGGCTTTTTTCTACTAATGTTGCTGTATCAATTTGTGAATTGTGATTCTATTGTTTTGCTATTTGTGGTTGAATTATGCTGTATCAATTTAATCTATATCTTCTACTACTGACTACTGTTACGGGCTTAATGGAGTCAAATTTGGTGAAATGAGGTTCCTAGCCTTCTTGTATTGCTATCTTTTTGTATGGAACATTGGAACAAATATAAAATATTATAGACTGCACTACTGTATAATATACAGCAGGTGTAAATTGTGCAAAACCGCAAATATTAAAATAGGATAGTTCAACTCAGTTTTTCAAGGTTCGGTTCGGTTTTTTAATGTTTGGTTCGGTGTTTTAAGATTCCGTTCGATTAATTCAGTTTTTTTATTATGATCGGTTAATTCGGTTTTAGAAGGAACTGAATCACCAAAACCTGTTCGGTTTGGTTTTTGGTTCATCAAAAAATCACATATCGGTTTTCTGTTCAGTTCGGTTTTGGTCGGTTCGGTTCGGTTTTCAACCGATGCTCAACCCACGGCATAGTGATGATTAAATGAAAATAGAATAGAAATAAGGAATGATTTTCTATAAAAAAATAAATTAAGGGCTAATATTTTGACAAACACTCCATACTAAAAAATAATTTTTTATAAAAACATGAAATGCGGGATAGGTTTTCTATAATTTATTTTTGGTAGAAGGCGGCTTTCTATATGTTGGCTTTTAGTAAAATAAACAATATAAGAAGTCGTTGCCCTCATCCCCAACTCCATAACGTTGAATTCCCCAACCCAACCAGCTACCAGAAAATCAAGAATTTGGAACAATGAGCTCCTCTCTCTCGGCGGCAGCGGTTGTGGTGGTGTGGGTTTTCTGGCAAGCGGTGGAGTGGGTGTGGCTGAAGCCAAAGAGGCTGGAGAGGTGGCTCAGAAAACAGGGCCTCTCCGGGAACCCCTACAGGCTCTTGTACGGCGACTTCCAAGACTTCTCAGTGCTGCGCAAGCAAGCCCGCTCCAAACCCATCTGCTTTACCAATGACATCCTGCCACGTGTCATCCCCCAACTCCATCATACCATCCTCCACCACGGTATGGTATCTGTCCTATCCTCTAATTCACTGTCTTAATTCATCTGTATGAACCCTAATCTGGCAATTTCAATTGCGCGCTTCTATCGACCATTTCATATTGTGGGTTGGAATTCTACTACTGTCTTGTTTTACTTGGGAATCAATTTGGTGTAGGGAAAAACTCATTTGTGTGGATGGGTCCTGTACCAATGGTGTACGTCACACAGCCGGAAATAATAAGGGAGCTTTTTACCAGAATGGCCGACTTCGGCAAGCCCGTAATGAGTCCAGCCACCAGATTGCTGGCTCCGGGACTAGCCATGTACGAAGGTGAAAAATGGGCCAAGCATAGAAAGATGCTAAATCCAGCTTTCCATATGGAAAAGCTAAAGGTTATTATTGCTCTTCTTCTCTATTCTGTTGGGTTAATTTAGAGGGTATAAAACCTAAGCAAATTTGATGATGCTACAGCTGATGCTGCCTGCATTTTACACAAGCTGTGCTGAGATGATCAATACATGGGAGGAGATGTTGCATGAAAGGGGATCGGTTGAGCTCGATGTGTGGCCGTGCCTTGTTAAGCTAACAGCCGATGTGATCTCTAGGGCTGCCTTTGGTAGTAGTTTTGAACAAGGAAGAAGGATATTTGAGCTTCTTACGGAGCAAGCTGAGCTTACCGTGCAGATATTTCAGTTGTCTTACATCCCGGGTTTGAGGTGTGTACTACGAATTCATCTAGCATTTGAATAAACACTAATTTACATGCTTATTCATCATTATCATTGACCCAGTGAGGCTCTACTACATCGGAATCTTGGGGGTGGGGGGTCAAGATGGGGTTAACCCTGCCCAAGTGAAAGGGGGTACGCCCAATAGACCCAGAAAAACTGAAATTCAACTATGTGACAATAATAATTGAATTTAGTTAGAATGCACCAAAATTGATATAGGGACTAAATCCATCTCAAAGGCGGTGTATAAAGCCAATGAACATGAGGATGCGCCCCATAATTTACATGCTTATTAAGTAAGAGAAATTGTAATTGTTTTATGAGTAGATTTCTGCCAACAAAGGCGAACAGGAGGATGAAAAAGGCGGATAAGGAAATACAGGCTTTACTAGCCGGAATCATTGAGAAGAGGAAGAAGGCAATGGAAGCAGAGGAAGAGACAGAAAAGGATGACTTGCTTGGAATACTAATGGACAATGCTTTCCAGTTGGAAATGCAGAACAGGAATGATAGCAAGAAACAGCTTGTTGGAATGACAATGAGAGAACTGATTGATGAGTGTAAATTATTCTACTTTGCTGGCCAAGAGACCACCTCTGTGTTGTTGGTTTGGACAATTATTATGTTAAGCAAGCATCAAGAGTGGCAAAAACAAGCACGAGAAGAGGTCTTGGAAGTCTTTGGAAAAAGGAAGCCCGACTTCGATGGATTGAACCAGCTAAAGAAGGTCAGTTTATTCATAGAAATTTAACTGACTTACCTCTTTGTCTATTTGCAAGTTTGTCCGTCACTAAGTTAACTAAAATCCCTTAGATGCATGCATGCACAATTGAAATAGAAAAGAAAACAGTTTTTCTTACCCTTTGTAGTTGGCCAAACTGTTCAAAATTATTTCTCAAGCATTCCTCGGCAGTTCGGAATGACAAACCTTGGAAGCATGAATACATGATAATGGCACTAACAGTTCTTCATATTTTCATTTGCATCATAGTATATAAACTTGATCATAGTGGCAAAGCTAAATATGCTGAAACAATACAACATTCAAGTTAGAGGTTAGTATAATGAGATGCAGTTGTTAAGATGTGGCTTTGATATTAAATTGTAAAAGATAGTATGCGTATTCTAGCTTAAGGATGCATTATTCTTGTCAAAGTTCAATTGATGATACACTTGTATCAAAGTAGAGCTAGAAAATTCAAGAGTATTATGGGCAAAACAAAAGTTGCATTTTAAAATGCAGATTTAATGCTTAAGAATATATATACACATATAGGTAAAGATCGTTCATTGATGTAATTTATCAAGTAGACGGTGCAACATTCAGTTCAGGGTCGCATGGATAGTGAGCTGATGAGTGTCATGCTGATTGGCTAGATTTAATGAAAAGAAATACTGCCAGAAACTATAATTGATTTGTCACAATGTAGTAAATGAACGCAAGGAGTATGAGTGTAATGACTGAGAGTGCTACAAAATCTTAGAATACAAAATATATGTTTTTACATTTGACCAAGATTGACAAATCAGGGCCTGGCCTTGAGTGTAACAAATTTGAGCAGAGCCTAGCTCTCTAAGCTGGGACTTTGGACCTTGGTGTGTTAAGCACCAAAAGACAAGATTTTGGATGGGTTTAGAATTGCTAAAATAGTCATTCAGGTAGAAACTGATGCCGGGCATGAGTATAAATAAAGTTACTACCCTTTGTCCTGAGTCATGCTGAATATTTGCAAGAGTGTAAAGCCATTTGCCCGAGTGGCTTGGCCAGAGAGTTCTGAGCCACCCTAGTTTGTGTTCTTACTGATTTTACTCTTTAATACCACCAACATGGGGATGTAGTAGTCAAGTTGTGGCCGGGGTCTAGGGCTAAGTGCAGGCAAAGTTGTGTCTTTTTTTTGCTTTTGCTTTAGAATGTCGGTTTCTTGTACATATTGTCTAATTTTGACTCTACTATCACTTTTTTCTATACAAATTAGTTCCTTTTCAACTCTACTATATGTATTAAAATATTGATTGGAAATAATAAGAACCTCGCAATTGCATCATATGTGGTGTACTCGTAGGCTCATGGCTAAGGCCGCATTTGTTTTCAGGTGACGATGATACTTTACGAGGTTCTAAGACTATACCCACCGATCGTTGCACTAAGCCGAATGGCAAAACATGATGTCAAGCTTGGAAAGCTATACTTACTCCCTGGTATTACCATCAATATACCGATTATGCTTGCTCATCAAGATCCAAAAATCTGGGGTGAAGACGTATTGGAGTTCAGACCCGAGAGGTTTGGTGAAGGGATTGTGAAGGCAACGGGAGGGAACAATGCGTTCTTTCCATTTGGTTGGGGACCAAGGATATGCATTGGCCAAAACTTCTCTCTACTAGAAGCCAAGTTGGCATTGTCAATGCTTTTGCAACGCTTCTCTTTTCAGCTCTCACCGTCCTATGCTCACGCTCCGTCGTCAAGGATAACGCTTCAACCCCAGTTCGGCGCTCACATTGTGTTGCACCGGCTTTAGTCTATAATTTCAAGGAGCATGCTTTTTGCAATTTTTCCTTTTTTCTTACAAGTAATGTCTGTGGACTTTATTATGGTTAAGCTAATGTCTGTGGAGTTATCATGGTCTAGGCAGTGGCGGAGCTTGGAAAACGTTAAAAAGGGGTAAGCTAAGTCAAGGAAAATGGTGGGCTGTCAAAATATTATTATTTATTAATAACTAGTTTAAGACCGATACTATGTATGGGCAATTGTTGTATAATTTGGAGTATTTCATGTGATATATAATTTCAACAAAGTTGTATATTGAACAACAAATTTACCAACGATATTAGCGAAAAAGACATTATAAAAAGTTTACATTCACACAGAAACACCAGTAAAACATTGGTTTAAGTACGGAGAAAATAAATTATAATTATATGTATAATTGTATGCAGAAAATAAATTATACAAACTTATTTTCAATGTATTGGAAACTTAACTAGGAGCCAGTTGATAGAACTTTCGAATAATATTATTGATTTTTTTTATTATTTAAATTAATTTTGGGTTAACAAATTGAACCGTGACCCTAATCATAAATCTCTAAACCGAGTTCTGGTCGAATCACGAGTCAACTTTATTTTCTTACGGATCATCAGATTAACCGATCAAACCACAACCGTGTTTTTCGAGTTATGGATTGGGTCGAGTTGACCCATTGTACTAAGGCTAATCAAGCCTCCAAGTGACTTTTCTATCATGTCTATATATTGAGCATGAATTTATGTTTTTTTTTGTTTATAGTTTTTTTAACGGAAGGACAAAAAAAATCAGTACATATGTGTTTTTTTGGTAGGAAGTACATATGTGTACCTTGTTTCAAATGTTGTTATTTCTACACGCATAAATCTAGGTCATGCAAGTATATAGTCATGCGCCCTGGATGCATGTTGACAAGAAAACACAACGAAAATGGTGAAAAAGCAAACGAGCCTTTCGATATCTCGATCGATCATATACCCGTCATCAGCAGCCTGGGAGTGGGGACAACAATGAGCCGAGTCGCATGGGGAGCGGTGAGTCCGAAGACGTCGTCCATGCTCAACTCGGCGGGCTCCATCCCACCCGGCAGCTCCCACCTAAAACAGTGCACGAGATTAGCCACGGTCATCTCAAGCGCATAGAGGCCCAGCTGCATGCCCGGGCACGACCTCCGGCCCGACCCGAATGGGAGGAACTCGAAGCTGGCGCCCTTGAAGTCGGGTAACCCTCCCTCTCCCTCCTTGAGGAATCTCTCGGGCTTGAAATCGTCCGGGTCGGCCCACGAGCCCTTATCACGCCCGATTGCCCAGACGTTGATCATGACCCGGGCCTTGGCGGGTACCCGGTAGCCCATCACCACGGCCTCCTCCGCAGTCTCGTGGAGGAGGACGGGGATGGACGGGTGGAGTCGTAGGGTCTCCTTGATCACGCACCGGAAGAACGGGAGCTTTTCCAAGTCCGTCTCCTCCACGCGCCGCTGCCCCACCACCTCCCATAACTCTTCTTGGGCCTGTTTCATCACTTCCGGGTTTTTCATCAGCTCCGCCATCGCCCATCCTATTGCTGATGCAACCGTCTCCGTTCCCCCAAACATCACATCCTGTTTAAGAACATATTATAAGAATTTATATTTAAAAAAAATTAGAAACAAACATTGATGAAAAATAGAATTATATATAAATATATGAAAAGTGCAACGTAGTTCACCAACGTAACACAATCAATTTCTACCAAAAAAAAAAAAAGTAACACAATCAATTGGTCATATATGCGGATAATCCGGAAATAGGGGAAAACTTATCTCTTATGCACACGCTAATCCAAGATGTCCCTTTCTTTATCCCCTTTAAGTTTTGGTTTATTTTCTAAGTTAAAAATTATTAATATTATGTCATTAATTTTGATAAGATTGACGTTCTTTTTTTTTTTTTGATCTGAAAGAGGGCACAACCCTAATTTATTTAGGCCAAATTGTTTTGAAATCCCAAATGGAATACATCAGAAGCTAATAACGACACAATACAATCAGGGGCATTAGAAAACTCAGTAAAGCTCCTATCTATTTCTAAGGCTAAGTTAGCAAGCCTGTCTGCAACCCTATTATTAGCCCGTGGGGTGTGAACCACCAAAACCACCCAGCCTGGATCATTAATCAGTCGAGAGCATTGACTGAGAAGGTGGAAATCGGCATCAGCGATCGACAGTTGTTCAACCAATTTTTTATGCACCTCCGCTGAATCAGTCTCAACAATCAGATTCGTGAGGCCCAATTTGGAAGCCACCATCAAGCCATTCAAAATTGCCCAAAATTCTGCTGTTCTCGCCCCACAAAAGCCACAGTTAAAGCCATAAGCATGCATAAAGTTCCCTTGTGAGTCTCGAAACACACCTCCGCCGGCCGCCTGACCAGGGTTGCCCTTTGAGACGGCGTCAGTGTTTAGTTTCACCCACCCTTCTCCCGGAGCCTGCCAACGCACCGCTTGCGTACGGGGAGGTGCTGAATAATAGTTCGTAAGGCTCGAACGGCTAGCCCACGCAGCAGCAAAGTTTTGAACAGATCGAACAGCCGTTGGGAGAATCTGGTTCAAGTTATCCACGTTTTCAAAAGCTAGCCGATTGCGATTTTTCCATAAAAGCCACAGCATAGTTGCAAAATAGGAGCCATCTTCAGGTTCATTTGAAATATTCTGCAACACCCACTTCTGAAGATCATTCTCAGCAAAGAAATTGGGATTGACGAACTTGAAGTTGCTCTGTTGCCAAAGCAAACTGACCGATGGGCAATCTCTCAACAAATGCAGGCCTGATTCATTGTGATCACATCGAGGACACCCAGCATTAGTCGTCAAGTGACGCCGCACCCTATTTGCGTTACACAAAAAAGAGTTTTGACAGACCATGTAGAGGAACTGGCGGAGCCTTTGCTGAACCTGCACACGCCAAATTTTCGACCAAACCTGAGCATGCGAGTTTGTGGCAGGATGTTGCAGCAATGCTCGGGCTGAGGACGTAGTAAATCCACCAGATTTGGTAGGACCCCAGTACAGAGAGTCCATGGCCTCTGGCGCCTCCTGTAGACGAATGGACTGAAGTTTGGAACATATATGAGACGACAGGAATTGATTAAGAACATCCCAATTCCAACCATTACTCGTCCAATAGTCCGCAACAACCGCACCAATTTCCTCATCCAGAAGAGGAGCAGTAACTTCATCAATCAGAGCATGGTCACAGACCCAGTTATGCATCCAAAATAAAGTGGAATTTCCATTCCCAATCGACATTCTCGCTCCTTTGGAAAGAAGCTGTCCACCGTGTACAAAGCCTTTCCAAGTATGTGATTGGCGAGGTCTTCGAACAAACATATCAATATCGGCACGATGATTGCAATATTTACCCCGGATAACCCGGCTCCACAGGCTTGTCGGTTCTTTAATCAACCTCCAACTAAGTTTGGTAAGTAAAGCCCTGTTGGAATCTCTCATACTACGTAATCCCAACCCTCCCAAATGACGAGGTTGTGTAATTTTTTCCCAAGACACAAGATGGATTTTACGAGTCTCGTTGTTAGATCCCCAAATAAAGCCCTGAATATCTTTGTCAATAGCATCACAAATGGATCTCGGAAGCAAGGAAGATTGCATAGCGTAGACAGGTATGCTTGATAACACGGAGTTAGCTAGAGTGACTCGCCCCGCCATAGACAAAGAGCGTGTCTGCCAACCATTCAGCTTAGCCGTGATTTTATCCAAGATGTACTGATAATTATCCTTTTGGGCACGACCATGAATCGTCGGAACCCCCAGGTAACGCCCCAAATCAGTATTGATAGGAATCGTAAGCAGGTCACCAATATTAGTAGCCGTTGACTAGAGGACTGAATTTGAGAAATACAAGGAGCTCTTCTCATAGTTCACTTTCTCCCCAGATTGGGAGCAAAAATTTTCAAGACAAGCATGAATAATTGCAGCCTGTGAGGTAGAAGCTTCCGCAAATAAAAGCAGATCATCTGCAAAGAACAGGTGCGAAATAGGAACGCCACCAACAATGATCGGTTTCCACACCCCCGCGTTAACAGCCGACTGGATAATATGAGATAGTCGTTCCATACAAAGAACAAAGAGATACGGAGATAGCGGGTCGCCTTGCCGGATACCCCGAGACGGAACAAAAGACCCCGCAAATTCACCATTCCAAATTAGACTAGTTTTACCAGTGGCTTGCCCGCGCATAATAACTTCACGAAGAGCCTCAGGAAATCCGACCTCAGTGAGAATTTCTTTCAAAAACTCCCATCGCACCCGATCGTAAGCTTTCGCAAGATCGATTTTACAAGCCATCCACTTGCCATTAAGCTGTCTATTCTCCATAGTATGAATAATTTCCTGGACCACCACAATGTTGTCAACAATCTGTCTGCCAGGTATGAAGCTAGACTGCATGGGAGAAACAATATCCGCAATATGTGGCTTTAAGAGATTCACAATCATCTTTGTGCCCACTTTAAAGACCACATTAAGCAATGAGATTGGTCTAAATTGCGAAGGTTTCATGGGGTTGTCGACTTTGGGAATAGGAACAAGAAGAGCATCCGTGTAACTAGGCTCGGTATATTGTGCATTAAGAAAAGCCAACACAGTTTCAGTGACTCTGCTACCCACCGTGTTCCAGCTTTTTTGATAGAAAATAGCCGAGAATCCATCTGGGCCCGGGGCTTTGAACGGCCCAATCTCTCGTATTGCACGCCATACCTCAGAAGCTTGGAAAGGCAAATTAAGACATTCTTGAAATCGTTGGGATAGAGACGGGAAAGAGCACGTAATTTGAAAGGGTAAAGGCTCAACCATGGTCTGGCCAGACTCGTCTTTATATAAGTCAGCGAAAAAATTCAGCATTAACCTCTGCACAGCCCTTTGTTCATACACCCAGTTCCCCTCATCATCTTGGAGCCTCTCGATTCCGTTCGCCCGTCTATGAATTATGGTAGAAAGGTGGTAATATCTCGTGTTGCGGTCCCCATCAATAAGGAAGGACGCCCGGGATTTTTGAAACCACAGAAGTTGCTCTTGTTCAAGGATGAACTCGAGCTCCCGCAAAACTTCACCCTCCAACTGCAGAAGTCGAGTAGTACAATACATATCAAGATGACGCCTGACACCAGCAAGTCGCGCCCAAAGTTGACGCTTTTTCTTGAAGATATTCCCAAAAGTATTTTTGTTCCATTCTTTCAACTTTTCTGAAACATTCGCAAGTGCATGCATACATTCATGAGAGTGATTCCAATGGGCAGAGAGAAAATCTTGGTATTGGTCATGTAAAATCCAAGCCGCTTGAAATCTAAAAGGGCGATTTCTCCGGCTATCCTGAGGAGTATTCTGAAGATGAAGGATGATAGGAGAATGATCCGAATGCGGGGTCGTACTGTGTTCCACCCAAGCGTTAACAAAGCGTAATCTCCAATCGTCATTACATAATACTCTGTCAAGATGTGCTGCCTTCCGAGTTCTACTTGAATTACCAGTGTGCCACGTGAAAGGCTGACCAGAAAAACCAAGGTCAATAAGTTGCATCTCATCAACTGCTCTTCGGAATTGTCGTGAGTTGCTATTAGAGCTTGCAGATGACGACATTCTTTCATGTGGATAGAGTGTGGCATTAAAGTCTCCAGCAAGCACCCATGGGCGGTTATGAGCATGTGCAAAACTCTCAAGTTCATTCCAGAGATTAGACCTGATTGTAGCATCCGGTGACGCATAGACCGCCGATAAAAACCAAGGATCTTCTCTATTTCGGTAGACTTCAATAGTAAGATGTTGAGGGTTTAAAGAAATAGGGTCAATAGTCACTTCCGCAGTTCTCCAAAGCAACCAGATGCCCCCGGAAAAACCATCCGCTTCAACTCGAAGGATGCCATCAAAACCAATGCGACGGCAAACACGGTCAGCCTGGTCACCACTTATGTGAGATTCCACTAGAATCAGAACCCGTGGATCATGGATTCTAATCAGTTCTCGAATCGTAGCAATAAAGTGCTCGCTCGCTGCCCCGCGAACATTCCAGATAAAAATATTTAGATCAATCATAGTAACTAGAGAGGAGTTAATGAAGCCAAATAAAGGCAACAACTCATGTGTCAAGCGCGATGCAAACGCGAAAACCGATTCAGAGAGACGTTGCGACGCCTCCTGATATTCCTGTGGTACTGAGACCTTGCATAGAAGAGGGTTCGTTTCCGTTATTAGTGGTAGCAGCTCGACTCTCATCCGTTGCACCGTACGAGGGGTCGTTATTTTGAATGGCCCTTGACGGCGGTGCGATACTATCAAACTTCGAGAGCTTCGAACCTGACTGATCATTACAGTTGGAACCATGGTTGGGGACGGTGTTCAACTTCGAGGCTAGTGCTTTGTTTTCAAACAGAGGATTAGGGAATAGAGCCTGTTTCTCAGCGGCGAGTTTTTGCACCGTTTCACGTAACTTCTTTTTCAAGCTATTGGTTTGACCTTTTTTAGGGCTTGACTCCACCGTGGGTGGCTGTGTGAGATCAATTGGAACAATAGTATCCAATATCTTCTGTGAGGAAATCAAATCTTCGCCAGCTGTATCTGTTTTAGATAGAGGAAACGGTTGAAATCTATTCAAGGCAATAGATTTATTCTTAACAATCTTGGAAGATTTGGCCTTCCTTGTGCGTTCCGTTTTCAACGAATTCTTTCCCTTGTCTCCAGCTTTCTGTTTCGTCGCCAGCTCAGCGATTTCCGAGGATTGCTGCATAGGGACCTCCTCCATAGCTGACGTGGTGGAAGATTGAACATTGATCTCACCAATCTTTATGGAAGGAAATCGCTTTTCAAGCGCGATCTCCTTAGCTGTTTGGGCAATAGTGTCACATTTCTCTTGGTCAATAAAATCAAGAGCACCAAATTTGTTTTGCTGTGGAAAGAAATTACTATGACGTGGCTCCCAAATTGACTTCCCTTTTTCATGAGGTGGTGGAGAATTTTTCGGATCTGCTTTCCTATTATTATTCAAGCGGATATTCGGTTGTTTTCCTTTGCCAGCTAGCTTCCTTCTTTCAACCCTCATCCAATCTCCATAGAATCCCAAGCTACCGCCGACATCTTTACGTTCACCGGACTTTCCTTCTGAAATGTTAATGTTGCTCGAACACCCCGGTTCATTAGTTGATTTGGCCACTATAGCCTGTGATTCCGTCCTATTAGCTGAGGCATTAGGATTGCTCGACTGGACAATGGCCTTTTGTGATTGTTGAGGACGGAACGGACAGCTTGTTTTAATATGACCAACTCTACCACACATAAAGCATATAGTAGGGAGACCCTCATATTCGATCAGAAATCGGTCACCATTGATAGTGATTGCCCCTTTGAGTGGCTGCTCCATGTCTAACTCCACACAAATGCGAGCAAAACGCCCCCTATCTGTGTACAAAGTCTTAGGATCAACTTTGATTGGTCGCCCTACAGCCTCTCCAATCTTCATCAATATTTTCTCCTCATATAAAGTCACCGGTAAGTCCAAAACTCGAATCCATGTTGGCACTGACTGAATTGGTGCAGTAGTTCTGAAGCTCGGGGTCCAACTACGGACAATAAGACAACGGCCAAACATAGTCCACGGACCTCCCGTGAGCGCCGTCATAAATTCCTCCTCTCTACAGAACCGAACTAGATAGCAACCATTCGAGAGGTCCAAGATTTGGTATCTTGTGTTTGATCTCCATATTTCACGTAACTTCTTCTCCATGAGGGAAAAAGAGATAGAATGGCCAAGCAACTTTACAACTACCGACCATTTCCACACTGAGGCTAGCGTGTCCATGACATCGTCCGCAATCGTGATGGCCGGGACCCCATCGTTGTCAGTTGGATGATAAATCTGTATCTTCCCTTCAAGAAAGCTATCACTGAGCCTTGTCTTTGGTTGTGTCGCGCTACCTTCCACTACTACATCCTTCCAAGATTCCATGCGATCAGGAGGATCCCCCGTCGGTCTTTCAGACCGGCCAGAATTCTGGTCTTCCATGGTGACTTCATTGGAGTTACCAGCAGGAGTGGACAGAGGAGTATTGGACGCCATCGTATCCTCAAGATTGACGTTCTTTAGTACTTTCCACAAATTCAACATACGGAGTACATTTTTAGGGTATTCCTTTCGAGGCACCTATTCGAAAATTGAGATATAAGAATGATACGGACAAAATTTCAAATACGAGACCGTCAAGAATTCGTCGTCGCCCAAAGCGATATGAGAATTAATATTTTATATTTTAGCGTTATAATTATTATATATAATTTTTTTTATAAACTAGAGCTTTGCTTTCTTCTCGGGTTTTCTTTGCGATTCTTTCCCGGTACGCCTTTTTTGAATCGTTAGGGTTTAGGTATAAATACTCTTGTCTTACCTCTTCATAATTATCCAAGAAATAGTTTGCCCTAATTTTCCTTTGTTTTCTCTTTTACTGCTTATCCCGAGTCGAAGTCCACACCGGACTAGGCTCCCGGTCTTTACAATGCCAACGGGCCTCCCTACGCCCCGTACGTGGGATCATCGGATCCACTTGCAACCGGGTTGCAAACTGGTAAACGTGCGACCATACCGATATCCTTACTTTCAGAAATCTGAGATTGAAAGACATGTTAAAGCAATGCTTGATCAAGGTATTATTCAGCATAGCACTAGCCCTTTCTCTTCTCCGACTCTCCTTGTCATAAAGAAGGATGATAGTTTTCGCTTCTGCATTGATTACAGAGCCCTAAATAATATCACGGTCGAAGATAAGTTTCCCATTCCCACTGCTGATCAGTTATTTGATAAATTAGGAAATGTTGTTATTTTTACTAAACTTGATCTATGCTCCGGGTACCATCAGATTCGGATGCACTCTTCCGATATCTATAAGATGGCTTTTCGTACCCATGACGGCCTTTTTGAATTCTTAGTTATGCCGTTTCGCCTGACTAATGCACAGTCTACATTTCAGGCAACCATGAATCATTTATTTGCTGAGTATTTGCGCCATTTTGTGATTGTCTTTTTTGATGACATTCTGATATACAGCCCATCCGTTGCTGCTCATGCTTCTCATCTTGATACAATTTTACAGATTCTTCGGGATAATCAGTTTTTTGTCAAGGGCTCGAAGTGTTCTTTTGGTACGCCGAAAGTCGAGTATTTAGGGCATATTGTGACAGCGGGTCAATTATTAGCCGATCACGCCTAAATCTGTTAAGTAGTTATGTGGCTTTCTGGGACTGACAGGTTACTATCGGAAATTTATCCGTCACTATGCTCTATTAGCTGCACCATTGATGGATCTATTGCAGAAAGATAAATTTGAGTGGTCTGATGCCGCTAATACAGTGTTTTAGCGTTTCTGCATCTGAAAGAGGCTATGATGTCTCCACCTATCCTTCAGCTTCCAGATTTTTTCAAGCAGTTTGTACTCGAAACAGACGCCTCGGATGAGGGCGTCAGAGTGGTATTATTACAGGACGAGCGCCCTCTCTCTTTCTTTAGCAAGAAAGTCGGCATTCGCCGTCGCGGGTCTTCCGCATATCATCGGGAGTTATTTGTAATCGTCTCTGTAGTTCAGAAATGGCGCCATTGTTTGCTTGGCCGAGAGTTTTTGATTCGCAGCGACCAGAAGAGTCTGAAAGAACTTCTTACTCAAGTAATTCAGACCCCTGATCAACAATTTTTTATGCAGAAGCTTATGGGCTATAAATTTTGCATTGAGTACAAGACTGGCGCTAGTAATCGCGTGGTCGACGCGTTGTCTCGTTGCATGATTGATGCTGAGACTAGTCTGCAGCAATTTCTCTCTTTTTCGGCGCCTCTTTTGGACTTATTGTCATGGATTCGGGCCGAAAATTTGACGTTGGCCGATTTACAAGCATGGCACGCCGCTGCCGGCAATGATACTCTACCTGATCCATTCCGAGTGCATGATGGTATTTTATATTTCGGGCATCGCTTAGTGGTAGGCGCTGCTTCTCCTCTTAAGGCCGATATTTTAGCCGAATTTCATTCCACGCCTAGCATTGGCAATCCAGGCATGGACCGCACTTTCCGTCGGGTCGCTGAGGTATTTTTTGGAAAGGAATGCGTGTGGATGTTAAGCGTTTTGTTGATTCGTGCCTTATTTGTCAATCGACCAAGTATAGCACAAGCAAGCTTGCCGGCTTAATTCAACCTTTACCCGTTCCTCAACAAATTTGGGACGAGGTGTCAATGGATTTTATTACGGGATTGCCTCCTTCCCGTGGTCATACCACAATCTTGGTTGTAGTCGACAGGCTATCGAAATATGCCCATTTTGGGGCTCCCGGACCATCATTTGATGCCCCTTGGGTAGCCACCAATACAACCATGATAGTTATGCCGCATGGCTTCTCAAGCTAACAAACACAGAAAAGATGTTGAGTTTCAGATTGGTGACCGTGTATTGTTGAAACTTTAGCCCTGTCGTCAGCACTCTATGAGTTGACCTCTCTCCGCTAAGTTAGCTCGTCGTTTTTATGGTCCATTTACTATCATTGAGCGTATTGGACCCGTGGCATATCGTTTGGAGCTTCTACCTACAACACGCATACACAATGTATTCCACGTCTCACTGCTTCGACCTTTTATTGCTGATGGTTCCTCAATTATGTCGGCCTCTTTACTTGCCGAGTTTCTGTACGATCGGCCACTTTCCTGTCCCATTTGTGTCACCGCCGAGCGGGAAGTAATAGTAGACATTCAGCCGAGGGTTGAATGGTTGATCGAGTGGGCGGACGGTGCGCCTTCGAGCACCACTTGGGAGCCAGTTGACGTGATCTGTCGTTCTTTTCCTGATTTACGGCTTGAGGACAAGCCGATTCTCATCGGGGGAGAGAATGATACGGACGAAATTTCAAATACGAGACCGTCAAGAATTCGCCGTCACCCAAAGCGATACGAGGATTAATATTTTATATTTTAGCGTTATAATTATTATATATAATTTTTATAAACTAGAACTTTACTCTCTTCTCGGGTTTTCTTTACGGTTCTTTCTCGGGACGCCTTTTTTGAACTGTTAGCGCTTAGGTATAAATAATCTTGTCTTACCTCTTCATAATTTATCCAAGAAATAGTTTGCCCTAATTTTTCTTTGTTTTCTCTTTTACTGCTTATCTCCAGTCGGAGTCCACACCGGATTAGGTTCACCCCCTTGACCAACAAGGGTCCGATACAAATCCACGCCAGGCTCGTATCATTAGCTCTACGTATAAGGATAATATCTCCTAAAATACTCCTTTAATCTCTTCTATCTCTTTTAGATGATACGTGATCGATCATTTGAAAAGAATATATGTATTAATGATAATACGTGAAGTTAGTAACTAAAGATTACCATGATGATGCCCTTGATATTATCCTTAGTGAGGGTGATGGCGGTTTGTAGATCGCCGGAATCGGCGACCTTCCCGTCTCCGTCAGTGTAAAACGCGAGCAGCTCATCCACCATGTCACGATCCTCGGCCGCCTTGCAATTATCCTCCAAATGATGCTCTATGATGGTATCGATAAACCCATCGAGGGCCCGGCGGGCCTTGACGACGCGGCTATTAAGCCCGTTGGGAACAGCCCATCCAAGCCACGGGATAAAGTCGGCCCAGTTAAACGCCCCAAACAGCTTAGAGAACTCCTGAAAGAGCGCTATAAACTCGTCCCGGTTGTCGTCCGAGTCCGACCCGAATGCGGCCCGATAGACAATGTTCTTAGTAAGGGAGAATATGAGCTCCCCGATCTTAACCGGGGAGCCACTCGAAGCTTTTGTTACGTGTACAATGCGGTCAACCTCGTCGCGGACCGACTGCCACGACGCGGCCCGGTTGCGGCTGAAGAGGTTGATCACGCAGAGCTTGCGCATCTGGCGCCAGAACGGGCCGTAGTGGGCGAAGGCCATGTCGGCCCGGTCGTAGGTGAGGTAGAGGATGGCCAGGCCCGTCTTAGAAAATTCGGAGGCCCTGTTCTATTCGTTAAATTTGACTCTTGTATATTACAAAATTACTAGTATGTATTCCCGTACCTTGTACGGGTTTTAAAAATAATAAATAGAAATCAATATATGTAAAGATATTTTAAAAAAACTAATATATTGATTGTCTTATTTAGCATATAAATATAAACAATTAAAAATAATCAATTAAGATATCTTAGTTAAGAAACGATGTTATCTAAGAATAAAATATGTATTCTAAAATTTGTATCATAGGCTGATAGCATAAAAAAATATCTTAATGATTTTCCTATTTATCCAAAAATAAAAGATTGTTTCATAATAAGATTTTCTATCCAATATTCTACAAACATGGATAAGAATTTATCATATTCAAAAATAAAAGATTATTTAAAAAAAAGAGTGATGTGGTCCAATCTAAAAGTGACATGTGTCGTTAAATAATTTTTTAACCTCCGCTTTAGGTTATAGTTATGATACAAATTATAATATTTATTTAATACAAAGCATATATGTTTTGTTGAGACGTAAGCTTGATATATTTAAAATGTTTTCATATAACAATAAAACTATTTGAATTAAGTAAAAGGTAGGAGATGTAATTTATATCAATAGCATTTGAAAACAAATTCAAACATATATTAATTAACCTCCTATCTAAAAAAAATTGGGCCCAAAAAATTAACCTTCTATTTGAAAAATCGGTAGATAAGTATAGATAAAAATAGGACAAATTGATGGAAGATGATAGAAAATTTAACAAAAATAAAGATGTCAAAAATAAAAATTCAAAGATTGAAGATAGGGGGAACGAGGTTTGAGGGGGATTAATAAATAATTATCATGGAAAATGGGAGAAATTAATGTTACGAGATTGAAAATAGGGAGAAATTAATGATACAAGATTAAAAATTGAAAAAATTAAATGCGTAAAAGATGGAAACTTGGAAGCAGGAGAACAGTAAGCGTAATTCTCTCTTAATTGTGTTATTTAAGTGTAATTTATTGATTTAATCATAATATGGATTAAAAAAATCTGGGCCCTTTTATTTTTGGGGGCCCTGTGCTGTTGGGCCTTTTGCACTCCCTTATCTACGGGCCTGCGGATGGCGATGGTGATGGGCCGGTTGGAGAAGATGCTGTCGTGGACCTGGAGGACTTTGGCGGGCTGCGTCCGGGCTTGACACCGTGATCATGTGGAGGAAGCCCATCCGCATGTGGAAGAGGCCGCCGTACTTGTGGGACAGCTGGGCTAGGCCCCGGTGTGTCAGCTGGCCCATCAGGCCCATGCTGCCGATCAGCGGGAGGCCTTTCGGGCCGGGCGGGAAGGGCCTTCGACGACGACGGCTGATGTGGAAACCTAGAAGGAGGAGGATGGCGGCGGCGAACACCGCGGAGTAGAGTAGAAACGTATCCATTGAGGAGAATACGTTTGATTGAGTGTTTGTTCTTGGTTGGAGGGTGCTTTGTTGGGTTTTTTTTTTTGATAAAATGAAGATTGTGTTGTGTAGTAAACAAAGAAGTATGAAAGAATATATATCGATGGATTGCTTGTAGACGTGTCATTCGGGTCGGGCGATTTCGGGTTCGGTTTCTTTATAGGTCATGGGTCGTATTGTAGCGGATTTTCGATCGGGTTGACAAGTGTGTCGGGTTTAAAATATTTTTTTCTATGATTATTAAAATCAATTTTTAATTAAATAATAATATTTAATTATATTATATTATTTTAATAATAAAATCTTTATCACTATGAAAGTTGTCCCTCTCAAATTAAAATAAATGCTTCACTTTTATGTATTAATTTTCATCAATATTAAAATATAATAATACTAATTATTTACATATTTATCAAAGACATTATACACATATTTATAAATTGACTATGTACGAGAGTTGTGTTAAAATACTATAAATGCTCCACATTAATGGTACTATAAATGCTCCACATTAATTGTACTTTATTAAAAATGCTCCACATTAATCAATATTAAAATGCTATAAATGCTCTACATTAATTGTACTTTATTACTGTAAAATGCTCCACATTAATCAATATTAAAATACTATAAATGCTCCATTAATTGTACTTTATTAAAATGCTCCACATTAATTCATACTCCCTTCGTTCTATTCTACTTGACACTTTAGAGCTAAAACTTTGTTGATTAAAACTTGTCATTTTTTAGACTTTATTTAATAAATGTATTGGAAAGTGTTTATATTGACTTTTTTCTCTCCATCTATTGGTTTTAAGGACGTATTAGTAATTAATTTTTGATTACATTTAGAAAATTTTGGATTTTCAATAATATTTCTCATATTTTCAATGAATTTCTTAATATGTGTGAATTTTCCTAAAGTGTGAAGTAGAATAGAACGGAGGGAGTATTAAAATACTATAAATGCTCCACATTAATTGTACTTTATTGAAGACTATGTATGATATAAAAATATAATACTATAATTGTTCCAACAATAATATTATTTTATTTTTTAAAAAATGAAATAATATTATTATTGGATATTCACAATTTCATATGTATGAGAACTACATTAATTTGAAAAAGAAATTATAAAAAATAAACCCACAAAATCGATAGCAAATTAAGCAAATAAAATCAAAATAATACTTGAACTTCCAACCAAATTTATATGGAAAAAATTATTATATCTTAAATTGCTATGTAGTGTACACTGATTATATTATCAAGTAGTTTATTTATGTGTGATTTGCAATATTTTATTTTGTTTTACTTGTATGATTAGTTATGGTATTTCATAATGCAATTTAATAAACTCTAATTTAGTACACTTAATCATATATTATAATTTTCAAAAACTTAGACATTTGAAATAATAATAAATATAAAATATAATCTTTGCTCCGTCCATTAATGGACGGGGTTAGCACTCTAGTATATTATAATATTCAAAATAAATTTTAATGATTCTATAAATATACGAAATCGTTCAACCCAACAGGTTTCGGGTTTTATCGAATTCGATTTATTTCGGATTCAAATATTCGGGTCTTGATCTTAAAATTATTGAGTAGTTCGGGTCGGGTTAGCAGGTTAGGTCATCTTTTGACCGCTCTAATTGTCTGCGATATTATTATTCATAATTAATTAGTATATCCTAATCTTTTAATTATAGAGACTATATATTTACAGATTGACTATGATTTGGAAATTTGTAATTAGATTTAATTAATTATCTCCTAAATCCACTAATTATAGTAGCTTTTACTTAATTTTCATTTGTACTGCTATATACTACTGGATCATTCATTCGTTCTAGTGATATATTATGGGGTAGTACGCTGAATATAAAAGTTAAAGACATGTGTCTTGTAATTATAAGGTAAAATTAGAGGCTAGAGTCCCCCTAACATGTTCCTTTTGTTCAGCCAGTGGTTATTGTTTGGTAATTAATTAATATTGCATGGGTAAAGGCATGTTGAACAATGACATGAATTGGCTTAGTGTTGCTAGAGTTGTAGGAGCGTTACAACTTTCGCTCAAAAATTAAAAATTAAAAATTAAACCAGATTTCCAATAAACGAGCGTTACAAGTTTTTTTTCCGTAATTATTGCCACACTTTTCAATAAAGACTTGCACTCAATCTTTTGAATTTCATCATACGCTTCGTGGCACGCATGCTCGAGACAGAGCAAACACCAAAGAAAATTAATGTTTAACTAGTGTCATACATGTACCTTATACGGGTTTAATATAAAAATTGCTTTATAAAAAATGTTTTCGACTTGTTCTTAAAAAAATTCCCAAACGCATTTTTCATGACTGAATCACACTTTTTAATGTTATTCATGTATAATTTATGAATTTAATATAAAAATTATTTATAAATTATTATCGACGGTTCTTAAAAAAAAATTACAAATACATTTCACAAATCACACTTCTTTTAATAAATAATTACAAAATATTAGGATTTATTTAAAAACAACTTTTATTAAATCAGTATTAAAAAATGATTTGTCTTAGTCTCTTAGATGATCAATTATAATATTAAGATAGTTTTAATAAAGTGTTCATTAAAAAAAGAAATTATATAACTTCAAATTAACTACTTATATAAAATTCTTAGAATAGTAAAATATTTTGGAATCAATTTTCATCAACAATAATTTGTAATTGTTTCATAGAAAGTGGGGGAGTGGGAAAGTGGGTAGGTTTTTTTGGCAATTTTTTTGATGAAGTAGGGAAGTAGTTTTAGAATTTTTAGTTTTTGGTAAAAATTATAAATTTTAATTGTGTATCTTAAATTAAGCCACGTGGTTAAATTTTTTCTAAAGAGATGGGTTCTCCTTTACAATTGTACTATATAGATGTACGTAAAAATTTATGGTTACAGGGGGTGAGTGTAGAGGTCATTCCGGTAACCTAAGGCTGTGTAGCATGTAACTGCGCGGTTGAGGACACTAACCATGTGTTACTATCATGCTCACTCACTAAGGCAATCATTAATTCAATAGACCCAAAATTACGGGGATCACTGACCAGATATCCCCAGATGGGAAAAAACCACACAAGATCTTGGAGGAAATTAAGAGAATGACAACAAAAGAGGAATTTGAACTCCTCACCAACATTTGGTGGAGCCTTTGGTTCTCAAGAAACAAGAGAGTCTTTGATAGCAACACCGGAACAAACTTGACCAATGTCGATCGTATCAATGATTTCATCCGAAATCAGATTAAGGATTGGAAACATGCAGAAGCCGTTGATTCCCCCGGCCCCCGTAACCGTAGTGGTCGGGGTCGGGTTGGTAGAAAGCGAACGAAATGGGAAAACCCAAAAGTGACTATGTTAAATTGAATTTTGATGGTGCAGTTAGTGCAGATGGCGTGGCTTCATTCGGGTTCATCCTCAAGGACTCTGGTAGCTCCCCCATCCATTTTGTCGGATGACTGATTGGTCGACAGTCTGTTCTGATATCCGAGACCATCGCCTTGCGCCAGGGACTTCTCGAGGTCATCAGACGTGGCATTCCCCGGATCCTGATTGAAGGCGATAATTTGCAGCTGGTCAATGCCGTGCTCGGTGACTGGCGCTGCCCGTGGGATATTGAGTTGCTGCGTGCGGATAACCATTGCTTGCTGGCTCGCTTCCAAGATTGGAGTATCTCTCACGTTGTTCGGGAGTGCAATTTTGTAGCAGACTTCATGGTTGGGTCTTTCAGGCTTGTCTCCTCCGTTCCCCTCGCAACTAATTCGGGTCTCCTCACCCTCATCCGCCAGGATGCTCTAGGGCGACCACTAGCTTGTTAGCGGTCACCCTAATTTCTTTCCTTATAAAAAAAATAACTCCGTAATGAAGTAGTTAGCATAAGTATTGTTTGGCAATTGATTTTGCATGCTGAACAATGAATGACATGTAGTGGCTCAGTGTTGCTTGAGTTGTAGGAGGTCACACACTCGGGGATGGATGGGTCAACAAAATTGTGTTTGGATTTGATACTGTTGATTTGCCTTGAATCTGTTGTTGATTGTAATTCGTCAGGGGTTCGGAGTCGGAGCCTTCGACAACACCAGGTGTCCGGGGAGCTCCGCCCACTGGCAGGGAGTCCGAGGGGCAGCACCCCTCGGTGGTGGTATCGCTGATCTATTTGGGCCTCTCGTGATCTGTTTGGGTATCGCTGACCTGTCCCGCCCAAACGGTATACAATATTAATTATGTTTGGGCCTCTCATGATCTGTTTGGGCCTACGTCCCATAATATGTAATAGGGTTTCCTGAGTCACTATATAAACTCTCGAAATACCTAATATTCTATACTCTGTAATCAACCTCCTTAATAATATACACTTTCTCTGCCAGTGACGTAGGTAACACACTATTACCGAACCACATATATCCCTGTGTCGATATTGTTTATTGTTCTCGTTCGATCTCTCGTTACAACAGATATAGGGGACATAGTGCTTGCATGAATATAAGTTCTCATTTTGTTTAAGGAAAGAGACTTCTGTTAGAAGATAGAGTTTTGATGGTTCTAGAGTCAGTGACTCCGAGTTAGCAAGTCGAGTCGGAGACTTGGCAAAGTCACTGACATGACCAGCTGGCGAAGTAATCTATTTAAGGAAGGAATGCACAACGTGTGCGCGTATATTTGGAGACATCGGCGTCATTCTATTTTAGGAAAATATCATCATGAAAGAGTGCTAAAATAAAAATAAAGACGATTTGATTCTCCTAGAATATTTCATTGTATGCGTTATTGTGTATTTGGAAAGATATGTAAAGATTGAATGTGTGTCATTTCCCTAATCGAATAGGAGCAACTCATGAAGAAAATAGGAATCCTTTCCCAAATATCAACCGAATTCAAAGTAAAGATTTTCCCCTTTATAAACGCTACGAATAAGAATAAAACATGTATGTATAATGTGTTGGGCATGGTTCTAGTGAGAACCACCCTTGTGATAAGGATTAGCCTTAAAATGAGGACTAATCTCAATCATTAGATTTACTCCTTTACTATGTATTGAATGGTCAAGATTTTTTTTTTTTTTTTAATTTTTTAAATTTTTAAATTTTTTTTAGATTTGTGAAAATCGAATTTTATAAAAAATGAACTCAAAGCACATAAAAATTGAACTTATCATATATAAAAAAGGAGCTCAGAGTATGAAAATTGAACTCATACAATATAGAAAATTGAACTTCTAACATAAAAAATTGAACTTCTAGTATATAAAAATGAACTCATAGTAAATAAAAATTGAATTGTCATGTTTATTGTTTTTAAAGCTTTTTTTTAAAAAAGAACATAATTTGAAAAAAAGGAAAAAAATCGAAAATATAAATAAAACAATTTTTTTAAAATTATTTATTTTTTTTAGTTAGGTGAAAATCGAATTATACGAAAAATGAACTCAAAGCACATAAAAATTGAACTTATCATAAAAAAAATAGAACTCGTAGAATACAAAAATTGAACTCATATAATATAGAAAATTGAACTCCTAACATAAGAAATTGAACTTCTAGTATATAAAAATGAACTCATAGTACATAAAAATTAAATTATCGTATTTAACATTTTTAATGCTTTTTTTAAATAATAAAATTATTTTAAAAAGGCAAAAAAAATAAAAATAAAAAATAAAAAAGTTTGAAAAAAAATCATTTAATTTTTAAATATTTTTTTAGTTATGTGAAAATTGAATTATTTGAAAAATGAACTCAAAACACATAAAAATTGAACTTATCATCGATTGAAAAATGAACTCGTAGAATATAAAAATTGAACTCATACAATATAGAAAATTGAACTCCTAACATAAAAAATTGAACTTCTAGTGTATAAAAATGAACACGTAGTATATAAAAATTGTACGGCCACATTTAGCATTTTTAAAGCTTTTTTAAACAAAGAACAAAATATAAAAAATTAAAAAATATAAAAAAAAATTAAAATTAAAAAATTAAAAAAATTAAAAATCTTGACCATCCAATATATAGTGGTGGGGTAAATCTAATGATTGAAATTAGTCCTCATTTTAAGCAAAGGTCTTACCATAAGAGTGGTCCTCACTTGAACCAAAACCATAATGTGTTAGTACTATTGTGGTGCCCAGAAACATTACGTACGGAGTGCCATTTTTTCATATACTTTTGACGGTGTACTTGTTTTGTTCCTAGAATCACATAATTCCTTTTATGGTCCTTAACCTATCACATAAAGTTCTTATTAGTCCCTAACCTTTTTAAATGTTTTTTTAGGTCCCTAACCTTTGAAAAGTGTTACTATTTGGTCCTTTTTCATTTTAGACTTTAAGTTTAATTACAACCAAACACCCAAACTTTATATTTATTTTGTCATAATGCCAATATTTATTTATTTTCAAAAAAATACCTCAATCTACACATTTTAGAAAAAAATAATAAATTATCACTCCATATTTACTCCTTTTTTTTCAAAAAATAGTACTTTTTATTAAAAAAAATATAATTTTAAAAATAAAAGGTGAGTTATAAATATTTATTGCCCTCTTATTGAATTTAATAGTTATTAAAACATTTTATAAAATTAAAAAAAACTAATTTCACAAAAAAAAATCTAACTTCCCCTATTTACCCATTATTTATAACTTTTTATAAAGTGATTTTTTTTAATCCATCACTTTTTATATAAACCTCATAAAAATTTGATAAAAGAAATTTTTATATAAAAAAATCACCCCATTTACCCTAGCCTTTGTTAAAAAAAACTAGTAATATTTACCCATTATTAAAAAAAAACTAGTAAAGTGATTTTTAATCCATCAATTTTTTGCAATTATTTTAAGAACTTCATAAAAACTTGATTAAATAATTTTTTATATAAAAAAAATCACCCCTTATTTACCCTTTGTTAAAAAATATTTCTAGGTTTTTTTAACAAAGGGTAAAGAAGGGATGATGTTATTAAATTCAATAAGAGGGCAATAGAAGAGACTTTTTTAATTTTATAAAATATTTTAATAACTATTAAATTCAATAAGAGGGAAATAAATATTTATAACTCACATTTTATTTTTAAAATTATGTTTTTTTTAATGAAAAGTACTATTTTTTTATAAAAGGAGTAAATATAGAGTGATAATTTATTATTGTTTTCTAAAATATGTAGATTGAGGTATTTGTTTGAAAATAAATAAATATTGGTATTATGACAAAAATAAATATAAAGTATGGGTGTTTAGTTGTAATTAAACTTAAAGTCTAAAATGAAAAAGGACCAAATAGTAACACTTTTTAAAGGTTAGGGACCTAAAAAAACATTTGCAAAGGTTAGGGACTAATAAGAACTTTATGTGATAGGTTGGGGACCATAGAAGGAATTCACCCATTAATAGTTTAATGTGTCTTCATATGCCAAGTAAGTGTTTTTCAATGGCAAAATACATATACAAGTCCCTAAACTTATACAATTTTTACAACCATGTCCCTGTATTTTGAGGGTTTCAAATAAGTCCTTATAATATACATATTTTTTTCTTTTAAACACAAAATTCTGATCTGGCAAAACGCGTGTACATCAGTCTCCCAATTACGCGTAAGATGAGAATTATTTTTTATAATTTTTTTCTTTTTTTCTTTTTTTGGGTTCTTAATAATGTGGTCATCTATTTTTTTATTTTTTTTATTTTTTTCTTTTTGATTTTCCCAAATCTAGAATCGTGACTCGGGAGAAAGAATTCTTCGCTGCCTTCTTCTTCTGGAGGAGTTGGATTTCCGGGAAGCAGAGGGCGGGGGTTATTGCTGCTGCTAGAGGCGCGTGAGGTGGTTGATGGTGGCGCGGATAGTCTGGAGCAGACGCAGGAGGTGGTCGGGGACAGCGGAGGAGTTGGAGTTGGAGTAGAGTGGGGTGGTGGGGGCGGTGGTGATGAGGAGGTGGTACATAGAAAAGATGTTGGTGGCAAAAAATATGTATAATACAAAGACCTATTTGAAACCTCTAAAATTTAAGGATGTGGTTGTAAAAATCGTGTAAGTTTAAGGACCTACATGTATTTCGCCGTTTTTTAATGTCAAACTTCTGGAGACAGTCTAATCATTACATAGCAAATTTAGATATCAGATCAAAGGCGGCATCAGATTTCAAAATAAAATCCTTTTTCGAGTAAATACTCCCTTTTACTCCATGATGAAGTGGATATCTAATATATTTAAAATTTGATAAGTGTCATTATAGGGGTGTCAATCGGGCGGGTTAGGTCGGGTTTGGGTTAGGTCGATTCAGTTTCGGTTAAGTTCGGATTTGGGTCAAATTCGGATATTTTAAAAATCGGGTCATATTGGGTTGGGTCATTTCGGGTCGGGTGCTCAATTAATAAAGCAAAGTCGGGTTTCGGGTTTTCGGTCCAACTTGATTTCGGATAAGTCTGATTTCATGTTTAGCTAGATTTTGGATTTAGTTAGATTTCGGGTGAGTCGGGTTTCGGGTTTTGGTTTTTCGGATTTTGGGTGAATCAGATTTCGACTTTGGCCGAATTTCGGGTTAATCTGATTTCGAGTAAGCTGGATTTTGATTTAGACCATTATTTTTTGGCTTGGTTTTTCTCTTAAGAGAGCAACTTTGAAACTCTTGTAAGTTTGTTTTAAATTTAATTATGCATTCCTAAATCCTTTGTGTTTGACTAGTTATTGAAATCATAGATTGCATAATATTGTGAGGTTTGGCGCCGTTGTCGGGGACTCGTCGCTATTTGTGTTCTTACTTTTGTGCTGTTTTGGGTGTGAACCTGTTATATGGTTCATACCCGTGCTACTAACCCATTTCCATTGCTCTTTGATCCAGATATTGACAGGACACTCTTCAAGCTAAGGAAGGAAATCCGGGATCATTTTCGGGCTCTGCCATTCTTTCTTGAGGAATCTGAATCCGAATCAGAGATTGAATCTGAATCTGCTGAGTTGGGTGACCAAACAATGAGACATTTGATTGCACCAAATCTAGCACAACAACCATTGGCGGTGCAATTTCCTGCTCTTGCTGAAGGAGTCAAGTTCGAGCTAAAATCTGGGTTTGATTCACCTCTTGCCTTCATTCGATGGGCATAGTGGTGAAGACCCCAACAAGCATCTTTTTGAACTTCATGTTGTGTGCTCAAGCATGAAACCCGCTGATGTGACACATGATCAAATCGCGCTGAGAGCCTTTCCTTTTTCTCTCAAGGATCAGGCTAAAGATTGGTTTTACTACTTGGCTCCGGGAAGTATTGATACATGGGTGAAAATGAAGCAAGCTTTTCTAGAGAAGTACTTCCCTGCTACAAGTCTCAATGATCTGAAGAAGAGGATTAGCAACATCGAGTAAGAAGCTAATGAGACCTTGTATGAATATTATGAGAGATTCAAGAGGTTGATAGCCAACTGTCCTTTCCATGGCTACACTGATCAAGAATTTATTTTATACTTATTTAATGGCCTCTTTGATGACGAGAGAAGAATGGTGAATGCAGCTTTACAAGCCAATATTCTCAACAAAACTCATGCTGCTGCATTTGAACTATTCACCCAACTGTCTGAAGGCACAAGACAATTCAGAAAAGAGACTAGCTCGAAAGCTGCAAATTCTGTGGTGGCTACTTCAAGAATCCAAGATGAAGTCATTGAGTTGAAAACAATGATGATGCAACTTTTACAGCAAGGTGGGAGATAACAAGTGAAAGCCTGTGATATCTGTGTTGATAATATGCATCCCACTGATTCATGCCCCACACTTCAAGAACCTCAAGCTGATGTCAATATGGTGGGCAATTATGGACAATAAAGGCATAGGATTGATCCCTACTCCAACACTTACACAATCCTGGATGGAGGGATCATCCTAACTTGAGGTATGGAAACTCTAGCAATCAACAATTTAACCAGCAAGGTGGCCAAGCTCCTTACAGGCCTCCTTTCCAACCTCAAGCTCAGGGAGTGAACCAGAATTCTATGTCCAATGAAGAGATGATTAGAAAGCCGACTCAAAGTGTTTCTACAATGCATGGCTCTCTAACTCAGTTGCAACAAGAGACCAAGTCTAGTTTAAAAACTTGGAGAGCCAAGTTAGTCAAATTGCTGATGCAGTAACCAAGTTGGAAGCTAAAGAATTAAGCAAATTGCCATCACAAACAAAGCTCAACCCGAGAAAAAATGTGTGTTTTATCTCTATTTATGATGACTCTAAGGTGGGACAAGTGTGCACAATGAACAAGGTTGACGAAACGGAGGGACAAGTCGAAGACGAATTGCGCGGCTTGTCTGCTAAATGCGCGGTCGAGCAATTGGCAAACCGTGTTTGTCCTTCTCAGTCAGGATTGTGCGAGTTAGGTGATAAAAGCGCGGCCAAGAAATGGGGTTGCACCCTGCGCATTTTGAGCGATGGAAAAGATTCATCTAAAACACCTCTGAAGGCCTATGTACCTGTTCCACCCTTTCCAGAAGCAATAAAAGAAACCAGGAAGTTGAAAAGTGACAAGAAGTTATTCGAGGTTTTCAGTACATGCAAAGTAAATGTCCCGTTATTGAAATTGATCAAGAGTGTACCTCGGTATGCCAAGTTTTTGAAGGAGTTGCGCACTCTAAAAAAGGAGACAAATGGAGAAAAGCTAGAAGCAAGTCAAAGAAAAAGAACATGTGTCTGCTGTGTTTCAAAAGCGTTTGCTTGAGAAGTGCACTGACCCTAGCATGTTCACCATTCCTTGTATGATCAGAAACACCAAGGTGAATGAGGCTCTAATTGATTTAGGTGCATCGGTCAATGTCATGTCGTCCTCCTTATATGAGAAACTCGGTATTGGACCTTTGAAAGAGACTCAAACCATAGTTTAGTTAGCTGATCACTCCACTGTCCGGCCCAAGAGTAAGATTGCAGATGTATGGGTTACGGTGGACTCCTTGACATTTCCGGCTGATTTTATGATATTGGACATGGGATCAGGAGTTGGAAAAGCGTCAATGTTGCTAGGAGGACCATTTATGAAGACCGCTAATACAAGGATTGACATTCCACAAGGCATATTGAAGATGGGATTCGATGGAAAGGGGATCGAATTCCATAGCTCAAATCCTTCTTAATATCCTTTTAACGTCAAGCTAATGACGTTAAACAAGCGCTTCTTGGGAGGCAACCCAAGGTTTAGTTTAGTTTTGCGTTGAATTTTTTTTTTGTGCTTTTAAGTTTTTGCTTTCGTTTTTAGTTTGCTTAGTGTTGGTAGAAATAATCCCCGAACCTACAGATAGCTCGGAAAAGCATCGAAAAACACGCCCAAGTACTTTTAACAGTAGATAAAAGCTCGAATTAGGGACTAAAAGCGTGGCCAAGCAATTAGGCCCCTAACCCGAGTAATCTTAGCTTAAGCCAATTGCGCGGGTTGCATGCTAAATGCGCGGCCGCGCAATTATGAAGGCAACCCGAGCAATCTTAACTGAGGGGCAATTGCGCGACTTGCCAATTGCGCGGCCGCGCAATGCAGGTGCAACCTGCACTTTTAACAACAATCAGCGAGGATTAAAATAAAACTCAAACTTATACATTTCACTTCTCATAACACTCCCCAACTTTCTTATCAGCGAGATTTATTTTTTTTAGTTATAATCTTTTGCTTTTTAGGTAGTTTTTGTGTGTGTTTTAGATACCCAGGTCTGAAGACAGATTACCCACCACCACCGTCGGATTTCCTGCCGCAGTATCCGGATAGCTAGATCTCTGTTAGTTTTTCTCTTTCCTTTACTTTTTACTATACTTTGGGGACAAAGTATGTTATAAGCATGGGGGAAAGAGAAGTACTTTTGTATTCCATGTAGTTGCATTAGTTTAGGTCATATTTAAAATTTTTGCATGCATTGATTAAAATCTTGAAAAATGGAAAAAAAATCAGAAAAATTTGGAAAAAAATACAAAAATTTAGCATTTAGGTTCTCATTTCCCCATTGTTTGATTCCTCTTGTTTTTCTATGCCAATTATAAGTCCTAACTCCTGATTTGCATGATATGCTGAAGTTTATATGATATGAGCATGATCATTGATTGATTACTTTGACTATAGGATGGAGCATGTATTTAGCTTGAGTTTTACATTCATTCTGAAGTTCTAGATAAAAAAAAATTGCCTATTGAGATTTTTGGCCTTTCATGATTATATTTGTTCTCTACATTCTTGAGTGTATCACCATGATTATCTAGCTCTAGAACTTGCGTTATGACACTTTTTTAAGGCTACTTTATATGATTGAATGCATGACATTAAAATGATTGAGGCAATATTTCTTATAAGCCTATTATTTCCCTTCCTACCTTACAAGATCCATGTTCTTGATACCCCATTTCTTTTGAGCTTTAAGCCTATTTTTGATAACTCCACAAAAAAATTTCTAGCCAAATAAACTTGACCCATCCGGGAGTTAGGACTTTATATTGTGTTTTTGTTTTGTGGGAGTTTTGTATAAGTATGGGGGAAGTTGAAGAGAAAGGTGGAAAAGAGGAAATACAACTCTAGTATGTAAAGTGAAAAAAATAAAGACGAAAAGTATGTTGTAAAGCAAAAGAAAGAAAAAGTTGAGTACAATTGTTAGTAATCTTCATAAGTGTAAAATAAAAGAGTTGAAGAAGACGCAAAATTAGAAAGAAAAAAAAAGAAACAAAGTTCTTGAATGAGAATGTATGGAGTTGAAAAAAGAAAGTTTGGGAGAAGTAAGAAAAGAAAGTGTTGAATTTTGGGTTTATGATTAGTTCTTTATCCGGAATTTAGCACCACAAGCCAAATACGACCTCTTCCAAATCTCTCTTTACCTTGACCCCATTACAACCCTTAAAAAGACCTCTTGATTTTTTTATGTGTTTGATCCCCAGCGGTGGAGATTTAGAACTCTGATGCAAGCTTATGGTAGTCTAGTTTTCATGGTTGATTTTGAGTGAAACAAATACCCTTAAACACTTAGAGTTTGAGTGCAAACACAATTTACCTTGGTGAGGTCTAGAATGAATGAATGGTCTTTTCTCTTTGCTTGTTATAATGCATGTTATGAAGTCTTGGTCGGGTTTTTGATTATATGTGAAATGCTTGTTTGATTTGAGATGGATGTATGATTGCATTTCTGTGATGTATTTTGGATTTATGACTTACTTGAGGACAAACAAGAGTTAAGCATGGGGGAATTTTATAGCTTGCATATAGGAGTAGTTTGGATGCATTTTTTATATGTGTTTTAGCTAGTTTTAGGTTGGTTTTCATCTAGTTTTTAGGACTTGGTTGTCGGGTAGATTGTGCTTGTTTGCTCGGTTTTGCAGGTTTTTAGGTTTATGAGCAACAACGGAGCGAGTTTTGGTTGACCATGGTGGTGGTAGAAGGATTGAAGGAAGCTAGGAGGTGGTACAAAGAAGCTTGAAGAAGTAAAAGTGAAGACCAAAAGAAGATCAAATTACGCCGGTTGCAACTCGGTGAGCAACCCGAGCAATCTCAGCTGAAAGCCAATTGCGCTGGTTGCAAATTGCTCGGTCGCGCAATCTAGTTGTAATATTCGGTGTCGTTTTAAATTTTAGGTAGGATTAATAGAGATGTATCCATTCTAATAATCCGATTGTACCTTAGATTACCTAATGATTTAAATATATGTTAACCGGTTTTATCCATCAAGTAGGATAAGTATATCTATAACACTACCTAATTAATCCTAATTAAATAAATAAATTATCCTAACAAACTCTATCCCTAATTAACCCAATCTTTGACCGATCTTATAAAGGAAAATCGCACTCATCAATCCTTCTTCTCCTCTGTTCTGATTCTCCACCCTTGTTTCTTTTCAGAGGCGATTTAATTCCCTCGTTACCCTCTTGCCTTCTCCGATAACCAACCCCAGTGGTGTCCCCAACCATCCTCGCGAACAACGATGACGATTTCATTTCCACCGGTGCGAGGACCACGAGCCGTCACCGTCGTTAGTCGTTCACCAATCGCGTAAATCCCAAAACGTGGATCGCCATACAGGATCGGAGGCGGCCGAGTACTGCAGGACGCTTGAAATCGACAACTTTTAATCTGGTGGGTTCTCACATCATTCCGTTTCGCTTCGTCGGAGCCATTTTTCGATCGACTGGTGTTGCGGGGTGCATCAGATCGCCATCACACCATCAATCCCCGTCGCGCTTGATCACTAGTAAGGTCGTTCGGTGTTTTCCTTGATCATCTACTTCCTGGTTTGTTGTGTGGACCGGTGGGGTGAGAGGAGGTAGTGGTGAGTTAGGATGAGGGGTGTGTTATTTTTAGTCGGATTGTATTAATATTAGTTAATTCTTGTTAATAGTAGATTAGTGTGGTTAAGTTTTAACCAGAGGCGAGGTTATGGAGTTAATTTATAAATTCTCGATCGGGAAGTCAAGTGGTTTTGTAGGCTATGGGTGTGATCAACTTTATGATCAGAGAAGTATTTTGCTGGAGGCCTAAGTGGAGGTTGACATATATATTTAACTTAATAAGTATCTTTGCCAAAAAAAACTAATTAATCAGTAAGTTAGTAGCTAATAGTAATAACTAGTTACTTTGTGAACGAATTAGTTGATAGCTAGTTAGTGCGGGGAATATTAGTTAGGTATAGTAGCAAAACAGGTTTATATGGTCTCGTTTTCTTTGTTAGCATAGGATCAGTTAGAGTTGGGTTGGTTGGCGGGTCAAAAAGGGTAACCCTTGTTAATCCAGTTCGTTATTCAAGAAGCTCTCGTTAGAAAGCAAGTCGTTGGATTCAACTATTAATTCTTGTGCCGCCCATTAATCGTGTCAGGGGACCCGTTTTTCTTCCTTCTTGCTCGTGAACTTTTGGGAGGTTCTAAAAATCCACTTTCTTTCTGAGGTAAGTCGTTTTCGACTTGCTCGGTTCTTTTCTGTCTCGTTAGATTTTGTGTCGTTATTGTAGGATTGGTTTTGGGGACTAGTCATGAACATCTTTTGAAGTGTTTTGGAATTCTTGTGTTGTTGTGT
Source organism: Fallopia convolvulus (assembly GCA_964016875.1). Taxonomy (NCBI): domain Eukaryota; kingdom Viridiplantae; phylum Streptophyta; class Magnoliopsida; order Caryophyllales; family Polygonaceae; genus Fallopia; species Fallopia convolvulus. Next base: position 795,173 of record OZ024732.1, read on the forward strand.
GCAAATTGATTATTAAATGAGTTTTATCGGAAATAAATTTTCGAACGTTTTCTCTGTGTTTGTACCGTTTCCGACACATCCCCATCATAACTGGCGGAGAGGAAGGGTTTTCTATGTATGGTCCGTGTGACAGGGAAACCGTGCCCCTTCAAAACGAAAAATATTATCTATTAGTTTTGGCAAGTGCTCCAGTGGAGGCTTAGCCGGGGTTAGAAGGGAGATTATGAAGTGGAGTGAGAGGGCCTGCCTCTGCACTCGGCGCGGGTTTGAGCGCCTTGGAGGTTGGATTGCGAGATGGAGGAATGGTATTGTTGTATGATTGTGTTTGTGAATGTGTATGTGGCTATGTGTGACTAACCAACACTAAATTAGGTATTGGCCTTTAGAGTTATGAGTGCGTTTGTGGACTTGGATGCTGACATTAGAAATGTTTTTCAAATGTCTTGCGATTTCCGCATACTTTCTAGCTTGATAGATTAGAAGCTGACCCTTCGGGGAATATTTCTCAGTTCCAGGTATAAACCAGGGAAACCTTACAGGAAGCAAGGCCAGATGGCGGGGCAGAGCGGTGAAGAGCGCGTGTCATAGATGGGTTGGGTTACTTTGGTTTCTTTGTTATATTAGGAGTTGAGTTTATTGTTATATTGAATTTATTATTGTATGATGTTTATTATTGTTACTAGGTTAATTTGTTAATGATAGGATTTTGTGGGGTTTTAATATTTATATTTTCGGGAATGCATGCATAAGTGCATAACTATGTTTTCTAAGTTTTACTAAATAAAAGGTTGGATGTTTTCTTAAGTTTTCTCGTTGTGCCCACGTTGCAAGATCCTAAAGTGTTTTTGTGAACCCACTTAAGTAGTACCTGGTAAGGTCTATTACTAAGTAGCACCCTGTGAAAAGATGGGGTGTTACACTAGCTCCACTCCGCGCAATCTGGGAGTTCGCACGGGGATATGTTGGGTCGAGAATTGGGCCGAACTTTTGGGCTTAGATTATATCTAGTCCGAAATTGTGGTTAATGATAGGTTTTTGAGGATTGTTTTGAGAGACATATTTAAACTCTTGTTAGTTTATTTTTATCATAACATTAATCAGACTTTTGGAGGCTAGGTTTTTCTCTCAAGAGAACAATTTTGAAACTCTTGTAAGTTTGTTTTCAATTTAATTATGCATTGCTAAATCCTTTGTGTTTGAGATTTTCATTAGTGCGAGAGTTTATATTTTACAAGAGATAACTAACTAAGGGAAATATCTACAGAATATCAACAGAAAAGATATTACAAATAAAATGAAGGGCTTGAGCGCGGGCCGGGGGAGATCTTGGGGCCTCCGGGGTTTGGTCTCGAGGACGTCATCGCCGAGGTGGCGGACTCAAATCCCGCTCATCGTATCAGGTACGCGTGCGCCGAGGTGGCGGACTCCAATCCCGTTCAACGTATGAGCGACGTCGGGGTTTTGGAGTTTCGCCTTAATAGCGGGCCCGATTCTCCGGGAGTCTATATGGTGGGATCCAATTCGGATCGTCCCTCGGAAGCGGCCTATATGGACTAGTGTTGACTCGTCGAGGTGGCCGATCCCAAGAGTCTGATTCGTCCCATACTACCGAGCAAGTCAAAGACATCGCTTGGGCTCTCGGTTTTTTTTTTACAATATTACGAGATCTTCCACAAACCGAAAGATCCCGTTAAAAACGGAAATAATAACAACTAACCTAGAAAGAAAGATAACAAGATCTTTTATAGTTAAGATCTTTTACGAAAGGAATAAAATCAAAACAAAACAAATAAAATAAAATAAATAAAGATATGTATCCGAAAATAACCCAAGAGATCTCGAACAATAATCTCGAAATCTAGGGTTTCTGGATCCGACGCGGGGTTGGCACGAGCCTGCTGCGGTTCGGCGAGTTGATGGCGCACTACTGGTGCAGCGTTGCAGTGCCGGGACTGCGCCAAGACTCGGGTCTGGCACGCTGTTGTTGTTGCGCCAAGACTGTGCTGGGACTCGGATCCTAGCACGCTCCTGCTGCACCGGGACTCGGATCCTGGCACGCTGCTGCGCCGGGGCTGTGCCGGGACTCGATCCTGGCACGTTGCTGCTGCGCCGAGATTGTGCCGGGCTGGAATGCTGGTGCGCCGGGGCTGGTTTTGTGGATCCTCGAGTGGGTTCGAGGGACGACAACACCAAATCTGTTGGGCTGGTTGGAAAAGCGATCCGTTCGAACCGCTTGACGCTCTGATACCACTAATGTGACCCTCGATTGGCAAGGGACGGATCTAGGCTCGAAACGTCCGGATCTTCTCCGACAATCGTAATTGGGATAAATACGAGACCACAAAGTCGACTCGCGAGCCTCTAATGCTCGTCAGAACGAGGGTGGGGCGAGGTAAAGGACTAGAACGTCGATTCAAAGAAGGACTCGACAAAAGGAACCGGGGGTGACGTCGGGCCAAAGGGAGGAGGAACTCGACTCAAAGCTCTGGCTATTTTATTATGACGTGATTATTATAAGGGGTGTGTGGCTCTTTTATACAAAGGAGGCCACACAAAACCCTAGAAGCTAGTTGGGAGTGGACTAGGGTTAGCAACATGCTAGGCCCAACATCCAATCCCAAAATACTACTAATAGCAACATACTAAAAATAGAAACTATCTAGAAAGGGAAATAACAAGGCTAGCCCATCCTATAAGAATGGAACACACGCCTAAAAGGGAAATGACAGAAATAAATGACGTAAATATAAATAATAACATAATATGAGACTAAGCCCTAATCCAAGGGGGTCTCCAAGGTCTAGGACGTCTCAGGTCCGTCGGAGTTGGGACCGAGCTAGGGCAAGGTCGCATCAGGATTGAACCCCACCACTCCCGTCAACTGCCTGCGATGGGGCATTTGAGGTGCTTGGAATTAAGTTGACGGCGTCAAGGGAAGATTGAACCCCACTCCTCCTGACATCCGTTTCCGTTGGAGAATTTGTGGTGTTAGGTAATGGTTCTTGAATGGCGACAGGAGGAGATTGAACCCCACTCCCCCTGTCATCCATCTGTGATACGAGCCTAATGTGGATTCGTATCGAACCCTTGTTGGTCAAGGGGGGTGAGTTTAGTCCGATGTGGACTCAAACTCGGAATAAGCAGTAAAAGAGAACTAAAGGAAATTAGGGCAAACTATTTCTTGGATAAATTATCAGAAAGACAAGACATGAGTATATATAGCTAAGCCCTAACGGTTCAAAAAAGGCGTCCTGGGAAAGAACCGTAAAGAAAACCTGAGAAGAGAGTAAAACTCTAGTTTATCAAAATTACATATAATAAATATAATACTAAAAATGTAAAATATTAATCTTCATATCGCCTTGGACGACGACGAATTCTTGACGGTCTCGTATTTGAAATTCCATCTGTATCAATCTGCGTTGGAGCTACATGGTTTTGGGCAAAATCATAAACAGATGGGTGAATATCAACTATAGGAGAACGGTTAACAACAGGCATGGATGTAGCAAGTTGATATGGAAAATTAGTTTCATAAAATATGACATCACGGGAAACGAACCGTTCTTTAGTGTCTAGGTCTATAACTTTTCAACCTTTTTATCCATTCCGATAGCCAATGAAAAGGCATTTTCTAGATCTAGGGGCAAATTTGATTGTAGATTTTGGAATAACAGATGCATAACATACACAACCAAAGGTGCGAAGATGATCATAGCTAGGTGGTCGACCATAAAGTAATTAATAAGAAGTCCGGTTTTGCAAAATTAGGGTTGGTGTTCTGTTTATTAAATAACATGCAGTAAGGACACAATCGCCCCAAAATTGTAGAGGCAAATTAGCATGAAAGCGCAAAGCACGGGCAACATATAAAATGTGACGACGTTTTCTTTCAGCCCTACCGTTTTGTTGAGGAGTACCAACACACGAGGTTTCAAACAAAATACCATTTTCATCAAAGAAAGACCGTAAAGCAGTGAATTCAGTCCCATTGTCGCTTCGAAGACATTTAACGTTTTTATCAAATTGGCAATTTGTCATAGCACAAAATTTTGGAATTAAAGTAGTAACCTCAGTTTTATGTTTAATAAGGAAAGCCCATACACAGCGAGAAAAATCATCAACAATGGTAAGAAAATAATGCGCTCCTTGAGCAGACGGGGTCCGATAAGGGCCCCAAAAATCACAATGAATCAAATTAAACATATTAGAAGCATGCGTTTGCTAACAGGAAATGAAGGACGAGATTGTTTAGCTCTATTACAACTATCACACGGTTCCAAAGGTTCGGTTAATTTTAACATTAGGCAGAAATTTAAGAACAAAAAGTGAGGGATGACCAATTCGGGAATGCCACAAGGCAAGTGAGGCAACTTCCATCCGTGACGCATGAGCCTTCCGCGCAGCCACACGAAACCAATAGACACCATTCCTCTCCTCACCCGCTCCAATCAAACTCATCGAAGTGCGATCCTGCATAATACATAACCAAACTAGCAATGCAATTCTGATCTTTACGCAACTGAGCAAGTGATATTAAGTTGCAAGTCATATTGGGAACAAGAAGCACATTATGCAGAACAAATTGATCAGACAATATTAAACTTCCAGCTCTGTGGGCGGTTGTTGATGCCCCATTAGGAAGAACAATAGTGGATGCTTCCACTGTGCACAAATCAATCAGCAAAGAGTCATTTCCGGTCATATAAAACGAGGCACCTGTGTTTAAAATCCAGTTAGAATGAGACATACCAGAAGTCCCAACAGAGGACTGAACCATGGTTATGAGTTGCTGAAATTGAGCATCTAAGAGTCCCATCGTTGAATGATCAGCTGTTGTTAACTACTCAATCTGCTCACTGGAATCAGGCGCGGTTGCTGCATTAGCGACTCTGCGCCCGCGGTACCACGACCCGCACCCGTGTCCGTGCGCTCGCGTTGCAGCGTGAGTTGTTACTTGTGCTGGTCCGTGCCCCACCACTCGGGATAACCGACGATCTTGTAGCAAGTCTTCAAATAGTGCCCAGCCTTGTCACAATGGGTGCACCAAGGCCGATCTCCTCGGCACAAGTCAGAACTCTGTCCAGCACTGAATTGACGCTTTTTAGTGTACCTGCGCCCGTGGGACTGGTCCCCACGCCCGCGGCTTCCTAGGGGAGTGAAAGCACCGCCATCAGGACGCTCGTCTTGGCTTTGTGTCACAATCTTTTAGCATCATTCTGTAACAACAGTAGCATAGACCTTAGTAATCTGTTGAATCGAGTCTTAAGCAAGCACGTTGGATTGAACAGTATGATAAACATCATCAAGTCCCATCAAAAATTGATGAACTTGTTCTTCATCCCGTTCCCAGGTCAATTCTTCAGCAACCTTGCATTCACATTTCCCGCAAGTGCAACGACGAGACACCGTATAATTGGCGAGTTCGTCCCATAACTTCTTCAAATCTCCGTAGTACACAGCAACGGAATGCCCATTCTGAGTACAACGAGCAAGATCAAGGCGGAATTGTTGAATCCGCAGTCCGTTTCCAATTGAGAAACGCAACTTCAGATCATCCTACAATGCGTTTGCCGTATCAAAAAAGGGTGATTGAGAAACGTAAAGACTCGTTGATGATTTGTAGTATCCACCCGACGACCATTGAATTTATGCTCCACTAGTCGTCTAACTCATCAAGATCAACCGGTGGTGTAATTGAGCAATCAAGGAACCCGAGCTTTCTCTTTGCTCGAAGGAAGTTTCGCAAGATGAGTTCCAATTCTTGGAAATTATCGCCTTTGAAGACAACGGGACAAATCTTCAATCCCGGATGGTCGGAAGGATGCAAATAATATGGCGAATTCTGAGGTCAAGAACCATCACCACTTTTCGAGCCACTGGTGTTGGCATTTTTCTCCTCGGGCGTCTTCGACATGATGATCGGCGGCAACCAGTACTTGGCGGAGGCGCTAGTTGTTCGTGGTGGTGTGGCCGGTGATTATGTTTAGGGTTTTGGATCGGTATTGGCCCCTGGATCTGATACCATAAAGAACGTTAATGAGATTGATTTCGCTGAATGATCTGCCGGATTTTCATTAGAGCAAAAGTTTATATTTTACAAGAGATAACTAACTAAGAGAAATATCTACAGAATATAAACAGAAAAGATATTACAAATATTACAAAAGATATGATCCCATATTTATCCAATATAACAATATACTACAGAACACATAAAAATTGTCCATCAAAAGTTGATTCTAAAGCAAACAATCCAAAAATGGCATAAGAGTATAAGACACACACCAGCTTGACGAGATACCATTTTGCCTTTACACATACTACTAGGGCTATAATCGAACCGAGTCGAGTCGAGCTTTCAGTTGCTCAATCTCGACTCGGTTAAAAATAGACGAGCTCGAGCTCGAACTCGAGCTTGGTTCAAACTTAAAATTTTATTTGAGTTTCGTTCATTTAAATGTTCGCCGAGCTCGAGCTTGTTCGCGAACCACTCGTTTAGTTTCTTCGACAGACAAATCCGTGAATAACTTGTTTACTTATTAATTATACAAGAAAATGAAACTCAAATTTAAACTACGTGATTTATGAAACACCACCAAAATTATATAATTTAACATAAACTATACTCCCTCCGTTCTATTCTACTTGTCCATGAAGGCCTAATACACACATATTAAGGCATGGTATGATCTTACCAAATTACCCTTATTAATTACCCTTATTAATTATACATTTCTCTTTTTTAAGAGACTTTCTCCAAGTGTATTAATTACATACAATACAAATGGAAAATCTTGCACAAATATAGCTTCAAGGACAAATAGAACTGAAAAAGAATTTAAGGCTTCATGGACAAGTAGAATAGAACAGAGGGAGTATATTATAATCACTGCTGGAAAACGCGTCTGTAGCTAGGAAAATAGACACGACTTCCGCCACAAAAATAACCACGAAATCACGTTAGCCACGACATCCCCAACGGATTGCCCTACGAAAGGTGCCCTGGGGCTAAAACGCGCGAGGCTAAATATCACTCTGAAAAAGAACCACAGAATTCTAGTTCTGTGGCTATTTAGCTGCAAATAATAGCCGCGAATTAGTTCATTGCTAAATGTATGGCTATTGGCCACGAAAGTCACGTTAAACCATATTAGCTAGAATTGAATTTTGTGGTTGGTTTTGACTGCATCACCATCAAATTTAGCCACGAATGTATTTTGTATCTAAAGTCGAGTCGAATTTGAACTCATAATCGCACCCCTTTAGTGGGCATTAGCCTTGAAATTTGCCATGAATCTATTTAGGGGGAAAAACCGTGGCCATTTAGCCTTAACATTAGCATTGAATCTATTTGGTGGGAAAATATGTGGCCATTTAGCCACGACTTTTGCATTGAATCTATTTGGTGGCAAATTTTGTGGTTAAATAATTACGCATTTAAAAAAAATATTATACCATAATATTGCATATTTGTATAATCATAGTAGTGCAATTAAATGATCTATAATACTTGTTGAAATATCCCATAACAAACTACATTCTATCCACATGCTAATCAAAACCTACAACAAACCAAAAAAATCCTAATAAGAGGAGCAAAGTCTATACTTGTTGCATGCTAATGCTATCCAACCAATATGTTACAACACTTGCTTTTGCCTTCTCTTCTAATCCATGTAATCTTCATTCCCTGTAAGTTTTATACAAATTAAAAGCTTATTAGAAGAACCAAGGGCATCTAAGCAATAGCAATAGTTGCATTTCCTTTCAAATCAATAGATATTTTGAACCTTGTAAAAGAAGAATATTATGATTTATGAAAACAAGTATTAGAATATCATGCTTTACGAAAACTAAATGTAATTAGAAAACTACACTTAACCAGAAGCATCAAAATGGAGATCAACCCAATGAATCAAAGCTATCACAATCAGGAATTATGCTATCAACAATGAACCAAAATATATTAGACATTCAAAATCACTTTTAGAGTTCAATTTAATTGAACAACTGATAAATGAAAGAGATCGCACCTAAGTTTCAATTATGATATTAAAATTCAATTTAACTGAACAACAGAACAATTTATTGAAGTCACAATTACGCTATTAGCCTATTAAGACTCAATTGAGTCAATTCCAATCTAAATGAATGAACTGTGGACTCACTTCCACCACCCAGAAGCAGTTCCCTCTACAACAATTTGCATATATTTGATTAAGTCCAAGTCCAATAACATCTCTCCTAAACATACATTACATTTAGCAAAAATATGAAAAAAAAATGGATAAAAGCAAGCAACAAAAAGAGAGGAGTTTGAACACTACCTAGCAGCCTTAGTATGCTTTAATAAACAAGATCACAACAAAACAGGAAAATTCATATCACACAAAAGAAAAGAAAAGGAAGAATTTGAACATTATGTTCAGTAAATAGACAAATCGTAAGGAGTTTGCAAACCATCTAAAAGCATTTTTTAAGAAACAAATTCTAAAGAGGAAAATTAAATAAACAGTCAATCTTACTCTCAAGTGAAAAATTGTGAGAATCCCTTTGAGATTTGTCATCAGGGTATCCTATCCTCCTCATATATACACTAATACACAACATTTTGTGGACTTTTCAAATCATCATATGCCAGATTTTGAGCGATAAAAATCAGAGTTAATTCTGAACAAAACACATCAAAGTAGCTATTTTGCAAATGGTTACCAGAAATCTGTTGTCAAGGCCTCCAGTTGGCCGTCTAGCTCAGCATTCTTGCTCGTGTTCATCTCGTAAGAACTCGTCTAAGTGCACTCCACCACCAACTCAAGCTTTGAGTCTGGACTCAAAGGCAAATTCAGGCAAACGAAGCACTTTGTTTGCTGCAAAGGTAGCAACAGAAGCTGAGGTGTCAAAACAAGGGTTTGGTTTGATTAGCCTCTAGAATGATGTTTTTGCTCTTAAACATGAAAATTGGAAGCTCAATCCTTCACAAACTCAAAGGTTTATTGAAAGAGTAAGATTCATTGGTCAGGAATTTTCCAGTGAAATATAAATTTTGGATGAGAGACAAGCGAGGCACTTACTCGTGAGATTGTTGTTTCCAACTCTCAAGCAACGATTGAGCAGACTCAAACTCGTCATAGGTTTGCAATTGGGGCACCAACACGTCCAGCTTGAACTGCAAAACATCGAGCATCGCTAACCCGTCCTGAGCCATAGCATTCAATCTAGGCAAAGAGCTCTTTTCTCCTTCTGCATTTCTTGATAACCATAAAATCTTAGGGAAACAAATGTACATAGGCGGCTGGGAGATCTCAGCCAGGCGCCAGCGGCACAAAGCAAGTGAAAAATTGGATCTTTCTCAATTGAGAAATAAGAACCACGGTTGACATAAATTAGGCTACAAAATTCAATTGAGAAGGATAAGCTCAAACCGATCAATTTGGAGAAGAATTTGTAGACTTTGAAGAGGAGGAGAAGACAAGCTGGCGGTGAAGACTCCGAATTCTTTCCCCAGAGTATATCGTTCCATCTTGATTCTCTCTCTCGGGTTCCCTTCAATTTGGAGATGAATTTGTAGACTTCGAGGAGGCGGAGAAGACATGTCGGCGGTGAAGAAGAGTCCGTCGTTGTGTCCTGATTCTCTCTCGGGTTGTAGGCGGAGAAGACATGTCGGCGGAGAAGACTTCGAGGAGGCAGAGTATCGTTCCAACCTGATTCTCTCTCTCTCGGGTTCCTTTAGGGATTATCAGTTGAATGAACATGACATTTGAGCCACACGTTAGGAAATAGGGTTTTAGCCCGCCAAGCCCGCCAATAAATTGGCCCAAATTTTCGTTTTCCCTCCAAGCCCGCCATTAATTTAGCCCAAATTTCATTTTCCCTCTCAAACTAATATTTTCTTCTATTAAACCCGCCATTAATTTTTGCACACATTTTTAACAATTTTTTTTAAAAGTTGAATAATTTATAAATAAGTAGGATTATAAAAAGTTATAAAATCATATTCACATAATTTTTTTGTGTAATTCATAATATAATTTAAAATTCTAGATGATAAAATTAGCAAATAATTTTTTATTTTAAAAAAAACATATTTATAAACTAATTTATAAACCCTTAAATATAAATTATATAATTTAGGCCAATATTGTCAAAATGAGAAAACTAGGAAAAGATGAGTTACCGATCATATTTTTCGAAATTATAGGTCGTTAGTCCAAACAGATCACGATATCGATCATATTAATCTTTATTATCTATTAAATTATTCTAAAGGAATATAACGATCAATTTCTTATAAGAATGAGCGATTCTAAATAAATAACGATTTCTTATAAGAATGAACGATTTTAGAGAAATATAACGATTTCCTATAAGAATGAACGATTCCAAAGGGATATAACGATTTCTTATAAGAATGAACTATTCCAAAGGTTCTAAATTGAATATAACGATTTCTTATAAGAATGAACGGTTCTAAAGGAATATAACATTTCTTATAAGAATGAACGAGTCTAAAGAAATATATTGATTTCTTATAAGAATAGACTGTTCTAAGGAAATATACGATTTCTTATAAAAATGAACGTTTCTAAAGAAATATAACTATTTCTTATAAGAATGAACCACTCTAAAGGATTATAACATTTTCTTACAAGAATGAATGATTCTAAATGAATATAACGATTTCTTATAAGAATGAACGGTTCTAAAGAAATATAATGATTTCTTATAAAAATGAACGACTCGAAAGGAATATAACTTTTTCTTATAAGAATGAACGATTTTAAAGGAATATAATGATTTCTTATAAGAATGAATGGTTCTAAAGAAATATAACATTTTCTTATAAGAATGAACGATTCTAAAGGAATATGAAGATTTCTTATAAGAATGAACGACTCGAAAGGAATATAACATTTTCTTATAAGAATGAACAATTCTAAAGGAATATAACGATTTCTTATAAGAATGAACAGTTCTAAAGGAATATGTCGTTTTCTTATAAGAATGAACGATTCCAAAGGAATATAACGTTTTCTTACAAGAATGAACGGTTCTAAAGGAATATAACGATTTCTTATAAGAATGAACAGTTCTAAATGATCGATTCTAAAGGAATATAATGCTTTCTTACATGAATGATCAACCCTAAACCCTAAACCCTAAACCCTAAACCCTAAACCCTAAGAGAATATAACACTTTCTTATAAGAATGAACGATTCTAATGAAATATAACGATTTCTTATAAGAATGAATGATTATAAAGGAATGTAATGATTTCTTATAAGAATGATCGACCCTAAACCCTAAACCCTAACCCTAGACCCTATACCCTAAACCCTATACCCTAAGAAATATAACGCTTTCTTATAAGAATGATCGATTCTAAATGAAAGTAACGCTTTCTTATAAGAATGATAGGTTCTAAAGAAATATAACATTTTCTTATAGGATTGAATGATTCTAAAGGAATATAATGATTTGTTATAAGAATGAACGACTCTAAAAGACTATAGCGATTTCTTAGAAGAATGAATGGTTTTAAATGAATATAATAATTTGTTATAAGAATAAACGATTCTAAAGGAATATAACAATATCTTATAAGAATGAACGATTCTAAATGAATATAACGATTTCTCATAAGAATGAACATAACGATTTCTCATAAGAATGAACGAATCTAAATGAATATAACGATTTCTCAAAAGAATGAACGGATCTAAATGAATATAACGATTTCTCATAAGAATGAACGATTCTAAATGAATATATCGATTTCTCATAAGAATGAACGGATCTAAATGAATATAACGATTTCTCATAAAATGAACGAATCTAAATGAATATAACGATTTCTCATAAGAATGAATGATTCTAAATGAATATAACAATTTCTAATAAGAATGAACGAATGTAAATGAACATAATAATTTCTCATAAAATGAACGAATCTAAATGAATATAACGATTTATCATAAGAATGAACGATTCTAAATGAATATAACGATTTCTCATAAGAATGAACGAATCTAAATGAATATAACGATTTCTCATAAAATGAATGAATCTAAATGAATATAACGATTTCTCATAAGAATGAGCGATTCTAAATGAATTTAACGATTTCTCATAAGAATGAACGTTTCTAAATGAATATAACGATTTCTCATAAGAATTAAAAATTATTAAAAATTATTAATTTCCTAGGAAGTCATTTATAATTTATGAAAAATTATTAATTTCCTAGGTGAGCATGATTGATATTTTATTTTAATAAATATTTTTCTATAAAGGCCTATGGGTAATATTTATTTAAGTTTTAAAATAATTGTAATTTATAGTGGAAATAATTTTACAAATAATAAACATTAATTAGGAATGGGCTTTTGAGGTAATGAAAATCTGATGGGCTTGGGAGTAAAAAGAAATGGGCCCGTTTTTGGATCACCGTACTCGGCCCATATGGAGGAGCAGCCCAATCCAAACTCTTCTCCTCTTCCTTCGTTGAAATCTTGTGGTTATTTCTGAAGATTAACCACGAAATGAAGAACTCGTGACTAGTCTCGTGGTTATTTTTGCAGATTTCTCACGAAATGAAGAACTCGTGGCTAATCTCGTGAATGTTTCTGCAAATTTCTCCAAAGAAACAAAGTTAGACACAAAACGATGAACTCGTGACTAGTCTCGTGGTTATTTCTGCAGATTTCTCACGAAATAAAGAACTCGTGGCTAATCTCGTGATTGTTATCGCAGATGTTTCCAAACAAACTATGTTAGACACGAAAATAAGAACTCGTGGCTAGTTTCGTGGTTATTTCTAAAAATTCTAGAGAAATGAAGGACCATTTATGAGACAATGATTCAAATTACCCACACAAATATCCACAAACCTAGCCACGACTAGTATGTGGGTACTTAGCTCCAGACTTTGTCCTGAATATACACACGAATCTTTTTTCGTGGCTAATTAGCTACTACTCTAGAAATGAATCTAGCTGCGCAAAAAATTCGCGTCCATTGGGCCTTAACGTTAGCCACGAGCTTGTTTTCATCATAATATGGCCAGAAATCTACAATCAAATCTAGCCGCGCTCAATTTACGGGGCTATTTAGCCCCAAAACTAGCCACAACGCTATATTTCATGGCCATATTACCGCAAACTGAAATATTTGTGGCTAAATTTATGGTTGTTGCCACCCAAATTACCCTCGCCAAAATTCGTGACTAAATATTTTCTGGCTACAGACGCGTTTTCCAGCAGTGAATAATATATATAGTAAGTATAGCTTATTCATAAACGTATAATCTAGTTTTTTATGAGTGTATAATCGAGCTTTCTTATGAGCATATAAACGTGTTTGCTTATGAGCAAACGAGCCAAGCTATCTTGTGCTCATACTCGGTTCATTTATCTTTCGAGCTTTAAAATTGTGCTCAAGCTTGGTTCATTTACAAACCGAGCCGAACACGAACAAGATTTAATTGAGCCGAACATCGAATTTCTCACGAACGGCTCGGTTCATTTACAGCCCTACATACTACCAAATGCATTAACAGTTTTACACCGCTTGGCTCAATTAGAAAAAAAAATTTAAAAACAAAGCAATTTTGCAACAATTTATATTTATATTTTTCGTGTATAAGGACTTATCATTGGATAACCCTTTTAAAATAAAATAAATTGTTAATTTATATTTCTATTTTTCGTGTATAAGGACTTATCATTGGATACTTCTACTCCAAACAATGTCTTTTATGTAATTTTATTTTCTTTCGACCAAAAATAAAATAAAATTATATGTATAATTGTATGCATAAAATAAATTATACAAATTTGCATTTTCAATGTATTGGAACTTAACTAGGAGTTCGTTGATACAACTTTCGAATATTATTTGTTTTTTATTATTTAAATTAACTTAGGGTTAACAAGTTGAACCGTGATCCAAATTATAAAACACGTAAACCGAGTTCCGGTCTAATCGCGAGTCATCTTTATTTTTCGCGGATCGTCGAATTAACCCAGAATTTTGTTTTCTGAGTTACGAATCGGGTCGAATTAAACCCGTTTTACTAAGGCTAATCAAGCCTCCAAGTGACTTTTCTATCAGTGTCTATATTAGAGCATTTTTTTGTTTATAGTTTTTTTAACGAGAGGACAAAAAAAATCAGTACATATGAGTACCTTGTTTCAAATGTTGTTATTTCTACACGCATAAAAACCTAGGCCATGCAAGTACATAGTCATGCGCCCTGGATGTTGACAAGAAAACGAGCCGTTGTTGAACTTTTCGATATCTCGATTGATCATATATCTATCATCAGCAGCCTGGGAGTGGGGACAGCAACGAGCCGACTCGCGTGGGGAGCGGTGAGTCCAAAGACGTCGTCCATACTCAACTCGGTGGGCTCCATCCCATCCGGCAGCTCCCACCTAAAACAGTGCACGAGGTTAGCCACGGTCATCTCAAGCGCGTAGAGGCCCAGCTGCATGCCCGGGCACGACCTCCGGCCCGACCCGAACGAAGTAGTCAGTGACGGACCTAGGATTTTAAATTAAGATGGACTAATTGTTATTAAAAATTTATATATAGACTAAATTACTTTAATTTAACTAGTTAACTATTAAATTTACCTTATTTTTAATTTTTTTATTATTTAATTTATCCTATTTTAATTTTTTCCTAAATTTTTTTCTAAATTTTTTTAGGGTAGGCCGGTCCATCCCGGAAAGTAGTTAATGCGTTATTCTACCAAAAAATATAGTTAATGAGTTGCAGAACTACTGACATCCTTTAGGGACACAAAAACATACTCCATCTAAAAGTATTTAGAGGTGGGTTTGGTTCCAAGGAACCGAACCGGAAAATTTAAAACCGAAACTGGTCGAATCGGGGGTCTGCCGATTCAACGTTCCTTGAAACCGGAACAGTTAGTTCCATCCCTTTACAAAAATAAAAACTATCGATGAAAACGCAAAACCGTGTTCGCGTCACCAAAACCGTGATCTCAGCTCCAAAACGCTATCGCGGTTTTGCATTTTCAACGTTTATTTTTATTTTTTAAAGGTTTGGGACCGGAACCGAGAACCAAACCGAGGAACCAAAAATTCTATGTTCGGATCCTAGTTCCAGGGTCCAAAGAAACCGAAACTGCCAGTTTTGGAACCGAACCCACCTCACACCTCGATCAATTTCCAATCAACAAAGCCCAATCAATTCCCAATTTGTTGAACTTGTCAGTGATAATGCCTAAATAATAGGCCATCCATTAAACAATACCTGTCAGTTTAGACTAATTTTTTTTGGTTAAATAATATTTGTCATTTCACATAGTTTGCCAAGATAAACAAACTAATTGTAGAGGGTATTTGAGTAAAATTAAGTAGTTTCTTAAAAATTTTGTTAATTTCTAAAATGACAAATTCGGAGTATTACTCAAGGAGGATTACATTGAAAATTCAAGGCTCTGAGTCTGAATTAATTTGCTCTATTTTTCCAAGGAATTGAATTACTTTTCTCATCTATATATCTATATATAACAATAAAAAGTTGTGTACGAAGTGCATTTATTGCACTTGGTACACAAATTTTATTATATAAAATTTCTTGTTAAATATGTTAAGATAAGTTCATTAGTTCAATGGTTAAAGCTTGGGCATTTTATTATATAAAATTTCCTTTTTATGTTATAAATATTTGAATAATATTTTATAATGTAACTTTCTCCGATGATAAATAAAATATTTGCATATTTTATCTAATAAGATTATTATCTTATAACATTTAAAATATTATAAAGTTATATTATAAGTTTAAGAAAATATTGAAAGGTTACAAGAATTATTTTCTTATATTATAAAGTGATAATTATGAACCATATAAGTTATGGTATAAGGATTATAAGCCTTTCTTCTTGGTAAAAAAGTTACAAGAAAATATTTATAAGCAATATGGCTAGACTATAAAAGTCTACAAGTGTTATAATTATATTTTATAAAAAAGTCTATAAATGGTTTAAGTAGAGTTTTAATCAAATAAAATGGAATAAGGTCCATATGATTTTATTTGAAATACAAAAGTTAAGAGTAAAGGACATTTTCATCACTTTTACAAAACAAGAGTGTTGTTTGTGCAATTATTCGGAAATGAACTGAACCCGAAATGGGTTATCTTCAACCTTCAGCCCGAAACTTGAAATTGTTATAACTTCTTCGTTTCTTAACGGAATTTCGATCCGAAAGATGTTCCGGAAAGCCCATGACCTGATCTATCAAACCCCTCAATCAATTATTGCAAATAATACTAATTTTGAGATCGAAATTTCTGCACATGTTCGAAAACCTAAATGCTCGAATTAGACATTGATGGCTTGAATTGGATGGATATGTTGACATGTATGGATAAGGATGAATAAAGGTGATTTAATTGGGTGGTCAAAACATTTAAAAAGCCAGTAACAAAGGTGTAATGGGTGTTTTAAAGCCAAAAAACGTTTTGTTTGAAGGTGTTTTATGGAGGAATTAATTTGGGGTTATCTTGGGTGCAATTGGGGCTATAAATTGAGGGTTTTCTCATCTATATATCTATATATAACAATAAAAAGTTGTGTACGAGGTGCATTTATTGCACATATTAAATTTGTGAAAATCATCTTACATATATTATGTCAATTGTTCAAATATCAAGAATAACACATTAGTTCAATGGTTAGAGTATTGATAGATGTATTAGAGGTTTAAGGTTCAAGTCCTTACATAATCATTTTAGACAATTTTTTGCCCCCAATAAATGTGAAAAGATATATAAATTTAATTTAGGTTTGATATTAAAAGAATGACAAATAATACAAGCAAAGTTATTTATAACAGAATAATCCTAGCATATGAGTATTTATTTTGTGTATTATATTATGCTAATAGAGTAATAGTGCATTTGCACATAAAACAAATTATTTTAAAAAGATACATTAGTGTGTTATTTATTCAATATTCTTTTTTCAAAACTATACACCAATCATTAAAAAGATTTAATCTATCCAAATTAGTTATGCTAAAAGTACATTTTCACCTACACCGTATGAATTATTGTTGAAAACATTTAGAAATAAAAACACACTCGACAATATAAATACTATTCTCACATAAGTTGTATAAATAATATTTATCGATTAATTGAATTATATGAATTAATTAATTATAATCATTTGATCCTAAATTGATTAATCTTCATGTCTTTTATAGAAACTATATGATTTTATATATATTTTCATAATGTATTTTAATAAGATATTACATGTCAATTCCAATTTAAAATAGAAAATACCAACAAGAAAGAATTTCTATCCATCTACTATATATATAATTATGAAATAGGTTATAGTTTTATGAGGAATCAAATCAGTTTGACCTACAACTAAAAAATAATATAAACTTATATTTTTTCTTTTCCAAATATATTTTATAATCGTAAAAAAAATATTTGAAACGTACGTGATAAAATAAAGACTTAAAGTTAGTAAAAAATACTCATTAAAATTTATAGGATAAGTTTTCCTATCATCAATTTTCATATTATATTCTTTTCCAAATATTTTTTGAAAAAAATGAATTTTAAAATATGATAAGGTATTCCAATCATTTTCAAATTTTCCAACAAAATAAAAGTTCTTGAAAAAATTATTAAATAAGGAAACTATGAACATTATACAAATAGTATAATGTTAATAATAATTTACAAATTCAATCAATGTTACCATTAATTATTTTCAAGCAAAGGTTAACAAATAGGGATAACAAAGACAATATAATAACGGTGGGCAATTCAACCATCAGTTCGTTTTTCATTCCAAATTAAATGCAAATTTAAATATGATTCACATTTATACATGAAACCGTTACATCCCCATTCAACTCTCCCAAACCGTTACATATATATTTTTTTTATAATTAATGATCATTATGTCAACCTGGTTTAAGAGATCAGTATATATCAAATTCCACAACGACAAAAGAGATGATGCCTTCCAACTATTTATGCAAGGCTGACTGAAGATGAAGACGACGGGTACAAAGGAGAGAACCAAGAGCATTCTAGGGCTAATACCTCACAAAGAGATGGCATTCTACGAAGATCTCTCCGTTCATGGCCGCCGCATCCACGAATTCAACCAGGCCTTATCATTTAGTCATTTAAGGTTTCCCTACGCCACCTGGGAAGCTTGTATTCGATCCTTTTGTTGATACGGGAAACATTTTTGTAGGTGCAGCACACTTTGGAGCAATGACCATGGTAGTTGCTTTAACTCTCTTTTCAATTTTGAAGGCAAAGTGTTATTGATTTTCTCTGGAAATCTTTCCTAAAAGTATTTTCCCTTCTTCTAGCAAATCTCCGACAAAAAATTGTTAAGGGTGCAGACATTGACATTCGGATAGTCCGTGATGGACGTGGATAGAACTGTAACGTGTAGATCAACTTTAAGCAGGTAAAATTAATATGTTTTTATACCTTATGTTGTCTAAGCTGGAAAATTTGCATGTACTTGTTCAGGGGATTCTATTAAATTTCTTCTATTACTCTAAACCCAAAATCTTGAAATTTTGGTCATTTATGCCATGAAAATGGTCTACAATCTTCCAAGGTTATTCTTCAAATTGAACTTTTTCATTGTTGATAGAGGTTGATGCCATCATCTATGACCCACCGTACGATGTTCGTGTTGGAGGCCGTAAATCTAGCAGAAGAAAACTTCTCGAGGGTATGGTAGACCCGTATATATATTGTCCCAAAAGAGAAGAGAGCAAGCCATATTCCTTCAATTGCTCCATATAGTCTAGGCCGAGGATACTGAAGAAATCATTGCTAAAGGTCAACACAATTGAATTGAGTCAATTTAATAAATTTAAATTAATTTTATATTTAACTAAACCAACCCAATTGCCCTCCTTTCTAATCTGTGATTTTTAATTACTGTTTGCTAAACATAGTTGGAATGAAGAGAGGGAGGACAAATCAAAGGTTTTTCTCTCTTCGATCTTTACAAGCTTTTTGTGATCTTCTCGATCATTCTATTTAGCATCTCATATTCTCCAACTTAAATGGATTTTTTTCAAGATTCACAATTCTTGTTAAGATACGAAATTGAAAAGAAAGATGAGAATTAAGTTTGGGGCAAATGTTGTAGCTCATAGGGTTAACTTTTGCAATTGATTAGGTTTAATAGGAAGGAGTAGTGTTCCATCAATTTAGGGGAAATAAGCTGATTTAGGGGAACAATAAAAGTCAATATATTATCTCGATCGATAAATCATAAATTTTTGGGTTAATTTTTAAATCACGGATAAAAAATGGGAATGCATGAATATTTGACAAGTTTCTATTAAAAAGGTGCAATAAATTTATGTCATTGTGACCAAGAGTTACACACATTGGAAGATGAGAACAAGCTTTCCATTCTTTGTAAAATAACATGGAATAATTAGTAACCACTGTATTTGTTAAACAATTTTAATAATTAGCTATATAAAGTATATGATCGATATAACACAAAAAAATATTATTACCATTTACATACTATTTAGTCTATTACACTTTTTGACCAATAAAACACAAAGCATACAATATGCTGAAATATGACAATGATATTTTTAAAACAATACAATAAATATATTATTTAAAAAAAAGTGTAAAATACATGCCCCGTGCGTACGCACGGGCCTGTCCACCTAGTAACAATAAAAAGTTTTGTACGAAGTGCATTTATGGCACTTGGTACACAAATTTTATTATATAAAATTTCTTGTTAAATATGTTAAGATAAGTTCATTAGTTCAATGGTTAAAGCTTGGGCATTTTATTATATAAAATTTCCTTTTTATGTTATAAATATTTGAATAATATTTTATAATGTAACTTTCTCCGATGATAAATAAAATATTTGCATATTTTATCTAATAAGATTATTATCTTATAACATTTAAAATATTATAAAGTTATATTATAAGTTAAAGAAAATATTGAAAGGTTACAAGAATTATTTTCTTATATTATAAAGTGATAATTATGAACCATATAAGTTATGGTATAAGGATTATAAGCCTTTCTTCTTGGTAAAAAAGTTACAAGAAAATATTTATAAGCAATATGGCTTAACTATAAAAGTCTACAAGTGTTATAATTATATTTTATAAAAAAGTCTATAAATGGTTTAAGTAGAGTTTTAATCAAAAAAAATGGAATAAGGTCCATATGATTTTATTTGAAATACAAAAGTTAAGAGTAAAGGACATTTTCATCACTTTTACAAAACAAGAGTGTTGTTTGTGCAATTATTCGGAAATGAATTGAACCCGAAATGGGTTGTCTTCAACCTTCAGCCCGAAACTTGAAATTGCTATAACTTCTTCGTTTCTTAACGGAATTTCGATCCGAAAGATGTTCCGGAAAGCCCATGACCTGATCTATCAAACCCCTCAATCAATTATTGCAAATAATAATAATTTTGAGATCGAAATTTCTGCACATGTTCGAAAACCTAAATGCTCGAATTAGACATTGATGGCTCGAATTGGATGGATATGTTGACATGTATGGATAAGGATGAATAAAGGTGATTTAATTGGGTGGTCAAACATTTAAAAAGCCAGTAACAAAGGTGTAATGGGTGTTTTAAAGCCAAAAAACGTTTTGTTTGAAGGTGTTTTATGGAGGAATTAATTTGGGGTTATCTTGGGTGCAATTGGGGCTATAAATTGAGGTTTTTTTATGAGAGACAGAGACAAACAATTCCCATTCGAAAATATCTCAGAAAAGCTTCCTAACACCTTCGAATTGTGCTCGAAAGTTGTCGTTGCTCTTGTCGGAAAACAGAGCACGCCGCTCGGTTGTTGGCCTCGTTTTGCAAAAAATTCAAGGCTTGCACCACCACCCCACTTTGCGAGTGCTCTCGTCCGGTGAGAGTAGTTCTTAGCTGAAATTGGTCAAAACTTTCATTCCCACAAAATCAAGTAGGCTTAATACTTCCCTCAAATTGATTGTTTGATACATCAACTGTTTGTGTTTTCACAAGAAAATGTCCTCTATTTGACGAGGACGATGAGAAATTATTAGATAAATGGTTGGAACTCAAGTCGATCACTTCAAGATTACCCATGCATCCAAACAAACCACTAGGAAGAGGTCCAGAAAGCACATTATCGGAAAGAATAAGATGAGAAAGGTAAACAAGATTTCTAAAGGAAGAAGTGATTAAGCATTGATATCTCTAGAGGACAAATTCAAATGTGCAATCCTATCATTCGTGTCGCAACCTACCCCTTCCCATTGGCAACAACTTATAGCAGTTGACCAGTTGAGTGATGGAGATGAATCTTGAATGGTATCATAGAAAGTGAGAAGGGCGGATTGATCTGGTGATTGCATTGTTGGTAATGGTATGACAAATGTTGGGCACAACAAGACCACAAGGATAAGCAAAGTGTAAAGAGGAGTTGGTTGAGGCTTACACTCATGTACGCAAAGGGATGAATCTTGAATACGGTCTTAAGTTGTTTAAGAGTACGTATCTCAAATAAATAAGAAGGGTTCAACAAAAAAAAAAACATAAGAAGGGCCTTTCTTATTTTGGAGATGATCCTTCTACTTAGATAAAAGTAGAGTAACAGGTTGCAACTTGCAAGCAATCTGTGATCATGAAGTCACGATCTAGAGTAGAAGGGATCATCTCCAAAATTGCCTCTAAGCATTTCAAACGTCCTTTAAGCGGTGGATTTCCAGAAGGCTCAGCAAACAAATCCTCAAATTATTGAAACACCTCTACAACACTAGCATGAAACACTGCAGAGTTTTGACATCATCTCCAAACTTGTCTCCCTTTCTAAGAACTCCTTTAATTTAACTTGCCCCCTTTAGTGAAACCCCCTCAAATTTATCAAGATCCAACACTGTGCTATATTATTTCATCCAACCATCCTAGATTGATTACCATTGGATCATAAATAAAGGTGCACCGTACACCAGTGTATCTCTCAATTGAACAAAAAAAAAATAAAATTTCAGCTACTCCTTAAATCATAAATAACATTACCATATATTATTTACTGCGTAGCACAAATAAGAAGTCAATCTGTTGAACAACTAACTGTAGGGAGCAGCTCTCAGAGTGAACCCAGGAAAATGAGGGGACTTATAAACTCTCTTACAAAATGAACATGAACAAAGAAGTGGAAGCATAACTAACATACATATAGGAAGTAGGTAAATAAAGCTTGCTATAAAAAAAAAATAACTGAGGAAAAATGTTACTGATATTTAGTTACCAGGCAAATTTCTGTGTTATAGTCCAGAAGACCTCAGTTGAGGCTATTTTACATATTTAGAGGCAGAGAAGGAACCAAGTCTCCTACAGTGAATAGCTCACCTCTGATGCTGTTCAAATAGGGGAAGTTTCATGGGCTTAGAGTCTGCAGCATGTGCAGCTTATAAAACAAAGATGAAGTTAAACCAGTGTTGTCGAACAGAGTCAACAGTCCACTACAAGAATCCATGTACAGTTGTGTTGGAGAGCAGAGCTGAGGACCATGACAAAAATCTTCAGTCAAGGACATTGGCTGATACTTGAAGACTTTAGAGAAAGAAGACCAGCTTTGAAGCACACAATATTGTAAGTTGTAACATTGTAAATCCAGAAAAGTATACAAAAAGAATAAAAGGAATGGAAGGATCTCATTCTCACTGAATAACAATTAACAACTAGAAATGATCCATCTTCTTTGATGAATGAAAGAAAAAAAATCAATGTATCACTACATGGGATCAAATACTTCAGAAAATGACTACTGTGTAGTTTCATTGCAATCATTTTATCGGACGTACGTGTTCAGAGGACCTTTCTTCACAGTATAGCTCCATGAGGAGTCCTCATGACTTCACAAGAATTGGTAATCCTGTCTGAATCAGAAACATATAGCCTCATGTTGTAGTAGATTACCTCCTTTTCCTAGCACGTTTATTAGCCTTCATAAGTTCCACCAAAGATGGAAGAGGTTTGGGAACAGGCGCATGCATTGATCTGTAAAGCATCCTCAAGTTATCACTATAAGACATGGATCTACAAACTCTTCTCTCCTCATCAACTTCAGGTTGAATTTCAGCAGCATCCGCCTTGACCATTTGATCAGTGCATTTATGAGTCTTTGGTATGTCTTCAACACTAGGCACTTCTGGTACATAGAAATCAGTCTTGTTTTCAATGGAATTGAGGATCCTGACTTCCTCATCATCCTCAATGGCTGTTAACTGTTTCTCCTTCTCATCAACGGCCAAGTTCGGAGGATAATCTTTTTTAGAAGAGTTTTTCTTCGCTTCATATAGAGTACCAAAGTCAAAACCTAATCTTGCTCGACCAAATAACGTGACTGCAGCAGGTCCTTTTTTAAGAGGTGAAGACTTCAAATTGACTTTCAGACTAGAAGATACCTCAAGCAGCTGTGCCTCAGCTTCTCCAATGGATTTGCTACTTTCTTCTTGTATGTTTACAAGTGAAGAAGTTTCAACTCTAATGTCCAGAAGCTTCCACAAAGGATCATCGGAAGCCACTTGAGATATAAAGCAGTGTTTTTTAACATATCCCAACTCCATAGCCCGACAACTAGGAGTAGTCGACACCACCCATTTGGGGACAAGGATTTGCAGAGCCAATTCCAGCTCTTGCTTTGAAGAGTGCATGGAATAACAGACATGCCAAATGCCAAAATGATCCCTCACAGCTTGATTTGTTTTCTCTATCATTTTCCTTTCAGCTCCTGTTAGCTCTGTTTCCTCACATGCATACCACTGAGCTGAAGGGCGTATTATCAAGGGCTCAGGCTGCTTGTTCGCTTTGGCCTCAACGATCTTCTGTTGTGCCCTCTCATATAACTTTGGGAACCCATTAAATAATTGGAATCTGGAAAATGGGTCTTCAGAGAGGATTTCGGGAGCTATTAATGCCAAGGCTTTATAATATTCTGGATGGATGGCTTTATCAACATATATCTTGGACCCAAATGTCTGGAACACATTAACAAGAACTTCTTCCTGGCCAAGAAGGTCACAAGTTAGGTAGACCACTGTGGCATTTGGATGCCGCCATATGCAGTTAATCACCTGCTTGACACATTTAGAAAACTTTATGTGCTGACCAAAGCCATCATATTACTACTATGTATTAATATTTCAATAGTATCTAATAAGGACAGAACAATCATGTTCTTTAATTCAACAAATGGTAGTCCCACAAAATGATTGCATTGCAAGAGTATGTGATGAAGGAAAGCCGTGTAAACAAGATATAGGCACACAAGACATGTCTAATTCAAACTAATCAAAGGTTAGGATTGATTACCAATCGACCTAGAATCAGTAAATAGCACAAGATTAGCACGTGGTGAGATGAATGAAGTATTAACCTCTCGGATTGCAGAATTCTTGCTGGGGATCCGCAATGATGACTTGCCAAATGTGCAGTCCAAGAAGATGTAATCAAGACGGCACTTGGGTGGCCTTTCTCCATTGCTGAGGTACTTCTCCGGAAGCTTCTGTAGACATTCAAGGGTAAGCCGGCAATCACCAGTATGGAGAATGTTACCAAATTTCCCCTCAAACAAGAACATAACTGCTCCTGAAGTTCAAAATTTCCATGCCAAACGAGGCTAAATCAATCCACAGAGCTCCGAATTACACGTAATTTTCACGCAATACTACAGATAAGTCATGATATTAGAAAACCTAATTCGAAATTCCAGAGTATCTAGCCAGCAAAATTAGGGCAAGAGAAAATACGGATCACTAGTTACCAGGGCAATGATTGGCATCGAAAGCAGTAACGGAGAAGACTCCATCTGGATCATCGATTGTGATACACTGGCCCACCTCAATTCCGACGAATATCGATTCATCAAGCTGCGATCCATCAATCAAATCAAAACCAAATTGCAGAATTACCTTCTAATTAAAAAAAAAACTAAAAACCTGAGAGTGCAATCGAACCTCGGGATAGGAGACAAGGAGGAGGGATTTGGTAAGAAGAGTGGAGTAAATGGGGAAAGAGGAGAATGAGGAGATGGCAGAGCAGTGGTCCTTGTGGGCGTGGGTGAGAAAATGGTGTCTTTTTCTACTCGAAGAAACCGACCAGGTGTCCACCGAGAATGGCAGGCCTCTTGGCATCTCTATCGACATCTTCTTCTGGTTTTTGTTGGCGTCGATTGGGGTATCGGAGTCTCAGAGAGTAGTAGAATGGAGGAAATGAATTTTTCAGCCTCTCAAGGCTTCCGGTAGAAGACAGAAAAAGAGGGAAGAACATAAATTGCTTTGAAATTATTAATTAGGAGAACCGCCAGATCTTTAATTCTTCCCTCCATTTTGTTGAAATTACAACTGGTGTATTTCAATACGGAGTATTAGAGATTGCCAAAAGTGCGGGCCGGGCCAAACCCGCCCGGGCCTTGGGCCGGGTCCGGGTTGGGGGATTGTCTCCTGGCCCGGTCAAGCCCGGCTCAGCCCGCATTTTATACATGTAAGAAAATAAAAAATAAAGACCGGGCCTGATTATAACAGCCCGGCCCATTCCCAGCCCAGCTTCCCCATGTGCGGGCTCAGGTCCCATTTTCTCAGCCCGGCCCGGGTCCATGACTAGTGTTTCTATTATCTCGTGAACTGGGATATAATAATAGGATATTAGGATGACCTTGCAATATCCCAGTTGTAACTTGATGTTAGTCGAAGCCTTAAGTCAATCAACCTATATATAGATAATGATGACGTACCTATCACATAAGTCCATGGGTTACATTATAAAACTAAATTGGCAATAGGATGAGTAACTCAAAGATATATATTTTAGACAATTATATTTCATATTTTAGATATGGGAACCATTTGTCTCCACACGCCCCCTCAAGTGCAACTGCCTAACCTCGTAATATGTCAATTGCCGCAATATGCCAGTTGCCATAACTGTCTGGACCCGTGGAAGAAGAATGCGCCTCTAAGTTCCAATCCATTCAACGCATCAAGCTTGCTCTTTTCAAACCCACCTTGAACTCATCCAAGCGCTGAAGAGAAACCAATTCCCCGAACCCAGGTGGCATATGATCCAAACTATCACAATTACTGATCTTCAAATGCCTAAGCCTGATCAGGTTTCTAAAGCCACTAGGCAATGCCTCAAGTTTCTTACGTTTGTGGAGGTTTAGTTTTAGTAAATTGAAGAGATTTGTGATGGAATCTGGAATATTGATTACTTTGGTTTCTGAAAGATCAAGATATCGTAATTGTTTTAGCTCCCCAATATAGCTTGGAACATACTCAATTTGAAACTGCTTTAAACTTATGCGTGCAAGAACTTGATATTTGCAAATTGTTGATAAAGAGCCCATCTACGAATTGAACCACCCTTAAACTCAATTTGGGTGCGTGCCTAAGTGCTTCTCCAGGTTCTTAAACTCGGTTTGATCCAGCCAAAATTCAGCAGTTATGATCTTCGCTTCTTCTCCAGGTTCTTAAACTCAATGTGGGTATATTACTATTTTTATTAAGAAAATCACTGAACAAGTGCTAAAAATAATAAATTTTCATAAAATTTTCATCAGATATATCAAAATGGTGCTAAAGTCACGAAACAAGCACTCACATTTAACATTTACCACAAAAGGACAGCTAACAACTACTGATGTCATTCCTCTGCAAATTAACATGCACTATCCAGCATGTTTTTGACCAATTATCTGGCCATCTCCTTCAACCATCCAAAACTTTTAGAAGGCTTTTGATCAGTTATCAATTATCATCGTCGTCATTGTTTTCTTCATTGCTATCATTCTCATTATCGTTTTGGGCATCTGGTTCTCCAGTTTCTGCAGCAGCCTCTTCATCTGATTTCCTCTTCTTGTTTGATTCCTTTGTCTTCGCTGAACTTTCTCTCTTTCCAGCTTTCTTTTTCCTGAATTCTGCAGTAATACAGAAGATGCATCAATTATAGCTATAAAGTATACAATCACCTTAGCCTCAAGAAATGGAACATTCAAGAACTCACAACAACAAGACTACTGACCAGTATCAGAACTTTTGATTATTTGCATTGTACATCATTAAACAGCTTCTTCACACAAAATTGCTCAGAAAATTACAAATACATATCATATTTAGAAAGCAAAACTCCACTGTGCTGTGATGAAATATCTCTTCCACACCCAAATGAATTCCATTCTGCCTTTTAACTAATACTGTAGAGGAAGCAATTGGGTTGAGTTTGGAGGCCTTAAGCATTGCTTCTACCCATCTTTCTATCATATTGTTTTGCTGGAAGGGATGACTGTAAAGTATATAAGTGATATTTGATAGGATGAGAACCAGGTACTTGATATTCAGTGAACACATCATCAAGTTGTTGGAAGATTTTCACAAGAGTCAGGACAACAGTTTCCTCTAAAGTTACCCAGTGAAGCTATTTGAGCTATAAGTTAAGACACTCCCTTCCACAAATTTTACAGCTAGACACCAAAGCAGACCGGCCCATGGGGGCCTTGAGAAATCAACACCTTGTTTCTGGATTTAAGTTTTAAGTTTCTTTCACTTTTCACTCCTTGTTTTGGCTTCGGCCTTCAGCTTTATTTCTCTCCGAGTTTCGTGGTCTTGTTGGGTCTTTTGGGCGCACCCACTTGCGCTAAGCCAGGGGTGCCCCCATTTTGACCCCCCAGATTTCCCGCAAGGGGAGCCCGCACTGGGTAAATGTTGTTGTTGTTGTTGTTGTTGTTATTTTTTAAGTCAGTCTAATAAAAAAAATGCCTCCTCTCTAAATCCCTTTCACAAATTCTTACGCCCCCAGTGAAGAGTACCTTGACTGTTTATTTAACATAGATTATATAAGGCTATGCTCTATCATCCTACCCTCAGCACCATTTTACACCCGCAATCATAGATGAACGTGCTCCCTTGCGTCTCCCACTTAAACCTTGAGTGAATTGAGGTGCTCCCTAAGAGATAATATGATATGACACAGCAAAGCATAATTTTTTTCACACAGCAGACCCAAATAATCATCCATAGAGAAACTAACCATTGAGAGCAGCTCTCAGTGATCCACTGAACTCAGGGAACTCAATCTCTTCCAAAGCTTTTAGCACATCCTCAGCGTTGATGGTCTGCC
This sequence comes from Fallopia convolvulus, assembly GCA_964016875.1. Lineage (NCBI taxonomy): Eukaryota > Viridiplantae > Streptophyta > Magnoliopsida > Caryophyllales > Polygonaceae > Fallopia > Fallopia convolvulus. Next base: position 823,357 of record OZ024732.1, read on the forward strand.
TTCCAGATTCCTTGCACAAATCATTCGCCCTACAACACAACCCCACAAACAAATCTACATAAGGAAGCAAATGTGGAGAAATTTAGGACTTGCAGAATATAGACCGAAGTAGCTAAGCCATAAGTAAGAAAAAGAACATTTCTAAGCTGCTCAAGTGTAGTTTGCAAGGCACATTTCTAGGTCACTCAACTACAGTTTGCAAGGCACATCTTTGTCTATACTGCTGCAAAACAGCAAATTTAACATATTTCCTTTTGCATAGACATGAGCCAAACAATTATGTAGGATATCTATTCCTTGTGCATATGAAATTGAAGGTCACGTCGTCCAATTAGGGCATAAGTAAATCGATAAACAGCAACGATTCATGAGCGGAAAAACAAAACCCTAGAAATGAATTCTGAGATCTAACAGTAACAGATAAAGCTTGAACGAGTAATCAGTACGCATACACACAGAGAGAAAGATAAGCAATTACGTGGCGGAGAGATAATGGATGAAAATCCGAGCACTTTCGGAGAAGGCGAGTAAAGCTTCCTTGTGAAGATTCATGTCGCTTTCCGTCGAAAGCTTCAATAGCTTCTCCTTCACCACCCTCCTCACTATCGCCTTCGGAAGCTCCGCCGCCGCCACCTCTCCCGCCATTTCCTTCTCCGTCTCTCTCTCTTTCTCTCTCTCGATTCCCAACTCACAACTCACACAACAGAGAAATGTAGCGAAACTTCTCTCTCACACAGAGGAAGACGGAAGGCTATTATCGTCATTTCACAATTAATTCCCGCCGACTTATCGGCCCATTAAATTTACGCGCTCAGGAAACACCAAACCGGGTTCGTGAAATTACTTGGAGTATTTGTGTACGAAACCCTCCCAAATCCCAATCAATCATCTTCTTCTTCTTGTTCCGCTTCAACAATGGCGTACTCTTCCAATTCCAGCCCATCAGCGCCGCCCATCCCCTCCTCATACGGGTCGGATCCTCCCTATCACCACAACCAATATTCAAATCCGGCCGGAAACCGCCCTTCACAGCCCCAACAGCAGGGCTCTTTTCATGGCGGTTATGCGCCTCCCTCCTCTTCATCGTCTTACTACGGATATGGATCGGGTCAGCAGCAACCCGGTGTTGACCCGGAGTTGATCCGGGCCTTTCAGACGGTGGATAGGGATCGGAGCGGGTTTATCGAGGATGTTGAGCTTCAGCAGGCGCTCTCTTCCGGTTACCAGAGGTTTAGTCTTCGGACTATTCGGCTTCTCATGTTCTTGTTCAGGAATCCTCAGGATAATTCCTCTCTTAGACTTGGTCAGTTTGTTTCTTTGCCCTTCTTTGTAATTCTATGTCCAATTTCAGTTTTTCTTTGTCTGTTTGCTTTTGACTTCTTTTTTTTCACAACTACGAATTCAGATTGCTTCATAATTTTTTCAAGAAAAATATACTTCAGTCTTGAATTGCTTTGAATAATTTTGGGTTTCGTTATTGGTATCTGGATTATATGTACCATGTTATTGTCTTTCATGTTAGCAAATGTGCACATTTTGTTATAATTGCTTGTGCAAATTGAATGGAACATCTTTCAATATATTGCTTTAGAGTTTTAGTTCTGTGTACTGAAATGGAAGACAAATCTGGAATTCAGAACGAATTTGCAAGAATTGTATACTTGCTGATAAAGCTACTTTTAAATCCAAAATCATTCCTTTAAAATGTAAGGCAAAACCCTAATGCAATTAGAATCATGTGCGCTATGATGCTCTGTGTGTGCCTTCTAGCTCTAAATGCTGATAGGAGATTGTTAGCACTCGTGTCAACCGAGTGGGGCTTTTTAATTATACCAGCAGGGAGCAGGAAAGCAAGTAGCAAGGGCCACCAAGTCTAGCATTTCTCATAGTTAGTTAGAGGGGCTAAAATAGTCTTTTGTGATGGAGTCTGTTAGAGTAAGAATATTCCAGTAGCTGAGCTGGATTAGGAGAGGCGTGAGGAGAGAGTCCATATATAGGAAGTTGGTTTTCTTTTCTAGTTATCCAGAAAGAATTGTGAGGATCAGGCCGTTAGTGCCTTGGGCTCTTGGAGATTCTTCTCCTTGAGATTGGGCTCTTTGGGAACTAGTTTTCCATTGAGATTTATCTTGTGTTTCCAATCTAAGATCCGCGAGTTTAGTGTGAATTTTGGTGTTGTTTGTGTTCCTGATTTTCTACTCTATCAATTGGTGCTCTTGTTGAGAGGCTTCAACAATGGGGATAGAGGAAAATCGGGAAGAGAGGATTCATCAATTGGAGAGTGAGGTGACTAACCTGGTCAAGGAAGTGAATACATGGCTAAAAGAGGGAGATCTCAAATATGAGATAACGGGAATTTGTTTACAAACGGGATTGAGGGTGCAGGAGATGATTTTGATGATGACTGAAGATCAATTTAAAGAGGATGATAAAGATTATCCAGCAATCAAATACCAGACAGCAATGGTTTTCAACCTCAGGATGTGGATCCAACTTCTGACCGATTGTGTTAAAAGGAAGTTGGCCAAGTTCAAAAGATCGGAAGAGGAAGATACCGTTGCTGGTGAAGAACTCCAAACTTCTGATGGAGAAGGTCTGTTGGAAAACTTGCCATGTGACCTCGGAGATGAGAAGAAGGCAGAATCCTCAATCTGCGAGGGAGGCCATTCCAGGGAAGTCATTACAACGACGGTCAAATTTGTTGCGACGGAGGAGGAAATTGAGGCCGTTCAGAGCAAGACCAGTCTCGACCGTCCGGTCTGGATTTCCAGCGAAGCCGTTTCTTCAATGAATGGCCGAGAGTTCAAAGAGAGGCCGGAGAACGCCGTGGATTGCATCAGTGTTGTTCCGACTGTGGAGAAACACACCACTGTCGGCCAGCGGTTGCACAGAGGGGAACTAGCAGAGGAATTTAAGAAGATGATGACGGAATCAGGCGGTGAAGTGCAGTCGACGGGAGCTGCTTGGATGTTAGGGTTGAGAGTTGATCGGGAATTCGAGCCAGTTTTTCTCTTAGTGAGGGAAACGAATGAATTTGGAATCAAACCGGAAATGGAGCATATCGAGCCACCGCCTTGGGCAAGACAAAGAAAGGATGAGACCGATGCAAAACTTTGCAATCGAGCTTCGCATGTAACAGCCATGGCGGACGAGAAAGGGTCGTGGAAGAATCTGGAATTGCTTCTAGAGTTTAACGAAAGGAGAAGTTGTTCGGATTTGGTTCTAAAAACCGGATCGCTTCAATTTGAGGAAGAATGGATTTCAGGTTATAGACTTGGGCCGAGTATTGAAGTGTTAGGCCCACTCTCATGGCCCAACATGTCATTTAAAACAATTGGGCCTAACCCTCTCCCAGTTAGTAACGGGTATGGAGAAATAGATGAACGACAAGCCATCATCGATCATCTTCGTCATCCAGAGTCCATCGCTTCCCAAATTTCACGCCAGAAATTCAAACCACCACCGCTGCCGCCGGATAAACCGCCACCACGACCGCCGAATAAACCCTCAGATTTCTCAAGCTTTGCACTCCTCCCCATCGATTCTGTAATTCTTTCCTCCTCCCATCTTGTTCTCTCTTTAAGTGGTAAAGTGGATGCCGCCGGCATCGATCCCGGCGACATTCAATTTCATCACTCTTGCTTTGGGTTATCCAATTTTTATTCTGGGCACACTAAATTTGGGAGGTCGAAAAGAGCAATGATACAAGCTGGGGGGAAGAGCTTCGTACTACCGCCACCAGCAATACCACCTCCACAACCGCCGGATTTGTCCTCAGATTCCTCAAGCCTTGAGGGCAAGGCTGGTTTGAAGGGGTGGGTAAGGGCAGTTATACTCACGAGAGGAAGCCAAGTCAAGAGTAAGAGTATTGTTCTACTACAATCTGATCAAGAGCTTATTGAGAAGAGACAAAGGCAACATATGTTGTGGATTAGGGATGTGTCTGGAGACTTAAAGAAAGGTGACCACTTAAGCCTGTTGCAAGTGGAAGAGAACCATGAGGTTGAACAAGTGTTCATAATATTCAGTCATTTACTTCGACCTCCAGAGTTTGCAAATGAGATGGAGGTCTCTCTTATGGATATAAAAAAGTATAGGAGGGGGAGTGAGGAAATGGGCCTTCAGTTCCAGGTTGAGATGGAGCTACAGTGGCACTTGATTTCCAACCAGGAAAGTTGCACTTCATTAGACAAATGGGACTTTAAGTTGATTTGGTGGAAGGTTCAAGTTGATTTTAGGCTGATAGATGGTCAACTTAGTCACCAAGGCAATTGCATTATGAAGAAGGGGATCAAGCTGAAGACGAGAGTTGGAAGATTTCAAAAAGCCGTGGTGAGAGTGGGCAATGCTAGCATCCACTGGTCAGTCGTGCCCTCTTGCATTTCAAAGCCTCTTTTCAAGACACAACCTTGAGGACAAGGTTGTTTTGAAGGAGGGTGGTATTGTTAGCACTCGTGTCAACCGAGTGGGGCTTTTTAATTATACCAGCAGGGAGCAGGAAAGCAAGTAGCAAGGGCCACCAAGTCTAGCATTTCTCATAGTTAGTTAGAGGGGCTAAAATAGTCTTTTGTGATGGAGTCTGTTAGAGTAAGAGTATTCCAGTAGCTGAGCTGGATTAGGAGAGGCGTGAGGAGAGAGTCCATATATAGGAAGTTGGTTTTCTTTTCTAGTTATCCAGAAAGAATTGTGAGGATCAGGCCGTTAGTGCCTTGGGCTCTTGGAGATTCTTCTCCTTGAGATTGGGCTCTTTGGGAACTAGTTTTCCATTGAGATTTATCTTGTGTTTCCAATCTAATATCAGCGAGTTTAGTGTGAATTTTGGTGTTGTTTGTGTTCCTGATTTTCTACTCTATCAGAGATAATGGAATCTCTCTTATACAGTTTGTGTCTCGTTTCGTAACCTTTTCATTCATGAATCATGATTGCTGAATTGGCTTTTTGCAGGGTTCAATGAATTTGTTGCTGTATGGAATTGCCTTGGCCAGTGGCGTGTAAGTCTTCTAATCCTTGATACTGAATTGTTTCCAATACAATTCTTATTTCCACATAACAATAAATCCCAACAATTTGTTGCTCAAATAGTAACATACCAAGCCTTCTGATAGTTAAATTAATAATTGGGTTGCCAAACAGCAAATCACAGTTATTATTGATAAGCCTTCTGCTAATTGCTTGCCTAACAGTTATCAAATAATTAAAAAAAAATATTGCTTACCTAACAACTACAGCAAAGCTAGTTTATTAGGCTTGAAGTTTGTTGACCATTAGCATCAAGCATGTAGCTTTAGGAGCTTGTACAAGTCTTCTTCTTTTTCGCAAATGGTGAACTTTTATAGAGAAAAGAGAAGAAAGATATACAAAGGTCACCAGGACCAAAAAAGAACCAAAACTACAACCCAAAACTGGCCACCTATATGATACCCAAACTTCCAACAAGGCCATATACTAGTATGTCCACATGTGAGCACACTCAATACTACCCATGGCACAATGCTTGAACAAGGAACAAGCCACCAAATGTGTCATTATGATATGCCTCTGCATCATCATTCCACAAATGGCGAAAGGGGACATCATTTACAACAGGGAATACCCAAAAACTACCCCAAGAATCACAAAAACCCAAAGCAACAAACCAGCAAGATTAGATAAGAGAGCTGCCTATAGCCCTGCAAGGGCCCCATGATCACTCATCCAAATGCCAAAGGCACATAGAGTGATTTGGGATCTCGGTGCAAACTATTGTAGGCCAAACCAAAACTTTGCTTTCATCATGGTAACCTCAGTTAGATCACTCAGCAAAGAATGAGAGGGGGGATAGCTCTGACTGAAATTCTCAAAATTGTCGAGGCACATTAACAAATTCCTTTAAGCATTTATACTAGCTTTTTTAGAAAGAGCAGTAACTGATCTATTGATATTGATATGCCTGTCTTTTAGAATTATACATGGGTTAGTTCAGTTGTTGGCCAATAGCAATTGAAGCAATTTCTTCCTAACTAGGAAATTTTGTAAAAAGCCTCATACTCGAATGCTATTTTTGTTTCCAGATGATATTCGAGAGATTTGATAAGGATCGAAGTGGAAAAATGGACGCAACAGAGCTCAAAGACGCCCTTCTAAGTATGGGATTTGCTGTCCCGCCTTCAGTTCTCCATCTTCTGTTATCCTACTGTGGCTCTCGCAGTGGTAACAAATTGGAGCTAAACTTCGATAACTTTGTTGAGTAAGCTCCATTTTTCCCCTTAATTATCCTGAGTTGCTTGATTATGTAGTTTTTCCATTGTTATCAATCTGACTTGGCACTTTTACTGTATTTGCAGGGTTGGGATGGTTGTAAAGGTGAGTACCATATTCCTATCCTTCTTTGTACCTTTATCCTATGCGCATTCAAGGCTGCATGTTTGATGAATCTCTAGTTACCAATGCTGAATGTAAAGCATACATAGAGGAACTATAACGAGCATTAAATCGTTACAAGTCTACGAAAAATTGGTTTGGTTATGTCTCCTTGATTACACCCTATTCGACATTTGTAAGGGGGAAAATCTGCAAATTATAAATTATTGTTATTGACTCTGAAATTCTGGATCTTTAACTTGAATCCTCTTGGCTTTTATACACCTTTGGGGCGCATCCTCATGCTCATTGGCTTTTATACAATGCCTTTGAGATGGATATAACCCCTATATCAAATTTGGTGCATTCTAACTAGATTCAATTATCATTGGCACATAGCTGAATTTTAGTTTTCCTTGGGTCTTCTGGGCAATGATAATACTTGGGCCTTCTTCATACACCCTCTCGATTTTATATTGGGGCAAGGGTGTGTACATCATGGCCCCCCAGATCCCGCCTGAGGCGGGTTTACACTAGGTTGATGTTGTTGCTGTTGTAACTTGAATCCTCTTGAATGGTGCCAGAAGCTCATATCAGACTAGGAGTCTCTTAATTTCCCAATTGAATGAATAATTCATGCACGTTTACCTCTATATTGGTGGAAAAATGTTTCTTTCATCTCTGATCTGATCTACTTGTGCCTTTTGATGTGTCTGCTTCTACAGGGTTTGACAGAGAAGTTCAAGGAGAAGGATGAGCGACGCACTGGTTCAGCAAAACTTCAATACGAGACGTTCATGGCCATGGTGCTTCCTTTTATGGTCACCTATGATTAATTCATTGTTTCTTTGCGTTTGTTTCCTGTGAAACAAACGTTACATATATGATGTATCATTTTGCATAGAGTTTGTGTGGTTGTGTGGGATGATTTTTTCCCCTTGGTTAGTTGAGACTGAGTGCTTGTATATTGTGCTTGTATATGCCCATACGTGTATCTTTCTTCAGTTCAAATAAAACGAAAATAGAAATATGCTTGTAGATTTGAAATTCTGGTTTGTGTTCTTTGGTACGTTTATGTTATGGGATCAAATCTTGACTCGCTTGTCTTTTTCAGACTTTCTTCATTCCCTTTTTTTTTCTCTAAGATTCTTCATTGCGATGGAGGAAAAGTTATTGGACCATTTTCACGGAAATATTATTGGGCCATTTCGCACTGCCCCTAAATTTGTTCAGATTGACCATTATGCTTGTGGCACTTTGATCTTTAGTGTTTTACTCATTTTGCTCCTGAATTTGTTATGTTTTGTTTTGGGGTTTTGTTTTCGGTTTCATTCCGACTTTTTTTACCGTGTTTCGACCGTTGTCTTTTAATGGCCCTCGGTTTATAAGATTTGTTTGATAGTTCGAATTCTTAGCTAATTGATAAAAAAAAAAAAGACTCAATAATATACATTTATTGTTCTTTTCTTTGTTTTTCAAAAACATTGCCTATACATACCAAAATGGAAATTTGGTGATACTACCCTAAAGTCTCCACCCCTAAACTAGATGCCCAATGACCACATACATTATTTGATACTCCATATACATTATTTGTGAGTATCATCACGATGTCAGTTAAAATAATAATTATTCAATTAATTAGGTAGTACGGTACTGTGAAAGGGAAGGCTGGCCAAAAAATTAGAGATCCAAAATGTATAAAAGTGCGCAAAAAGGGTAAATGTCGGTGACAGTTGGAGATCCACAGGCATCCACGTGAGGCCCATCTTCTTTTGGTAATTCACATTTTCAGACGTACATAATTATGTAGTTATCTATAAGACTATAACCCTTTTTTACGAAGTACACAACTGTTATTTTATTAAAAAAAGACTTCTAATAATATAAAGAATTTACTTTAACCTAATAATAATTTAAATTTTAAAAATTATTAAACCCGAATATAAACTATTACGATAGTAACCAAAAATAAAACGAAAAAAAAATTCGGTGAATTAGGGGTGACTTAGTTAGAGAACACCATCACCTGCTCATCGTAGTATGAGTTCACTAATCTGTTCATGAAATTCAATACGCCAGAGATGCTCACTGACAATGATGAATTCCCGCCACAGAAGACATAGTGGTGACAAACCGACATGAATCGTGGTGAAGCTTCGTATTAGAATTGAAGGACCCGGTGCGGCGGCAGACTGGTTTGCACGGTTTAATAATTTTTAAATTTATATTATTATTTGATTCAAAATCGATACTTTATATTATTAGAAGTCAACTTTCATTCTATTGTGCCGCTAGTCCGGCCTTCCGGTCATGAAGTTACCTTATGGATGTAATCAGTAGCGATACAATCATTTTATTTGGTCAATAGTTTATTAAAATTACTTCTTATAGTTATAGATCAATAAAAAAAAGTTGGGCACAAATATAATAAAAAAATGAATTTTTTATGTGTTTTCACGGGCATACAATGAGGATACTAAATTTGGTAAATTTGATAATGATTTGTTAATTTTAAATTTTCCAAAAGGTTCATCAATTCAAAAATTAGCCAGATCCTAAAAAACTTGTAAGAAATTTAAAAAATCAAACATTGAAACGTGAGGCTCATACAAGTTGAAGAAGCACATTCATAATGGCTTGAGACTTGAGAGCCATACCTTAGCTAGAGCTATCTCAACTTATATGCCCACTTGGCTAGGTTATTTACAAAAACAATTCAAGCCACAAATTAATCAAGCAAAGTCACTATCCTTATTAATTATTTTTAACATTTATAAGAACCAACCACAAATAAATGCAATCATGTTGGCATTGTATTAATTATAATGAATTTATTTTTTGGCACCTTCCTTCCCTATTGATCCAATCATGCAAACAGTTTAAACTGCTCAATGATTGAATAACAATTTAATTTTCAACCAAAAAAGAGTAACAATTTAATCAAAGAATTCGATCCTAAACACTCAAAATAACTTAAACGAATTTCTATCTTCAGAAACTTATAATTTCTTGAATTTATAAGAACTAGTATGTATTTTCGTACCTTGTACGGGTTTTCTTGAATAAAATATTAACAATAAAATATTTTCAAATATATTTATTATCCGAGAAAAATGATTATGTGCTTAAATATAAATTTTTGTTATGATTTGCGTAAAAAGATAAGACAATTTTCCTATTAACATAAATATTTTAGAATTTGTATGATAGCAATAAAAAATATCCTAATGATCTTCATTTCTATTATATTTAAAAATAAAAAATTGATTAATATGGGATTTTTCTATCCTATATTCTAAAAACATGGATAAGAATTTATCATATTCAAAAATAAAAGATTATTTTTTTACAAAAAAAAGTTTACGTGATCCAATCTAAAAGTGACATGTGTCGTTTAATAATTTTTTTAACCTCCGATTTAGGCTATAGTTATGATGATATCGCAAACACGTGAAATAAGCTACATGGACGGTGAGTTGACAAATCTGCAATACACAGTATGTACAAATTACAAAAGTAGAAGGGCATCCAACTTTTTATCAATACTTTTGGTTATATTTTTATGATGAGAGAGAGAAAAAAAATCGTTATAATTTAAAAGGGAAAAACTGAAATAATAACTGAAAGTCACTATAATTAATCAGCTAAACTAATGCAAAGTAGATTAAATAAAAAATTCCTATCAATAATTAATGGTTACCCAGAAGAGGTTCAGAACTTTGTTCTTCGTCTCCCTAGGAAAAAAAAAATTGAACAAAAGAAATTGGAATTTACAAGCTCCTTGTACAAAAACGCAGCAACGTAACCATCACCCAGCTCAAAACGACGCGGATGTACAAATCCTGCAATAAATATTATCATGTAAATATATATTTTATTTAGCATGTAAAAAGATAATTTTGTACATGGCTTAATTACCGTTGATTTTCTATGTCCGGAAGATGAGTAAGATGCAGCGGTGAACACCGGAAGGTACCCCTGCAACCCGATATCATAAACGGGCGATCCATTCGGGTAATACAGCCCGTAATTCCGCTCCGACGACGGACCCGGTTTCAAATTCTCGTTAAACAAAGCAAACACGTAAACATCGATGGGCACGTTCGGCTTCGCCGGCGTCCCCTCCTTCCTCTGGATCCTCGCCAGCAAGTTCCTATTATACGCGGCGGCGTTCTGCGGCGTGGCCCCGACCTCATCCGGGTCGCCCCGCGACGGCCACCCCGTTTCGGATACCCGGATCTCGATGTCCGAATGGCCCATCGCCCGAATCGCGGAGTAGACCGCGTCGATCTGCGCGTATAACATGTTGTCGTAGTGGAGATTCGAGTTGGGATCGGTCATGCCGGTGTTGTTGGATCGGAAGAGGACGTAGTCGAGCGGGATCCGGGTCGGGTCGGCCATGTAGGCGAAGAACGGGTAGGCGTTGATGAGGAAGGGGGAGTGTGTGGTTGAGTGGAAGTTGAGGATGGGCTGGATGAGCCCCGCTAAGTCGGGTCGGAATGATCCGGATGAGGGCGGGTACGAGGTTCCGAGGATCGAGGTGGCGTGGGCGGTGGTGACGGATACCCGACCCGAGAGCCCGAGTTCTGAGAGGGCGGAGTGGACCGACTCCATGGCGGGGAGGACGAGGGACATGAGGTGATTGTCGGTCCCGGAGAAGACCTCGTTTCCGACGACGATGGACGAGATTCGGGTCCGGGGAATGTAGGGGAGGATCCGGGTCCGGAGCCAGTGGAGGGCGAAGGAGGCGTCGGTGAGGTTGGGGAGGAACTCGTTGCCGAGGCCGACGGTGAAGTCGACGCCCGAGGAGGCGAAGGCGGAGAGGACGCGGGGGTCGGCGTCGTAGAGCTTAACGCGGTTGACGTTGAGGGAGCGGAGGAGGTAGGCGACTTGGGTTGGGGAGGGGAGGTTGTTGGCGATTTGGCCGTAGTTGATTCCGACACCGAGCTCGTCGGTGGCTCGGGTCGAGGGGGTTTGTGTGAGGGAGATGATGGAGAGGGAGAGGATGATGATAATGTGGTGGAGGGTGTAAGAGAGAGCCATGAGAGAGGGGAGATGGCTATTGAGATAGTACTTGCCGTTAAAGTCGTCTTGTAATGATATTCATCTTGAGGTTGAAGGGAGTTCTCACTTGTGGGAACTCTAATGAGGACATAAGATAGCACTAAAGCACCAGCCTTATACAAAGTACATGAAATTAATTTATAAGAGGTGAAGTGGTTTGCAATGTAGTACTTTTTTTGATATAAGACCTTGTATTCACACAAGAGTATTGAACCGCGCAACTTTGAACATATCAATAATTTAATATATATCAACTACCAAGCTAGTATATAAAAATTAACACCAGATAAATTAAGCTAGTTTAAATATAAAATAATACACAAATATTTAACTAAAATATAGTTTGACATAAATAAAACAAACTTACAAATCGGGCTACATGTGATTTTTTGGCTCAACTCAATGAAAGTTTCACCATTCATTCTTCTATTGTGTCGAGCCAGTCGATGCAAATCGGTTTACCTAGTTCCTATATTTCACTAATCGGTTCACAAAACCGAGGTTTAAAATCCCTAAAATTTGGGCTAAAAGCCAGACTTTTAATTATTTTAAAAAAATTGTATTCGTATGAAATTAGTAAAATTTATGTCGTTTTATTTTTGCCTCCAATTTTCACCTAGCTGGGTTATATTCTTCCTCCATTGAATCGCCAACAAACATGCACACAATTCTTCGTAGGCTCCAACTCTTCCTCCTCCACACCTTCTGCCACTCGCACCGCCCCAGACCGTCCTATGAGGACGAAATTCCAAAAACTTTCTTAACTCAAAGATCTCCTCATTTAAACCATCTCTCCTCCGACCGGATGTGATGTGGGGTGACCTCCCCGGCCGCCCGCTCCCACCCAGATCCGACTATGCGTTTTTAGATACAATAATTTTTTATTTCTAAATTACTGTAAACCTTATTTACAAAAACAAATTGATTAGATTGACACCGTAAAAAAAAAGTAAAAAAATATAGTGCAAGCTGAGATACCGAAAATGCACTGAGCATGCCTTTCTTAGCTAATTTGAGAGCTCTAACACTTTACCACCATTGTATTATTTTTAGGTTAAGTGTACGTAGGGGTGTGTAAGATTTTTGTTACGAAGATAGGTTGCATTACAAGGTGAGTTATGATACATACAATGATCGAGTTCAATAACATACAGTAACATATATAGATCGTAAACTTGATAGAATCAAACTTAGTACGCATATCTTCTACCAAAAAAAAAATTACTACGTATATAAGACAAACTAATAAGTTCAAATCAGGCTGATAAAATGAACATGGTAGAGCGAGGAGAGTAGTCACTTCTAGTACGTGTATAATTTTTATACATAAAAAAGTATATTCCTTGAGAATATTTTCTTTTATTTTATTGAACAAAGTACATAAAATTTTTATTAAAACAAAATAAAATACTAATATTTCTGAGGTTCTCTTGATCCGGAGTGTACGGGGACCGGGATTGGGCCGGTGGAATTGCAGCGCCGACGTGGCACATGGTGGGGTCGGTGGCTTCCTTGAATAGTTGAATGTACGATCAGTGGAGCCCAAAATGAGAGGCGCTGATACGATCTGACATCATTCCTAGTTCCCATACAAGTGTCGCTTAATTATTTCCCGTATTGGTGGGCCCACGGCCAATTGATCACCCAACGTCTAGAGATGGACAATAGTGCGGGTCGGCCCGGCCCGCATTTCTGAGCTGAAACGGCCCGACTAGGCCAGCCGGGCCAAACCTGCCCGGGCCTTGGGCCGGGTCCGGGTTGGGGGATTGTCTCCTGGCACGATCGAGCCCAGACTAGCCTGACTCACATTTTTTACATGTAAAAAAATAGAGTGGGCCTGATTCTACCAGCCTGGCCCGGCCCGCTCCAGCCCGGTACATTAGCGGTTCGGGCCCGGGTCTTATTAAATGTTCTTTCTTTTGTACTTTTTAGGAGAAGTGTATGTAGAATTAATGTGAAAAATAAATAGATAAAAATCTTATATGAACATGTTTATGAACATGTATTGTGAAAGGAGGAAATACCTACCATAGTATAGTTTTTGGGAAAAAGAGATAGATTTGAAGGTATGATTAATATTATGTAATACCTTTTTTTCATTCTTCTTGTGGAGTTGTGTGGTATAATGTTCATTCAAAATATTTTGTGAAAAACAACTTCAGGATTTACAATCTGTATTACTTTCTAATACAAATCAGACTACTATTATTACAAAATTGCAATGTCACCTAAATAAATATAATGCTTTACTTGATTTTCAGCATTCTTTCTGGAAACAACGTGCAAAATTAACTCATCTTAAAAATATTGATAAAAATTCAAAATATTTTCAAGCTGTTTCCAAAATTAGATCTTTTAAACAGAATATTTTATCCTTTAAAACTTATGATGGACTTGTGTTTTATGATCATATTTCTATTTCAAAAAATATTACTTCAGAATTAGCACATAGATTTACCCTTAATACTTCCTGTTCAATACGAGATTCTGATTTAAATATTATCCCGAATTTAGTGTCAGATTCTGATAATCTGTTACTAACAAAATGTCCGTCAAATTCAGAAATTAGAAATGCTGTTTTTGATCTATCCCCAAATAAAACGCCTGGACCTGATGGTTTTCCAGCGGATTTTTTCCAAAGATATTGGTCTATTGTTGGATCTTCCATCTGTCTTGCTGTCAATGCCTTTTTTCATTCTGGTCATATGCTCAAATCTATTAACAAATCATTTATTACTCTTATCCCTAAAAATTCTTCGCCATTAACTATTAATCACTTCCGGCCTATTAGTCTTTGTAATACTCTCTATAAAGTTATTACTGAACTTTTAGCAAATCGTTTGTCAGATATATTGCCCCGAATTATTCATCCTCTACAAGGAGCCTTTGTGAAAGGTCGTCTTATTCAAGATAATATTCTTATAGCACATGAAATTTTTCATTCTTTTCATAAAAAGAAAAAAGGTAAACAAGGTTGGATGGCGTTAAAATTAGATATGGAGAAAGCTTATGATAAATTAGACTGGAACTTTATTAGACATATCCTTCTTAAATTTGGGTTTGATCATAAATGGGTCAATCTTGTTATGACTTGTATTTCTACCTCGTCTTTATCTGTCCTTGTTAATAATGAGCCTGGTGATGAATTTAATCCTCATTGTGGAATCCGACAAGGAGACCCTATTGCACCTTTTATTTTTGTTATTGCAATGGAATATCTTGCTAGATCTCTTCAATTAGAATCAACACTATCTTCTAAACATGTTGGAATTAGCCTGGTTAAGAATGGTTGTTGTTTACCTTTTCTTAGCTTTGCAGATGACACTCTTATTTTTGTCAATGCAACTCAGGATAATATGGTTTTCATTAGAAATTTCCTTTCTAATTTTACCCGTATTTCTGGACTATCGATTAATTATAATAAAAGTTCTCTTCAGACTTCTGCAAATATTTCTAATCATACTTCGAACTCTTTAGCGAGTGTTCTCAATATTCAAGTTACTACTACTATGGAAAAATACCTAGGAATTCCTATTCTTAAAGGACGTGTCCAAAACTCTATGTTTTCTGATTTAATTTCAAAGCAAAAACAATCACTTTCTCAATGGAAAGCAAATTCTATTTCTCAAGTAGGAAGAGTTGTTCTAATTCAGTCTAACCTACTAGGACAGGTAAATTATTTAATGCAGAGTTTCTTATTGCCAAAAGGAATTTGTGAGGAGATTGATAGAATTAATAAATGTTTTTTTTGGAATAAATTTATTCCAAATCATCATCCTCTTTTAAGTTGGGAGAAAATTTGTACTCCTAAAGAAAATGGTGGTTTGGGTTTAAGAACATCTGAAAATATGAATGTTGCTCTCCAGATGAAACTACTTTGGAAAATTATTACGGAACCCCAAAATATGTGGGTTCAAATTATTACTCAAAAATATCTTGGATCTTCTTCTATATTGCATTATCAGAAGAAATCATGTTCATGGCAATTTGGTCGTTTGATGAATATTAGAGACCGTTTTGTCCATGGTATCCATTACTCCATTAGAAATGGTCAAAACATCAATTTCTGGAATGATAAGTGGATATTAAATCATGACTTATTTTCTTTTTTTGATAATGTTAACATTAATTTAAAAGTTTCCCACTTTATAACATCTGATAGTGCTTGGAATTTGAATGAGTTAAGTCGGTTTGTTCCACCTTTTTTAGTCCAAATTATATCTGATATCCGTATTCCATATTCCTCTTCGCCTGATAATATTGTTTGGCTTCCTGCTTCTGATGGCAAATTTTCTGTTTCCTCTGCTTATACTTTACTTACTTCTGAAATGCAAAATCTCACTTCAGGTTTCTCTTGGATTTGGAAGATGAAACTTCCTCCTAAAATCCAAAATTTTCTTTGGAAATCATGCATTGGTTGTCTTCCTACTACCGACCGATTAAATCGTTTTTATAATTGTGTTTTTAGTACTTGCTCCCTTTGCGATAGTGAAGATGAAACTTTGAACCACTTATTTTTCCTTTGTCCCTTTACTCAGTCTATGATAGGTAAATTAGAATCAAAACTGAATACCACTTTTAATATTGAATATTCTGGAGACTTTAATGATAATTTAATCACTACGTTAAATTCGAATCACAATAAAAATATTATGTGTTTTCTTTGGTGGTATATTTGGGGCCATCGAAACACAAAAATCTTTAATCATGCTTGACTTAAATCTAATTTACTTCCTCATGACTTAGCTTTTACTCAACATATGCAATGGATTTCAGCAAATTATTCCACAAAAATTAAGACTCATATCAAAAATTTACCTAAAAGGAAAAACCATCGATCTTGGATTAAACCTCCCTTCGATTGGTATAAATTAAATTTTGATGCATCTAAACAGGCAAATTCAACTACTTATATTGGATATCTAATTCGTGATCATAATAGTAAAATTTTACATCTCGATAAGAAACAAACGCAACCTATGTCAATTCTTAAAGCGGAGGCACTTTCACTTTTATTCGGTGTTAAATATGCAAGCACTCACAATATTTCTAATTTAATTATAGAAGGCGATAATCTTGTGCTTATTAATTCTTTAAAAAACATTTGGAAAATACCTTGGGAGATAGCGAAAATTATTGAAGATATTAGACTTTTTCTTTCGACAATTCCTCATGTTTTGTTTTTTCATTGTTATAGGGAATGTAACTCGGCAGCAGATTTTTTAGCAAGAAGACACTTCAATCTTTCTCACCTCAGATTGGAAGTTTCAAGATTTTTTCCTATATTTACACCTTATTTTTATCCTTTAATTCAGGATTCTGATAATTGTAATATTAGTCCTTTAATTTTTGATTTCCTAAAGATCATCCGCTGTGATGATTTAGGTCAGCCTTGTAATGTACGGGTGACTTAATGTTGGCTTTCAATGAGCTACTTGCTCATTATCAAAAAAAAAAATTTATGTTTTGGTTGAGACGGAAGGAATATATTACATTAGTTATCTGAACATAGAACGCGCCTCCACGCGCGTCCTCTTTTCCCTTGCTCTCTCTTGAGCCGACCCTTATGCTCCTTTTTGGGAGCCTGTTTCTCTAAATCTCTCCCGATTTCTCTCTTCATCTCCTTGCCCTCCTCATGTACATCCGCTTTCCGCTCTTCACTAATTGATCGTTATTTTTCCTTTACGATTGATTTAGCATATCTTTTTGTTCCTCTCCTTCTCAATGAAAATTTAGGGTCTAGTTGTATAATGGATATGTTTTCTAAATCTGTTTCTACTTCTAACTCTTTAATCCTTAGTCGGGTTCAAACCCGATTTGACCCTTTCTTCAACCTCCCCTTTGATTTCCTTCTTGCCTTGATTTGGTCCTTGTTTTGGATGCTTTGGATCTTGGTTTTTCAGACTGGGTTTCCTTCTTGGATTGTTGCTTTGTCTTCGCCTTTGTTTCTCTATGTTCTGGTTTATGGGGGTTCTTTATTGATTTCTCTGCTATAACTGGGTTTTGGATCTTTGTTATTTTTGCTTTGGCTGTCCTTCGTTGCTGGTGGTTCGGGTTTCTCGCTATGGATCTTTCTTTATTTGAGAGATCTATGGTTTAGATTTGTTCTTCTCCTAGTTTGGATGGTTCTTGCTTCTTAGGATATGACTCTTTCAACGTGAATCAAATTATTTAAAATTTTCTTATCTTATATACTTCTTTCGTCTCAATTTAATTGATCTTCCCTTTTAAATTGAGCACAAGAATTAAGAAATGTGTTGAAAAGTGTTGACGGGAGAAAAAAGTGGTGAAAATTGGAAGAAAAGTGTTGAGAAATTGAAAGATAGTAATGAAAAAAGTACGGAAAAATATTAAACAATAATAAAGAGAGTAAAAAGGGTAGGATTTGAGATAATTTATAGACTTTTATAAGAACACCAATGATAAGACTCCACGTTTTACATCATGCATTCTAGTGTCAGATTTTAGTTTCGTTCATTTCGGATATTTGTCTAACTTTGGGGTCTAAATGTAAGTTAGTTGGATTTTTTTGGGTTAAGCTATTTTGACAGCTCTACTTCCCGCAAATTATTTGGCTGTGTTACAACTTTTCTAGCTACACTTGTAAGGCTAGTACGGGCCTTACCATCTCCCTCCTCTCTCTCTCTCTCCCTCTCTCAAAAAAAATGTTCAAAGTCCTCTCGCTCCCCTGCAAACCCACTTCGATTACACCCCCAAATTTCCCCTCCGCCAACGCCGCCGCATCTTTCCCTCCGAAACGAACCCTCATCTATCAATCCTCCCAATCCCTTCCAACATTATCCTTCTCCTCCGCAGCCCCAATTCGCCATGGCCACAACCCTACTAAGCTCAGATGTGCGAGCCCTGGGCAGGAACATCATGTTAAAGACGCAGACGAGGATCTCGAAATTACGGATCCCGGCATTGACGAACTCGCCGGCCAGAGCACCTGGAATCAGATATCTGAGATTATCAAGTTCTCCGGGCCAGCAGCCGGGCTATGGCTTTGCGGGCCATTGATGAGTCTCATTGATACAGCTGTGATTGGTCAAACGAGCTCCATTGAGCTTGCTGCCTTGGGTAATTTAATTTGGGGGATACCTTTGGTTTGTAAAATTGCCCGATCTTGAGTTGATTTATGTGCCAATTTTGCAGGTCCTGGGACGGTGTTTTGTGATAATATGAGTTATGTGTTCATGTTTCTTTGCATTGCTACTTCCAATATGGTTGCCACTTCACTTGCCCAGCAGGTTTGCTTTCTTTAAGGCTAAGTAGAGTGACTTTTTCTACTGGTGTTAATTGATAGTACTTGATATCATCATTGACCGAGTGAGGCTCTGGCGGAATCTGGGGGGTCAAGATGGGGATACCCCTGCCCAAGGGAAAGGGTTACGCCCGATAGACCCAAGAAAAACTGAAATTGAGCTATGTGACTATAATAATTGAATTTAGTTAGAATGCACCAAAATTGATATAGGGACTAAATCCATCTCAAAGGTAGTGTATAAAAGCCAATGTGCATGAGCATGGGGGTGCACCAAAATTGATATAGTACTTGATAGTGTATTTTATTTGTACCATCCATAAACTCAGCAGTCTGTTACAAAACAAGTATGAATAATGCAGGATGAGGATGGACTGCGACGCCAGATATCGATCTTGTTGTTCATTGCTGTGACTTGTGGCGTGGCAATGCTCCTATTTACAAAGTTGTTTGGTTTCTGGGCTTTATCTGGTAGTTTGAAGTGCTCTACATAAATTGCTGTTGAAATGGCTATTTATATTCTGCTGTAAAGGCTAATAGCAAAAGTAACCTGCCTCATAGTGTCTGACTGTTATTCTTTCTTGCTTCTCCTTTGCAGCTTTCACTGGGGCAAAGAATGCACAACTTTTGCCTGCTGCAAACACATATGTTCAGGTTTGTCTATCAGCCCCAGACATTTCTGTTGCATTTTTCAGCTGTTGCCACAAATGTTCGACAAGTTAATAAACACAATGAGGTCTTCCTGTGGACATAGTTTATGACTCTATATTGCAAATGAGCCAAATTCAACGGTTGCCTTGCTCTTTTTTTTTGTCTCATTTTTCTGGTTCAATCTGTACTAGATTCAATTATCATTGTCACTTAGCTGAATTTTAGTTTTCCTTGGGTCTATTCGGGTGCACCCCCTCTGCGTTAAGCCAGGGGTACCTCCATCTTAACCCCCCAGATTCCGCTCAAGCGGAACAACTGCACTGGGTCTATGATGATGAATCTGTACTGAACTGAAGTTATTTTTGGTTTCTAGATTCGGGGGTTAGCATGGCCTGCAAATCTAGTTGGATGGGTTGCTCAGAGTGCCAGGTAATCTTAAACTATGGAGCTTAAGCTATACTGATGTTTCTTAAATTGATTGGTTAATATGGGATTCTTGGTATACAGAATACTTGAGCTACATATGTTAATTATTTTGATTAAAACGCATTGTCCACAGCCTTGGCATGAAAGATTCATGGGGACCACTGAAGGCCTTGGCAGCTGCCAGTGTTATAAATTTAGTCGGTGATATTTACCTATGCTCATTCTTAGGATACGGGATAGCGGGTGCAGCCTGGGCAACAGCAGCATCACAAGTAGTTCACCACATACATTTATTTTCTCACCTTTTCTGTTCTCACATATTGATTAGTTGTTTGGTACTCTGTTAGATTGTTGCGGCTTACATGATGGTTAATGATCTCAACAAGAAAGGGTACAATGCCTACAGCATGTCAGTTCCAACACCAACTGAACTTGTGCAAATATTCGTGCTTGCTGCTCCAGTGTTTATTACAATTGCATCCAAGGTTTGCTTCCGTGTTCTAAATAGAACAAGCTCAAATTCATGTAACCACATTTCTGTTCATACCCATGGTCAGTACAACTTATGAGTTAGTATTTTTGTGGCAGGTGCTTTTCTACTCTCTCTTAGTTTATGTTGCTACATCTATGGGAACACATACTGTTGCTGCTCATCAGGTTTGTTACAACCCTCAACTTCACTTCTCCTAAATAAAATAAATGAAACATTGCCCTCACCAGCAAATGTCTTGTTTAGGTGATGCTTCAAACATTCGGCCTGTTTGCAGTTTGGGGTGAACCCCTTTCTCAAACTTCACAATCTTTTATGCCAGAGCTGATATACGGAGCTAATCGAAATTTGGTTAAGGTAAGCATGTGCTGCAGTTTTTGACCTTTTCCCCAGGTATTTGGTGCTTTCGATTTGTAGTTGTTGCCATTATATGCAGTCTGTTGATTCTTCAAGTTGGTTTAATCATCATGGTAACTGATGTACCTTCCCATATTCCTGCAATGGGTCAAACTACAGTAGGAAAATAGGAGATGCATATTGTTAGAGCCTCATCTTAATTTAGCTTTTACATGCACGCGTGCACACACACACACACACATTGTCTTATTAATTGCCTGAGGTGTTGAATATGATAATTGTAAACAGGCTCGGATGCTGCTGAAGTCTTTGTTAGTTATTGGGGGTTCGTTTGGACTGGTTTTAGGATTGGCTGGAACAGTCTTTCCTTGGCTCTTCCCTAATATCTTCACCCATGACCTTCAAGTGATAGGACAGGTTCAACTTCTTCTCCTGCACCGTGCACATACTAAAATCAATTGTATTTTACAAAATTTATGAGCTTTGCTTCTTGGCTTCATTTGAACTCGTCTCGTTTGCTGTGTAGATGCACAAAGTTTTGATCCCGTACTGTATGGCCTTATCCGTGACAGCTTTGACTCATAGCTGTGAGGGATCATTGCTGGTAAGCTTTATGACATTCATGCAAATAAAGTGGAATCAACTTAATATTCGGCTCTTTGCGTGTGCTGTACCTATGAGTCGCATTTGGTGTAAATTGGCACTGGTCTATGCTTCTATATCGATTTACCTTACCAATTGCCTTATGAGGAACCCTTTAAGACCGTATGAGCAATTCATGTGAGAAATAATTGTGGTTTCAGGCAGGAAGAGACCTCACATTTATAAGCATGTCAATGACTGGATGCTTTATGTTCGGCTCTCTTCTGGTTTTGGTATGGCACTTCTTCACTTTGATTTGTCTCATATTGGCTGATGAATATATGTATGTTTCAAACTAGAAAATCCAAAATCTGTTGTATGGCAGGGCTTATGCAGTCAAGGATTTGGGTTGTCAGGGTGCTGGATTGGGCTTGTTGGATTTCAGTGGGTAAGATTGATTGATTTGGAGCCTTTTCAAGTTTTATCTCTCTCAAGTAAACCAACCATCGTTTATTGAATCCAGGCACGTTTCTCCATGGCTCTACGGCGCCTTCTTTCTCCCAGTGGCTTTCTCTTTTCAGAGCCGGAGGGTGTTGATGCTCGCCGGGCTGTCAAGCTAAAAGCTACATAGCAAGCTGCCCAAGTTTTCTCATTCTGAATTTAATGCACAATGATGTATGATTTATTTGTATATGGATAATTGAACTTCAGATGAATGAAAGATAGGATTGGGGCCTTGGGAGGAAAATGAAGGATAGAGAACATATGATATATATAACTGCAACAATCTGAAGTACATCATGACTGAAATGATACGTGCAAGAATGAAGACCTAACTTGTAACAAAAAAGCATTGAATGGGCCATCATCATCTATCATCTCCTTGAGCCTCAGATCTTCTGGAACTAGTACGGCGACTTGGCCCAGCTTCTCTTGATCCCTAAGGCGAGGATAGATGATGTACTTGAGAGCTCAGATCATAGCATATCATACAATATATGGATTTGGATTATTCTAGTAGTTAGGTAGGTATGTATACCTGGGGAGTAGTAGTAGTAGAACTAAATTGCAGTTTTCTCTGCAAATACAGTTTACGGGCCTGTTTCTTCTTCTCGACGGCCTTCAACTTAGAAAGGCTGGGTCGGTAGAATATGACAACTCGGCCAATCTGACCAACAGCCACCGACCCAGTGCCGTGTTCCAGTTGCTCCACAATCTCATCCAATTCTCCTGGACAGCTTCTGTGTATCTTTAGCTGTTGAAAACGAACCATACATGTCATCATGATATATATCATACAGAGAAAGCATTCAGATCATGTTGAAGGAGCTGAATACAATGCAAAAGCCACCAAAAAACCACACCACACACACAACAAACAAGCATCTTATCGTCACGATTTCCAATCCATTCTTCAGCACCACAGCTTAGAAATTAACACAACAAAATTGATTGATTGTTGTTTACCTTGAGAAGCTCATTGGATTCTAAGGTCTCGCTGAGCGCGAAAACGACATTAGCAGTGACTCCAGATTTGCCAATCTGTTGAGACTTGAGCTTATCCCCTAGACTATGGGCGTAAGAAGCCAGCTCCTTCTTCTCCTTCACTGTCAGCTCCGGCACGCTCCTCTTCTCAATCGTATCTGATAAAACCCTAACCCCTACCGATCCACCGCCTTGCAATTCGGCATCATCCGAGGACGAAAGCGAAGAAATGCCCTGCAATTCGGCATCAGCCGAGGACGAAAGCGAAGAAACGACGCGCCGGAAGAGGGAGCGAGAATTAATGTTAAGGAATCGAGACGAGGATGAGTGGAGGCGGAGAAGAGGAAGAGCAGTGGAGACTGAGAGGAAAGTGGGAGATGGTCGGAAAACAAGAGGGATGATACACCGGCAACTCATATCTTCTTCGCCGCCTTCTTACTACTACCTGCTACTCTCTCTCCGCCCCTTCTCTCTATCTCTCTAATCTCTATACACAGGATCTCCGCATAGAAATTACGAGGTGTGCACAACTTTAACTCAATTATGAAACTAGCGACATATATTATTTAAGTTGCATAAATATGGCCAACATGAATGATGGGTGGAACAAAGCTAGAGATATGTCAATTGGGTCGGGTTCGAATTGTCACTCAGAGGTTGGGTGGGTTGGATTGACTAACGAGTTAAAAATATAGATTTTCTCATAATTATTAAAATGATATTTTGATTGAATAATAATATATATTTTTATGTATTTTAATAATAAAATATTGTTGTGAGAATTTGGAAGAGAGTTTATGAACTCAGATCTGATTGTTGCTTGCTTCTATTACATTGATCTCTACATGCTATTTATAGGGGTAAGATTTTGGTTTGATCTTACCGTATATGTACAATTTGTTTGAAGGCCGTAAGGGTCGCCAAGCCGTATGGCTACCAAGCCGTATGGGCTAAAATCTACTCAGTACAAAACAAGTATAATACAAATGGATGGATAATTCACTCTTAATTAATTATCTCTTAACACTCCCCCTTGAATATCCATCTCTTCATTGTGGGGTTATGTATATGCTGCCTCGTTAAAAACCTGGCTAGGAAAAACCCAATGGGATAAAAACCATAGCACAGGAAAAAGAGTACAACTTCTCTTATACGCTTTCATAGTATTGCCTCGTTAAAAACATTGTCAGGAAAAATCCAATGGGAAAAAACCTGAACGAAGGGAAAAAGAGTGCAATGCGTATAATTCTCCCCCTGAAATCAACGTACTTCTCGAAATCTGCGCATTCCGATCTTGTATACAAGTTCTTCAAACTTCTTGGGTTGTAAGGATTTTGTGAACAAATCTGCAACATTTTCACTTGATCGGATTTGTTGGATTTCGATCTTGTCTTCCTTCTCTAGATCATGAGTTGAGAACAACTTTGGTGAAATGTGCTTTGTCCGATCTCCTTTGATGTAGCCCCCTTTGACTTGTGTGACACATGCAGAATTGTCTTCATATATCATGGTTGGATTACCTTCAATTGATCTTATTTTGCATTCTTTTTGTATATATCCAATCATTGACTTTAACCAGACACATTCTATTCCTGCTTCATAAAGAGCGATTAATTCTGCATGGTTTGATGATGTAGCGGTAAGCGTTTGCTTGGTTGACTTCCATGAGATCGCCGTATCTCCATACGTGAACACATAACCATTTTGAGATTTTGCTTTGTGTGGATCTGATAGATATCCTGCATCTGCATATCCAACCAGAGTAGCATTTGCATTTCTATGATAATATAACCCAAGGTCAAGAGTACCTCGTAGGTATCGAAATACATGTTTAATTCCGTTCCAATGCCGTCTTGTTGGTAATGAGCTGTATCTTGATAATAAACTTACAGCAAAAGCAATATCCGGTCTTGTATTGTTTGCGAGATACATTAATGCACCAATTGCGCTTAGGTAGGGGACTTCGGGACCAAGAATTTCTTCATCATCTTCTCGGGGTCTGAATTGATCATCCTGTATACTAAGAGAACGAACTATCATGGGTGAACTCAACGGATGTGCTTTGTCCATGTAGAACCGTTTCAAAATTTTCTCGGTGTAATTTGTTTGATGAATGAAAATTCCATCCTTCAAATGTTCAATTTGTAAACCGATACAAAATTTGGTTCTTCCAAGATCTTTCATTTCAAATTCTTTCATCAAGTATTTTGCAGCATTTTCAAGTTCATCGGATGTACCGATAATATTTAAATCATCAACATATACTGCAATAATAGCGAATCCATTTTTGGATCGTTTGATGAAAACACATGGACAAACGGTATCATTTTGATATCCTTCTTTAAGAAGATATTCACTAAGCCTATTGTACCACATCCTTCCAGATTATTTTAAACCATATAATGATCTTTGCAATTTTATAGAAAACATTTCACGAGATTTTGCTTTATTTACCTCGGGTAGTTTCAATCCTTCAGTTGCTTTCATGTAAATATCATTATCAAGTGATCCATATAAATATGCAGTTACGACATCCATAAGTCGCATTTGTAGTTCCTCTGAAACAGTTAGGCTAATTAAAAATCTTGATGTAGTTGCATCAACTACAGGGGAATATGTTTGCTCATAATCTATCCCGGGTATCTGAGAAAAACCTTGAGCTACAAGCCTTGCTTTATATCTCACAATTTCATTTTTCTCATTACGCTTTCGTACAAATACCCATTTATAGCCTACTGGTTTCAAGCCCATTGGTGTGGGCTTTATTGGGCCAAAAACATTACGCTTTTCAAGCGATTTTAATTCCGTCTGCATAGCCTCTTTCCATTTTGGCCAATCGTGTCTAGTACGACATTCATCAATAGTTTGTGGTTCAATGTCATCGTCATCAACCACTATTTCGGTGGCAACAGAGTATGCGAACACCTCATCAAGGATAATGTCTTTCCTATTCCACTGTATTCCAGAATAGACATAATTTACTGCAATTTCGTAATTATCAATGCTTTTGTCATTATCCAGAACATTTTCCATCTCGTTCTTATCTGGAACAGTTTTCATTTTTGACATATCCTCTAAATTTTCGGAGGTATTTTTGTCATGTTCTCCCCCTGAATAGGAAATCGGTGCGACATCATTTGGATTATTCAGCCGCCTATTCTTTCTTGGTTTTAGATCTTTTGATCCAGGCGGGCGGCCGCGTTTTCGGCGCGCTATACATTCCTTTTCAGGAATCTTATCGAGTTGTCCAACAGGAATTTCAATCCTTTCAGGGGCATTTACAGCTGGCACATGTGATTTTGTCACTTTCTTTGTATCTGTAAATGAGTCAGGTAATTGATTTGCTATACTCTGCAAATGTATAATCTTTTGTACTTCTTGTTCACACATTTTTGTACGTGAATCAAGATAAGATAACGATGAAGCATTCCAAGTGATTTCTTTATGCATTTTTCCACCAAGATTTGGAAATTCATTTTCATTAAAATGACAATCATCAAATCTTGCTGTAAATAGGTCACCAGTGGTTGGTTCAAGATATTTAATAATTGATTGGGATTCAAAACCAACATATATTCCCAATCTTCGTTGGGGACCCATTTTTGTGCGTTGCGGTGGAGCAATAGGAACATAAACTGCACAACCAAATATCTTTAAATGTGATATATCTGGTTCTTTACCAGTCACTAATTGTAATGGGGACTACTTATGATATGCAGTAGGTCTTAATCGGACCAGAGCCGCGACATGTAATATAGCATGTCCCCAAACTGATGTTGGCAGTTTAGACTTCATCAATAATGGTCTAGCTATTAATTGTAATCGTTTAATCAGAGATTCGGCAAGACCATTTTGTGTGTGAACATGAGCCACCGGATGCTCAACTGTAATCCCAATTGACATACAATAGTCATTGAATGTTTGGGAAGTAAATTCTCCTGCATTATCAAGTCGGATTCTTTTGATTGTATAATCCGGAAAATGAGCTCGTAAGCGAATGATTTGTGCTAGGAGTTTAGCAAAAGCTGTATTTCTTGTTGATAAGAGGCTAACATGTGACCATCTTGTTGATGCATCAATTAATACCATAAAGTATCGAAATGGTCCACATGGTGGGACTATCGGTCCACAAATATCACCTTGTATTCGTTCTAAAAATGTTGGATTTTCAATTCCAACTTTACTCTTGGATGGTCTGGTGATTAGTTTACCAAGTGAACAACCACTACAGTTAAAATCATTTGATTTAAGGACACTAGCTTTCTTTATTGAATGCCCAGTTGAACTTTCAACGATTTTATGCATCATTCCATTACCCGGATGACCCAAACGATCATGCCATAATGTAAACATCTCTTTATCATTTAATCTCTTATAAGATGTTACATTTGTCTCTATTGGACATATATATGTGTGATAAAGTCTAGTAGAATGGGCTGACAGTTTTTCTAAAATCTGCTTCTTGCCACATACTTGATTTGTGATGCACAAATATTCTTTATTGTTTTCATTTATGGTTTCTACATGAAAACCATTCCGACGCATATCTTTAAAGCTTAGTAAGTTCCTTTGAGACTTACTTGAATATAATGCGTCATTTATGATCAATTTTGTCCCTTTAGGAAGCAAAACACAAGCTCTACCAGAGCCTTCGATCATTTTGTCACACCAGAGATTGTTTTAACATTTGCTTCAAGCAAATTTAACTGAGTAAAGTATTCGTTATTTCTCAAGATGGTGTGTGTAGTAGCGCTATCCACCAGACATTGATTCTTGCCACTTGATATATCTTTAATTGTTTCCATATCTTCAAGACAAAGAAAAACAGAATTAAAAACATAAACAACACATTTATTTATGATACATAGATTATCTTACAAGGATGCTGATAAAAGAAAACACACTGTAGTATTTTACATAATATTACATGGATCGAGATTTTAGTTTTCATTTATCTCAAATCCATCATCTATGATGAAATCAGAGATGTCCAGGCTCGGTGTAGGTTCAGTGTCGTCAACAAAATGAGTCTCCACGTTCTTCCCTTTATCTTTCTAAGAAGCTTGGTACAACTCAACCAAGTGTTTGGCTGTGCGACACACCCTTGCCCAGTGACCCGACATACCACATCTATAGCATATAGATTTGGGCTTTTGGGAGGGTCCTGTAGGACCTTTCTGGACCATTTGCTTATCATTCCCCTTTGACGTGGATGCATCAGAAAAGTTATGTTTCTGATAATCACCAAAACCTCTACCACGGCCACGTCCTCGACCATGGCCTCGACCACGGTCCCGACCACGATTACCATCTTGTCCATGGTTATCTTGATGCCTACTATCATTTCTTCGAGAGGCATACGTTGCATTTGTTTTAGGGTACGGCGCAGTACCGGTTGGCCTCAGGTTGTGGTTTTTCATGAGCAGCTCATTATTCTGCTCAGCTACAAGTAGTACTTGTATCAAATCTGAATATTTCTTAAAATTCCTCTCTCTGTATTGTTGTTGCAATAACACATTAGTAGCATGCATGGTTGAAAAAGTTTTATTCAGCATGTTCTCTTCAGAGATTTTCTGCCCGCATAAACTTAATTGAGAGGTTATACGAAACAAGGCAGAATTATAATCACTGACTGATTTAAAGTCTTGAAACCTTAAAGTAGCATATTCATAACTTGCTTTAGGTAGCAAAACTTGTTGCTGATGCCCATATCTTTTCTCTAGGCTTTCCCATAATTCTTTGGGATTTTCAACCAACAGATATTCAGATTTTAGGCTCTCATGAATATGATGGCGAAGAAAGATAATCGCCTTAACCTTTTCCTGTGGGGAAATATTTTCATTATCATTTATGGTCTCTTGTAGACCATTTGCTTGGAGGTGAGATAGTGCATCAACCCTCCATTCCAAATATCTCTGACCCGATAAGTCGAGAATATCAAATTCCCGCTTTGCAATATTTGCCATTTTGATCAACTACACAATTAAATCAAATATTAATTATTGATACGCATAAGAATAATTTAATCAATACCATAAATTATTTAGATTAATAACGTCTAAAAATTAACAAACATATCTATACATAATTGTACTTTAATGAAATCCTACTTACTCTTAGTCATATACAAAGCATGATTTTGTTTTGTTATATATATGTACTAAAGCAAAAAAAAAAAAAATATAATACATGATTTTCTTATATAAAGACAAAGTGGAAAAATTCATGTTATAGTTCATATCCACGTGTATGTTTGTGCAGTAGTAGAAGAGTAATGATGTCATGAAAATTGCAGAGTTTAATTTATGTACACGCAAGTCAGAAGTTCAAACCACTCTATCAGTATATATCTAGAACAGTAGGTTAGGATATTCATTTGTCTTGTCAAGCTAGTAGAGTTGAATGAATTTTATTCACGAGACAGGAAAACTAAAATTTAGAATAGTATCTAGTGGTATTTAAATCAGTGTCTTGACGTGAAAAGCTATCTATCATATGAATCTAAATAGAAAACTCTCTATCTCCTTTTTTTTTTTAAACACTCTCTTTAAAATTTCTACATCAGAACGTGAAGAAGAAGAAGGAGCTTGTATATTCAAGACACATGAAGAAGAAGAAAGCCATGTTTATATACAATCAAAGGAGAAAAACCTTAATAAACATACCATACAAATTATTATAGGTATTTTTACGTTTCTTCTATTTCACCCATTTCTTAATCTCTACCCCATAATCACTCTTTTTCTCCTTTATATTTCCTCCACATATTGTCTGCTCCCTTGTTATCCTCTCTCGACTTCTCCTATTCATCTTCTTCCTCCTCATCGTTTTTTTCCGATCGACATGTCTCACTCCGACCAATTTTTTATTGAAGCTTTCGTATGTCTTACAATTATCATGATAATCCTATGGATCCTTATTTGGATCAACCGACCTCAGTTTTAATAGGTATGTAAAATCTTTTTTTTTTAAAGTTTAGTTTAGATCTGATGTAAACTAGGGGTTTTATTTCGATCTTGAATGTAAAATTCGATCTTGTTGTAATAGCCTTTCAGATCTAATAAAAACCGAGGTTTATTCTCAAAAATCTTTCGTTTCGTATGAGCAAATAATTTTTGATGCAAGCTCTCGTATCACTGAGCTATTAAAACGGATGATTTGTAAAACCGATTTGAAAAATTGAAAGCAGTATGAAATATGTACTACCTTCAAGAGATCTAGCCACTCAGTTGGTATTTTTGATTTGAGAAATCTCTCGTGCTGATAACGTGTTGTGAGAATTTGGAAGAGAGCTTATGAACTCAGATCTGATTGTTGCTTGCTTCTATTACATTGATCTCTACATGCTATTTATAGGGGTAAGATTTTGGTTTGATCTTACCGTATATGTACAATTTGTTTGAAGGCCGTAAGGGCCGCCAAGCCGTATGGCTACCAAGCCGTATGGGCTAAAATCTACTCAGTACAAAACAAGTATAATACAAATGGATGGATAATTCACTCTTAATTAATTATCTCTTAACAAATATATTATATTTTCAAAATAAATTGTATACATTTTTTAAATGTGCTAGATCAATCAATCCAATAAGTTTCGAGTTTCAACCGAAACTTGAGAACCCGCTCGAGCATTACCTTTCGAAAGCCCTTGTCCCACACAAGAGGCCATCGAACATACCCCAACCATCTTTTTTTTTTTTGATTAGGGAAGGAATTAGGGAGGTCACTAACAACCTAGTGACCGCCCTAGGGCATCCTGACGGATGAGGGAACAGAAGCTGCAAGTGGAACGGAAGAGACGCGTCGGAAGGAGCCAGCGATGAAGTCAGCAACAGAATTGCACTCACGAAAAATATGAGCAATACTCCAATCCTGGAACTGAGCCAACAAATAATGGATGTCCGCACGCAACACTTCAATCTCCCACGGGCAGCGCCAGTCGCCAAAAACGGCATTGACCAGCTGGAAGTTATCGCGAACATACCCCAACCATCGACACCGAACATGATCCTATGTTGTGCACAAAAACCCAGACTTATTGTCCTTCGCTATTCCTTGTCACATTTAGTGGTAGCCGAGCTATCCTTTGATCGCCTCATCTGTGTTGAATTCTTATAAAATATAAGTGACATTTTGTGATAATATCATACTTTTTGTTTTTTTTTTCTAAATTGATTTAAAAGAGTATTAGTTCTCTTTATTATTAATTTTAAAATTATTAAGTATGTCATAACTAGGGATGTTCATTACCGGATATCCAATACATATATCTTGGATCGGATATCTATGTCGGATAATCAAATATTTATATTTGTATTTTTTAAAAGAATATTTGTGTATTTTAAGTTCCAAATAAAGCATTCAACCGATAAATTTAACCCAAAAATGATCCAAATAACCATTCGCATAAAAGAAAGAAAAAAATTAAAAAATACAAAAAAGGTGTTAAATATATATAAATTTTAGTTGTGAGGTTAAATATTTAGAAAAATAATTAAAAAACTAAACTAAAAAAGGGTAATACTAGAGGGGCGAAACACATAAAATCACTTGAACTATTAATTTTTTTTGTTATTGTACGAAATATATATGTATATTATCATACCCTTGGATATCCGGGGGTTCTACAACCCGATCTGTATCCGATCCGGTAATCCGGCTAATTTTCTCGGATCGGATTCTATTAGTTATCCGTCGAATTCGGAATCTTGCGGATCGTCGGATAGCAGGATCGGAATAACCGAATCTGATATTTTTGAACACCCTTTTTTAGCCTTTGGGCATTTGGTTTGACGATTAAGCTCTATAGTACTCTAGGTCACCGTTTCAAAATCTTTGAGCGAGGGTTTGCCCTTTACTTATTAGAATTGATAAGTAACCAATTATCATTCTCAGTGAATGCTCTAGATGAACCAACTAATATTTGTTGCGAGTCTAATCCTTACATTATCAAAACAAACCCTTTTTAAATTCGGTTCGGCTAATGTGTGGACACACAATAAAAATGTTAATTTAAAAAATTATTTGAAAACTGTTTACTAAATTGAAATTAATAAACTATTCTAAAATAAATAAGATTAAAAAATAATTATTAAATTTACCTAAATTAGTATTATTATTACGGACATTAGAAAAATCATTTTAAATTTAAAAGGCATTTTTGATGAATTTAATTACAGTATCAAATAGATGAAGATGGATTAAAAATCCGAGACGGTGGCCTCCCTCTCAAAAAAGAAGTTACAGAACCAAAGCGAGCAAAATTCGTCCGAAAATAAACCCTTGGTTTGGTGTGTTTCCAGTTCCGCTTTGTAGGTAAGTATAATTTCTCTCTATGTCTCATCGTCAATTTCTCATAATTCTACTTGATTTGCGGTAAAACTGGAAACTTGGAACTTCCGAAGCTTGAATGGAGGCTCCTGAAGACCGCCATCTTCTTGTCTGTATTATATCAATCAAAGAAGAGTGTTTCAGTCTTTAGGGTTAATTTTTACTTCGTCTTTTATGTACTTTTTTCTCGACACTCAAGTCTTTAGGGTTAATTTTTACCGTCTTTTATGTACTTCTTTTCCCGGGTAGTTGATAAATGGCTTTATTTGCCCTTGTAATTCTTTTCTCCTTAATTTATTGCCCTTGTAATTGAACGATTCTTGGCAATGTTACCATTGAAAATTGCAATCTGTTATCACTTGGTTTCTTGTATTAATGTTAAAGATTTATCTTTTCCCTTAATTGCAGAAATAGCAATACGTGATAGTGGTCAATTTGAGAAGCTAGTTGTGTTGCAATGGATAATGATGATCATGTGAAATTGGAGAAGGGATATTCGGAACATGAAGAAGTTGATCATAAGAAGGATAATCAATTGCTCCAAAGCAAGTTAAGAGAGTTAGAATTCCAAAAGGTTGAGCTGGAACGGGAGGTGAAGGTGTTAAGGGAAAAGAATGAAGAGCTTGTATGGCGTATTGCATCAATTGAGAAGGATTCTGAATTCGAGGGGGCATCAATAAGGAATGTGGATAAAGAAGTTGAAAATTGGAAACAGAAATGCAAGGACTTGGAGTCTCAGTTATTTCTTCTGCAGGGAAGTTCAGGTTTTGGTGGTAAGCAAACCGCATCAATCAGACAAGCAGAACAATTTGATAATGTAGCTGATATGTCACCTGCAGTAAACAATGTTATACAAAATGGAGGTAATAACACTTAATTAGCACACAAATGCCTTTTACTGCATGCTAATAAGCAATTCTATTGATTGTTTATCTTATCACATCTGTGCAAGATTTTGAATTGCATATCCTCGTGAAACTAGTTGGTCTTACGTCACTATCTTATGGCATTTGTGCAAGATTTTGAAGTGTTTTGTATCAATATCGGCTCCATAGTCCATACACTTTCAGTCTTTCACTATTGATTAGTTGTGCTGATGGCAAAGTTTATATATCTACTGCAGGGTGTGGAGGATATAAGGGCCTAGATGTTGTGACCCCATTTCCATCGGCAGAAGATGTTCCTTACTCAAAGGCTTTTATGACTGAACCTCAAGGCAATGAGGATAATCTGAGTGATTGCAGTGAGAAAATCCCTTTTGCTGTGACTGCCAAAAGAAAACGATCAAAAAAGATAGTTACTAGTGATAATGAGAGTGACGATGATGACAATAGGGACAAGCGATCACAAAACGTAGTTTCTAGTGATCATGAGAGTGACGATGATGACAATATACCTATTGGCCAACTTGCGAGGAAAAGAATTCAGGCCAGTGCTATTTCTGAGTGTGAAGCTCTTTCAGATTTTTCACCACATAAGAGGCGTCGATTGGTTAAACTGGGTCAGTGCAAAACTGATGGGTCGGAGAATGATGATGATGATAGCCTGGGAGATTTTATTTTTAGTAGCTCTGATGCGGAACCAGATTTATTTCTGAGTGAAGAAGAAGAAGAAGAAGAAGCTTCTGATGACAGCAATGCTGATTTTGATGATTTATTACATAGAATTAGTAGGACTAAAGGTGATGGATCTGTGTGGGAAAGTATGGCAGATATGCTTGCTGCTTTGGGGAAAGATCCTCTGCTTTGCATGAAAGGTGTATGTGCCCTCTATCGCCGAGAAACCTGTGACGAACCAGAAATTGGAAAGGGATTTAGCATGTATGATGTACCCAGGTAATTGGCATTTTAGATTCATGTTGTGCTTTTTATCTGTATGCCTGCATTATTTACAGCAAATTAGAACAAGATCATGATATTTTGCGCTAGTTTGTTAAAGATTAACCATTCTTCCATTTGATTGATGAGTTTTTTCTGCCTAATATCTCATTTTGTCTAAACAGTGGAGCAAGATTGGCGGAATTCCTAACGGGCGGAGACCCAAACGGCGACGTAGTAAAATCTGTGGAGGAGGTGAATGCATACTATCCTAATGGAGCAGACAAGTGTCATAGATTAGCTACTAAATATTCTGAGCAGTTGTTCGATATCTACCAAAATGCTGATTATCCTTACTTCTTCCCAACTTCACACTGAGAAACTCACATTTTGCCTTTAAAGGGTTGCTACTTGCTACTAACTAGACCAGTCTTTTGCATATATTCATCACTCTCTTTTGCAACTTTCGTTAACTGGACCAGTGGAGCTTCTTGCTGATATGATATGTAGCCTTCCTCAACTTAACCTTTGTGTATTTCTTTATTAATGAAACTTAGATTGTACAGTTATGATTGGGTCTATCGGGTGCATCCCTTCTTGACACGTTCCCAGATCCTGCTTGTGCGAGACTATATTGTACAGATATGATTGGATCTATCGGGTGCATCCTCCTTGACACCAGGGGCGGAGCCAGAAATTTACCCAATGAGGGCTAAATTCCTATTTACAAAGAAAAAAATTTGTACTTTTTTTATATATAAAATAATTGTAAGAAATGTTTTGTATTTTTTTCATAAAATTCTGTATAAAAATATCTTTTTTTTTTGTATATGATAACCGTTTTTTCAAAATAAATAAATTAATTTGATCATTAGAGTGACCTAGCGCAGCATTTTGCATGCCTAAATGATGGAATTTTTCATGTGATATGGACTTGTGTGTTGTAAGTTATGGAATGGGGTAATGTTATAACTTTAGGTAATCATCGTTGGCTCTGGTTTTAATACTTAAATGACGGTCTAATATGAGTCCAACCAATCACCAATTAGTCTAGCAAATGAGATACTAGATTCCCTTAAATGTTTGTCCAGAGATTCGAGAATTGCAAGATACTTTCATCAAGGTCTCTATAGTATCTAGTTTAAACGTTCGAACGTAGAACGCCCTAATTCGATCACCAACGAACTACTAGAGATCAAAAAAAAATATGCATAGTTTTACTTCCGACTATATTAATTATTTTAATTGGTTATTATTATTATTTTAACTATAGATAATAATTATTTTCTAATTTAATTTAATCAATCAATCAATCATATCCTATTGAACTATTCTAGGAAACAAATACTCCAATAAACTTTCACCGAATATTTTAAAGTTAAGTTCCATGTTAATGTTATGGTCAAGAAAATACCACCCGAGCTAGTTGTCTGGTTTGAGAGTCGTGGGATATTTCATATTTATTGGCAGTAGATTGTTGATTTACAATTGAAAATTGAACATGCCAATAGATTCACTTGCGGAAGAAGGGTGGATTGAACTATAGTTTTACCTAAAAATCAAATTACGCAATCCGGTATATAAGGAGAATTATTAGGTGAACAATCTATAACTAGTTGTCCCCGTCGTACCATGCACGACTATGACTCGATATTTTTTACATATACTATAAAAAAGATATTAATAAACAAAAATATAATATAAACTTTAATGTAAGTAATTTGTTGATCGTAATATAATTTATATTTTAAAATCAAATCAAATAAATTAAATTTAGATTATTAAGTTAAAATAATGAGAATAATATATACAATACTCATAAAATGTTATGGTAAATCTTCAAATAATGAGAATACTATATACAATACTCATAAATTGTTATGGTAAATTTTCAAATTGGGAGTGGCAATAAAAGTAAAGTATTTAGACCAAACTTCTTATAAGGAAATATTTTGATTAAAAAAGCATAGATTTATCAAAATATATAGGCCTATAATTATCTGTTAATATAAAATATTTTTTTATAAGGAAATTATTTTTTATCATTATAGTTAAATATGACAGGTAAGTGACGGGGTGAAAATTATACGATGTGACATATGACGTGTCAAAAATTACACGACATGGCTTAAGGAAAAGACGACATGTGGCAAAATCCGATGTAGCGTATTTTAAAAGCGACATGTGGACAAAACTAATGTGACACAATGTGATTGATCTAAACATTATTACTTTTATATATATATAGTAAATTCTTCTTTAACAAAAGCAATCTCATTCAACATGGAAACTTAAGCAATCTCATTCAACATGGAAACGTGATTTTCTTTTAAAAATCTTATCTTTAATAAATGAAAGGAATTTAA
Source organism: Fallopia convolvulus (assembly GCA_964016875.1). NCBI lineage: Eukaryota > Viridiplantae > Streptophyta > Magnoliopsida > Caryophyllales > Polygonaceae > Fallopia > Fallopia convolvulus. The sequence goes on from OZ024732.1 coordinate 859,528, forward strand.
TTAGGAGGACTAAAATAATTTAAATAAAAATTATTTTTTAAAATATAAGGTGGGGTCAGAATCAACGTGATGGGTCAAAAATGATCGATTTTTATAATATATATTGATTCTCATTATGTTGAAACTTAAAAGGTTAATAAAATATGAAGAAACATTTAGGGTCCGTTTCAACAAAATAATAATTTAGGGCCGGCCCGTAAAAGTGCTTACATACATGCAGTTTGTAGAGTATAGTCTTTATCCAAAAGATTATGGAGTTTCGTAAAAGCAGTGATGTTTATCATTAGCATGATATAAAGGCAATTGAATAAATTTATAAATGTAAGGTAAATAGTCGATTTCCCTGATCATCCAAGTCACACATACATCATCAACTATATTTTTTTAGAATGTGGTCAAATCATAGACAATCGAATTAGGATTTGACTAAGGTAGAGTTAGACCATATACAATAGTGGTACTTAAAAAAGGTACTTGAGGGTTATTAAAGCTCCGTTCGGCGCTTCAAGCCTGATATGAGTTGATATTGATGTTGATGCTGATTCGGTGATTGATGCTGATTTTACTAGTTGATTTTAGGGGTTAAAATTATTAGCTTATTTTTATAAAAAAATATGTAGGTGTTCGGTAGATAGAGTTGACTGGGACTAATTTTATAAAAAGATGATGTAAAATTACTAAAAAGGGTATATTTATAAATATTCACATTTTAGAGATTTTTTTTCTTAAATTGAATATGGAGGGCATTAGAAGGAAAAAACACAATAAGGCTGAATAAGGTCGGAGGGGGGAGTTGATTTTTTGGCCAAGATTTCAACTACCATCAGCTTGTATAAGCTCTTGTAAGCTCCCTCAACTCCCAACGCCAAACACCATTTCAGAACTTTATTTTTTTACCATAAGCTTGAATAAAACTGTATAAGCTCAAAATAAAGCCCGTCGAACGGACCCTAACACTTAATATAATTTTATTTATTTATTTAGTACTAGTTGAGTACTCATTTAGTTTTTCCACTCCAATAGAGGAATCCTTAAAATGAGTACTTAAATGGTACTTGTATATATAAAAATAAATAATTTCATTAAAATTGGACACATGGCAAATAATTATTGGCTTCAAATGGTACTTGAGAGTGCTTGAGTTGTGCTTATATAAGTACTTCTACCATGGGTGTTTAACATTTTTCTTTAAATTTTAGACAAATTTTAACAAGCACCCCTTAAGTACTATGGTAAGTACTACCATTGTACATGGCCTTATTCTACCTAGAGAGTTGAAAAGTTGCACTTTTCCAAGTTCGTAGTGCACTTTTTCTATTTCCGAGTGCACATTTTCGTATTTGCGCTTTTCGTACCTTGCACTGCACTTTTCGTACTTTTTGTAGTGCGTTTTTTCGGATTGCACTTTTTGTATTTTGCAATGCACTTTTGTATGAAAAGTGTATTACGAATCATAAAAAGTGCATTCGTTTCACGTTTTAGGATAAGAGTTTATTTTATTTGAACCAAACTCGACTATATAATACATAATATTAAAATTTTGTTCCTAAGATAAATAGTAGAGATATCATGTACTAATTAATTTTGTAAGGAATTAAAGATCACTTACTAATATATTATGTGCAATTATTAATACCATTAGCAATATCATTATATTTATATATTTTAAAGGATTGTAAATACTAAAAATTATGAAGGGTAAAGGAGAAATTGAAAAATTATGAAGCTTATGTTGCATAGTTAAGAGATTGACAAATATGATAGAGGGACTCGAGTTTAGTAATAGTATATAGATTAATTAACACTGATCATGTACGTATTATATAAATAAAAGTTATATATAAATAGTGTTGGTTTGGTATTATTTGAAAGATAAAAATAAAAATTTAAATACATGTCACAAAAATGAAGATGAAGAGATTAATATATAGCAAAAATTATACGTTTTTGCATAACGAATGATAAAAATATAAATATGGAAAAACTATTTTAAGAGAATTAAAATTATATTCAATGAATTTTCACATATAATTAATAATCAATAGATGTGTATCAATATTAAACTTACATGTAAAAGTGTTTCTTTTTTCTAATAAATGTCACGAGCATGAAGATGAAGAGCCTACCTAATATAAGATAAAAAGTTGTAATTTTATAGAATAAATAAATATTATTAAATGCAGAAATAAATTTAATAAAATTACAAGTATATTCAATGATTTGTCATATGTAATTATGATTTTCTTATGTACTATGGATATTAGATTTTTTTTTATTGAAATATAATTTCACCGCATGTAACTTTATGTTATTTGAACAACAAATCTTAAATTACATTGAGTCTAAATTAAATACAAATACATAGAAGCCGTTGGGTGAATCATCTTAGCTCTCTATAGCAAGCCTCTACGAGGAGTTGCTAGTGATGACCTAAATCTGCTCTAGGATATCTCCATTTTGTAACTTCTCAAAATTGCAATTGTTTTGTTAGATTATCATATTGATATTTGGAACTTTTTGAATAAAGAAGCCCTTGGATCAAACTTGGATATGCACTCTAGTTCAAGGGACATGACTCATGAGGGTACAAAACCTGAAAGCAGGTCGACTCTTTCATGATCGTTGATCATGGCATATTCTCACCAATACTGTAGGGTAAAGACAAATTATTTTCTAGAATCAATGAAGAAATGAAGAGGTGAAATTGGTGTTTCACTTAAAAATCCATTACTAAATACTCCTACATAAGAACCCACCATGGGCTAGTATTGGATAGACAATCAAAACATCTCAGTGCTCATGTTGAATGTTGATAATGTGAGATATTACATCATCATTAAACAAGGTCAGTGGACCAAGTGTATTACAATTACCTCTAATGCATAATAATACTCCTTATCATGCTTCAATAATGCCGATTGATTGGAATTTTAATGATAAGATGATGGGGCAGTTCAGCCTAATCTCATCATTCATCTCATTCACCCAAATTAACGAGGCAGACACTTTACACAATACGAAGCTCTTGAAGATCTTTGGGATGCTCTGGTGTGTGGTACATGCACTAACAGTGAAAATTCTTTCTCATCACCAGCATCTTCAAATTCTAATGTTCTTGGACTTGTAGTTAGTCATTTTAACATCTAAATCCAATGTTGTATGATGAACAATGCAACTTGCATTATACCTTGATCTACCTTTTTCTATGCTTTGCATTCTTCTTCTAAATAGGCACTTCCATGAATCATTTCCAGCTGAGAATGTAGCAGAGAAATAAGGCAAGTTGAGATTGTAATGAAGAAGTTTTCCTTTACGACAATCTTCATGGTTATCAACAGTTTCCTCAAAAACACATCCCGGCTGCATGGCTTTGCTTATGTTCATCAAACCGGCTCCATAAGCATACTCAGCAGCATGATCTTTTCCATGCATTTTTTCAGCTGAATCAAATTGAAAGTTAGAAAACATATAAAAGATTATCTACTTTTTCACACTTTGAAGGGTTACCTGTTGTTATAATGACTGACATAATAGCAGAAGTTGAATTTTTTTCTCTGCACGTAATATAGCAACCCCTTCTGCAACATGTAGAGCTGTAAAAGAAGTTCCACTACAGACATTGTATTGATCATGATAGATACGGCCATATCCTCCTAGTGGTACATCTTCTAGCCATGCCGCAGCTATTTGTTCTCTAGGTGCAGAAATATCAGGTTGTAAGATACAAAATGCGTTAGTATATTGAACAAACATAACTCATTCAAACAGAAATCATTCTAATACTAAATTAAAAGAATAATGTTGATCTTCCGTCATCTCTTTCAAAGCAAACTCATCTACAAATGTAAACATTTAACAAAGATTTAGTGTATTAGACTTTTTCTCCTTCAAGAAGACTTGTACAGAATGGCATAAAATTCAACAAGTACCCTTAAAGCCGTACGTGTGTTTTGTCACCTATTGATATATCAGTTAAATAAATAAAAAAATTGTTTAAAAAATATTTTCAAACTTTAAACAAAAATCATATATAATCCTTTCAGTCCATAAAATAAGTACTTGTCTCGTGAAGTTTGAATAAAAACTGAGTGAACTTAGCTTTTAGAGTTACCTTCATAAACTCCTTATAGAAATAACAAGGTCCTCGACTTGAAAACTTGGAAACTATTGGCGGATCCATAATCTCAACCCTTGTTGAATTACTAAGCTCAACATATAATGTCCTTCATAAAAATCAAAATATTTATAAGAAAAGGCTTAACATCATATTATAGATATATATAACTATAAAAAAGTTCAAATAAATACTAAAAGTTAGTTTTCATACCCTTTTAACTCAACCACAACATTCAAATAACTTTTGATAGTATTACTTTGATCCTTTGAGAAGCATACATGTTGTGTAGCACTTGCATAATCGTAAGAGTCATAACATGGTTCAATTATAAATTTTGCTTCCTTTGCATACATAATGGAAGGATGATCAACAATGTTGTTATCTATCCTATCAAAAAAATTAAACTAATAATGAGAAATATATACCTCCAAGCACAATGCATCATAACAACTGTCAATGTTTAAGAGACTAGACAAAGGATAGGAAGTTCAATTACGTCAACTCTGCATATTCGTGTGAGAACATGCTAATTGAGTCCCCTTGTCAAAAGACACCATAAATTCACATTCATATTGTAAACAAACGAAATATATAACTTGATCAAAAAGTACATATGATAAAATTACATACCTCAAGATTAGTTAATTCATAACGTTTTGCATTAGTGTTGAACTAAACCTTAATTCTAAACTTTCTCCTAGAGGTGCATGATGCTATTGTGAGGCACCATGGGGCAGCCTTTGACATTGTTCTCAATCTAGTACCGTGGTTCCCAGCGGGTACAATAGTCATAATGTCTCGTCTAAAGGCCTCCAACATGCCATGTCTTTGATATCATAATCGGGCAACTCCTCATTATATTGATCTCCAAGAAGAGCTCGGGCAAGTGAAATAGAGATAACATCAACCTTCTTTGCTACTGCCTCTCTAATTGCCTTACTAATGTCCACATCTGACATATTTTGACAAGGACATCCTATGGCATACAATGCTATACGAGGAGGAGGTGAGATACCTCTTAGAGAACCTAATTTTAATTCCCCAAGTTCGGATGATGGGATCTCACGTGATGCAATAATAGCCGCACAGAAAAAAACCATGTACATTTATCCCTAGAGGTGGCTTTTCAGACATTTTCCAACGACATTCTTCACATAATGCACAGAGCTATTTATAGTCTTCTAGACCGCTAAAATAAATAAATTAGAAAACTTTGTATCAAATAGTAGAACAAAATTAATTTTTTCTTCCCATTTACCTTAGATCATCCATGAATGTCAACTCATTTCTATTGCAGTTTATATCCATTTTTCTACATCAATCAATTACTACAACAGTAGCATCAATAAAACCTTTGCCTCTATCTTTGTCAAATGATATATTTAAAAAATCATACGACTCGCTTGTACACATCTTATAGCCAACCTGTGTAGAAAAAATTAACAAGAAGTAACAGTTCACTTTGCATTCTTTGAAGCTGGACTACAATATATACTCCATAAAAACAAGCAATAGTTCAATTAAGAAGTTATGGTTGCACATTCTAGAGCTAGTATAGCTGCCAATAATTTACTTAGACACATCAAGAGGGCAAAGCCTTGATAGTTATAAGACGACTTTGGCCACACAAATAATTCTAACATAATTCAAGACACATTACTAACAAACAAAGGATATGGACATAGCCTGTTGCACTTGGAACATGCATGCCTTTCAGCATATATTCTATTCTTTTTGAAAATTCAACTAGAAAAGCTCTATCAATGCAAAAATAGAAACAAAAAAACAAGTTTTTAAGCATCACATAAACACAGCTACATGCTAACATAAGCTCTGTAGAAAAAAGTTCAGCAGGCTCGCAATCTACCAAAATCTAGCAGACAACGCATTCGAATATGACCAATGTGTTTAGTGCTTGGCTTGTTTGATTTAATGAAAACAAGTTTCCAAAGCAAACATCATCCATGCATTTGTATAAGGAGAGCTGAAACAACAAGATTCATTTAGAGATATGAAATTAAGAATAAAGCGAAGCATTTCCTACCTCTTCCAGTTTCTTCTCTGCTTCACCACTAAATATTTTCTACTTTAAACAATTGTTGGTGGTTATTGACACGAGGATAGTCAAAGAGGAGGTGATCCTCCAGATATAGGTGATCCTCCGGATATATGTGGCGTGGAGGTTCAAAATGAATTTTTTTTGGCCATTGCAAAATTCAAACCATGTCAATCATTCAGTGAAGAATTTATAAGGAAACCAAATGTCCATGTATTAGAATAGTACACCTCAAATCTCAACTTCATCTCTTTCTTAATCTCATACTTAATCTCATACTTACATTAAAAGAACACATAAGAACTCCATATTAGCGAAACTTACACATCGTGTCATCTTTGAAACCAATAAATATTTGAAGATATAATGACTTTTTCCTCTAAAAACTTTTGATGCAACAAACTGAAAAAATAGATGTAGATAAATTGATTGTTGAGAAGAGGAGGAAGAAGATAGGTAAGAAAAGGGAAATAAATATCTCATTTTCTTTGCTTAAATTGTAATTAATAAAAATGTTCATAAAATGGGACACATGTCATAATGTGATTGGTAGGAAAAGAATAAAGATGGCTAATGATAATTACCTTATCTAGTGTGAATCAAATTAATAAGTACTTGGAAATAGGAATAATTGGGCTCTCTTTTTTCCCACATGGTTTTTAATGAGGCCTAAACATTAAACATTGTCTAAAATTGTCTTTGTTTCTTTGACCCGGTTTGTTCCGGTTTTAATTTTGGGTCTGTAATAAATGTTGTTACATTGCTAAACTTGTGTTTCTTTGATTTGACCATTATTGTTGACATCTTGTGGATGACTAATTACTAGAGGTGTTCATTAAAAGTATAATGCAATTGACTAATTGCCCCCTTCTCCTTTTTCCCTATTGCATACATCTCTACTTGGGTCTTAGGTATTCACAGTATCAAAATCTTCTGATAATGGTAGGAGGATGATGCTTTCGACGAGCTTCTACATTCTAAAGCTTGTAGGAGCTTGGTCCACGTCATTTTTGCAGAACGATAAATGTATGAAGTGCTTCTCTTGGTTTATTGGAGATGATTATGAGGCTTAAAGGGATTATAGTTCCATAATTTAGTGATTGGGTGTTTGATGTCTGGTTCCTTGTCGATTAGGTTATCAAAATGTGCCAAGGGGAAACATAAAAGTAATTCGGGAGTTTCTTATGAGAATTTATGATCTAGCAGTATATCTCTTCTTATAAGCACATTTATTAATTGAAAATTAAGCAAAGAAAATAAGATACTTTTTTTTTTCTTTTCACCCGTATGATTCTTATAACTAGTTACTACCGTTTTCAATTTTTTCCTTTCTCCACTTTCACTTATATGATTCTTTTTACTCGAAACCAGAGTTTGCAATTCAATTATCAATCTTTATTAACTCCATGTATAAACTACCGGTAGGGACTCCTCATCCTTCGATCTATAGGATTGATTTTTTTTCAAATTTATACTCCGTATCTTTTATCTAGTAAACTTTCAATAGGCAATCTAATTTTTAATAGGGTAGGAGATTGTAAATATTGTATACACAATATATGATAATCATCTTTAATTGCTTAATATATATATTTTTTTTTATTGAAGTGACTTTTTGGGTGTGATATATGTTAGGCCCAAAAATCCACCGGCCCATCTGGTAATCCAAGCCCATGAATACACGAAGAAGTCATCAACCGTCCCGAACAAGAGGGGATCCTAGAATAGGGAAATCTCCGGTCAAACGATGGAAGGAAGAAAGCATTCGTCACAAAGCGAAGAGGTCTGTTCAGAAGACGCTGGAGAGAGTATTCCGAGCCTCTGATACAAGCGGGAGGTGGGAAGTTAGTTACTAGATGTGCCCTAGAAATCCGAGGATCGTGATATTCGAAGAAATAACCGTTGTAATGTAGACATATATACGGAAATGATGTATTTTTGTAAGGACATCAATAATCACAAGAAACAATCGACTTTCTGAAGCAAATCCATTCTCTTTGTTCTTGTGAATTCCATACTCGCCGAACTCGTGATATCCTTTGACCTCGATCGTGCCCCAATCTAGGGCAAAGGTTTGTTAATCAAATTTTTGTCCAAAACAATTTGGCGCCCACCATGGGGCCCAACGATCGAAAAAAGATTCAATTCTGTGCATCGAAAAGAGTTCCGGAGGATCACCATGAGTAACCCTAACGAAGGTGGTCAAGAACTAACCGTCGAGGAGGAAGGAGGTGCACGCCAGGACGCACCGGCAGCCCTTTGTCTTGAACTGTCCGAATTCGCCCAAAGGCTCCAAGCTCTGGAGAAAGAACTATCCGACCAACGAGCCTGCAACGAGAAGCACAAAGCAAGCATCGAGCAATTAAGCACCGATAATGACGGTTTACGCCCCTAACTCCGATCCGTGTCCTTTGTCGACTCGCGTGCCCAAGCAACGGATCGGACCCAAAGCAACGGGGGTGAAGGCTCCTCTGGAAATCGTACTGGCCGTCGCGGAGGAAATCTTGGCTCGGAGTTCGTTACCCCACCAGCAACGGTCCCCGGGGCACCATCAATCACCCCCACTCAGGGAAACCCTGGTAGCGGAGGAACGAGGGAACCTATACGCATGCGATCAGCGCGAGAGGTTAGCCCCCGACGCTTGGAAGACGAGACCATGGATGATGATGAGGATTGGGACCGCCGCCGTCCCCAAGAACTCGAGGATATCGTTCGGAACCAATTCAGGATGTTCACTAAACAGTTATCGAAGATACCCGGGGTCCCGCGGCCCATAGAGAAGGAAGCGGTTGACGGTTATGATGAGTCGCCTTTTGCTCCCCACACCGTCCAAGTCGAGATACCAAAAAAGTTCTCGGTGCCTAGTATGACTTCTTACGACGGCACGGGGGATCCTGACGAGCATGTGGCCATATTTAAGCAGAAGATGATGACTAGTGCGGTACCATACCATTCCCGCAAAGCGTTGATGTGCAAGGGGTTCGGAGCCTCCCTCGTAGGACCGGCCCTGAAATGGTTTGTTAATCTCCCAAGGGGAAGTATCCGTTCTTTCGCCGAGTTAATGGACTCGTTCCGGGTGCAGTTCGCCAGTAGTAGGAGATTTGAGAAGCAATCTAGTGATTTGTATCGGGTTATTCAGAAGCCTGAAGAATCCACCCGGGAATACCTGGACCGGTTTAACCGAGAGAAGATTTCCATCCCGCACTGTGACGTGCCAACGACGATGGAAGCTTTCCGTCAGGGGATAAACCAGGACGGAGATCTCTATAAAGAGCTCACTAGGCACCCTTGCCATAGCTTTAAGGATGTGCAAACCAAAGCCCTAGCTCAAATCAGGATTGAGGAAGATTTAAAGATGAGAAAACCCGCGAGTGTATGGGAGAGGGTAGATAGGAAGGCAGCACCAGATCACTGCCGAGAGCGTCGTATTCAACCATACCGACGCCCTCACCCTGACACGGTGAAGGTAAATGTCGCCGAAACCAAATCGGCCAAACCACTGCCGCCAAGGTACGACGAGTTCAACCTGGGTATATCCCCCGAGGACCTCGTGAAGAACACAGCTCAGACAATACGAGGCGTTAGGTGGCCAAAGAGGAATGAAAAGCCATATCCGAATAAGGATATGAGTAGGTGGTGTGACTTCCATGACGATTACAGCCACGTGACCAAAGAATGCGTAGCCCTGAGAAGAGAGATTGCCTACCTCGTCTCTCAGGGAAGGATTACAGAAGTCGCGCCGAATGCCCAAGTCCCTCCAGATGTTGTGGAAGCCTAGCGCGCGGGAAGGCCAACGTCGCCGGTACCGACAAAAGTCGTAAATGTGATCACCGGGGGGTCGAGTGTGTGCGGAATCACTTATTCAGCAGTTAAGAGGAATGCACGAGAAAGCACCCTTCCTCACCCAGCACGAGAGAAGAGTGACATCGTCAACTTCGCGATACACTTTAGCGAGGACGACGTCAACGGTCTTGACGAACCTCACCATGACGACCTCGTGATTTCTTTGTCAATCGGAAATTTCCTGATGAAGCGAGTCCTCATTGACACCGGGAGCTCAACTAATCTCATGACGCTAGAGGCTTTGAGGGGAATGGGTCTGAGCGAGAAGGACGTGGAGAAAAACCCCATATCACTCGTAGGCTTTAGCGGAGAAGTGAAGCACATTGTAGGAGATATCATCCTTCCCACATACCCAAAGGGTACGTAAAGGGCGTGAACATCCATGTTAGATATTTTGTTATGGATTGCCGTTCATGTTATAATGTAATTATGGGAAGGCCATGGCTTCATGACATGAGAGCCGTTCCTTCTACATACCACCAAACGGTGAAGTTCTCTACTTCGTGGGGGGTTCAAGAGATCCGTGGTGATCAAAGAACGTCCCGGAGTGTTAAAAATCGGCGCTGAAACCAGCCACCAGTCAAAAGTCCGCATAGCAATTAAAGAAGGCACCTAACCCTACCTCTCTAAAAGAAAAAGAAAAGGAAGATGAACAAGTAGAGGAGGTGGCCCTAGACCAATCCGACCTCAATCGGCCCGTGAAGATTGGAAAAGATTTGGAGCCAGCTATGAAAAACGAGTTGGTAGACTTCCTCAGTAAGAACTCGAAGTGTTTTGCTTGGTCCCATGAGGATATGGTGGGAATCGATCCGGATGTCATCACGCACCGATTAAATGTGGAACCCAGTCACCCACCAGTAAAACAGAAGAGGAGGAAGTTCGCTGCATAGAGAAATAAGATAGTGGATGAAGAAGTGAGAAAGTTGATGGAGACTGGAAAGATCAAAGAGGTCAAGTATCCTGAATGGTTGGCGAACGTAGTCGTCGTTCCCAAGAAGAACGGGAAGTGGAGGATGTGCGTCGATTTCACGGATTTGAATAAGGCTTGTCCCAAGGATTTATTCTCGTTGCCTCACATAGATGCACTAGTAGATGCCACAACGGGTCATGAGTTGTTGACTTTTATGGATGCCTTCAGTGGATATAACTAGATTCGGATGGAAGAAAGTGGTCAGGAGAAGACATCTTTCATCACCAGTAAGGGAGCGTACTGCTACAAGGTGATGCCCTTTGGGTTGCGGAACGCTGGGGCAACATATCAGAGGCTGGTGAACAAAATGTTCCAAGACCAAATTGGAGAAACCATGGAGGTATACATAGACGATATGCTCGTCAAATCGAAGAAAGTTGTAGACCATAGAAGTCACCTTGAGGAAGCTTTTGAAATCTTGAAGCAATTTAACATGAAGTTGAACCCACAGAAGTGTACGTTCGGCGTGACGTCGGGAAAATTCCTAGGGTATTTAGTCACCCAGAGAGGGATAGAAGCTATCCCCGAGCAGGTTTGAGAAATAACTACGTTGAAATCCCCCAGGTGTGTAAAAGACGTCCAAAGGCTCACTGGGTAGATTGCCGCCTTGAACAGGTTCATATCTAAGGTAGCAGACCGATGCCGTCTCTTCTACAAAGTCCTTAGAAAAAATAAATGCTTTCAGTGGACTCCTAGGCATGAAGAAGCTTTCCAAGAACTGAAAAACTACTTCTCTAATCTTTTGATCCCGGCCAAACCCGAAGCAGGAGAAGCTCTGCCCTTATATCTTGCCGTCACTAAAAAAGCCATCAGTGGGGTGTTGGTCCGAGAACAAGATGGGCAGCAGGAACCCGTGTACTACGTCAGTAGAACTCTTCTGTCAGCCGAGACTCGGTACTCTTCCTTAGAAAAGTTGGTCCTTGCCTTAGTCATGTGCTCCAACAAACTTCGTCCGTACTTCGAGGCCCATCCGATAGTGGTAAGAACTACACATCTGTTGAAGACAATAATGCACAAGCCCGAATTCACAAGAAGAATGGCCAAGTGGGCGATTCACTTGAGTGGGTTCGATATCAAGTACGAGTCTAGAACTGCATTGAAGTCTCAGGCACTGGCTGATTTTGTGGTTGATTTTAGTCCTACGACAGAAGAAGGATCCGATCCAACAGAGGTAATGACACTAGAAGCTAAGTCTCCAGCCCAATGGACGCTTCATACGGATGGTGCTTCTAACGCTGGGGGAACAGGGATAGGAGAAGTCCTAAAATCAACACAGGGGGACAGGGTAGCACAGTCCGTAAGGTGTACGTTCGAGGCCACAAACAATGAAGTGGAGTATGAAGCTCTGATCTTTGGGCTAACCCTCGCCAAGGACCTGGGCGTACAACAGATAGAGGTCAAGTGCGATTCGTTATTGATAGTCAATCAAGTGCTGGGGTTGTACGAAGCAAGGGATGAAAGGATGGAAGCTTATCTAGAGGAAGTAAAAAATCTAATTCCTCGTTTCGAGAAGGTCTCCTTCGCACAAATCCCAAGGGATTAGAATACTCAGGCAGATTCTCTTGCCCGCCTTGTGTCAGCCATTGATCCTGAAGAGTACCCTGTAATTCCGATGGTTCACATCATGGTTCCCGCCATAAGAAGAGCTTACACTGGTGATATCAAGAAGTCTGAAAGAATGATCGAAGACATCAGTCTTCTCGGAGCAGCCCCCCACAATTTCTTCATGAGCAGTGACGACGTTGACACTAGAAGTTACCGGAACGATCCCGACCCAGATCTTCCCTTGAGCGGATCAAACTGCGAGAGAGCTCCCTTCGATCCCTCAGAGACTAACGAAGCACCTTGGACTCAGCCGTACCTAGATTGGCTACCAAAGGGAAAGCTTCCAGAGGACAAAATTGAAGCTAAGTTGCTAAAGATGAAAGCCACCAAGTTCACGGTAGAAGGTGGGAAGCTGTTCCACAAGTCGGCGGTGGGAATGCTATAGCATTGCCTAGATAGAGAGGGGGTTCAGAGACTTCTTGAAGAACTCCATGAAGGAGATTGCGGAAACCACGCCGGAGGGAGAAGTCTATCCAACAAAGCCCTTCGTCAAGGATGGTTCTGGCCTATTATGAGGAAAGATGTAGACTTCTATCGCAAATGTGATGCCTGTCAAAGACACGCACCTTCCGCTCACCAACCTCCTGAGCCACTCTACCCCACGCTCACACCATGGCCCTTTATGCGCTGGGGGATGGACATAGTCGACAAGTTGCCCCCTTCGCCCGGACAGAGAGTTTTCGTCCTTGCTATGACCGATTACTTCTCCAAGTGGATCGAAGCTGAAGCTTATCGAGAAATCAAACATAAAAAAGTGATATCTTTCATTATTATAAATATCCTTTGTCGTTTCGGGGTACATGCGAAGATTGTATGCGACAATGGCTCTCAATTCATAAGCCAGAGAACCAGAGACTTCTGTAGTCACTGGAAAATTAGCCTGGTCACTTCAACCCCCCGCTATCCCCAGTCAAATGGACAAGCCGAGGCTAGTAACAAAGTGATCATAAATAATCTGAAGAAGAGGCTCGCGAAGGCCAAAGGGAACTGGGCTGATGAGCTCCCGTACGTTCTTTGGGTTGATCGTACAACGCCGAAGGTCGCGACTGGTCAGTCTCCTTTCTCTTTAACACACGGATGCGAAGCGGTCATTCCCGCCAAAATTCTCATCCCAACCGCTCGTACCAGCTTTGTGACTGAAGAGCATAATCGTCTGGAGTTGTCGGCTGATTTAGATACCTTAGGCGAACTCCGTGACCAAGCCCGGTTACGATTGGCAAGACACCAGCAACAGGTCACCCCGAGCTATAACCAGAACGTCAGGATCCGGACTTTCCGGATTGGTTACTGGGTACTACGACGAGTCTTCCAAAACACCCATGAAACCAAATCAGGGAAACTAGCCCCGACCTGGGAGGGACCCTAGAAGATATCAGGGGTCGTCAGACAAGGCGCTTACCAGCTGGAATCCAAAGACGGAGAAGCCATCCTTAGGAGTTGGAACGAGGTACATTTGAAGAAGTATCACTTCTAAGGGAGAACTCCTTTTATCGGAGCGAAGACTTCCCCAAATTCTCAGCAGAAGGTTCTCAGCACCAGATAGTCAAGACACTAGAGGTCATCGGTCTGCAGTTTGTTATCTTGCTTTTGCTTTAAGTTCATCTTTCTTAGTGTGTTGAACTTATTTATGTGAAGACTCTTTGTTGTGTGATTTCTATGCTTTGGTTTGCTCTTATCGAATGAATGACATTAACACATCTCTGCGTGATTATGTTTATTCTCTCTTCTTGCATGAATAGAACTAGAAAGTTGAAAGTATATTTCATTTATGTATAAAATGCCTTATACCATTAATTACGAATCTAAAGTAACAGAGGTAACCAATCCTAGACTAAAGCAACAGAGGTAACCAATCCTAGAAATCCTAGACTGAAGACGTCTCTAATCGACCGTCCTTCCCGAGCGCTAGTCCCAACGTGATACTCGTTACACTCTTGGAAACTTCATTGGTAAAGGGAGTTGCCACCCGTGACCAAAGACTTCTGCAAGAGTCCTCGTCTTGAAGCCTTCTATCCGAACCACCTATCCGTCCTGAAAATTCTTGCACACACAATGGAAGGACAATACCAAACGAATACATGCAAGAAAAGGTAAGCATGCATGCATCAAAAACTATTCACTTCCCCTTCATGAGGAAGAGGAAACGTCCAGACAAAGGACAAACATTGTTTATGGCCCTTATGCGGCCCATACGAGTTACCAGAAGTTTGTTCAGACAAAAAAAAGAACGTCTTAAGAAAACTTTTACAAGGGCTCGTGGCCCTAATCTTCATCGTTGACAGGAGCACCTCCCAGCCGCTCCTCAACATTCTCCAAAGGCCCATCACCCTGCTCAAGTACCCCGTCCGCGCTCGTACCATGACCACCGTCTTCTTCCTCCACGCCAAGAGAAGCTAGGAGCTCATCACCAGGAGCCGGTTGATCTGGAGGATAGCAATCATGATAGGACACGATCTCCGCATCCAGATCCCAGTCCGAGTGCTCGCCCGCCACGAACTGTGATTATCTCCACCCTAGACATCATTGAGCAGTAAGCCCCGATTTCGCTAGCCTCCTTGGTGATCCTTTTGTTCTTGGCCTCAAGCTCGGCGATCTTGGACCGATCCGACACAGCCTGGGAGGATTGATCTTGACAGTCTCAGCAAGTTTCGCTAGTTTGCTCGCATCCGTCCTCTGCCGCTCGGCCGCCAGGGTAACTTCCCTCTCCAAAGCGGCCTTCTCGGCATCCCACCGGGTTTGGTGCTCTCTAAAGGTCAGTTCGTCTCTATCGACGACGTTCGCCACCCACAGGACGCCTTGTAAGGCCTACACGCCGCAATGTGGTATCACCCACGATTAAAATAAAGAAACATAAGAAGAAGGAAAGGAAAAGATGGCAAGGGAAAGCGAACCTTCCAAATCGATAAACGCGCGTCCCTGACCAGAGTAGAGCGAGAGACATCCAAACGAGGCTTCTTTGAGCCGTGGGCATTTCGAAGTTTCTGCCACAATTCCGAGGGACCTTTGTCGTCCAGGTTGATGACTTCAGTAGCACCGGGTGATGATCTCTTAGCCGGGGTCACTTTTGCTACAGCCTCTACCTTTACCTTCGGATCCAAGGGCGGCAGCAGAAAAACTTCTCCCCAGAGACGAAGAAGGCTCTGAGAAGACAAGCGTTAGAGTTCAAGAAAGCAATCGCTGTCACATTCAAAAAAAAAAAGGAGAGAGGCGCATACTGGTAGGGTTTTTAACAGGGCTTGAACACTTGCCAGCGAGCTTCCCAGATGTCGGAGCATTATCCTCGATCGTCTTCTCAGAGTTCCCTGATCCTGCATCATCTTCATCGTCCTTCAGATCCCCAGTGACTGTCGTTGTCTTGTTGCTAGATTCACCCTCGAGCATTAGTTCTGTAGACCTCCGATATGTCCTTTTGGCCTCCGGGAAAATGAAGAGCTTTCTGCAAGCTTCTGATTCTAGAACTTGGGCCTCTAGACTCGACGGAACTGCGCGAGAAATTCTCAAAGTCAGCAAGTTGGGAAAGAAGCAGTTTGAGAAAACAATTGGGGGTTGAGAAAATTAGGGCAAAGAGTACTTACTTTTGGGAGTCCAAGAGTCAAAGAATTCGGCTTGGTACATCTCCCTTAGAGTGGATTTCTCTACGATAAAGAAGCGCATAGCCCAATCTTTATCATTGACCTTCGATTTCGGGATCAGAGGGTTCCTGGCATCTCGTGCATGAAGAGTGAAACGTCCAGCCCTGAGGGGACAAACCCGATACGCACACATGAGGTCTGTTAAGGTGAAGTCGATCTTCTCGGCCCGACAGAGTTCACTGATCTGATACAAAATCTTCCATACCGACGGCATCAACTGCGTCGGGGAAGCTTTGAGCGTCATTAAGAAGTTTAGGATCCGGGGGGGGGAAGGGAAAAGGGCTCCCAAGGTGAAGGGGTACTCCAGGAAGCAGACCCAACCCTCTTTGACCCAGTCAACAGCCTCACATGTGGGGGTGTAAAAGTTGGTATCGGAGGGGAATCCGTGGCTTCAGACTAGAGTCTCCACTTCGTCAGGAGAAAGAGAACAAGGGCGACATTCGTGAGGTTCGAGGATGTGAGAAGACTCAAAACCCATATCTTTGACATTGGTGTTGGCCATGGAGGTTAATAACAGAGGAGTAAGACAAAAGTTAGAGAGAAGGGCAAGAAGGCGATGAAGCACGAAAGGAAGACGCGTATCTCTGAAGAGATCTGAAGCAAGGCATTTAAAGCATGGGTGATGGGACTCTTCAAGTTCTCGAGGGAGATCGAACGGACGGACAATCACCACGTGTCACACGTTGCCTACGCTCACGCGGCAAATCCGATCCAAATCCCGCCTAAAAGATTTGGATCAGGATTTGGGGGTATTGTTAGGCCCAAAAATCCACCGGCCCATCTGGTAATCCAAGCCCATGAATACACGAAGAAGTCATCAACCGTTCCAAACGAGAGGGGATCCTAGAATAGGGAAATCTCCGGTCAAACGATGGAAGGAAGAGAGCATCCGTCACAGAGCGAAGAGGTCTGTTTAGAAGACGCTGGAGAGAGTATTCCGAGCCTCCGATACATGTGGGAGGTGGGAAGTTAGTTACTAGATGTGCCCTAGAAATCCGGGGATCGTGATATTCGAAGAAATAACCGTTGTAATGTAGACATATATACGGAAATGATGTATTTTTGTAAGGACATCAATAATCACACGAAACAATCGACTTCTGAAGCAAATCACTTCTCTTTGTTCTTGTGAATTTCATACTCGCCGAACTCGTGATTCCCTTTGATCTCGATCCTGCCCCAATCTAGGGCAAAGGTTTGTTAATCAAATTTTTGTCCAAAACAATATACAATTACAATTCTTAGTACTATTCTACAATATAATTAGTTATAGATTATTAATTTGAAACCAATAAATTTTTGAAGATATAATGACTTTTTCCTCTAAAAACTTTTTATACAACAAATTGAAAAAATAGATGCAGATAAATTGATTGTTGAGAAGAAGAGAAAGAAGATAGGTAAGAAAAGGGAAATAAATATCTCATTTTCTTTACTTAAATTGTATTTAATGAAAATGTTTATAAAAATGTGACACATGTCATAATGTGATTGGTAGAACAGTAATGATAACAAAACTTGTAGTTAGGGCTGGTCATGGGTCGGGTTATGGGTGGGTGGATCATTTCCCCCACCCAACCCGCGAAATAAATTTTATCACTTGACTCACCCATCACTCGCAAAACCTTTCACCCATATCTGAGCCATACGTCACCCGCGGGTCAGTCGGGTGACCGATTACCCGCGAATTCTAAAATTACAATAAAGTTATTAAATTTTTAGAATTAATATAAAAAACTTTAATGCAACAATCTGCTTATTGAAGTGATATCCAAGATATTCTCAAACATTTTATCCGTGAAGATTCACATATATTGACCCACAAATTTCTATATCTTTCATTTGCTTAAGTTCCAACAGTAATCTTCAACTTCCTCTCATTAAAACAAGTTCCTAGGTCATTCTAATCCCTTAACAAAAACGTTTACATTATCATAATGGCATTCCATTACATATTTAGCCTTTAGGGTCCGTATAGTTTTAATATTTTAAAAAAAAACCCAATTTTTTTAAAAAAAACCCCAAGTTCCAAACTTTCTTTTAGGAAAAAACTAAAACCTAACTTTAATTTAGGATAAATTTTTACGGGTGGTAAACGGGTAAAACGGGTAGTGGCTGATGGGTCGGGTTAAACGGGTGTAAAATTTCTCCCATATCCGACCCGTCACCCATTTCACTCGTCACCCGACCCACCCGTCACCTGCTTTCATTACGTTTTTTCACCAGTATAATTGGGTCGGGTGAAGCGGGTGGATCAGTCACCCACAGATAATGTCCAGCCCTACTTGTAACTGAGGATCCAAACTGCGAAGCTCAAGGATTAAAATCACAATATTCAAATTTATACATATGTGTGCAAATTTTTAGTTAAAAATTACATTATATAATTTTCAAAAATACAAAATCATCCTTATATTTTTTCAAAATATTATATTATGATTTTTAAGATAAAAATTTGCGCACATTTGTATATGGATATTTACAATATAAATATACATGTTTAGATATTAATTAACATTTAAAATTTAAGTGGAATATAGAAATAACACACCAAAGATGGAAAATTAGGAGGGTGGAAAATTAAAGTGAAAGGAGAATCAGAAGGGAAAGAGGATATATAATTTGATATTGTTCTTCAAGCTTTAAAACTTAAATAAAAACAAAAATATGTTTATTTGCTAAATAAAAAGATACAAGGTAATTATATTAATAGGATAAAATAAAATTTATAATACGAACAATTGACATAAATATTATTTATATATTACTAGCTTTAAAACTCAGTTTAAAATAAAAAGGATTTTTTTTTTTTGTTGAATAAAAATAAAATAAAAGATACATATATTATTAAATGCTAGCAACTAGCAAGATAAAAAAATATATATCTTAAACCTTTGTTATTGTTGATTTTGTCACTTTTAAATAAGTTTCCAATAAATTAAACGATAAAATTGGTATTTTCTTATTACACACTTCTTTTTTTTTACTTCGAAAAAAAATTCTGCATAAATCATGTACTCTTAGCGAGGGATTAAACATTTAGTCAACATTGGTTTTAGTGTTTAATGTCCATTTCTCTACCAAACTAACAATGACGAAATTGTTATTTCCTCACTACATGATTGTTTCAACTAGAAAACGAGTCCACGTGAACTATGCATTTTTAGTGAGAAAATAAAACTTTCACCATTAATGTGTTTGGCGGGTTCTATATAATTTTCCATCAATCATATAATGACGAAGTTATGATGACCTCGTTAAAAAATTTTGTTGATGAAAATTTCCTCAATAAATGCTTCCACATTAAATGTACTATTGCGGTTATGCTTTACACGATCAAATTATGTGTATAAATAGCGATGAACCCAAATATTTGTTGTAGAATGTGACATGTAGCAAGGAATATAATTTTCTCGATACAACTCAAGTCACATTTAAAAAGAAATCATTATAATCCTCGCCAAAAGTCACATTTAGTGAGAAGAATAAATTTCTAACTGGAATAATGGTCGCAGAAAAGTCTACCCGTTGTAGTGGTTCTTTTTGACACTGGTCATAGTGGCTTAGCAACAACATTAACTAAAGTGGTGACTATTTTTTGGATAAGCTATAGTTTATTTTAGGGTAGGCTATAATACTATAAAAAATTATTGTGAGACCATAAGCTCATTTCTTATTCACAAGAAAATGTGTACACAAGATTGACACCCTAGCTTGATCCATAAGAAAGACTAAATTTATTATGGTATATTGAAGTATAAAAGGGTTGTTGAGATATTAAATTACTATATATTTTATATTTGTCATATTTATGGATAGAAACTTAATATTAAAAATCCGTTATTAAAAATATACTTATAGATTGAAAACTTATATAAAATGATTTTATAATTATCATATTTATGGATAAACTTATCAATTTTACTCTAATATATTAAATTAGTAATTTTTTATTTGTCATACATATGGATAGAATTATTGTATTATTTATTTGTATTTGTTAAATTTTGATTAAATTCATATATGTAATGACATTTCTAAAAAAACTATACATATCTTATCTAAAAAACAATCGTTTTAAAAAATAATTATTAAAAATTGATATAGGAAAAGATATTTAAAAAAAAAACCATACGTATTTTATGTACAAAAATTATCCTATCAGAAAATAAAACTAATATATTGATTGATTGTATTGTTTAATATATAAATATAACTAATTAAAAGATCCAAATATATATCAAATAATCAGATTGATTTAAAAAAATGAATGATGTTGTTTAATATGAATTTTTATATATTATTTTAACCTCGATTTTAGTATATAGTAATGATGATTGATAAGTATAGCTATAAATCTATATTTCTATGGGCTTGCTTTATTTCTTTTTTTGGGCCTAGGGACATGCAAGACACATGGTGACATTAGCCCGATATAAAGCCCATCCCAAGCCAGTAAATCCAATCCAGTTGACATTCCACACTGATGTTTTAATTTATGCCAATGCCTATTTATTCATTTCAAACACACGTGAAGATATTGTCTCAGTTATTATTGAATGTCACGCAATTATTATATGTTTTTGAAATTTTGTTGGTAATTAAATAGATGTTTTTATAACTATGCCTAATTATTATACATTTTTATCTTAATATATTGGTCTGCAAACAATAGTCTTGTGCTGTACAAACGCAAACAATAGTCTTAGTGCATATATAAAAGCTGAAATCAATTCCTAATAAGAAAAGTAGTCTACGAACTTTATATAATAGATTTTATTAGACTAGTTTTAGATTTAGGGAGCTATATACCAACCATTAGAAGTTTAGAACAATCATGACAAAGGAATAAGAATGGCTATAAGAAGTGATCATTATAGTGTCAAGTGTCAACCTGATAAAGAATATCCTACACATGGCAAATAATTGGTCTGTAAGCCTATAGGTATAAAGGGTCAAAGTAAAATGATACTGAATTATCTGCAACCTGTTTGATTAATCATTCATCAACAAACCTTACCAACTTTTCCCTGATAAATTAAACACCTCAACTTATAAGAAAAGGGTTGGCTAATGTGTGCCTAAACTGGTCCCTCCCACTTTGTTTTTAATCGCTTCATTCCTGATCTTGTCCAGTCTTGTGTGTCCGCACATCCACCTCAACATTCTCATCTTTGCTACTATTAACCTCTGCTCATGTGCCTTTGTAATCGGCCAACACTCCGCCCCGTACAGTATAGCCGGTCTAATCACAGATTTGTAAAACTTTTCCTTGAGTTTGAGTTGGATCTTTTTGTAACATAACACTCCGAAAGCACCTCTCCACTTCTACCATCCAACCCATCCTCTCTGGATTCTATGTCTAATATCCTCCTCGACACGTCTTATATTCTTGAAACGCCTTATAACTAAATTGAAATATGATGATCTTGGAACCCAGGATAGTATTGGCAGCATACATGCCAACTTTCTACCAAAAAAAAAAGCATACTCACACAACTATGAAGTTTGAACTAACGGCATCATCATGGTGGATTTTTTAAGCTTCTTTAACAAATTTGTAAAACGGAAATAAAAGCAATGTCCGATTAGGGTGAGGACCAAGGAAATTAGCAGAGATGAGTATGTGGAAGAAAATATTCAATCTCACAAATTTTGTTCCAAAAACAGTCTTTTTTTTATATATTATTATTATTATTATTATTAAGGTACTAGGAGTCTCACATAAAAAAAAATCACTAATGTAGATGTCCTTAGCATCTATCGACCCTAAAAAAAGAAAAGAAAAGTATACATAATACATAATTTGTAGCCACACATGCCTACAAGAATATATATGGCTGGCTGGAAACAAACAAGAACAACAATAATTAGGAGATCATGACAAAGAATAAAGAGGGCTAATGATACTTACCTTATCTAATGTGAATCAAATTTAATAAGTAGTTTGGAATCAGAACTCAACTTGCAATATCTCATTTGTTTTAAGTAAATGCCACTACTAGCTAGGGCATCAACTGTAGAAAAACATATTCTTTGCGTATATCCTGTTGGTGATTTCAGTGTCATCAAGTGATTGTTCTCTATATGAGAACAATGTCTTTTAGTATGATTGAGATTCATATGACACTATGAGATCTTACTTTATTATATCACGAGTTTGAGTGTGCGGAGTGCACGCTCGGGTAAGCATAGTTGAGGTCTTGCTTTACCTATGATGGAACTATATCCCCAAGAGGGAAACGTGTCTCTAAGACAAGAATTCTATGTACAACATTAAGGATGAACAATAGGCGTTGTTCCCTGAAAGAGAATAATGAGTCTGTTCCCTATTGGAGGGAACAATGTCTGTTCTCTTTGCGGGAACAGTGGTTTACCTGAGTGGGAACAATAGTTCTTTGACGCATGACTAAAAATTAAGCACGTGTTAATTGTTGATAACCGTCTTGTAAACCGTTGTATAACTGCATTGTAACTTCCTTAATGAATTAATAATTGATGGGTGACGTGAGTTGTTGATAATAACCCTTCATGTCACTTGGTAACCGCCGATAACTTCTAGTAACCGTCGGTAACTGATGTTAACCATTCCCTGAAATTGCTTTCCTTTGCCTATATAAATGGCTATTGGGAGATTAGTGTCGTGTTGGTTCACATAATCATAGGAGAACATCTCTCTCGATGATTGAACTTTAAATAGAGTCTAATATCCATTTTACATGAACTCTAAGGTTCGATCTCTTTCATGAGCCTTGTTAGAGATCGGTTGGTTTGTCTTATCTCACTTCAAATTTCGTGGATTCCCCAAGGCTATGTAGGGGGCGAAATATTGATTTCAGAAAGCGTTTCGACGTGATTCAAACATATATCAAGTATTGCATATGATTGATCTACTGAATAGTCATCGTCTTCAACTACATTCACGAAGAGGAATTTCACGGCTATAAAACGTTCCCTGAGTAACAACAGATACAGGATCTTCGATGTGAACTACGAAGTAAGAGTCCAAGACTCCTACATTGCTAGCTAGGGCATCAGCATGTAGAAAAACATATTCTTTGACCTTACCATACTACACTCATCTAATTTAATAGAAGTTTTTGCGTACAACCATCCGATGAATGGTCAACATTGTAAAACACCACCTGTTAAACTACTATTTATTTTGACACACACATTAAATGTTATTTTGATGCAAAGAACCACCCAACCATTAAGTCTATTAGATTTTCTGTTAAAAAGTACGCTTTTACCATTTTGCCCCTTATTTTAAAAAAATACAGCGGGAAACAAAAGTAGCGAGGCTGATAAATAAAAAGAACATGTGGAATTTTACTTTGTTAAATACGATATCTCCTAACCAAAGTAAATCCCACATGTTGTTTATCAACAGGCCGGCCAGTTGATGTCTTGATTAACACACAAAAGTTGGGTGGGATTTAGAAAGTGAAGCAAAAATGTAAAAAGCCTTCAACAAACTTCTATACAAGGCAATGCATTCCATGCCATTACTAATTCAAGAAGAAGAATGTTTGTATAAATAAGTCTCTTTACCTTGAAGTGGCTACCTCCACTAATTAGAATCTGTCAAATATAATTGTATTAAGTTTAAGTTGATTGTTTTTTTTTTCAGTGTCTACGGCTTTTGTTCTTGACTTGTTTAGTTTGTGGTGGAATTTACTTTATGTTGCGGAATATATATTTATCTCTTTCGTTAATGATAATGTATGTTTAATGTCAATAAAAAACACAGGCCCCAAAAGCTGAAATTTACAAAGTTGAAATGCTAGATGGGCTCATTATTGTTACTATAAAACAACAAAAGAACTGTAGCTTTAATTTCCGGATGTGCAAAAGCCATCTCCTTGCTTTCCCCCTTGTCTCAAATTGTCTACTTAATTCTCTTTAATTGAGTTCTCCAGGATCGATTATATTCTTTAGAGAACTTAGTACTTTATTTTTTCTGTATGCATGTCAAAATGATTGGTCCACGTACTTGCCTTAATATGGGAGCTAAGATGTTGGTGAAAGATTTAGAGTTTTGGTGGTTCCAAGAAGTCAGTGACTTCGAAGATGCAAGTCGTGTCGGCGACTCAACAAAGTCAATCACATGATCAGCTGACAGGAAATCTATTTAAGAAAGGAACGCATAAATCGTGTGCGTGTATTTGTAGATAGTTGAGGCGTTTATTTATAGAGAAGATCATCACAAAAGAATGCTAAAATCAAGAAGAAGATGATTTGATTCTCCTACAATATTTTGTGTGTGCGTGCATGTTATATTAGGAAATATTTGTAGAGATTGAGTGTGTGTCACTTCCCTAATCGAATGGGAATTGATACACACGAGATCTCTCTTGCTCTAGCTTAAATACCTAAGTGTTTAGGATATAAGGATGTAAGACTTTTGAACATAACTTGTATTCTTGTGAAAAAGAGAGAGTTTTGTGCGTGAGATTCGTGCAAGTGGTGTGTCGAGTGTTCTTATGCATAACATGAGATTGAGAGTGTGACTGCAAAGGTAGAGCATGGTTTAAAGGGTGTGGGATTCATTCCTGTACATAGGAGAGCTTTGTAACACTCAAAAAAAAAAATCAATAAAGCGAGTCTAAGGACTCTTGAAATCCGACCAAGTGAGAAGATTGGAAGGGAGTGTTTTTTCTCTAAGTAAACTAGTTGGTTTATGAAGAGTTTCCACTATACATCGCTTGTCATTTACAGTTTGGTAATACTTAAACAAAAAACCTAGCAGCGTGCTCGAAGAGGAACCCTTAGGCATGAAAAAACAGGATCCAAGGCACGAAAAGAGAACACTTGAAAAAGAAGAAAGCTTTAGGTCAAGGAAATCTCCAAATAAAGATGAAAGAGAAAGAGAGTGACTCAAAGATTGTTCGAGAGGGGATAGACCACTCAGAATGGATCAAAGAAAACAAACAAGAATGGGAGAGCAAGCCTGGATCCCAAGAGATCAAAAGACTAAAATGTCATATCACCCAACATCGAAAACATATGAGTTTCCTTAAGAACATTCAAATTTCAAAAAGAAAACAAGAACCCAAATGCTCGGTTGCCACCATTCAACCTCTAGGTGACACATAGAAGAACCAGCGCCTCCAGTAAGGCCATCGAAGTTCAACCGCTCCCGCCTGCCAACCACCAAGCCGTCAGCGCACAACTCAAAAACACCACCGTTCCTGCCCAGAACGAAACCCAAAAAAGAAATAAACAAAAGAGAAAGTCAAAAAAGCAGAGAGACTTACTCATTAAAACTTAAGTGAAGGAAGTAGCAAGAAGATCTATCTGCTAGCGGCTCTTGCTGGTTGGAAATCAAAGTGTCACGCTTGAGAGAGAGGAGTGTTTTTGTATTTTTCAGGAAATGAAGCATGGGGGGTGAAATTGGGTCACCCCCTAATCATCTTATCGGGCCTGAGCACCCATTCCATCCCGAGCTCCAGGAAAGACCCTCCTCCTCCGACATTACTTCCCCCCCCCCCCCCCCCCCTTCTCCCAAATCCCCCTACTACTCCGGCTGACATATCAGCTTCGCTGGTAACTGTCCCAACCCCTCCCCCAGCAGCTAATTATGGCCCCTCAACTGCCACTGCAAATTCCCCCTCTCCTCCCTTGGTTACCCCCTCTCTCCTCCCTTCGACCTCCTCCGGCATAGGTAAAACCCTCAGAGTTCAACGATCTCTCTCTACCCCCCCTCTTAAATACTCAACCCCGACTCTCCTTCGTAATCTCATTGGACGCTCAAGGAGCACCTCTCCATCAAAAGCCCGTCCTAATGTTTAACACAAATATAGGATACTGGAATGTGCGGGGTCTTAATCACCCTTCCAAGCGTGATGCTGCCCGAGATCTTGCACATCTTCATTCTCTCAATCTTCTTGCCTTACTTGAAACACATATTTCCCCCTCAAACACTGCTTCCCTCTCTCAAAACTTGCTTCGCTTCTGGAACCATACCTCTAATGCCCACTTATCCCCCCTTGTCCGCATCCTAGTCTTCTGGAACCCATCCATGATTTCCCTTAATGTCCTCAAAGCCTCTGATCAACTTATCCACTGCCATATTCATGACCATCACTCTTCCTCGGACTTTCTTACCACCTTTGTTTACGCCCACAACTCACCCTCTGGTAGATCCACTCTCTGGCATGACATCCAAACGTTAAGCAGCGGGATCTCTGCCCCGTGGCTGGTCCTTGGAGATTTTAATGTTATCCTGGACTCCAGCAAAAAAATCTCGGACAGAAACTCTCCTCCGACCCCTCCGTCTGATGAGCTGAGAACCAATCTTGAAGCTTCGGGTCTCTTTGACATGAGCTATAATGGGGCCAAATTCACTTGGAGCAATAAGCAACTCAGCGGTAACCGCGTTTGGTGTAAACTTGATCGTGCTCTTATCAACTTGCCTTGGCTGACTTCTTTTCCCCTTGCTCGAGCACTCTTTACTCACCCGGGCATCTCGGACCATAGTCCCATCATCGTCAAGCCTACCCCTCCCAATCCCAAAAAATTTATTCCGTTTCGCTTCAACAACGACTAGGTCACCCATGAAAACTTCCTTTCCCTGGTCTCAGATACCTGGCATGCTCCTTGTAACGGAACTGCCATGTTTCGCATTGTCTCCAAGCTTAAAAGCCTCAAACACAAACTTAAACGCCTGGGCAAGGCTTCCGTGGAAGCCATCTCTTCTAGAATTCAGACCAATAAAACCGCACTCTCGGCTATCCAGGAGGCAGCTATTGTCCAGCCTTTTGATGTTGTTATTCATGATGAAGAGCGTGACCTCATCCAGTCCATTATCACTGATTCAGCCTCTCTCCACTCTATGCTCCAACAACAAGCCAAGCTGTTATGGCTGAAAGGGGGTGACTCTTTCTCTTCAGTCTTCCACAACCATATTAAAAAGCGTCACTCTCTGAATCATATTAGCTCTCTGGTTGATGCGGCTGGCCGCTCCATTTCTTCCCCTTCGGAGATCGCGGACCACATTATTGCTTTCTTCATTGACCTCATTGGGAGTGCCTCTCCGAGGGCTGCCTTTCCTGATCACATTATTAGTGAGGGGCCAATAATCAATAATCTATCGTCCAGGCTCCTTACTGCCCCTGTCTCCCCTACTGAAGTCTGCTTAGCTCTGTTCGACATTGACCCGAGGAAAACTCCTGGACCCGACGGGTACAATTCTCTCTTCTTCCAAAAGACTTGGCATATCATTGGTCCAGACCTCATTCGTGCGGTTAGGGACTTCTTCCGCAATGGGCAGATTCTTCGGCAAATAAACCACACGGCCATACATCTCATTCCCAAAACTCCCAACCCCAATTCCATCTCGGACTTTCGTCCCATATCTTGTTGTAACACTTCGTACAAAATTGTCTCCAAAATCCTTTCCAATCGCCTCCGCCTCTCCTTACCTTCCCTTATTTTCGAATGCCAAGGCGCGTTCGTCCCTAACCGATCCCTCAGACACAATATCCTTCTATGCCAAGAACTTTTCAAGCACTATGGAAGGAAGAACATCACCCCAAGCTGTGCTATCAAATTCGACTTTAGGAAAGCCTTTGACACCATTGAATGGTCCTTTATTGAGCACGCACTCAATTTCTTTCAATTTCCCCCGCAAATGATCCACTGGATTATGGCCTGCATTACCTCAACCTCCTTCTCCATCAACATAAATGGCGAGCTTAAGGGGTTCTTCCGTGGGAAACGGGGCCTTCGTCAGGGCGACCCAATTTCGCCCTATATTTTCGTTGTTGTTATGGAGTATCTATCTCGCATGCTTAATGCCCTTCCTGCCAACAGCTCCTTCAGATTCCACTCCAATTGTGAAAACCTCGGAATCACCCATCTAAGCTTTGCAGACGATCTCATCATCTTTAGCAGGGGAGATGAGGATTCTGTTCTTACAATCAAGCATGTCCTTGATAACTTCAGCAACCTCTCGGGTCTGACCGCCAACATCGACAAAACCTCCATTTTCTTTGGAGGCGTTCCCCCTCCTATTAGACAACAAATCCTCTCCTCTTCAAATTACACCCAAGGCTGCCTTCCCATGAAATACTTGGGGATTCCCCTAGGTTCTAGGAAACTTCTTAACCGGGATTACGATGAGCTCATTGCTAAAATGACGTCCAAAATCCACTCATGGACGGCGAAAAACCTCTCATATGCTGGTCGGAAGGAGCTAATCCGATCGGTCCTGTTTGGTATCCAAAATTTTTGGTGTAGGATTATCATTTTTCCCAAAGAAATTCTGGGCAAAGTCGAAGCTCTCTTTCGCTCCTATCTTTGGCAGGGAACTTCTTCCTCTAGAAAAGCCCCTATTGCTTGGGAAACTGTGTGTCGCCCTATTGAGGAAGGGGGACTTGGGTTTAAGGAATTGTTGTCTTGGAATCAAGCGTGTATGTCTCAGTGTATTTTTGAGCTTGCCACTGGTCAACGTAACATCTGGACACGGTGGGCAGTCTGCCATCATCTCCTTCATGACTCGATTTGGGACGTTGCTCCTAGGGAAAGCGACAGCTGGGTTTGGAAGAGCATCCTCCACCTGCGTGATCTCCTCACCTCCCTCTCAAACCCCGACACCATTCTGCTGACTATGGCCAACAGTACCGGTAAATTCTCCTCCAAAAATTCCTACAACCTCATTCGAGACAGAGCCGCGCATATTTTCTGGGGGCGTTCTATTTGGAACGGCCTCCACACCCCTAAATGCTCATTTATTGCGTGGATGGCCCTCCATCAACGCCTTCCA
Source organism: Fallopia convolvulus (assembly GCA_964016875.1). Taxonomy (NCBI): domain Eukaryota; kingdom Viridiplantae; phylum Streptophyta; class Magnoliopsida; order Caryophyllales; family Polygonaceae; genus Fallopia; species Fallopia convolvulus. Next base: position 888,520 of record OZ024732.1, read on the forward strand.
ACTAAAGATCGCATCTCCAGATGGCATCCTATTGATGATGTCTCCTGCTCTCTATGTCACTCCACGGATGAAACGGCTGAGCACATTTGGAACCAGTGTAGCTTCTCGCAAGCTGTCCTATCAGACCTCTTGGACTGGCTTCACATTGTCCATCGCGAAAGGACCCTTCATGCCTGGATGGAATGGATCCACCACCATCGAAGATCGCGCAGCTGCAACATCAAACTTTTGAGGGTTGCCTTCTCGTCCTTCATCTATTTCGTCTGGCAGGCCCGTAATGACTCTATTTTTAACAATTCCCTAGCAAATCCCAGATCATGTGCTCGCAGAATCATTATCCACCTGAAAAACTTTATGGTTGCTCATGGAACCCAGCGCCCTTTCTTCAATGGCATCTTCCTCAGCAACCAGACTTAGTTCTTTAGTTGCTTGATTCTCCTCCTTGGATTGCTAGAAACAATTTTTTGGTGTACATATTTTTTTGTAACTCCTGCCCTTTCTAATATAATTTAACTTCTTCAAAAAAAAAGTTGAATTCCAAAAGAAGAACACGAAGGCCCAACAACCAAGGTACATCCCCTCGAACCTCCTCACTAACGCCAAGACATCGCACTCCCTTCCAAGACAAGTGTCGTGCATCAAAATAAAAATAAAAAGAAGGAAAGGAGAAAAGAGAAGAAGAACACCACACATTTATGCCTTGTGGTTCTAAAAAACAAACAAGTCATGGGGTTGTGATGGTGAGCGTATTTAATCGCTTGCAAATAGACAAAATAATCCGAAGACAAGTTGAGGAATATAGAAGCTCGGGAAGCCCACGATGAAGGCTTCGAGGGGTATGTCCTAGGGGATTTCTGCATCCATCTGAAAAAAACGCGAAGAGCAGCGCGATCCAGGCGAGAAGGGTTGTAAGACCAGTCTCCGCGCATTCAACTTTGAGGGAAAACAACTAGTATGCAATCCCATGCGAGAAGGATTGCAAGACCAATCTCCGTGCATATTCAATTGTGCGGGAAAACAACCAGTAGGTAATCCCAGGAGGGAAGGGGTGCAAGACCAATCACCACGCACATTTAAATTGTGAGGGAAAACAACCAGTAGGCAATCCTAAGAGAGAAGGGTTGCAAGACCAATCTCCGCACACATTCAACTGTGAGAGAAAACAACCAATAGGCAATCCCAAGCGAGAAGGGTAGCAAGACCAATCTCCACGCACATTTAACGGTAAAATCAGCACGACATCTCATCCCACATCGGAAGTGTTAATAAAATGGCATGATCGCTCCATTGACCAATCAAAGGCTGCCTCTCCATCGACCAATCAAATGGTGAAAGATCGCTCATCCAACATCAAAATTATATGAAAACTTCTCTTCCCAAACATCTATTAATAGGGGAAGATAGAAAAGTTTAAAAGGGTTGAAAAACACCTCTAACTCAAGACTTATCTTGCTTGCAGAGATCAACGTGTTGAAACAATCGTAGAGACCACACTATAATCTAGGAAAGGTGAATAAAAAGACCTCAAGTCATCAAAAAAATCTACGCGCACTTATTAAAAGGCACGAATAATCTAAAAATTGTAATCCCAAATTGCAATCATTTGATAAATCGTAATAAAAGTAAAGGCTTGTTTTTGTCCGTTTTAATAATCTCTCATGCCTCGGTCCTAGCACTTGTTTATTTCGAGTTTCAACATCTAGGACTGGACATGCTCTAATACCAAGTTAAATTTCTAGTGGTTTTAAACGCGACCTAGCCTAGGCTCAGATTAATATACCCCCAAGCACTCAAGACCATGGTGTACCACTAGGTTGAAGACATAGCAATCTTTAGCCTATTTATAAGTTGTTTCCTTTTTTAGTATTTTTATTCTTTGACATTCCTACTTTTAGTTTGTTCGATTTATGATTTTTGGCCTTTGTATGTTGAGCCTTAATTACAAGCAAACTCTAATCCGTTTAGCCTTGTTTGTGTTAGGGTTTGGAGTCGCCTTTATTTAAGGATCAACTCTTCTCTCTTGTTTCTATATATGTCTTGTTTAATCAATTGTTGAAATCTTGTGATTCGAGTTTGTTTTCCAATTTCGGCCTATGCGTCACAAATAATAACCAACAACCTCGATGCTACTTGGCCGTCGTTGAGTCCACCTTTTGGCTTGATCCTATCGAGCCTCACTAGACTCCTCCCAAATCACCTTAGTACCACCTAATTAGACTCAGCTAGAATTGAGTTTTCTTGCACTCATTGTCGATGCTTGATCCTTTTAATCTTGCATCCTCCAGCAATCCAAGACATTAGTCTTCTGAAGTGTCATCTATCCATCGCTTCTGCCATCATCTATCGAACCCTAGTTGTGCAATACAACAAGGCTTCTCGCCTAGGGTTCCACACCTTCGGGTTTGATACTCCTACGTAAGTCTAGATCCACAAGTGTATGGCGTTCCAACCACTTCACTAAGGACGGATCGCATCACTACAGTTAATCCAGAGGGGGAAGAGAAATTCCATCGATTATATTACTATTATTTTTAATATAAAATCAGATCTACTTTTCAATATCAAAAAGCTTTAAACGTTGGATAGGGTTTCACCTTATTTATATATTAGTGATTTTTCTTGTATTTTTTCAATGTAAGTCTCCCCCAATCCCTCAACAATTTGCAAGTGACCTATTTAGTGTGGAAATGAAACAACAAAAATATACATCCGAACGGACAAATCAAATTCGCGATGAAAAAGCCATATATGCCTAGGTCAAAAAGGTTAACATAAATGATGATCGAACACTTAAATAATATATATTTCTTGCTAGGGGTTTCGAATAGAGAGGCCTACAACATATGTTATATTACGTGCTCCATTCATTAGTCTAGCTTCTATTAAACTAATAAATTTGACCAAAAAGGTTATCAACAATGAAATGATCACCAATGTTGCTCCATTCATTAGAATATCTTCCCCCTCTATTCACTTTGATGGAAGATAGTCTGCGCTCTTTTGATGGGTGCATCCTATTCAGTACATATCCAATTATCGATTTTGTTCATTATCTTGAATTTTGTACGAATATTATGGTGAATCTAGATTTTTAATTACATATATCCAAAGATATTAATGAAACACAAAAACACGGTAAGAAAATAATGTGAAATTCAATCTTTCTTGGAGGATCAATATGGAAGAATTTGGAGGATCAAGATGGGTGCATCTCCAGGTAAGAGGGGTGCATTTGAAAGACCCGACGGAAAAACGAGAAACAAAAAATAAACAAACAAACAGGACACAAACACAAAATGGTGTAACCAACTGAGCCGAATACCAAACATATCACCAAAGCCCTGAGAAACCACCGTCTGTCTGAGTGACATATTGTCCTCCACTCGGATCTTCCGATCTCCCTCCAACTATTCATACATAACACCAACTCTGTACAAATGTAATAAGAGAAAATACCATGTGTGAGCTTAAATGGGCAGTTAAGTATAAACTATTAATAAATTCCACTTGTTTCTGGAAATAAATGAACTTCCTAAACTATAGTTTCATTAAATTGGGATAAAAAATTACACATGCGTAATTTTTTCCAATTTTTATACCCATTTATTTAAGAATTTGTATTTGAGGACGCTCACAATTTGTGCATGCATCTGTTTTATCTTTATTGTGCATCAAAATTAATTCTATTTGTATAAAAAAATTGTGTGTGCATCGATTCCAATCTTTTGTACTTATTTAATTAAACTTTTTAACTTTGACTATGAAAATGAATACTATAGTTATCTAGTTTATTATGCACATGTTATTAATTTCGATGTACATACATAAATAAATCACACTTTTTTACATCGTTTTTTCTTTATATCTGCATCAAAATTAACTCTTTTGTGGATTAAAACAGTTATCTATGTGTCATTCTTTTGTGCACAACGTGGATCAACTTCAAATTTTTTGTTCAAAATGTGAAACTAAAATTGAATATGTGGATCAACTTCGAAAAAATACGATAATTATTCGCCAAAATTCATTTGTGCCGCACTTTTATAATATTTAGTTGAAATGTTCTACGCCCTTAATTAATTTCATTCCATCACTAATGTATTGGGAACTATATGGCGGAGCTAGATTAGTTCAAGATCTTTTTTTTTTCCGGATCAGCTAGTGAAATTCTTTTTGTCTTATCTTATGGCTCGCCCGGTTCGATCGGTCGGACACCAGTCTACATCCGAACTTGGTACTTCGTGACCCTATTTTGGGGGAGACCCTCTCAATTCCAGTTTCTCCATATATGCCATCAGTGGGATTCGAACTTCGAATCTCCTGAATAACACTTAAAGAGTCTAACACCACTCGGATCAGCTAGTGATATTTATAAGAAACATTTGAATAACCACATAATTTAAGAAATTAATTTACCTATACACCTAGATATATATAGGCATTAAATAATCCTAATTTTCTATCCTATGTAATTGTAAATTCGTTTGGAGTTAATAGGAACATGCTTAAATAGATACTCCCTCCGTTCAAAATACAGTTAAACCACTATAAATTAATAGGGTTGGGACCATGATATTTTATTATTTTATAGAGATATTAATTAACCGATAAATTAATATTTATTAATTTAAAGAGATTTTTGTAATAATAGCTTTCAAAATGCACTATCATAAATGAATTTATTATAGGATTTTAGAAGGCTATGAGTTGGGACAATCTGATCCATGTAAGATTAATGTTTTGGTTGCTATCAATCTTGTAGTCTCGTCTTGGATAGTTAATGTTGAGCAAAAGTCAATAGCAAATTGTTTTAGGCTTTGCAAAATTCGTTCATGAGATGAAGTCACAAAGAATGATTATAGTTGACATTGCAAAATTTCTTTTCAAAACAACGCTAGAAATGTTTTATCCAATAAGAAAAGTTATAGATGAGCTCCAAATAGAACTACGAAAAAACAAACAACACTACAATCATATTTTATTAGATTTTCTTACTTATGATTATGTAACTTTTTATATAATTATTAATTTATAATATTAATGGGACCTTATACTTATATAGAGGTTTTTAAAAAATTTATTATCTTATTATCTTATCGAAATTTGTTAAATTTTACATTGGCCCAAGTCGGGACCGGAGAAAAATATTAATTTAGAGGGTTTATTAATTTACTGAGTATTAATTTAGAGAGGTTCTACTGTAAATGAGATTTTAAACTTTTGGAGTTAATAGGAACATGCTTAATTATATACTCCCTCCGTTCAAAACAAATGAGATTTTAAACTAGGCACACAATCTCAAAACAATAGTGATTTTTAACTTTAAAGACAAATTTTAAAATAGGTAATATGGATGGGATTTAAGTTCAAGTAAAAATCACTATTGTTTTTAGATTGTGTGCCTAGTTTATTGTGAGCGGGTAAAACAAACGTAATTACCATAGTAATTTTGATTATTAAAAAGGTATTTATTAAATTACTGCGCAGTTATTTTCGTTATTTTCTATATAAAATTATATGGCGGTTATGCAACTTAATGGAAGATTCTATCTTTTATTAAGGATAGAATTAAAGTTGGAGAAAGGGTGGAATATTCCTTACTTGGGCTTTAAGGCAGTTGGCCAGCCCTAGAGGATAATATTTTCGTCCATAAAGATATAGTTTTCGGCTTCCTGTCTCTCCCTCTTCCATTATAAATACATGCCCTAGGCATGTAGGGAGAGACACATGAGCATATTCAGAAATCCTAGGCAGGCTAATATTCGCTTAGCTCGACTGTTTAGGGTTTCATCGCTCTCTTGTTGTATCTCGACGCTCAAACGACAATCGCTCTTCTGACTTAGGCATCGGAGGTGGATTAGGGGGTCCCCGCCCCCTTTGTCCATTGTTTTGCAGGTTCTTCTAGGTCAAGAGATTGAAGAGGAGCGGAAGAGGCGGAGTTCTTAATTGGTGTATTTAATACGAATTAAGGGCGAGATTTTGTACACCAACATTTATATTTATGACTTTGAGTTGTATATCCATGATTTTATATGATTGTATTCACATTTTTTGCGTTACATATTCATTTTTTTTTAAATTACTCATGTGAATATACATTTGAAACATATGATTATGTAATTGTATAAGAATGTTAAAGAGATGAAATATTAAGAAAACTTAAAAATACAATAATATAAAAATATAAATATGTGAATTATAAACATGAAACATAGTGTAATCTAAAAAGAATGAATATGCAACTCAAAAATATGAATATATACAAAACTATGAATATATAACTCAAAATCATGAATAAAAACTGGGCACACGTTCTCACACCAAAAGTTTTTTTACTTGAACTTAACTCATATGCATGAAGTTATTATTATTAGCACAAATTATCACTTTCGGACATCTAATTAAATAGCTAGGATCTAAGGGTAGTATCATGAGCTTTTTGTTTCGATTCTCATAGGGACTTTTATGGTTAGTCAATAAAGATCCGACAATAAATTATTGTTTGGATTTTTTTATAATAAGTGAATGATGCACATATTTTTTGTAATAAATTATTAGAAGCTACCCTAAACTCTAAGGCTCCGTTTGGTTGTAATTCATGGAAAAGTAAACAAAATGGAAATGAACGTAGTCCACTTTAGTGTTATGATACATTGACAAAAAAAAATCAACTTGTTTTGCAAAACCTCTTATCCATTGTAAAAAGGGGCTTACTCTACCTCAATCATTCCTCCATCAAGGGGGTGAGTAACAAAATGAGGGAATCACTCCCTTCTACCTCACTTTTACAATGGACAAGTTGTTGAATGATTTAATTTTTATATAAATGTATTATGACACTAAAAATAGTATAGATTCATTTCGTTTTCATTTACGTTTATGTTTCTGTATATATGTCACGACAAATTAAACGGGCCTAAATTCCTTTGATATCGTGAAGATACCCACCTACCTCTAAATTTATTTATAGAAAATGAAATTGGAAAGGAAAGAAGAAGAGTAAAGGTAAGAAGAAAAAGCAAGGCCTTAGGTTTTTGGCACAGCATAAGAAGGAAATGTGCTATAAATACAGAAGCTTGGGTTTGAGAGCACCTGGCCTTTAAACAAACAAACATAAGCCAAAGCAAAATATTACTAATTACCTCAATTTTCTTAGAAGCTAGAGTTGAATTATCTTAATTGTGAGGAGCTAGCTAGGATATGGCAAAAATATTGTCTGATCCTTTGGAAATAGGAAGGGTGGTTGGAGAAGTAATTGACAGTTTTACCACCACGGTGAAAATGTCAGTCACATACAACTCCAACAAGCAAGTTTACAATGGCCATGAGCTCTTCCCCTCCCATGTCACCTTCAAGCCTAGGGTTGAGGTTCACGGCGGCGACATGAGAACTTTCTTCACCTTGGTAGTTTATGTATCTTTAATTTTCTATGATATATAGTTTGAGATGATCTTGGTTTCTAAAATTAATTACACCCTGATTAAGTATTAATAATCTTGTTGCAGGTGATGACAGATCCTGATGTCCCTGGACCTAGTGATCCATATCTCAGGGAGCACCTCCACTGGTATACTATAAATAATTTGACCAAATAATATAAAATTAAATGATGTTTTAACATATATGCAATTCAAACTCATCATCATGTAGTTTTTTTTTTGACCTAGTGTGGTTTTTTCTACTTTTTTTTTCTTTTTTTTCTGATCTGAAGTCAAAACTTATACAGTGTGTTTCCCAATTCATATTGATTGAAGACTAATTGTCGGTGCATGCTTAATCTTGGATCTTTTGAATGAGAGAGATTTTTTTTTATTGAAAATAGTTATACTGAAAATATGCTTATATAAGAAGAAAAATGTTCCTTGCATATATATGATATATCTCATTGTAATTTATGGTTATGGGAATGAACCATATACATAAAGACTACACATTTCTCTACAAACTTGCTCATATTTATATATGATATTTGGTTTTCTATTTCCAATACTAAACTATTATTTGTTTTTATTTTTTAATTTCGGTATCAAATTTATTTTGATATCTTCCGAAAAAAAGGTTTATAAAAAAAAATATAAATCATATACATACTCATATCTGATTTTTTTATTATCCTTCACACTCACTTTAATAATTATAGACACTAATTCCCGATATCTCATATATTTGGTATCATTACCAAACAAGTCCTTAACTTTTTCACTTAAACTCTAGTACTTAAAACTTGCTCATTTGAACAATGTTACAGGATCGTAACAGACATTCCAGGCACAACAGATTCTACATTTGGTAAGAAAATAATACATTGGACTCAAATTAATTACACAACTTATAATTAATTAATGCTATATATATATACTTCATTATACATTGATGATCGAGCAGGAAAGGAGGTGGTGAGCTACGAGATGCCGAGGCCGAACATAGGAATCCACAGGTTCGCGTTCATCCTGTTCAAGCAGAAGAGAAGACAAGGCGTTTCGATTCCTCCGAATTCGAGAGATCGATTCAACACAAGGAAGTTTGCTGAGGGCAATGAGTTGGGCCTTCCTGTTGCTGCTGTCTACTTCAATTGCCAAAGAGAAACTGCGGCCAGAAGACGCTAATTAATTAATTATAATAATTATTATTAGCAACCCAGTTGGAATTGAAGCTCTATTAATCCTGGGAATTAATTAATTAATAAGACTATATATATATATATGATGATTGATGCGGGGGTTTAGGGTTGTTCTTATTCAGAACATGTCCCCCCTTTTCAATTTGGGTGATTAATGTTAAGCTTCATGTATAATATTGGATTGGTGTGTTGTTATGGCTACTGCTTTAGTATTGTAAGCTATGTCTCAGGTGATGTGTTCCCTGTTATATTATATGTATGCTTTAATATGAAAATTGTTAATTAATGGAGCAATTAGTAGTGATAATTAATGGCCATTAATTATAGTACATTCTTGGTATCTGTCTGGTTCACGTACCTCATGGACAAAAAGTTCGTTATTGGGGGCTAATTAAGGGTGCATGAATCCTGCAACTAATACTAAATACACGATTAGGAAAAGGAAAACTAATTTTAAATATAGAAATTGTACTACTAGCAATGATGGAAGGAAAAGGGAGAGAACAAGAAGAAATGCATGTATTATGAAGGAGGAGTAATTGAAGAGTATAAATGTTAGGTTGCTTCTGTTTGGATTTCAGATGTGAGATAGAGTATGTTCTCAACAAGAAAATATGCATGTATGAAGGACACATTCTTTCTAATGTTGACATGTAGTGCTTGATAAACATGACTATCCAGACACCCCTCTGGGAATTTAAATATCTATTGTCCCTTAATTTAAAAAAGCGTGTCTTAGGCGTGCCTAGGCGCAAGGTGTAAGTCTTGGCGCCTTAAGAAGGGTAGGCGCGCAATGCAAAAAGCTCGAAGGTGCGCGCCTTTGAACAAGGGCTAGGAGGCGCCAGAGACATGCGCCTCTTGTACACTAGGGTTTACTATGCGTAAAAATAAAAATAAAAATGATTTTTTTTTTTAAAAAGTCACATGTAAAGTCACATGGGTATAAATGAATTCTAAGTTAAGAGCCCATTGAATTAACGGTTTTTCTAAGGGCATAGGTTAAGCATACTATATAAGAGAACTAAAATCTTATTAGGAAACTAATAAACCCTTTAAAAAATAATTAATCCTAAATAAATAAAATTTTACAAAAAATTACCATTTTAAGTAGTTTAACCTATGCCCTAAGGACATAGGTTATAAAAACCATTGAACTAAAAAAGCCAGTGAAACTCTAAATTGTCGCCGGCCTTGCTAGATGCCGCCAATTGTCTGCCTCCCCACCGATTATGTCCACACCGTTGATTATGCTTGCCATCTCTTTTCGTCATCTACACTTCTTTCTACTTTTCTTCTCATCTCTTTTCCTTCTTATTCAAAAGTTCTTTTTTTATTTTTTTAACGAGTGATCCACCTTTGGTGAACCCTAGATTCGTGAACAAGCCGACAAAGCGTATGAACCAGATAAATTGGTTTGCACCGACCGACGCGCTCGACCTAGTAATGAGAAGAATGGTGAGACTTGGGTATTCACCCAAGTAAAGGGGCGGAGGCAAGGATCGAACTTTCGACCTCCCAACATCCCCGCCATGCCTCTTAGTCTCTTACTACTAGGCAATCCCATGTGGGACAAGTCTTCTTTTATTTATCTCAATATATAAGGGCACAATGTACAAGGATATAAATTATGCAAATATCACAAAAGATATTCTAAATATGCATAAGATCCCAATTGGTATTACCTTTTCTTTCATCCTCCCACTATCGCAACGAGATTCGAATGAATCATAAGACTCGACCTAAACTCTAGAAACAGCCGACGAGGCAAATCCTCTGTGAATATATTTGCATACTCATAAGATGATAGAACACGAAGGACTTAATTAAATTAACACAAGAGCTACCTTTTCACATACAAAATGTATGTTAAGCTCCACATGTTCCATGCATTGATGCATGTAGGACCGGATTCCTCTTAAGATATGTGGCTGAGACATTATCGATAAAGATGAACAGTGTTTGAGAGAGAAAACAATCTAGCTCCAATAGTAAGTTATGCAAAAACGTGCACTCGGCCACCACGTTGGCCACCCCATGATATTCCGCCCCCGCACTTGATCTAGACACAGTTACTTGCGAAAGAGCTTATTTATTTACATAAGCTTCAATAAACTCAATTTAAAATGTGCCAAACGAGCCCTTAATGTAATTTCATGAATTAGAAAATAACTCATTCACCAACAACTCGTCAACAAATAAATTGGTAAGAAGCCCCAAAGACCTGCAATTTTTTGTTTTTTCTATAATGAGGGGTGATCAATGTGAATATTTAATTTTGTTTGGCATTCTTCTCTCGTCTGATCAGATAACAAATATGTTAATGGTGTGTTTATAGTGGGATATTGATAATTAAAAAGAGTATGGTGTTTGTCGACATGCTTTAATATTGGAGAGAGAGTACAGTATGAGCACTAGTTCTTCTGGGCTCTTCTGGGGTAGCAACAGTTAACAATCTCTGGTAACTTCCAAATTCAATTAACATCATAAAAAGTGACTGATTGGGAAGTAGCTAGGAACTTATTTGACCATCTTCTTGTTTTTTCATATATGGTTCAAATTCGTCTTCAAATTATTATGAACTTTTGGCAAATAAATGTTTATTTTGGGATCCCATAATAATTTAGTTTTTGAAATTTTTTCTCAAACTATTCTCTAAATAAGAATCGGTGAACCCTTTTAAAAATAATATATTCCTCTGTTTAAGAATTATTGTCTTTTTACTGTTAATTTTTATTTAGATAATTTTAATTTTATGTAAAACTATTAGATAAAAAAATATTTTCCTAATTAAAATTTCAATTGGAAGTTATAATAACATTTATGGAGTGTCAAAAAATAAATAAATAATATTTTCTTATTTATTAAAAAAGATTTAATTTTTTATTCAATAGTTTTTTTTTTGAGAGGAAACAAGAAATTATATTAAGTCAAGACCCGCCAAATCTCTGAGAGATTGAGGGACATTTACAGCATCAAACATTTGTATAGACCCATTAGATGAAACAAGTCTCGCAACATGATGAGCTAAACGATTTCCTGCCCTTCTAACATGATTAAAAGAAACAGAAGTAAAAGAACTAATGACAAGAAAAATATCAACAACTAACACACCTAAGAAAGAAAAAGGAGTAGAAGAAACAAGGTGCTGGACTAAACACAAAGAGTTAGATTCAACAAGAACAACACCATCAACAACACTACAGACAAAAGACAACCCAAAAAACATAGCAAAAGCCTAAGCTAGAAGAACATCATGAGTACTTGAAATCCTTTTAACAGCAACTCGAATAATCTAACCATGAGAATCATGACAAACCACACCTAAACCCACCATATCATCCTCAAAAAGGGATGCATCAACATTCATTTTTAAAGTACCAGCAGGCGGAAGCAACCACATATGATCAAAATTCTACACTGTGGCAGTAGCCGATCGATTTGAAAGCTGAGAGTAGTCACGAACCAAATTAATTGTGTATTCCCGAATGACCAGGGAATTCAAATGCAAGCCTTCAAAAACCATTTTATTTATACAAAACCAGGCAGCCCAACTAAGAAATAAGAATTCCTTAAGAGCACATAAACCTTGAGTACTAGTGAGTGCTCAAATAGCTTTTGCAAAGGCTGGAAACGATTCAGTAATAATCCAAGACCGAATATCAGACCCGTCCCACACTAAAGCAACTTCATGACAACCAATGATTGCATGAAGAGTCGTTTCCTCAAACAAACTACATCGATCACATGACGACGAATCAATAATATGCCTTCTAAACAAATTAGCCTTCACCCCAAGAGCTCCCGAACATGCCCGCCAAGAAAAATGACGCATCTTAGGGGGTAGCTTTGTAGTCCAAAGAAGTCTCCAAACATCATCAATAGGACCCGTGAAACGAAAATGCCAATCGAATAAATGCTCAGAACAACCTATCCAATATGCAGATTTAATTGTGAAACAACCTTCGCTTGTTGGCCACCAAACCCAAGAATCACAAGGTTTTTTAAAACTTAGAGGTATTGAAAGGATGGCATCAACATCTATCTCTAAAAATCTTTAAATCAGGTACGAAAGCTAACCCTGCCTAATCTTTTAGGGACACACAAATCCTCCCAATGTTTCCAATGCAAAGACCTTCTTTGATTAGACCCATTCCGCTGAAACTTTCCAAACAAATTGTGGATTTCATCAATCAACGAATCAGGCAGCCTAAAGATGGACATCATATAAAATGGGATGCTCTGCAATACAGCTTTGATAATCACTTCTTTACCAGGTCGAGACAAAAGGTTACCTTGCAAGCCTTGCATCTTTTTCCAAATACGATCTTTAATATTCTGGAACGCTGCATTTTTTGAACGACCAATAATAGTGGACAACCCCAAGTACTTGGCATGGCGATCCACATAAGTAACACCCAAGAAATGGGCTATACTCTCTTTCTCTTGAACAGTCAAGTTCCTAAAAAAAGGAAATCTTAGACTTATCATAGTTAATTTTTTGACCACTAGCTCCTTTATATGAGCTGAACACATCAGTTATCTTAGAGCATTCATAGAGATTCACCCTTGCAACAACAAGACTATTGCCAGCAAAAAAGAGATGTGAAACTAAAGGTGCCCCATTACAAATCCTAATGCCATGAAGATTGTTTTTGCAACGGTTTGTTGGTGAATCAAATCAGAAAACACCTCAGCACAAATTATAAAAAAGTAGGGGGAAATTGGGTCCCCTTGTCGAAGACCACGACACCTCCGAATTTGACCATTCACCTTAAAACTGAACGACGCACTCTGAACACAATCCATAATTTTATCCACCCAACGAGAATCAAAACCAGCTTAAGCATCGCTTGACACAAAAAAAACCCACTTGACTCCATCATACGCTTTGCTCATATAAAACCTCTTTTACCACGGTGCTTATTTTTCATATAATTAAAGACTTCACAAGCCACCAATGCATTATCAGTGATATGTAAATTACAAAAGGCAAGCATACCTTCATCTTATTAGCCATGACCTTTGACACAATTTTATACAGCACGTTACATAAGCTTATCGGTCGGAAATCAGAAATATGTTGAGGATTCGAAACCTTAGGCAATAATGTAACCATTGTTTTGTTAATATCAACAAGAGAAGAAGCTCCATCCCACCAGTCCTGAATAAGTTTAACCACATCATAGCCAACAATCTGCCAAAAACGCTGATAGAAAATAGCATGCATGCCATCCGGATCGGAAGCCTTAGTAGGATGCATTTTATTCAATAGTCAATTGTGCTAAATAACAATAAAAAATGAGATAATATTATTCAGTAGTTGATTGTGTAAGTAAAAATAGAAAATGAGATAATATTATTATTATATGTATGTAATGTAAATACTAAAAAATTAAATAATACTTTCTTACTTATTAATAATATAGTTGATATAATAATAGTTGATATGACAAGTAATAATAATAAATGAGATAATATTATTATAATATGTATGGAATGTAGATACTAAGAAAAATTAAGGGTATAAGGCAAATAAACAATTAAATTGACCTACGTGACATAACTAGATGAATGACACATACGTGATAAGATTTTGACTTTAGTAATAGTATATAGATAGATTGTCTTCTAGATAGTTTGTGCAAAGTTTTTCAAATTTGCCCCTAAGTCGATTACTAATTTACTAACTACACCAATATTTTTCTATGTTTCATTCTATACTTCAATTTGACAAAGTATAAAATGGAATTAAATTTGTTCAATTTTAGAGGTAACAAATGGATGATATAAAAAGTACTCCCTCCGTTCCGAAATCATTCACATTTTAGATTTTTTGGCACCTATATTACACTTATGTCCTTATAATTATTAATTAATACTTTTTATAAATAAGTGAGAATTGTTACTAAAAGTATTTAAAATAAATAAATGAGAAAAGTAATAAATAAGAGTAGATTTTATTTACTACTTTTTTTTAGAAAGAGTAAATCTACTATATATATAAAAGTAATAAGGTTTGGAGCCACCACATTGCGCCACGTCAGCTTTGTCCACATGTCGCTTCTAGAATACGCCACATTGGATTTTGCCACATGTCGTCTTTTCCTTAAGCCATGTCATGTAATTTTTGACACGTCATATGCCACATTGTATTATTTTCACCCCGTCACTTACATGTCATATTTAACTATAATGATAAAAAATGTTTTCCTTATAAAAAATATTTTATATAAACAGATAATTATAGGCCTATAATTTTTGATAAATCTATACTTTTTTAATCAAAATATTTCCTTATGAGAAGTTTGGTCAAAATACTTTACTTTTATTGCAACTCACAATTTGAAAATTTACCATAACATTTTATGAGCATTTTATATATTATTCTCATTATTTAAACTTAATAATCTAAATTTAATTTGTTTTATTTGATTTTAAAAAACAAAATAATTTTTATACATATTACGATCAACAAATTACTTACATTAAATTTTATATTATATTTTAGTTTACTAATATCTTTTTTTTATAATATATCTAAAAAATATCGAGTCATAGTCGTGCATGGCACGACAGGGACAACTAGTTTGTACTAAAATGACAATTATTATGGAACAGAGAAATTAATTAGTAAAAGTGTTTTAATAAGATATTCTACACGTCTTATTACGTGTAAAATTGGCTAGAAAAATGGGCGGAGTATGATGTACAACTACGTACGTGGTAGCGACATATGTATGAAGTAAATACGTATCTCATAGTAGTAAACAGTGCAATATTTACCACATGTAGGCTTCTTGTACACATACCATTTCGAGTCAATTTTCAGAGCTTCTGTAGACTGTACACCTTCTAGTTTTGCTTCGTCTTTATTTACTACAGCTGCCTGGATTTGGTTCCTGTACGTCCCCTGTGATCATTCACACTTTGAACAGTAAGAAAAATAAAAATTATTTTCCGGGCCCCATTTTATTCTCTTCTATGTAGACCTGTCAATCCGGTCGGCCGGTCAGGTCGGATTCAGGTCAGGTCATTTCGGGTTCTGGTTGAGTTGGATTCGGGTCGGGTCATTTTGGGTTCGGTTGGGTCGGATTCGGGTCGTCTTGGATCACGGGTAAATATTAATCAGGTCGGGTTATTTCGAGTTCCGGTTGGGTCGGATTCGAGTCGTCATGGATCATAAGTAAAATCAGGCCGAGTCATTGCGGATTTTCGGGCGGGTCGGGTCAACCCAACAGTTCAAGAAAGTCGAATTTGTTACATTTATTAAATGTTATATTATTTAAATGATAATATTTAATAATAATCTATTATTTTTATATATTATTAATAAAATATATTTTCATTTTAAACATATATTCATATATATTATGAGAATATAAAAAAATCGGGTCAACTCAACATGTTTTCGGATTTCAATCCTGCGGATTCCGGGTTTATCGGGTTCAATTTATTTCAGGTTTCGGGTTCAAATTTTCATGTTTTGACCCTAAATGTTTCCGGTCGGGTTTGCAGCTCGAGTCAGTTTCTTACTTTTTTAGGTGTTGTCTTTTTTTCCTCTTGTACGATAATACACTAATTTTTTTTGATACTGGTAAGAATTAGGATCCTCCTAAGAGACGTCCTAAGATATTCTTGCGGATAAAAACTCGAAGTTCTTCGTTATCCAACAGAAGATTGCTAGGAATGTTATGGTCAATCTTAGCAATTAATTTCTAGCAACATTGTGTATAGAGGGATTATTGAGATCTCAATTTCGATAGAGAGACAAAATCATCTTTTACCACAAAGGATATTTCTTACAAAGTTCAATATCGAATATAATTGCATTACGTAGACATGTGTGATGCAAGCTCTTAACTCTGCAAGTATGTAAATATCAAAGTTATGTACAATGCTTTAGGTCATGTCATAGCTTTTTAAGTCTGCAGGCAGTGAAGGGTATATAGCTTGAGTTTTGACAGCACAAGCAGGAGCCCCCACTCATTAATCCTCCAATCTCCATGCATTTTTTTTTTCCTTCCCTCCTCTCTTTCAGTATCAATCCAATGCGTACTGGACAAAAGCCAAAGGACAACACGTGCCCTAATGGACCACTTTCCAACCCCAAAAGGACAACATGTAGGTTTTAAAGCTCTTGCAATTGGTCTGTTGATGGGCCACAAACCGATCGAGTGAAGAGTTTGTTGATGCCTTTGTCCTTCATGCCTTTTGCCCTAGAGCTTGGTTAGGATCCGAATATAGTGTACTATGGGTTCCCTTATCTTCAACTCCACACAATTTTAAAATTTCAGATAAATACATTATACATTATACACTATGCTATCTGGATACTCCAATAGGGTAGTGTTTTCCGTTTCCGACTGAAATATGGAAGCTCAAAAAACGAAAATACGGAAACTCGTTCTTAGTGAAATGATGGAAATGATATGTTTCTCCGTATTCGTTTTTTTCCGTTTCCATTTTCCATTTCCTAGACGCCCGTCTAGGTCCGTCTTGTTGGGATTAAACTTAGTTTATGAATTAATTATTAATGTATGTTATTATTATGTTATGTATGTATAGAAAAGTATGTTTGGACGTGTGTCTTAGGTATAGGAGAAACTGGCGCCTAAAGCAGTTATATAACTGCCTTTAGAAGTTACTTGAAGAGCAGTTGTTGGTGCATGTTGTGTCTTATAAATATGTAGTGGCTATAATTAGTTTGGCTGTAGGGGTTGTTATTTGTCTAATACAGAAGTTAATTGTATTTTGACACAAAATCTCTCAGATTCAGTATCCTCTGATAACTGTTCTTGGATGTTTTGATTGATTCAATTACAACATGTCTAGCGCCTAGACGGGCTAGAAAGCTAGGTGGACTAAGACCTTCCAACACCTAGACGGGGTCCATACCAGATTTTTATAACTAGGCCTATGAATATATGAGGAGCCTTGAATTAGAAGGGTAAAGGGATAAGATTAGAAGGAAGCCATTCCTGATGAGATGAAATCTATTATGGGGAATGAAAATTGGGTCTTGAAGGAGTTGCCTAAAGGTTGTAAGCCTTTGGGTGAAAGTGGATATTCAAAAGAAATATGAATGTGGAAGGATCGATAGATCGGTTCAATGCAAGGTTGGTTATCCATGACTTTAGACAAAAGTACAAGATTGACTACTTTGATACCTATTGAGTTGTAGCGTAGATCTTCACCATAAGATTATTGATCGCCTTAGAGGCAATCCATAACTTGGTTATTCACCAAATGGACCTTAAGACAACGTACATTCTTGAATGTTGAAATGATGGAGGAGGTATATATGAAATAACTTGGTTATTAACCGAATGGACATTAAGACAACATTATATTCTTGAATGTTGAAATGATGGATGAGGTATATATGAAATAACCCGAAAGGGTTTGTGTTGCTGGTCAAGAGCATAAGTTTACAAATCAGTCAAGTCATTATATGGCCTCAAGCAAGACTTGAAACAGTGCCATCAAAAGTTTATGAAGTGATTTTGTCTAGTTGGTTAAAGTTGAACCAATATGACAATTGCATATACTACAAATTTGATGACTCTAGTCAAGGAGTTATTATTTGCTTGTATGTGGACCACATGTTGATATTTGGCACAACCCAATTGCAAGTCGACCGTGTGAAGGAATTCTTAATTAAGGTCCAAGTTTTCCATAAAGGATATGGAAGTGGAGGATGTGATTCTTGGTAGTAGGATCAAACGCGTGCATGGAGAAAGGAATATCTCTTTCACAATCTCATTACATTGAGAAAGTGTTGAAGAGGTTTATTTGTGAGGATTGTACGCTTGTAAGTACCCCTTCATACCGAATGAGAAGCTAATGCCAAACTCAAGCAAGCCAATATCTCAACTCGAGTACTCAAGTGTCATATGTTGTCTTATGTACTCCATGGTGAGCCCTAGGCCTGATATTAGCTTTGATGTGGGACGGCTATGTCCTTTTACGAGCTATCTGAGTACCATCGTTCTATAAATCTTGTCTAGAAAGAGGTCCCATCCCGCATAGCCTTCTAGCCCGACTAGGCGCCCATTTGGGACAGTCTAGGTAACCGTTCAAGCCGTCAGGGCTCTAAGCAGACCTTCTCCACCCAAGGTCCGTCTAGCATTTTTTAGAACATTGCTTAGTACACATCATAAGAAAGCAATAAGGTAGGTGCTGAAGTATCTAGAGGGAACTGGAGATTATGGTTTGACTTACTTTGGACAACCCTTTTAATAGAAGGATATACTAATGCAATTTGGATTACCAAAATAGAGGATCACTCCTCTACAAGTAGTTAGGTATTCCTCCCTGGAGGAGGTGCAGTTTCTAGCTTGGTCATCCAAGAAGGAAACATGCATCACTAGGTCCACTATGAAGTCATAATTTGTGGCCTTGGTTACGGTAGGAAAAGAGGTTAAGTGGTTGAGAAACCTAATAAACGAAAAAAACCCTTCGGCCAATACCTATCTCTTTTGTTTGATCCATTATGATAGTGTTGTGACTTTAGCTAAAGCCTATAGTCACATTTACAATGGGAAATCAAGGCACTTAGGCATGAGAATAGCACTATGCGTGAATTGATCACTACTTAAGTGATCTTGGTTGAGTTTGTTAGGTTTCAATGGAATTTGGCAAATCACTTGATGGAGGGATTAGCCAAGAACTTGGTCCTCAAGTCAGTATTAAGGATAGGATTGAAATCCATATCATTTTTGGAAGGTAGGGAACCCGATTCTCCATTGGCATGAAGCCAATGCTAGAATTTAGTGTGGAAAGCCTACATGAAGAAAAGATTTGCACCCATGTTGTATATGTCCCTAAAAAAGGTGCTAGCTTGTAGGAAAAGAAGGTCGAGGATGCAAAGATGTCTTCTTAACAAGAACTTTGAAAAAGTGTTATTGCAAGAATACGAAATAAAGTCTTGCCTATCGAAGAGTGGAGTTAGCTGCTCTAAGGTAGTTTTGAGGATTTTTTTTTACTACTAAGCTCTTGCAAAGAGATATGGACCTAAGCAGTTAAAAGGGTCAAATTAATACTTTTATTTGTGTGCAATAGTATTTGTGGTCTCAAAGGGGTATGATTGTTTCAATTGTTTACTTATACAGTTATACCATGATTCTTGATCCTATAAATGTGCAATTTTACTGATGCATAATTCAATCGTTTCAATATTATGGAATATGCACATTCTTGTATAGTATGGAGGAGGAATTTTGATGATTTTAGTATCACCTTATGTACTCAATTTAGTATAGTCAAGGAATCATATATGTTTAAAAGTCCAGTCTTGGTCATACGAGTTAGGGCAACGCATGGAGTATGTGCTAAGTGCAAACTATAGAAGGATTAAAACAAGGAAAGGTAATGCTAGTCTAAGTTCTGGTTCAACGAACCTCAAGATGCGTTGCATAGGCCATGGCATGTTGTGTCATGTCGGGAGGTTTTGGCTTGGCACGAACACTGTACCATACAATGGGCCGTGACATTAGTCCCTCGATGCTAGTTGAGGTTCAACGCCCAAGCAAGGGACGCGTTGCACCGCTCCTAACAGCCGCACATTGCAATGTTCAATACGTCGCGTCGGTGCGTATCACTTAGACTGTTTTGGCTATAACTTTTGATTTACACTAGCATTTTGGAAAATAGTCTTTTTGTTGGACTAGTTAGACCATAAGGAATGGTTAGGAAGATTGAAAGCCTTGCAAGGCATGATATACCCAAGCTAGCTATACTAACTAAGCTAGCTCGCCACTATGTGATACTAGGGCTCCGTTCGGCATTTTGTAGCTGGAGCTTTTTTGCCCATTCAACTAGCTGAAAGCAAGAAGCTTGTGAGGAGGAGCTTCTTGAATCCGCTCAAAATTCCGCTTCAGCTAGCTGAATCCGCTCTCATTCCACTACTACCTAACATACCCTAGGTGCCATGGCCCAACCCCACTAAGGCCACACGGGTACTTGGGTGATTAACGTCAGTTGGGGGCGGTTATGGTTGCTCCTCTCTCTCTCTCTCTCTCTCTCTCTCTCTCACTCGCCACATGGCGCAAGGGCACGCCACTTCCCCTCTTTGGGTCGTTGTTCTCATTACTTTCATAATGATGATTCACATTTTTGAAGAAATTGATGGTACAAATGCATATTATAAATGTATGTGACATTTTTTCAGGTTAGTATGTTTTACATTGACAATTCATACTTTATACACCGATGATGCAAAATTGTATGCTAAAGGTTCATTTATAAAACAAAAGCGACTTGAGCATATTAAATGTATGAACCTTCAGACTTCAGTATAAAATTCATGAATTTACAATATAAAAGTCATAAACCTCATACAATAACGATCGAAAAAAATTGATATTTTTTAAACAAAATGACAAAAATGTCCCACTAAGTCTCGTTTTCTTTTTAATCTTAGCCATCTATTTCTAAGATCTAAATGACTGAAATTAGTTCTAGTTTAAATAATAAGAATTGTTTTTACTTGAACCCTATTCTATATTATATTGCCTAAGTGCCCCCAAAAAAATGTTTATATTATATACATGTTCAACCCAGCAGAAAGCACTTTAGACTGTCCATGCATTTCGACTTTACATAATCCAGTGGGATTGACGGTGACACAGCGGAATCCAATTCAGTCTCCCAGAACAGAAGCACAAAAATGGTTTCACAAATTCATACCACAAAATAAAAAAAAAAAACTAATGATTACAGGTCCCATAAGAAGAGGCAATTAATCAAGAACCAGACACTGATGAAACTAAAAAAAGAAAACATTAAAGTTGTGAATGACTCACACATAAAGATTATGCAATATTCCCAACACAGCTAACCCACCCAATCTGAACGACAAGTCTACACCTTCCCCAACCAAAAGAATTTTGAATAAAAAGAAATCAGTATGACTACTTCCTTTACTTTAGGTAGGAAAAAGGAGCACTTAAAGAAGGGGCTGAATATGAAATGAGAAAGTATGAGATTCCTGGGTAGTACAAATTGCATAATCTCTGAAAGCAACTACATTATTGGTTGCATATATGTATACAAAGTCTACATGGAGCTAGACCTCAACTTAATTTCCAAACACAACTCCATTAGCTTCCTTTTCTTGGTTGGCAACATAATTTAATCACACTTGGCAAAAAAAAAACATACGTTATTCACAATGCTATAATCTACATATATGTATGTATACAAAGATCATCATTATTGACCCAGTGAGGCTCCGCTACAGCGGAATCTGGGGGGTCAAGATGGGGGTATCCCTACCCAAGGGAAAGGGGGAACGCCCGAAAGACCCAGGAAAAGCTGAAATTCAGCTATGTGACAATAATAAATGAATTTAGTTAGAATGCACCAAAATTGGTATAGGGACTAAATCCATCTCAAAGGCAGTTTATAAAAGCCAATAAGCATGGGGATGCGCCCGATATGTATACAAAGATGACTTTTGCAATTTATTATATGCATTTCCACATTCTGTTGCAATTCTTGCGAATCAACCATGAAACGCTCAACATATTCGAATTTCATGTAACAGTTCTATGACTGGGCACAAGTAATGAGACTGAACCAAATTATAGTGTAAATCTGTTATCAATGGCAGCTCTGGAAGAAATTACAGTCCCAGACTATAGTCAATTATACATCATAGTATGGGGAAGGTACTTCTTCGCATATGAGTTGAGAACGTAATAACTAAGACTCACCATGTATATTTACCCCAAGGAGAAAAGCAGATGGTCAGTTGTTGCTTCAAAAATTGGGATTAACCGTGATTTACCTGTTGAAAAAGGAGTATGTGCAGGAGTAAACATATACTCATGTAGACAAGTTGAAATGAAATCTAATGCAGCTCATCATAAAATGCACCATCTAAATAGTTGATGAAAGTAGTTCTAACATAAAAACCGCATAGCTCTGAAGAAGTTAAGAACTGGAATTAAAACATCATGATCAATCATATTCAATTTCTGCTTGATAATTATTCTACAAGTGTGGTGCAGTTTAGAGAGATCCTGTGGCAGAAGATTATTTTACTACTGCTCAGCTAACTCATTGGAAAACTGGATTTGGACCAGAGATAAGTGAAAAGTGGTGTTTATAATATTACCATCTTTTATGAACCTTCCATACAAACAATCATATCACCATCACAGAGTATTTGGATAAAATACAGCCACTATGAGAGATTTTAACCTTTTGCTCTTTATGTAGATTGTAGAGAACTCCTGTCATATGAGTTATGGCCCCTATGTTATTTCAAGACAAATAAGCAAGAAACTCATAAAGTTGTTGTAGTTCCTACTGGAGAAATCCAAAAGTAATCTGGCAGATGAAGAGGGTTGCAGAGTTCCATGTCCTTTAGCTTTTGAACTCTTGTCCATTCCAAACCCACACATATTCATTTAGCCAAGTCCATAAAGCTTGAGTCATGTGGGATTCATTCTATCCCATGTGATAATAATATGACCAAAGTACTCCAGAAATGCTCTGTAAAGTATTCCTATATAAACTAACACCTCAATTCTAAAGGCATCTAATTTTCAATCTTGTGATAGAGCATAGCAATAAACTATGGGCTGTACGGCTTAAGCAATTTGTTTACTTTTTCAATCATTGCCTTAACTGATAATTAAACCATATTATTCTCATCAATCAGTGTTCCATGGAATCTAGACCTCTTACTTTTACAAATAGATCGTCCTTTCAAACCTTAAGAGGTCAATGCCTTTTGCAACAAATCAATCTATTCAAAAAAAGACACCCGGATACCAACTTGCACCTAAAAATATAGTGAAGGGGCAATAACATCAGTCCAGAATCCAGATGTGACTGAAAACCACTATAGCCCCAAATGATAAATGCTTGATAATTTGAAACTTGTACGGATATAAAGTAAGGCTTTCTTTACTCCATTAGAACATACAATACCAGAGAATGTAATTGGTTTACTCTCTGGGAAGCTAAGATCCACACTTTAATGCTACATGAATAAAATCACCTTGAAAGCTAGCCAATGTCCACATCATATGCAGACATAAAGTGATTCTAAAAGCATAATTTTTTTGTAAAAGGTAAATGTGGAAATAAATAGCTTCTAAAAGCATAAATCATGAAGGTCATCTAAGTCTTTGACTTGTCACCGCAATATATTACAGAGATCTTTATAGTAGACTAACTAAAACATTAGAAGCCGCAGGGCAAGATATACATGATAATTAAGTTCTCTTGCTGAACCTCATTTTCTATAAAATCTGCAACTGCTGCACTATAACATCTTAATATACTTTACCGAGAATGATCCACAAATAACTAGCCATTAAAAGACAGTAGCCGTATGTGTTATAATTCAATAAAAGATAGGTTTGCCACTACTTCACTGAAAAATCCTGTCCTTGTTTTGTTCTTACATGAACAAAAAAGAAGCAAAACTCAGAAGATGACAAAGGCTTCAGATTTAGTTTTATACTAGATACTAACAGTGAAATAATAGTGGTAGTTTTTGGAAAAAGCAGAAAGGCCAAGATCATGAAGACACAAAAATTAAAAAAAACTGAAGAATTTCTAACAATATAAGAATCCGGGTATTGCTGCTTCCGATAGCTGGAAAATTAGATTTCAACTAGCAAGTTTTTCTTAATCAGCCACAAACTCTTCCACTGTTTCTCATGTACCTTTAGAATACTGTGTATGATTTAATACATTTCAAATTATCACCTTGAAAAGAAATATTTGACCAATTGCCAAGGATAGGGATACAATGAGGGTTACAACAGACAGTGATTACCAGCAAATACCTTATAGCTAGACACTTCACTCTTGGATGGTCATACTTCATGGTTTCTCTTTTACTTTCAACTTTTCATCTTCTTGAAGCCAGAAGTTCACAAGAAACGAATCGATAATGATCTACACAGTCGCATACAAATTTTTAAAAAATCAATATCTTACTGAGATAAACCTATCCAAACACGGGAAAAGCAGCCGGAAGGAAACCTGGTTAATATGTGCAGCCACACAGGGAAGAACAAGCAAACCTGAGTTCCCTAATGCCCCATTAAGCTGCTCCACTACAATTACAGCAATAAGTAATGCTTTCTGTAGAGCAAGGACAGTCTCAAGTGTTAACATCTCAAAACAAATGCATAAAAAAGCACCACAAAATGGAATGAGATGAGATACATCCTATTAACAGAAAAACACTAATGTCTCAGTACTGACTTTACTGTCAATTATAGATACATAATTAATTGATAAGCTCAATTTTAACAGAAATATAAGTTGGCTTCATTCATCACAACTGCATCAGGTAGAGATGCAATTCTTTTAGTAATTGACTAGACCAACCTGACTGCAAACCATTATGAGGGCCCTGGCATTTTCTTTCTTTGCAAAAACTGATTTACCATCATCAAATGGATTAGACATGCATTTTACAGAAAATGCGTTGAAGGCCAACAAACCCAGATGCACAATTCTGCCAAAAAAAAAGATTAGAAAAATGAAGTGAAAACGATAAATAGCCAACCTTTCATTACTTCAAAAATAGGTTCAACTGCAGCATGTGAGTGAAAATAAGTTGAGCAGTAAACTGACCAAGAACAACTTATAACCAAATATGCGATGAAAAATTTTCTTCTTTATTCTTTCTCCAAGTCCATAGATATCCTACGCTGGTTTCACATATGTAAGCATGGTAATCTGTTGATGAGTTTTTTACCATTTAATAGTGGTATCGGCAGAGTGGTCTATGTATCTGGCCGATAAAGTTGTTCTTAGTTTAATAAGAAATCTGAGACTACAAACACAAACGGAAAAATTTGTGCATCTGCTTTTGTTGATTCATTGGCACAAATTTTGAGAAGATGGAACAAAAAGCATCATTAGTCCAGCTAAAGAAAAAAAAAACTCACATTCCCATCACGATAGCGGCAAGAAACACCTTAAGCTCAACAATCATGAGCAATGGTCTAGATTTACTCACTTGAATCCAAGGTGTCTGCAGCAAGGTATATTTGTATCATATAAATGTGGTCTACTGTAATAACCAGCATGGAATTCAATATCTAGCCATGTTATCTTTTCTTCTTTGTTTCTCTTCTTCTCTCTTCAAAGGATAGAAGGCAGTGGAATAAACGAACAAAAAAAAAACAAGAAAGAAAAAGAAAACAGGTGTTTCACATGAAAAGACAAATTCGATTGCTATAAATGCATCCAGCTTAGCGTCAACATTGATTGGAATTACACCTGACCGACCTAATTCTTGGCAAGTAGTACATCAAGTGTTTTGACAGAAGATTGCACTAATATCAGCAGAAAATTTGGACAGGCTAGATGGTTTAAGCATCATCTACAAGTGGGTCTAGTAGCCAATAATAAATCGTTTTATTATCAAGTGCTGCCAAAATAAACAATACAGCACTTACAAGACTAAGGAGGAGTGTGCTAGTCATTCTAAGAGCCCTTTGGTTGTGATCGGCATATCTTGCTAAACCTATTAAATCAGAATGCAAAAACCAAACTTCGGCAAATGAGCAACTTATTTCATAAACATAGCATGAAAAAGTTAATAAAAGAACTTTCCAAGATATTCATCTCTAGTGGGATATATTGTATGTCAATTACTTTTCAAGACATTTGTAAGCTACATTGAGGACATGCCTCATATATTGGCCCTGTTTTCTATAAATTACCCATATATAATCTTTCCACGATAAATGAAAAAGTACAGATTTGAGAAGGAAACCATAAAGAAAAATGAAAATTACCATGAAATGAATTCCGGCATACCTATGGAAAAGAGACAAGGATTTAGATAAACTCGCAAAAGTAAGGAGAAATTTCTAGCATAAAACAAAGGAAGCCTCTAAGATTCTTAAAATTTACATATGAGCCCAGATATTTTATATTAGTCCAAATGTAATAGATTATGAATCAATACAACACAGCTAATTATATTAATCAAGCTAGAATGGTTACCAATATATGCATATTAATATATTTAACATAATTTTTCACAATGACTAAGACAATGTCTGCCTACCCTATGTTTTGTATAAGTTATGTCTTGAATTGCATCAAAACATTCTGGCAGCCATAAGTTACTGATAGAGGTAAAGTCAGGAACCAGGATGGACATAAAAAACCACTCACAACAACACAGAACTTAGGGAAACTGATGGGAACCCTACAGACCCATAGCCAAATCCTCCATTAAGTTATTATATGACTATAAAGGCTCAAACTGTCAAAAAAGGCTATTGTCTTTACATCAGCAATATATCCTGGATAGGTTAGCTAGAAGGCCTAATGACTTATTTATACTTATTTCCATCCATTAGGTCACCCACAGTAAAGTTAGCAATCCCCTCTCACAGCCCTATTCATCAGAATTCAATAGGCTTCCAGGTTGACCTTGATTCGTTCTGCATCTTCTATATCATGGTTGTTTACCACAGTTAGGAGTCAAAAACATTTAGGTAGATAGACTAAAAACAAAACATCAATGCATACTAGCATCATTAACAAATAATATATTGATAGCACTTCATTCAAAACCACTAAGAAAATCAGTACAATGATGTAGCAAGTATACCGTATTACATAATATCTACCAATAACGTGGATTTATGTCAAGTCTTAACAATAGCAAACAATATATATAAAAAACTAAAAAGAAGTCAGAAGAAAAGATGACCTTCCCCAAAAGTAAGGGAACTAGGAGTATGATGAAAAGGTTCTGAAATATCTGCCATGTTGGTATGCATACACCGAAACCATCAGCTAAAAATTTTGAGACCCACAGAGGAACCTGTCCATAACAAGATTAATAGGCATTTAGGAAGAAAAAGAAAAAGAATAGCAGATGGAAATTGGAATGATGTAAGAAGTGTGCTCTCTTCCTTTTGACGCTTCCTCTACCATCAAAGGATCACGGAATAGTGCATGAGCAAGAACTCATGATAGCCCTGTGCCAACTGAGTGCTATGACTACTTGGCTAGTAAGAATGCATACACTTTTATTGTGTACATTGAAATCAAAGGGAAACGGCAACTTACAACCAAAATGCCCAAAGTATTGGACATCACTGTCAGAGCAAGTGCTAGAGCAGAATTTCCACCAACAATCTGCAAACAAATTTAATATGTCAGCACCAGGGGAATTAAGAAAGACAAGGGAAAAAGAAAAAAAACATGAATTTACCTACTTGTGTAAGTGCTACTCCACTCGTTAATGTTGTTGGCATGCAGCTGAATATTGCTAATCCTGTTTCACACACACTCCAAGCTTGAAATTTCAACAAAGATATGACAAAGAGAGAATATGCTATACGTAGTCTCTAGGTAAGAATAGTAACAATGATGGTTCATGCCTGTCGAAAATTCTTGTGGCATCAGCTGAACTTTAAGAATGAGCCTTGAGAATAAAGGACTGAATAGCAGTACGGAAGCCTGGGAAAAAAACATGTCCAGAAGCCATGGAGAACACATCACGACTCCATAAATTTTATTTACTGATTTATGTCTAAAGCATTAGTAAGCACTGTGAAGTATAGGAAAATACTTTAAAACTACAAAATGGTGTTTCATAATGATGTAATGGGATAGATCCTGCTTTAAGGATAGGTTGAAAAAAAAGTACAAACGGTCACTAGCCACAAGTGGTTTCTGTTCAAATATGTTATGGTCAATTATATACCCTGGATATCTCACTTTAGTCCCTCAACCAAAAAAACAATGTTAGCTATAGTTTGACCACTTTATAGAATACAATGTACACCCTTCATAGATCTTCCAATACAGTTGATAGATATCAAAGGCAAATATCTCGTCAAGTGAAGTATTACATTGATCAAATCAAGAAGCTAGAGTTTCTTTCAGCATCGTTTAATCAGCCTCTACATCAATTTATAATAAGCAAAAAAGAAGGAGCTTCTGAGCTTAAGCAATAGTTTCATAAAAAACAACAAATTTACTGAATCATGCCTTTCAGAAAACAACACAAAGGATGTTCATTTCTTCAAGCAATAAATTGAAAAAGATTACTCAGCATACAGTGGGCAATTAGAAAAGTTGAGATCATACAAGCCCATAAATAAGTGCAGGCCAGGCTTTACTGATCTCTCCAACTTCCCCATCGTTCAACTTAAGCCCTATGTATGATGTATACAAGAAGGATGTCACGAGAATGCAAGTCCAAAGAAAGAAGCACAATGAAAGGATATATAGCCATATAGGGTCTAACCTGAAATGAAGAAAATTCCAAATGTGCTATAGTTCAATATCGAGTACCTAGATGCTTGGCAACCGAGGGAAGGGCATATCATGCCTAAGGATACTGCTCCGATGAGAGCTATAAATGTTTACCATGGATACACACAAATAAATGAAATTGGATGTGAAGAAAATAGAGAAAAGAAAAAAAGAAGCAGCTAGTAACAAAAGGCAAGAAGCTGAATTCGAAACAAATGAAACTTGCACAAATAAAAATCAGGATTAGTTGATTAATAAAAATGATGCAGAAACAATGTTCAGTTGTTCATTATACTTTATCTTAGTGCAATTCTCAAAAGATTATAAAATTAGGAACTTCAACTCACCAATGGAATATTCTATTTCTTACATAAAATTCCACATATATATAAGAAAGAAGTAATTCAACAAACGAATTAGATCTTATTTGTCACAATGCCACTGCTCACCTATTGGCAGAAAGTTAGCTCCTGCAAAATTCAATAGTCCCTTCCCCAAAGTTAATAATGCACTCTCAGAGGTCAAAATCTTGTCTCCGTCAGCATTATCCTCGCTAAATTTAGCCTGCAATCGAAACAAAAGCATCAACCTCGATTAAGATTCAAAATCCGAGACCGAAAACATCCTCCAACAAGCGGAAACCACTTTTGTTTCAAAACCGAATCAGGATTACTAGTACTAAGCATCCAATCTAGAGAAATGTGAACAAATCGAAGAATTAAGTTGAAAAAAACCCGACGAATCTAGCACGAAAATAAAAAATACCTGTTGCGAGCAATGGGGTACAAGAAAGGTCGTCTGGTTGCACCTGAAAGGGAGAATTCCGCGGATAAAGATGCGGGAAGGCGATGTTGAATTCGTCGCGAATGTATGATTCCGACGAAGAAGGGAGCACGAGGCGAACGGAGGCCTGGAATTCCAGGTTGTGATAGCTCCCGCTTGCATTGCTAGTGGCCAGCTTGCCTGGAAGTGAAGCCGTTGCACTTTATGGTTCTCGGTTCTCCTTCCTTCCAAAAAGTAAATTTTTCTCAAACTATTTTCAATTTTTTTTTCAAAAATCGGTTTTTTTATTAGCGTGAAATTCGGTATATCGGACATGTGAAAACGACATCCAGAAAACCGACAGAAACAACTACAATAAATACTTAAAATAAGAATAATCGATGAAGAACTGGAACTAGAAAGAAAGGAGTAATGGAGAAGTGAAGGACTAGAGAAACAAAATGCCTCTAATAATCGGGTCTAAACGGACAAATCATAAAGAAAGGTGGACCACTGACGTTGCCTCCACCGGACAAATCATAAAGAAAGGTGGACCACGAATTAAGGGTCTTCAACAACCTCAAAATATTAGAGTCAGGTATACTTTACCCTGGCCAAACCCGACAAAAACCAAAAAAAAAAAAACACCAAACAAAAACATGAACCAGGCCCACAAAACAAGCCCACACAGGCCCAAGAAGCCAAGGATGCTCACTCTCAAACACTTATTCTAAAAGAGGTTGAAAAATAATCAAGGTTTTCTATTTTTGTTTGGGCTAAACCAAGAAAGTCTAGAAAGGACAAATGGACCAAAAGCCCAAAAAACAAAGAAGCCATGTAAAACCACACAACACTAGAAAAACGAAGGGAAATTCCGTTTAGTACCCCTCAATTTTTCACTTTTCCGAATGGTGCCCTTGGAAAAAAACTTATTCTGGAATATACCCCTGAACTTTTTCATAAGTTCAGTCCGTACCCTTAATGGTGTTTTATGTTGTTTTTCTATAATTATTCCGTCAGGTTTGAAAATTCAAAAACAAAAACAAATTTATTATTGTTTCTCCTCGGCCCAATTGAACATTTGTAGTCCAGAATTTTTAGGTTTTGACTAGATTGAGATCCAGAGCAAAGCGAACCACAAATGAAGAAAAGAAATCAAAAGACGCCTTCTCTAGTTAGGAATCGACAATGAGAAGCACCAGAGAGAAGTTGAATTAAATCAAAGGAAAATGGAGTTGAGATCTATATATTTGAATTTGCGATCTATTGGTTAGGTTTTTGTATACAAATCTGACGGAAAAATCAAAGGAAAATAACGTAAAACCACATTAAGGGTACGGATTAAACTTGTTACAAAATTCAGGGGTATATTTCGGAATAAGATTTTTTTAGGGTACCATTCAAAAAAGTGAAAAATTGAAGGGTACCATACGGAATTTCCCAAAAACGAAACAAGATGTGAAATGGCCACATCGACGGACAACAGCAAGATCAGGCAATGTAGCTCCGCCGATGTTACCAAGAGAAATTTCCCTTTTGTTTTTATATTTACAAATTTATTTAAATAAATACTAAAATAAAATAATTAATATTAAAAAAACATATTACTCGATTGAATTAATATTTAACAACCACATGGTCGCTAAAGTTGAACCAAATTTAGCGACCATGTGGTCGCTATACATATCTAAACCCAGATTTATTTTGTGTGATCGCTAAAATCGTTAGTGACAAAACATTCAGTGACCACTTTATGGTCGCTAAAGCTATTTCGTGACCAATCGCAAGTGGTAATCTCCCCTTTTTTGTTGTGTAGCACACCCAACTCATCACAAACAATCGGGAATCGAGCCCAAGATCATGACCTGTTCCTGTACCATGGCAAAATTTGTGGATCGATTAATGTGAGGTGTACGTCTTTGTGTAAATTCAGGGTAGGCCAAGAATATAATCCGATAATATTTTATCTTAAACTCAATTGATAATAAGAAGAATGGTAATTCAACCTTATATACTTAAGATTAGTATAATCCTAATTTTTAAATTTGAAAAGTTATACTTGAAGCAAGCTGCCTCCAACGTCGTGGCCGGCCATAGCAACTTATACCCCGTTACGTTTAAGTCCTGGTTCTCTCTCATGTACGTACGTAGTCATGTTTAAGATCACAGCTACGCACCAGCTCATATAATCGATGTACGCTTGCCCATTAATCTCATCGATCTTATAAATATATAAGTATGCATATATAAAAATGGATGATCATTAAATGTGCACAATATTATAATTGTGTATCTTAAACAATCAACAAAACAATTGTAGCTTAATTATAAGTGGTTATATATATCATGGAATCGTTGAGCCCACTTGCTTCCCCTACCTGAGTATATATGGAGATTTTATATACAATAAGCTAGTATATATATACACTAATATTAGTTACAACTTACAACCCTAAGTAAGAGGAATACATTATACAATCATCTTAATCTTCGCCATGACCACCACCACCACACAGCCACCACCGCCACCGCCACACGTGGTACTCTTCGCGACACCCTCCGGCATGGGCCACCTGATCCCACTGGCGGAGTTCGCCAAGCGGCTCCTCCCGGAGTTCAGCTTCACATTCGTCGTCCCCACCGACGGACCACCCTCCTCCGCCCACACCTCCTTCCTCTCCTCCCTCCCCGCCGGCATCGACTCCGTCTTCCTCCCTCCCGTAAGCCTCTCCGACGCCCCCTCCGACGCCAAGGTCGAGACCCTGCTCGGCCTCACCTCCGCCCGCTCCCTCCCCCACCTCCGCCTCCTCGTCTCCGACCTCATTGCTGCCGGCTCCCCCGTCGTCTCCCTCGTCTTCGACATCTTCACTGCCGACGCCGTCGACGTCGCCTTGGAGTTCGGGCTCCACCCCTACCTCTTCTTCTCCTCCACCGCCACGTGTCTCTCCCTCCAACTCCATCTGGAGAAGCTCGAGGAGACGGTGACGTGTGAGTTTGCTGAGCTGGACGAACCAGTCGAGGTCCCCGGGTGTGTCCCGCTCAACGGAAAGGACTTGCTCGACCCGGTTCAGGACAAGAAAGATGACGCTTACAAGTGGATGTCCCACCTCTCCAAGAAGTACAAATTAGCAGAGGGCATAATGGTCAATTCATTTGACGAGCTTGAACCGGGTCCAATCAACGAGCTTTTGAAGCCCGGACCGGGTAAACCCTCTCTTTACCCCGTCGGTCCACTGACCCGGGCTTCTTTGACCGGTTCGAGTGACGATGCATCGGGTTGCTTGAAGTGGTTGGATCACCAGCCACGTGGCTCGGTCTTATTCGTGAATTTCGGTAGCATGGTGACCCTCACGAGCGAGCAACAAAACGAGCTGGCCTTGGGGCTCGAGAAGAGTGGTCAAAGGTTTCTTTGGGTGGTTAGGATTCCAAACGACACGTACTCAACCGTCGACGCGGCCTATTTTAGCGTTGTTGACGGTCAGTCAAACCCCAACCCATTGACATCCTACCCAATGGATTTTCAGAGAGGACGAAAGAGAGGGGGTTCGTTATCCCGAAGTGGGCCCCACAAGTTGGGGTTTTAAGCCACGAGTCGATAGGCGGGTTCTTGTCGCACTGTGGGTGGAACTCGACTCTGGAGAGCGTGGTTCATGGGGTCCCGTTTATTACCTGGCCTGTCTTCGCGGAGCAGAAGATGAACGCGGTGATTTTGGTAAACGAGCTGAAGGTGGGCATGAGGCCCGAGGCTGGGCCCGATGGGGTTGTTAGGAGTGATGAGATTGCGAGGGTGGTGAAGGAGTTGATGGAAGGTGAGAAAGGGAAGAAGATAGGGGCTCGGATGAAGGAGTTGAAAGATGCGGCGTCGGTTGCCTTGAGCAACCATGGATCTTCAACAAAGGCTTTTAAGGAAATAGCACAAAACTGGAAGACTAAGTAAAGCTTACACTAACCAACCATTTCTTAATCATGTGGTAGCCGTAACTTTGCATTTGGCTCATTTGTTTAAGGTTTCAAGTCATTGGGTTCCACGAATTCATGTGTCGATCGATTTACCATCTCATGATTGTTAATTTTGATGTTTTACTTTTGAGGTATGTGTGTTGGAGGAATAAGATCTCGTGTGAAAGGGAGAAAATATATAAAATAAGAATAAATATAAATTTTTGTGTATCAAAATTGGTCGAATATACATTTAAAATTATGTGCAAAAATATGTATTCGTACAGCAAAACAATCGTGTGGAGCAAAACAATGTGTGTAGATGTATATATGTGAATTAAAACTAATCGTGTATGATCAGAATAGCCTAAGAAATTAAATATATTGTGTTTATGTTTTTGCATTAAAATAAATTATAAAAGTGTACCTTATCTACGTATATGTGTCGAATGTCGCCGCCGATTTCTTTCCCATCTGTGTCTGCTGAGTTGATCGAGGAGTTGGCTCGACCTTTTTAGGTCTCTGAAGTTTGGAATGCTTATCGGATGATGAACCCTTATAAAGCACTCGGGCCAGATGATTTCCCAGTTGTATTCTATCAACAAAATTGGGCCATTGTTGACCAAAAAGTGAGTAATTGTGTTTTTCTTTTGCTTAACAATGGGGTTCTTAATGAGTGATGCCTTCATGCACCTGATTCCGAAAGTGGACTCACATTGCTCTACAGCTCAATTCCGGCCAGTCTCTCTTTTGAATGTGACTTTTAAAATAGCTACAAAGGTCATTTTAATCGATTGAAACCGATTTTGTCGCTGCTTGTTTCCCTGACTCAGTCGAGCTTTATTCCGAGAAAACAAATCAATGATAATGTTGTGATCGTTCAGGAGGTTCTACACTCGTTTGGTTCTGTTCATAGCCAAGCCAAAATGATGACGCTCAAGATTGATTTGGCGAAAGTTTATGATCGAATTCGATGGAGCTTTTTCAAATTGATCTTAAAACGTGCTAATATGCCCACACATCTCATTGATGTTATTATGACATGCCAAACATCAAGATATATGGAGCTTCTTTGGAATGGATTCCCGGCTAGTTCGTTTCGTCCGTCTCATGGGATTCGCCAAGGCGACCGATTATCTCCTTACTTATTTGTTATGTGCATGGAATATCTTGCACATATAATACAAGACATGGTTGATATGGGGCTTTGGCACCCGATTTATGAAGGCGGAATTAGACTCTCGCATCTTTTCTTCGTAGATGATCTTATTCTCTTTGCGGAGGCCTCAATTAAGTTTTTTATTGGATTTGGCGACCACATGGTCGCTAAATCGTCCAAATGGTGTAGTATTACATGTCAAATCGGATCGGGTTATCAATTTATTGTGTGGGTTCGGGTCAACCCAACTGGTCAATATATATTACCAACTTTTTGTTATTATTAAAATAATATTTTAATTAAATAATGTTATTTAATAATAAATTTATATTTTTATATAGTTTATTGATAAATTGTATTTTTAATATTTAAAATAAACATTATAATTTTTAAAAACAATAATTCAATCCAATCCAACAAGTTTCGAGTTTCAACTTAATCGAAATCGATTTAGTTGAGTTCATGTCTTTCTACGATCCATTGGCTCAGGTTTCAACTCTATAAATTTTGGGCGATTTGGTTTAGGTTTTCTGGTTGAGTCAAGTTTTAACAAGTTTACAAACTAGTAATAGTTAAATAAATAAGTGTGAAAATATGTTTTTTTCTATAGTGAGGGAGTCTAGAGCTAAAATGATCGAGTGACATAATATTCATGTCAAACATAAATAGAGTGACTTTGACAAATCTAACAAGGCTGAAGACCAAATAAAAATAAACCAATATATTGTTGTCTTATAATATAAAATAAGTACTTAGACACACAATGATGCCTCGTTTGAAGGACGCTACGAATCTTTGCGTGGTATGAGTATTAGGTCTCGAAAGTGACAACGAAAGACTTGAATGAACTTGATTCAACATTGGATTGATCAAGTAAGAACGAACGAACTCGAAACAATTGAGAACAAGACTTTTGATCGTAATTGAATGTGTGACGGCGCAAGCACTAGGTTAAACTCTAGGAGAATCCCTCAACTAATTCATTAACCAAAGTGTGCGTAACTAACAATGAAAAAAATATGCGGCACAATGAAACTCTAAAAATAAGCTAGCGTGTGCGCCTAGGGCTTGCATGCAAGCAAGGACCATCGGCGCAAGGCCCAAGAAGGACCTTCTAATAATATAAAACCATAAATAGAAGTGTCTTAACAATTATAAACATGCTAAAAAAGGCATAAAAGTGATACGTCGTTGGCCATCGACACGTAAGTGTCGTTACATGGCCATCGCAACGCACGGCGCGGCGAAGCCCTAGCACGATGTCGCAGACGCTATAACGACGAAGGCACGCTGGCTTTTGCCGATGCTGGCGAGAACCTCAAGTGGCGTCGCTAGTGGGCGACACGGGTCCGGGGTCTGGTGCGAGGGACGGGTCCGAGGTGGATGGTGCCGAGGACTCATTTCGAGGTTCTCCGAGGCTAAGGACGCATACGGTGGTGTGCGCCAGTGCGGAGAACGGAGCGCCATGGCCCACGGAAATGCGTGACACCAAGGACTGCGTCGCGGTCTCGATGGCACGGGCCCGGGCACGAGTGACGGGTCCGTCCAAGCGCATGGTTGAGGCGTCATCCTCTTGGCTAGCGTCCAATGATGGGGTCGCATCACCCTCCCCCACTTGGTTGGAAAACGTCCCTGTTTCCTCATAAGCAGGTTCAATGTAGGGGGAGAGATCGACAACTTTGACCGTGGAGTGAACTGAGTACTTGCCTGGTAGGTCGATGCGGTATGTGTTGTCCCCTATGCGTTCTAAGACTTGGAAAGGATCGTCGCCACGATGATGAAGTTTTGTTTTGCGTGCGTTGGGGAAACGGTCCTTGCGGAGGTGCAACCAAACTAGATCGCCAGGTTTGAAGATCATGCGGCGACGGCCCTTGTTCTGATGCGCCTTGCACTGGCTCGCTCTACGCTCCAACTGAATTCTAGTGCGCTCGTGCAAACGGCGAATGGTGTCGGCGTGGTTGGCCACGTCGAGGTGTTCGCCTGTCTTCAAGGGACGTGGCACCAAGTCCATGGGCGAGTGAGGGTTGAGCCCGTAGACCACTTCAAAGGGGGTCTTTTTTGTTGTCGAGTGTTTGGACCTATTATAATAAAACTCAACAAAAGGCAATAAGTCCTCCCACCCGCGTGGGTTATTTTTGAGCATCCGAAGAAGGGTGCCCAAAGTCCGATTGGTCACCCCAGTTTGACCATCGGTTTGGGGATGATAAGCAGTTGAAAATAGTAATTGTGTACCTAGCTTTCCCCAAAGCGTTCTCCAAAAGTGACTATAGAATTTGGTGTCCATATCGCTAACGATAGTTCTAGGAACACCATGTAGTTTCACGACGTGCTCGAAAAACAAGTTTGCGATTTCGGTCGCATTGTTGTTCCTCTTACACGGCACAAAATGAGCCATTTTGTAGAAGCGGTCCACAATGACAAAGATCGAATCTTTACCACGCTTTGTCATAGGGAAACCCGTGATAAAATCCATGGAGAGATCTTCCCACGGAGTATCCGGAATTGACAAGAGCGTGTAAAGGCCGTGAGGTTGTGACCTCAATTTTGCGGTTTGGCACGACACACAACCTTGACAATACTGTGAACATCGGATGCCATTTGAGGCCAAAAGAAGTGTTCATGAAGTGTTGCCAAGGTTTTGGCTATGCCAAAATAGCCACGGCCATCATGAGTTTCCTTGAGCAACAAATGCCTCACCGAGGAGCTCGGAATGCAAAGCTTGTCGACGCAGTAGAGGTACCCGTTGTCCCTGAAGTGTTTGTATATAGCAGGGATATTAGGTTGGTTCTTTCATTAGAGAAAGCAGGTCTAATATCCATGACTTGTTTTTTTTATATCAGGGATATTAGGTCTATTATACCCTCAATATTTATCCCTGACATGTTTTTTTTATATCAGGGATATTAGGTCTATTATACCTTTAGCATTTATCTCTGACTTATTTTAGCCTATATCAGGGATGTATTTTAAAAAAAACGCCGGGGATAAAATACCACTTGTGTAGTAGTGTAACCAAGAATAAATTCTCTAAACATTTAACTTCTTTTTATATGGATTTTCAATTGAATATTTATAATCTTTTAGCCATAATTTTATGTTTATACTTACATATACTAACATAGAGGTGAGCTCAGATAATTTACGTCTTATAATAAAATGATGCGGACTAATCTTGTCCTTTGGATCATCATATTTAATTTATAAAATCTATATTTTATATTTCAGTAGCATTGTATGTTCATTTTTACTTGACTATATTCATAGTTTTTTACGACTCTATTTTTAGTTTTAATGATAGTATACATTTTCTAATGTTGCATGTCATGGTTTTAAATTCATATACATGTTTTTTTGTTGTCTATTCATATTTTTAAATACATATTTATATTTTAAATTGTTTATTCATAAGGGTTGCATATTCATATATTTAAGAAAGAAAAAAAATCTAAAAGTCGCAGTCTTGTCATACTACAAGTTTTAAAAAGAGTATCTCGTTCTCCCTAAAAACGCTCCCAAAATCCAAAAACCCCAGACCTCCAAAACCTAACACCACCCTGCCGGCTGCCACCATTTAAATCGAAACCAAAACATCCACATCCCCGATTCGACTCCACTAATTAGAACGAAAACCTCAACCCAACTCTCCGCTCAGATCCAATTTGTATGGAGGTTAAAGAGTTGGCTTTATGTGGCTACAATTTTGGGATAATTAATTATTTTTTTCAACTATGGGCTGATGAAACCATTATTGAATTCTTATAAATCATTTTTGCCTTAGAAGGCTATGAAAGTATCTGACCCTTATGTACAAAGAACAAATCCAACAACCAAAGGGCCAATCTTGGGTTTGTTTGGAATTAAATCCCTTTTAGCCGGAATTAGTTCCAGTGGAGTTGTGAAAAAACTTCATAGATAGAGTTGAATAAATCATGACCATTAAATACAAATTGAACGGTTGAGATTTGATTTTTCTCTCTCCATATCAAGTTATTATTTTTTTCTTTTTTCTTTTTTCCCGACGGGTTCACCAATTTACTATAGGGTTTTAGTAAATTCACCCATAGAGTTTCTCACAAACTCCATGGGAACAGGACCGTTTTTAGCCTTGATGGCTTTGGTGTGTTAAATCTAGTGTCTGAAATCGTTTGCCCAAATCTAGCTTTTGTTCCATGTTTTCAGCCCTCTCTCCAGAAGTTTGTGTTAATGGCTTCAAACCATGGGATTGGTAAGATGCGTCCTTATTACACATTTCCTAAAGATAAAGAAAAAAAGAGAGAGTTTTCTCTGATTTGCCAATCAGGCAAAGAAGAAGAGAAAACAAAGGCAAACTTTCATATCTTTTCTTTTTAATTTTGTTCGATCTATTTTAGATTTGGTGGATTGGTGTTTGGGTTTGGTTATCATATTTGGCCCATTTTTCAATTTTTCTGATCAAATTTTTGGAACTTCAAAACCTTTTCGAATTTTTGCAAGGCAAGACAAAAATAAAAAAAAAAGGAAATGAAAGAAAAATAAAAAATGAGTACTTATTCCTTGCTTGGCAAGGATGAAT
Organism: Fallopia convolvulus; assembly: GCA_964016875.1. Classification (NCBI taxonomy): domain Eukaryota; kingdom Viridiplantae; phylum Streptophyta; class Magnoliopsida; order Caryophyllales; family Polygonaceae; genus Fallopia; species Fallopia convolvulus. The sequence goes on from OZ024732.1 coordinate 927,814, forward strand.
AAGAAGTTCGTGTGCTTGTCTGATTTACTTGTTGTGCAAGATCTTTTATTTTAACTTAATATTTAGTTTAGATAGAGAGATAAAACTAAAAGCTTTGTAGTGCTTGTGTTCCAAGGCAAGTTAATTTGTGGATTACTTGTGTGACAAGTTGCGACTTCTTTACTTGTGTGGCAAGTTTTATTTACTTGTGAATCAGGTATTTTTTTACTTGAGAAGTAAGTTTTGTGTCTACTTACGTTGCAAGTAAAGCAATTACGTTTTACTTGTGAGGCAAGTTTAACTTCTTTTCTTGCAGGTTAGCTCGAGGCTTATTTTATGTACTAATTTTCGAGGAGTTGAACCTGAGTTTGGCATTGGACCGAGTTCTATTAGGCCATGTCGATTGGTGCTCTGAGGTTTCTGAAGATCCTTCATCTCGGTGGAGGGAACGTTAGTTGTCCATATCGCATGCCCATGAGGGGTCGACCTGTTGTCTGCGGCGTTATCCTTTTAGTGGTGTTTTACTCATCCCGATCTCAAACTCGTGTTAGTTCTTATTTTTCAGTGATTTGTACTTTTCTTAGCTAATCTCGCTTACTTATGACTCATTTAGCCGTTTACGGCTGCAGTATTCTTACGACCTCTCGGATTACCAAGTATGTTTGGTATCCGAATTCTTATCTTATTAAAAAATCTAACAAAATTGATCTAATTTTAATTCGACGCTTAAAATTAGTCTTAATCATTTTACTCTAAAACCTACTTTAGCTAAACATGTATATCCTATCCTCACTACACTAAAGACAAAAAATGGACATTCGACCCCCCCAAAAAATCCAAACCACACTAATACATTTTACATAATTAAAAAACACAGTATAAGACTATCTCCCTCCATAGCCTTCCTCCCCATCTCTCTTCTTCTTTTCTTGTCTCTTTGTCTCCTTTAATCAATCCATCTGAGCTCAAATGGATTCCTTATCTTTCTTCTTCAATTATCTCATCTTCTCTTTCATCACTCTAACCGTTTCCATCCTCCTCTTGCTCCATCGCCACTTCCGCCGGCCGTCGTGCACGTGCGAGACGTGCCGCTGCTTCGTCACCCGGGCCTGGACGACGTCGTTTCCGAGCCTACCCGAGTGGTACTCTCACCTCCTCCGGCGCTCCCCGACGGCCACGGTCAAGATCCATGTCCTTCGCAACACGGTCACGGCGGACCCGGCCAACGTGGAGCACATCCTCAAGACCAAGTTTGATGTGTACGTCAAGGGCGAGCAACACCGTGTCATCCTCGGCGACCTCCTCGGCCACGGTATCTTTGTCGTCGACGGCCAACACTGGCGCTTCCAACGCAAGGTATATTGCTATTTCTTAAGAACAATTATTAGATAAATTAAGATCTTGTTCCAATGGAGTTCGGAAAAAAATTTAAAAGTAGAGTTTGAATGATTAGATTTTTTTTTACTATTTTATTTAAAATTTATTTAATCTGTTATAGGATTTTAAAACTTTACCCATAAAATTTCTGATAAATTTTATAGAACAAGACCTTATAAATTAAGATCAAAGTGGTGGTGGTTTGTGTCAAATCAATCACGATGAATTTACAAGTGATCTCGTTATAACTTTAGAATCATAGGGTAAGAGATAAATTTAACAGGCTCTTGACTTTTTTAAGTTTATAATGATGTTACCTTTTTTTTGTTTTTATACGAGGTTAATAAGTTGGTTGAATCATTATAGATCGACTGGTAATAATTCTAGTGGCAAGGGGAGTATCATGTAGGGCCTCAAAAGGCAAAGTAATTATCGTTAACTTAAAAAAAAAAGCCATTTGCGTTCAAAATTTTGTTATTTTCCAAACCTTTTCATTGGTGAATTCAAGTTTTTCAAAATCTTTGGAAAAAGTTCGAAATATTTGGGGTAAGCTAAAGTTTTTGTACAATAGAATTTTTTTGTTTATTTTGATTGAAAGGGTGTATATATTGACACCGAATTTTATAATTTAGACATATATATATATATAATTTTTTTTATCAAAGATGCTGTTCATGTGAGTTAAAATGGAGAGTTTATATTATTACCTTGAAATTCTAGCCGTTTGAAGGTATTATTAAACTTATTTGTAACTTTTATACTAAAAGGTTGCGTCAACGGCGCTTGGATCACTCTCTGTCCGCTCCTTTGCCTTCGACGTCGTCTCCTCGGAGATTCGCCTCCACCTCCTTCCCTTCTTCTTCTCTTCTGCATCTTCTTCGGCTTCGGTAGATTTGCAAGAGGTTTTCAGGAAGTTCGCGTTCGATAACATGTGCAGGCTATCCTTCGGGATCGACCCGACACGCTTGCAGGGGACGGCGTCGGAGTTTGCCGAGGCCTTCGACGTGGCTTCGAGGCTGTCGGCGGAGAGGGCGCTGGAGGCAACGCCGGCGGTGTGGAAGGCAAAGAGGGCATTGAATTTGGGGTCCGAGAGGAGGCTCAAGGAGGCTTTGAGAAAGGTTAATTTATTAGCGGAGAATATCATTAGGGAGAGGAAGAAAGTTGGATTTTCTAACTGCAGGGATTTACTGTCCAGGTTAGTTTATTTCAATTTCCTTATTAATATTAACATTACTTGTTTACCAAACTCTCTTCCTACAATGAGAAAAAAAAGCTCATATCAATTAATCTGCAAAAAAGAATCAGTCAATTTATAATTTTTTCTTATCTAAAATAGTATTTTTATTTTTTTCGTCAAACACTATCCATACTTATAGGAGTCAAAACGAAGATATCATAAGTAATAACTTGACATCCTTGCCACGTACTTTAATTAGATACCGAAGACAAATACGAAGTACTCCGCTGGAATTTTGATTAATGTTCTCGGTTTCCTATTGTTTATAATGTTACCGATATTTTTAATAAAATACAAATTTACCATTAATTTTAATTAACTACTACACTTATGGAGTGCGTGTACATGTTAAATCATTTAATTTCTTCTATGCTCAATTTATAAAATTAACTTGTTAAGAATCTTTTAACAAAGAAAAAAAATACACGGTCTTCGGTATCTAATCTAACGGTTAAGATTTCATGATAGTACAATGATGTTTCGATTTCGATTTCTACGGACAATATCCAAGACAAAAAAAATGAAAAAAAGATGCATGCATAATAAGAGTGTTAAAGGATAGATATGCTATGATAATTTGAAGTCTACTTATTTCTTATTGCATAAAATGAGATCGATCTCTTTTACAGTTTAACTGTCACCATGTGATGTCGTGTATATATAGGATAATAAAGAGAGTTGTTAATACTATATGTCACCCATGTCGTGTATAAATATGATGTGTTGAAATAACCCCAAAAACAAAATTTTATATCATGTGTAGATAGTGGCCACGTGGTGATTGTTATTTGTCAGTCGCTAGATCCACGCTGACACACCACGTTTAATTCTAGTCAACGCTTAAGTTGGTCATTGTCCCGGATCATTGCATCTAACATTAGTGCATTTTATATTTTCGCAAGAACATTAAAAATGTGACAGAAAATTATTAATATAGAGTTTTTTCACAACTCCACTGGAACTAATTCCGTCATGAGATATGGGGAGGTTGTTTCGAGAATCTGACCCCATTATGGTTGAATATTAGTTGTAGAAGAACAAATTAATTTTCAGATTAGTTTTGTCAACGTGTTATATTTTTTTTCGAAACTTAGAACAATTGGTGCGAAGGATAGTTCTACTATAAAAGTTTTTTAAAGATGTTCTTTTTTAAGAACTAAAACTTACAATCTCTACCTATAAGTGAAGCATCTTATCTCTGCTCATATGGGAGTGTACCGTGTACGTGTCTGGATCAATTGAATATTATATGAATATTTTTTATACTTCAAGTTGAAATGTTATTTTTATCCAAAATAATTGATGTGATAAAAAAAATAGGGTGATATCAGGCTTAATACAACACGACAAGCAAATACCATGTACCATAAAAAAATGAAAAAATTACTCAAAATAATACCAACTTTTACCTATTAACTCAAAATATTACAAATTTTTAAATTAACCAAAAATAATACCAACTTTCATTGTATTAACCAAAATAGTACAAAGAGATTTTCGGTGGAGATTTCGGCAAAACATATGACGTGTCTATAAAAGTTGTTGACAAAACATTAAAAAATATTGATGGTTAAGATTTTGATGTGATTATTACTCATTATCATCATACAAATTACCATTTCGTATATAAATAGTATCGATTACATTATATAAATTATCATTTCAGCTTGTGGCATTAACAAAAGTTGGTATTATTAATGACCAACTAACATATTTCAATGGCCAAATTACATATTTTGCCAAAATTTTCACAACATACACCGTGTACTATTTTTAGTTAATACAATGAAAGTTAATATTATTTTTAGTCAATTTAAAAATTCGTATTATTTTGAATTAATAGATAAAAGTTGATATTATTTTGAGTAATTTTTCCTAAAAAAATAGTACATGGCAAACAACAAATGATAATGGAGAAATTCTCACTTCTTAGAGTATTAGATATTTCAATAACTCTTCCATGCATGTTACAAATACGTAGTAATTAATATTTTTGTTTTAACTTTTTTTTTCTACCAAAAATAAAGATAATTTTTTCTACCAAAAAAAGATAATTTCAAAATTATCTAGGGACTATGGTAGTACCACTTTTACATTGATCTTCGATCATTTCAGTATATCATCATAATGCACATTGATGTCTATATATATTTCCATTGAACAGGTTCATGACCGCAATTAACGATGAAAAGTACCTTAGAGACATTGTCATAAGCTTCCTATTAGCAGGCCGCGACACCGTGTCATCCGCCATCACCGTCTTCTTCCTCTTGGTCGCCGAAAACTCGGAAGTTGAATCCAGGATCCGATCCGAGATCGACCGGGTTCTCGGGCAAGAAAACCCGACCCATTTACCCACTTTCGACCAACTCAAGGACCTCCATTACCTCCATGCAGCCATGCACGAGGCCCTCCGATTATACCCTCCGGTCCAAATCGACTCCAAATTTGCGGCCTCTGACGACATCTTGCCTAACGGAACATGTATCCGAAAGGGCGATAAGGTCTCGTTTCACCCGTACGCAATGGGTCGGATGCCCCAAATATGGGGACTGGATTGTCTCGAGTTCGAGCCCGAGAGATGGTTGGATAAGGAAGCTGGGGTTTTTAAACCCGTAAGCTTATATAAGTACCCTGTCTTTCAAGCCGGGTTTAGAGTTTGTCTTGGAAAGGAAATGGCTCTTATGACAATGAAGATAGTGTGCCTATCTCTGGTAAGGTTGTTTGACATCAGGCTCGTGGGACCCATCGGGTCGCCCCGGTTTGTGCCGGGTCTCACGGCCACCTTGAAAGGCGGGCTACCAAGTACAAAAAGTGCACTACAAAGTACAAAAAGTGCATTACAAATTACAAAAAGTGCACTTCAGAATATGAAAAGTACACTACGAACTATGAAAAGTGCATGTGTCTCACTTTTTGGATAAGAGTTTGTTTCATTTGAACCAAACTCCTAGATTTGGATCTTTGAATTTCCAATATGGTTTCACAAATAACTTAACAATATTAATAAATCACATCACACTTTCTCACTTAGCATAATCACCAAAGCGTAAGTACAACTAAACATAACATTTTTTTAGCGAGTTCTAATTAAAGAACGCATCACTTCCAATCTATAAGTGTGAAAACCCAGAAATCAAGGATAGAATTGAGTAACACTCATCAAATCTCCATCAGAGAAGCCTCAAACTGAGGTGATCTCAAGAATGAAACAGGAGAGAAAAGTTGTTACAGAGACGTATCCTAAGATGCTAATCTCCATTAGAGAAGCCTCAAACTGAGGTGATCTCAAGAATGAAACAGGAGAGAAAAGTTGTTACAGAGACGTATCCTAAGCTGCTAACATATGCAATCTTTTATAAAGTATTTTCTATTATTACAAAGATAGCCCACTTAACCAACTTTATTACAAACAAGTCCTAATATTATTCTTACTTTCCATATCCCCCTCTCAAGATGGACTTGGTGGTGAATCCAACAAGCCCAGCTTGAAGGAAATTAAAGAAACTTATGTTGTGCTTCTCCTAATGGCTTGGTTAGAATATCATCCAATTGCAGCTGAGACTTGACATACAAATTCTTGATGAAACCCTCAGTAACCTTGTCTCTGATGTAGTGACAGTCAATATTCAAATGCTTTGTGCGCTCATGAAACACCGGATGAGCAGTTATATGTTGTGCAGCCTTATTATCACAATGCATAGGAATAGGCAGCTGAATACTAATCTTCAGATCTGATAATAGCCCATGAGGTCAAACAACTTCACTAGCAGTAGCTGACATAGATCGATACTCTGATTCAGCACTGGATTTACTAACTGTCTTCTGCTTTTTCGTCTTCCAGGATACCAAAGAACTTCCCAGAAATACACAATATCCAGTTAAAGACCGTGCTGAAAACTTACAAGCTCCCCAATCAGCATCACTAAAACTGGTGAGAGATAAATCAGATTGTGTAGGATAAAACAAACCCCAGTTCAGTGTACCTTTCAGATATCTCACAACATGTAGTGCAGCTTTTATGTGTGGTTCTCTTGGACAGCTCAAAAACTGACTCAAATGCTGAACAACATAAGACAGATCTGGACGAGTGATATTAAGATATAACAATCTGCCCACAAGTCGTCTGTATGTTTCAGGATCTGCTAAAATATCTCCTTCATCAATAGACAGATCCAATCCTTTAGGCAAAGGAAACATAGCAGGTTTACTATCAAGCAACTTGGAATCATTGATAATATCTAAACAATACTTTCTTTGATCAAGAACAGTTCCTTTAGAACTCCTTGCCACTTCTATTCCTAAAAAGAATCTGACAAGACCAAGATCCTTGATAGTGAATTTTTTATCTAGAGCAAGCTTAGTCTGAACAATTACCTCATTATCATTTCCTATGAGGAGCAAATCATCAACATAAACTAATGCCACTGCCATCAAACCATTAGCTTCATGAATAAACAATGAGTAATCATTTTTGGACTGAACATACCCCATGTTTAACAAAAAGGATGTCAATTCCAGATTCCATTGTCTTGAAGTTTGTTTTAACCCATATAAAGACCTCTGCAGTTTACATACCTGTCCCTTTTGTGCCTTCATATAATTGTTGCTAGCTTAGCCACACGAGAAAAAGTCACCTTGTAATCTTTGTCTTTTACTTGTGTGTACCCTTTTGCAACCAATCTGGCCTTATACCGTTCCACACTTCCATCTGGCTTAAATTTAATTTTGAAAACCCATTTAGAACCTATTGCCTTCTTCCCTTCAGGCAAAGTAGTCAAAATCCAGGTTTGGTTAGACTCTAAGGCATCTATCTCTTTTGCCATGGCTTGTTCCCAACGAGAATCACCTTTAGACTGATTATAGGTTGTAGGTTCAGTAAGGGTACAGACATTATAAAAAGAGGTAATAAACTCGGAAGATAATTCAGAAAGGTCAAAAATATTGGACGCTTGAAAAGAAGTAGATAAGGATGGGGAGGAAGAGGATGGATGACAAACATAGTCTTTGAGATGAATAGGAGCATGTCTAACTCGTGTAGAATGTCTCAAGATAGGGACATTATTGTCATTTGGTTGAAAAGTATTGCTAATAGACAAAGCTGGTGAAATAGACTGAGTAGGAGAAGAACTGTTTTCTCCTATAGGTTCTGGTGACTGGTTCATTTGAGAAGGAAGAGGTGAAAAATGGGTAGGGTAACTCTGTTTTGACAAAGACATATCATCAAAAGCTGGGTTTACAAGAGGTAAAGTTTTTTGTGGTAATAGGGTAGGCTGAATAGCTTTATATGAAAAAGTTTCTTCTTGAAAAACCACATCTCGAGAAATAATAACTGAGTGTGATTCAAGATCATATAACCTGTACCCTTTTTGACCAGAAAGATAGCCTAAGAAAATTGCACGTCTAGATTGACTCCCAAACTTATCTCTTCTAACAGAACTTTGCTTTCCATAACACAAACAACCCATAACCCTTAATTCATCAAAATCTGGTGATCTTCTAAACAGTAATTCATAAGGAATCTTCCACTGCAAAACTGAACTAGGCATCATATTAATAATATGCACAGCTGTGGTAACACACTCACCCCAAAACTTAATAGGAAGACCAGCATGTAACCTCATTGCCCTGGTTGTTTCTAATATGTGTCTGTGTTTCCTTTCCACTTTACCATTCTGTTGTGGGTTCCCAGGTACACTCCTTTGATGCAAAATACTCTTAGCTCTAAAAAGCTCTTGACAACTATACTGCATAAACTCAGTCCCATTATCACTTCTGATTACCTTCACCAATGACTTAAACTGTGTTGCTACATAGGCTAGGAAAGACTGTATAATTTCCTTAACTTGAGTTTTGTATTTAAACAAATACACCCAAGTAAATCTAGTATGATCATCTAAAACAGTAAGAAAGTATGATGCTCTTGTCATGGTTGGAGTTTTATAAGGGCCCCAGACATCAATATGAACCAAGTCAAAAGGAAATTGAGCAACTAATTCATTTCTGTCAAAAGAGTCTTTACAATGCTTGGCTAGCACACAACTTTCACAAAAGTAATCACAAGAAGCTGTTTTACAGATGGACAAATGTTCCATTTTTCCTTTTGAACAATGTCCCAGTCTAGCATGTAAAATCCTAGCCAAAGCTTCTTTATTACATGCTTTATTCTTTTCTGTAATACTAGAAGCACAAGAATAAGATGTCTTCACTCCAGCATCCAAACTGAGCCTTGTATCCATCTTCACGTCAGACTTAAGAATGTACAAACCTCCCATTCTATTCCCAACAACCACCATCTCCTTAGTGGTAGGGTCCTGAAAAACAATTCTATCAGACCTAATTTCTCCCAACAATCCAATCTCATCAAGAATCTTTGTAACAGACAACAAATTATGCTTAAATTCAGGAATCAAGAGAACATCATCAACTTTCAACCTGTCATTTATTCTCACAGATCCTACCATATCAACAGACTTTATGGATCCATCAGGCAAAGCTACTTTAACAGTTCTATCTAACTTCCTTTGATCACACAACAATCTAGAATCAAACACCATATGATCTGTCGCTCCAGTATCAACAATCCAGGAATTCACAACTGAACTACATGTAGCAACCATAGCAGATGAGAAGGAATTAGAAAGTTTACCTGTAAAGTTGGCTGACATTTCATCTTCTGGTGTAGAACTCATCATAGCAGACGCAAAATTTGCAAAACCTTCTTTTCCAGCAAACGTCTTAGCCATTTGTTGACAGGCAGCATTGACCAGAGCAGAATCCACCTTCTGATCCTTGTCACTCTCCAATGGATTATCAGTTTCAACTTCTACAACATTTTCCCTTTTGTCTTTGAATTTCTAGTTTTCTGGATAGCCGATTATTTTGTAGCAATTCTCCCTGGCATTTCTTACCTGCCTTATCTCTCCTATATCCATCACGAGATCCATCCTTCTGACCATAAGATCTTGATCCATCTCTAAGATCCTGGTTTCTTGAACCTTTGGTATTGTAAAAGAACTTTCGTAGATGTTGTTGTTCTCTACCAGAAAGACTATTCACTGAGAAAGCTAGCTCATCCTTTCAAAAACTCGTCATTCCTGTAACCATCTTTTGTTTCTCAGCTATTTGAACAAGATAGAATGCCTTGTTTACAGAAGGTAAGACATCCATCGACAAAATAGTGCTCCTCACATGATCAAACTCTCCATTTAAACCCATCAAGAACTGAAGAAGCTTGTTTCTCGCTTCTTGTTCCTGAATCTTTTTAACCAAATCACAACAACATCTTGCCAGAGCACCACATTCACATTCTGGCATACATTCGAGACTACTAATTTCATCCCATAACTTCTTCAGTTTGCAATAATAGTCTCCAATAGACTGATTACCTTGCTCTAGTGAACCAAAACTTCGCTTTAATTGATAAAGCAAAGGCCCATTCGTCTACCCAAATCGCTCAGTGAGTTCTTCCCACAGCTGTCGCACGGATTCTACAGACATGAAAGTTTCAGAAATGCTATTCTCCATGGAATTAAGTAGCCTGCACCGAACCATGTAATCCGCTCTTGCCCATCTTTGACCATCATCAAATCCAGGAATCGGTCTTCTACAAGTTCCAACGATAAATCCAATTTTGGATTTCGCACCCAATGCCATTCGCACAAGACAACTCCAATTGAGGAAATTGCCGCCATTCAATTGAATCGAAATGATTTGTGCTCCTGGCTGATCGGAAGTAGAAAGACTCAACGGATCATTCTTCACACTCTGCAGATTCGTGTTTGCATTCGCGTTCGCCGATTGATCACCCATCTTCGAGAATCCAGATACTTCTTCAAAAAATTCTAAAAGCGGTAGCAAAATTGAAATGAAAAACAAAATCTGAGCCTTCAATGCTCTGATACCATGTGAAAACCCAGAAATCAAGGATAGAATTGAGTAACACTCATCAAATCTCCATTAGAGAAGCCTCAAACTGAGGTGATCTCAAGAATGAAACAGGAGAGAAAAGTTGTTACAGAGACGTATCCTAAGCTGCTAACATATGCAGTCTTTTATAGAGTATTTTCTATTATTACAAAGATAGCCCACTTAACCAACTTTATTACAAACAAGTCCTAATATTATTCTTACTTTCCATAATAAGTCTTCTTTTTGTTTCTTATCTCATTTGCAGTTCGAAGTTAAAAATACAACATAAAATCGCGCATATATCAATGGACGGATTAATCACCATACTCAAGAGTTGATATTAATACGTACATGTGATCTTTTTTATTAATTAAGAAGTTACCATCTTACATTCTTACATGGATCACAATACCCATTATCACGCCTTATAATGGTTATATATTCAATTTTAAATTAATCACTTAGTACGTACTACTACGTACATATATATATATATACGTAACATTATTTTCCAAACCATTTCAGATCAACGCTTGCAGACGATTCCGTGGCCGCTAATCCCGGTGGCGCAGCTGAGATCCGCGAACTCGCTTTTCGAGTCGGAGGCATCGTTTCTGGTGAACCTAGCGACGGAGCAGTCAGTGGAGAAGAGCCCCGAGGAGGCGAACTCGCGGTCCCCATCAAGGACCGGCATGGGGACGCGCATCTTGACCTTGGTGACGTAGGTAGGAGCGTAGGTCTGGCCGAGGATGCCAGAGACGGAGGGGGTGAGGGATCGGAACTTGAAGTTGAGGTCGAGGTGGGCGAAGCAGTCTTCCTCGATGATGGCATAGGTGTGGAGGAGGGATTCCTTTTGGGTGATGGGGACCACCACTGCCTTGATCTTGAAGTTTCCTTATGCCTCCATCTCCACCGCGTTGGTGCCATGAACCCTACATATAAGATATTGACCATTAGGTCGAATGATAGAGAATATGCATTTTTACATCTGATAGGTCTGTAATTATTACTTGAAATGATCCAGAGGGAAATTAGGATTATGTATAATTTATATACCTAGTGATGGTGAGAGCGCCCGAGGCAGACTTCCACACGGCCCCTTCGTTCTGTGGGATGTCGATGGGCTCACCATCGAATGAGAGGTCAAGTCTATCAACGTTGTCATTCCAAGTGGCGGTCTTCATGGCCCAAACATAGAGCTTGTGGTCGCCGAAGAGGATCCCGAGAGACTGGACCCAAGTGAAGTCCCTCTTCATGTTGTCATTCCTCTTCCCGATGAAGTGGTCGTTGATGTGGAGGTTGGAGTCAGTTACAAGACAAAAGTCACGGTCTTTCTTGCCATGGAAGTTAAAGGTGACGCCATCCGCTCCTATGAACCTTGGGTCTTGGCACACTGCACCCGGCTTGTCACAATCTAAATATAGTGTGTGGATTTTAATTAGAGCTCATCGCAAACATATATGGGATGAATTACACCATCCTTACTAGCTAAGTTGGGAAGACTTAACAGTAACTAGAGAAAATCGAACTTGAGATATGCAATGCAATAAGATTGATATACGAAAGCATGCACTTATATCATGATCATAAACAAGTTAGTTTGTTGCCATGGAAGTAAAAGGTGACGCCATCCGCTCCTATGAACCTTGGGTCTTGGCACACTGCACCTGGCTTGTCACAATCTATATAGTACACAGAATTTAACAAGAACTCATCAGAAGTATAATAATATCATCCTTACTAGTTAAACGGTTAAGACTTTATAATAGTATTATGAGGTTTCCGTTTCGACTTCTACGGACAATGTCAAGACCAAAAAAGTTAAGATGGAAAGACATGACAAAAATTAAAGTAAATTAAACTTGTGTACTATTCAAAGTGTATTCAATTATATTGAATGAATAATTTAATATAATTTAATGCATTATACATATATACATTGTTTATAAACACAAGTTTGTTTGTACTACATAAAGTAATTTAATTGGCTTGATTACCACATATAGGTCGACAAGTTTGACAATCAACAGTGCAACTATGGGGGCATTGAGAAGGACAGTAGAAGTGCTGGAAACTGCAAAGTGGGTACTTCTTCTTGTTGTGACACTTTACCTTCTTCTGCGCCTCCGCCATTGTTGGTGATTTTATTGTAATCGACACTTAAGAAGTCACCGAAGTCAGTTTTGGTGTGATCGGGATTCACGTCGATACAGTGGGAACCGGATTTACTATAACACGGGCTAGGGTGTGCGGAGTGCACGTCCGTGTAAGTGAACCTAAGTTCCAGAAGGTTGAATACGTTCAAAGTATGTTACATGTTGGGAACTTGAGGTTGGAACTTGTAAGTCGCCAACTTCAGTGAGGTCAATGACCTGGTGACGGTTCTAGGGTAACCGCTTGGTAGCCGTCGTTGAATTAGTCAAATAAACGTGCATGTAACTGTTAGGAGGTTATCTAATCAGATTAGAGGCTCCTTGAGACGTATAATGGTAGTGGGAACACGTGGGGAGGTAGTGGGAAGAAGTGGGAACTGCTGGTAACTGCCAGTAACTGTTGTCCAGGTCATCCACCTCAGGAAAACTGCCAGTAACCATTTTGCACGTCCAAATGCCTATTTAAAGGCTTCATTGGGTTTTTGTGTCGTAGGTTGAAGGGTTATACTCTCTGAAAAACACTCTCAATAAGAAGCAATCGTTCATATACTAAACTCTAAAGTTTTGTCCTTGATCGACAGCCACGACAAGGACAAGAGGGTTTGTCTTATCTCAAATCGGATTTCACGGATTCCCTTGGGTTGAATAAGGGGTGAAATATCGGTTTAGGAAAGCTTCCATGCGATTCAAACCTATATCAAGTTACCAATACGTTTATTGATTGTTTCCCTTAGTGTGTTGAAGAAGTCGTCGACCTGCCTGAAGTCGCCGACCTTGCTGAGTTCCTCCACTCAAAGAGCGCACGAAACCAATAGTCTAAACCGATATTTTCTGATCAATGGCGTCTATTGGTGAGATGACCTCAAAGTTCCAGAAGCTGGAGAAGTTCGAGGGCATGGACTTTCGAAGATGGCAAAAGAAGATGCACTTCTTGTTGACGACCTTGAAGGTGGTGTACGTCCTCTCCACTCCCATGCCAGAGGTTGGTGACGACGAGGCCTTAGATGCTATAAGGCGCAAGTGCAAATGGGAGAATGACGATTACATCTGCCGTGGTCACATTCTTAATGGTATGTCTGACTCACTCTTTGATGTTTATCAACATGTGGAGTCCGCCAAAGAATTATGGGACTCTCTTGAGTCGAAATACATGGTCGAGGATGCATCAAGTGTGAAATTTCTTGTTAGTAACTTCAATGACTACAAGATGGTTGATGCTAGGTCGGTGATGGAGCAGTTCAATGAACTTCTTCATGTCTTAGGGCGGTTTTCCCAACATAATTTGAAGATGGATGAAGCCATCTCGGTGTCAAGTATTATTGACAAGTTACCACCATCGTGGAAAGACTTTAAGCACATGCTTAAGCACAAGAAGGAAGAAATTTCTCTTGTGGAACTTGGAAGCCACTTGCGTATTGAAGAGGGTCTTCGAGCGCAAGAGAAGGGCAAGGAGAAGAATACTCCTGGTTCTTCCACTATCAACATGGCGGAAGAAGTTTCCAAACGTGGGAACAAATGGAAGGGCAAGAAAGGGTCCTCCAACAACAACACAAACAATGGTTCTAACAAGAAACGCACTCCAAAAGGAGATGGTTGTTAAAATTGTGGCAAAGTTGGACATTTCCGTAGGGATTGTACTGCTGGAAAGGGTAAGAAGGGAAAGGTTCGCAACCAATCTGCTCAGGTCACTGACGCTGGGCAGAAATCTCATCAAGGACAGATGTTTAGGAACTCTTTTGAGTCAGTGACATATCCGAGTTTGGATTTTGTCCCTAACATATCTGAGGCATTTTTTGTGCAGGATGATGAGGTTGCTTGGTGGGTTGACTCAGGTGAGTAGTGACCGATCGATGTTCACGACTTTCGTTCCCGTGGATGATGGACGAGTCTTGCACATGGGCAATGAGTCAACGGCCCCAGTACTAGGCAAGGGCCAAGTAGAGTTGGAGTTTTCATCCGAGAAGACTTTAATTTTGAAAGATGTGTTGTATGTACCCGGATTAAGGAAAAATTTAGTCTCCGGTAGTGTCCTAAACAAGTTAGGCTTTCGTTTAGTATTTGAGGCCGACAAGTTCATCTTTTCGAAGGGTGGTGTCTTTGTTGGACGTGGTTATCTATGTAATGGCATGTTTAAACTCAGTATTAATAAAGTTCTGAATTCTGTCTACATGTTTGAGACTTTGCATAAGTCGGGAACCTCTCAAAGGTCAGCGACCTCACAAGGTTCTGCACCGTTGAAGGGTTTTGACTCTTCTCTTTTGCATGCTCGTTTGGGTCATGTTCATTATAAACGCATGCTTGATATGTCTAAGAATGGTTTGATTCCTGCTTTTGACATGAATGATGAGAAGTGTAGAACTTGCATGCTTACTAAGATAACAAGGCACTCTTTTCCTGATGTGAATATAGTCAGTGACTTGCTTGAGTTAGTTCATAGTGACTTGTGTGATTTTCATGCTACTCCATCCTTGGGTAATAAGAAGTATGTTGCTACGTTTATTGATGATTATTCTCGGTTTTGCTATGTTTATCTCTTGCATGCTAAGGACGAGACTTTGGATAAGTTTAAAACTTATAAGTTCGAAGTTGAACTTCAAATGTCTATGAACATCAAGAAGTTGCGCATTGATAGAGGTGGCGAGTATATGGACCCCGGGTATTTTCAATCCATGGGGATAATCCATTAGACTACGGCTCCCTACACACCACAACAAAATGGCGTGTCGGAGAGAAAAAATCGAGTTCTAAAAGAGATGGTTAACTCCATGCTCTCCTACTCAGGTTTGAATAGTGGATTTTGGGGTGAAGCCATGTTGACGGCTTGTTACTTACTGAACCGAGTCCCCAACAAGGGGAATGGGTCAGTGACCCCATATGAGATTTGGTATAAAAAGAAACCAAATCTGAATCATATTCGGGTTTGGGGATGTAGGGCAGTTGTGAGACTCCCTGAACCTAAGCAAAAGACTTTAGGTGAGAGAGGTGTTGAATGCATATTTCTTGGATATGTCGAGCACTCTAAGCCGTATAGGTTCTATGTCATTGAACCTAACCCATCTATTTCGGTTCACATCGTTGTAGAGTCAAGAGATGCTATTTTTGTTGAGAAGAGATTTTCATCAATGTCTATACCAAAGGATTTGATTCCAAGTTCTAGTAAGAACACTGAGTTGGCCAACGCCCAACTGGGAGTCACTGACTCGATGCGAGTCGCCGACTCGGGGGAGGTCACTGACCTCCGAGGGAATCAAGAACCTGAGATCAGAAGGATGAAAAGACTGAAAAGGTCCACGACTTTTGGTCCTGATTTCCAAGTTTACTTGGTTGAAGGAACAAGGAACGAGATTGGTTCTCAATACATGTATTGTTATAGTGTTGAGGAGGATCCAAGGACGTTTGATGAGGCCATGAGGTCTCAAGACGTGTCCTTTTGGAAGGAAGTCATTTATGGCTTCCTTCCAAAAGGACACGTCTTGAGACCTCATAGCCTTGGCGGCAATTCACAACTTGGTTATACATCAAATGGATGTTAAAACAACGTTCTTGAATGGGGATCTAGAAGAGGAAGTTTATATAAAACAACCTGAAGAGTTTGTCATGCCCGGTCATGAACAAAAGGTGTGTAAGTTGGTGAAGTCCTTGTATGGGCTGAAACAAGCACCAAAACAGTGGCATCAAAAATTTGATGACATTGTGTTGTCCAATGGCTTCAAACTTAATCAAGCGGACAAGTGTGTGTATAGCAAGGTCGATGACTTTGGAAATGGAGTTATCATTTGCTTGTATGTGGATGACATGTTGATCTTTGGTACAAACCAAGGACAAGTGGACCTTACAAAAGAATTTTTGTCATCACAGTTTTCCATGAAAGACATGGGGGAGGCTGACGTTATCCTTGGGATTAGGATTAAACGGGAAAAGGACGGCCTAGTGTTAACAAAATCTCATTACATTGAGAAAGTGTTGAAGAAATTCAACTACGAGGGTTGTGCACCAGTTAGCACTCCATATGATCCATGTGTGAAGTTGTTGCCTAATAAAGGGACAGCTTGTTCGCAACTTGAGTATTCAAAAGTGATTGGATGCTTGATGTATGCGATGTCAGCGACTAGACCTGATATTGCCTTTGCGGTTGGGAAACTCAGCCGGTATACTAGTAATCCTAGTGTGTTTCATTGGCATGCGGTCCAAAGGGTATTACGATACCTTAAGGGGACTCAAAATTTTGGTCTATATTATGTTGGATCACCCTCAGTGTTGGAGAGGTACTCGGATGCGAGTTGGATAACCAATGAAGAGGATCACTCGTCGACGAGTGGGTGGGTTTTCCTACTAGGTGGAGGTGCCATTTCATGGGCTTCCAAGAAACAAACATGCATCTCGAGTTCGACGATGGAATATGAGTTTATAGCCCTAGCGGGGGCCGGGAAAGAGGCCGAATGGCTAAGGGACTTGGTTTATGAGATCCCATTGTGGGAGAAACCAATTTCACTCATATCAATCCATTGTGATAGCGCTGCAACTTTGGCTAAGGCATATAGCCATGTGTACAATGGGAAATCACGTCACTTGGGCTTGAGGCATAGTGCGGTAAGAGAGCTCATTACGCACGGGGTGATTTCGGTTGATTTTGTTAGGACACAACAAAATATGGCTGACCACTTGACGAAGGGTTTAGCAAGGGACTTGGTGTCCAAGTCGGTAAAGGGGATGGGATTAAGACCCGTATAATTTTCTAGTGGTGGGATACCCAACTCCTTTCCAACTAACGTTGGGAACGAGTTCAATGTGGAAAGCTCACACCTAGAAGCTGAGAGCACAATTTGATGTCGTTGACATCTTAATGTCCCCAACGTGTGCTTTGTTCCTACAAGTTTGAGGCTGATGTTACTGACATCTTAATAGATCCTTTGAAAAAGTGCAATTGTAGGTGCACGACCTAAAGGGTTTACCTATGTGGACGTGAAGTTTCTGGTCGCTTCATGAAGCTTGGGTTGGCTTCACATACATTTATGAGAAGATATGGACTCAAGGACCATTAATGGAGTCAAGTAGACTTTAGAGTCGTAAGAAGCTCATGTGTGTATTATCTTGACGCATCCAAATAGGTTGATTGGTTCATTCCTTAGTGACACCATGATTCCTGGGTGTTTTGAATGTGTAATTACACTAAGCGGAAGTTCAATCGTTTCGGCACTTTCGTTTATGCATGAGTTTGGGGCTAATGCTTGTATTATTTTGTGGATCAAGGATTACACTAAAATGGGGGAGGAATGTTGGTGATTTTAGTGTCATCGACACTTGAGAAGTCACCGAAGTCAGTTTTGGTGTGATCGGGATTCACGTCGATACAATGGGAACCGACTTTACTATAACACGGGCTAGGGTGTGCGGAGTGCACGTCCGTGTAAGTGAACCTAAGTTCCAGAAGGTTGAATACGTTCAAAGTATGTTACATGTTGGGAACTTGAGGTTGGAACTTGTAAGTCGCCAACTTTAGTGAGGTCAATGACCTGGTGACGGTTCTAGGGTAACCGCTTGGTAGCCGTCGTTGAATTAGTCAAATAAACGTGCATGTAACTGTTAGGAGGTTATCTAATCAGATTAGAGGCTCCTTGAGACGTATAATGGTAGAGGGAACACGTGGGGAGGTAGTGGGAAGAAGTGGGAACTGCTGGTAACTGCCAGTAACTGTTGTCCAGGTCATCCACCTCAGGAAAACTGCCAGTAACCGTTTTGCACGTCCAAATGCCTATTTAAAGCCTTCATTGGGTTTTTGTGTCGTAGGTTGAAGGGTTGTACTCTCTGAAAAACACTCTCAACAAGAAGCAATCGTTCATATACTAAACTCTAAAGTTTTGTCCTTGATCGACAACCACGACAAGGACAAGAGGGTTTGTCTTATCTCAAATCGGATTTCACGGATTCCCTTGGGCTGAATAAGGGGTGAAATATCAGTTTAGGAAAGCTTCCATACGATTCAAACCTATATCAAGTTACCAATACGTTCATTGATCGTTTCCCCTGGTGTGCTGAAGGAGTCGTCGACCTGCCTGAAGTCGCCGACCTTGCTGAGTTCCTCCACTCAAAGAACGCACGAAACCAACAGCCATCCCCGCCACCAGCGCCACCACACACACCACCAGCACCAACCGACAGACCGCCATTACTAGCTAATTTCTTGTCTTTGCTTAAATATTGTTTGAAGACATGGTCATGGCTTTTATATAAAAGGCCTTTATATAGGAGCTTGGGGGATTTCTAGGTACACGAGGTCGTCATTATTAATAATAAACCTTAATATTAGTTTATCTTGTATGGATAGTATTTGTCTATTTTTATTTTAGGATTAATGGCATCAATTAGTATCCTTGATTGTCTCAATTAGTATCCCTTGATTGGCTCCTTTGCATATGCTATGTAATTCCCTATTTAAAGGCTCTTTCTTTATCAATAATACCATTCAATCTTTTCACAAAACATATCTCTCATATGGTATCAGCCTAATCTCTTGGGCATACTACACGAAATTCTTCCATCCAAACAACAATGGCCGATCCTCTTTCGGTTTTGCCAAACCCTCATGAAACCACCAAACCATTCATGGTGGTGCAATTTCCTTCAATCAACAAACTCACCTCCACAAATTATTTCCAATGGCAAAATCAGATTCGGATCACTCTTGAAGGCTATGACCTATACCAATACCTTGATGGTACTCTTGTCATACCCTCTCCAACGAATCCTAGCCC
Organism: Fallopia convolvulus; assembly: GCA_964016875.1. Taxonomy (NCBI): domain Eukaryota; kingdom Viridiplantae; phylum Streptophyta; class Magnoliopsida; order Caryophyllales; family Polygonaceae; genus Fallopia; species Fallopia convolvulus. The sequence continues at coordinate 947,223 of OZ024732.1, forward strand.
AAATAACACTATGGTTCCAAATCCAAAATACCTCACATGGAAGAGACAAGATCGTCTCTTACATGGTGCACTTTTGAGCACACTCTCACCCACCACTTCGACACTTGCTACTTAAGCCGAAACCTCTAAGGCCATATGGGATCTTCTCAAAAAGACCTATGCCACGGCCTCTAGAGGCCACAAACATCAAATCAAACAAAAAATTCGTTCTACAAAAAAGGGCAACCGTACCATTTCCGAGTATATGCAAGGAATGAAAGCGGATGCGGATCTTTTGGCCGCTTTGAAAGCCCCTCTTGCTGTTGAGGACTTTACCGACTATATTCTCCAAGGTCTTGACGCCACGTATCAATCCGTTATTGATGTCGTCAATAACCGTGACTCACCCATCTCCTTTGAAGAACTACACGAGAAGCTCATCATCAAAGAGCTCTCGTTGAAAACTGAAACTCATCAAGATGGTGGCCCCGCCACTGCGTTGAATGCTCAAACAAGGCTCGGGAAAGGTAAGTCTAAAGTTTCTACTCCAAATCATTGGCAATCCTCCAACCCCAACACCCAAAACCGTCAAAATTGGTCCTCTTCTCCACAAAACCGACCTCCCAACAACCAAAACCCACCTACCCAAGGTCAACGTCCCTTCAAGGGGCGTTGTCAATGGTGCAAGGAAATTGGTCATGTTCTCTCTTTGTGCCCTGACTTCAAACAACGCTACCCGAACTTTCCGGTTCCAAACTTGGCTCGGTTCCCGGTTAATCCACCACCCCCTCAAGCCAACTACACCGCCTACCAAAACACATCCAACAATTGGCTTGTCGATAGTGGTGCATCCCACACTGTCACAAATGATCTCAACAACTTGGCTCTTCATCAACCTTATTCCGGACCCGATGAAATCTTTGTAGGAGACGGAACAGGTTTACCAATTACTCATATTGGGATCTCTCTCTTTAAAAGCTTTTAATAAAGAATTTCATCTCTCTAAAGTACTTTGTGCTCCCAAGTTATCTAAAAATATTTTGTCTGTTTCAAAATTTTGTAAACAAACAAATTATGATATTCTTTTCTCATCCAATTGTTTTTGTGTGAAGGACTTTTCGGACTAAACAATCCTTAGCGGACCTTGTGTTGATGGAGTGTACATGTGGCCACGTTCAAGTCCCGTTGTTCACAATACTACTTTGAGCAAAGCGGTTGACCTCCATCACAAACTCGGCCACCCATCTACGTCCGTTTTTCAGCTTCTTCAAAGGCGTTTTGGCAAATGCATTTCTAATTTTCAGCATTCTGATTGTCATTCATGTCAAATAAACAAAAGCCATAGGCTTCCTTTCTATAAGTCTACTATTGTATCCAATCATCCTATAGAAATAATATATTCCGATGTTTAGTCATCCCCTGTGTTATCATATGATGGATACAAGTATTATGTAGTCTTTGTGGATCACTTTACAAAATATATGTGGCTTTATCCTCTCAAAAATAAATCAGAAACTCAAAATATCTTCATACGTTTTCGAGCCTTGGTTGAGAATTTTTTCAAACAAAAAATAAAAATCTTGTACTCGGATAATGGAGGTGAATACATTGCCTTGTGTTCTTTCCTAAGTACAAATGGGATCACCCACTACACTACACCTCCACACACTCCCGAACACAACGGTGTCTCCAAAAGAAGACACCGACACATTGTGGAAACCGATCTTTCACTTTTAACATATTCGGGAATGCCTTTAGATCATTGGCCTCATGCACTTCAAACGGCTGTGTTTCTTATAAATAGACTTCCAACGCCTCTTTTGAAAAATGAATCTCCTTATTCCAAGCTTTTAAACAAAGATCCAAATTATGAAAAATTGAGGAACTTCGGGTGCTTATGCTTCCCATGGTTACGTCCCTACACGAGTCACAAACTTCAACCCAAATCCATTCCTTGTGTCCTAGTTGGCTACTCTACTACTCAATCGGCCTATCTATGCCTTGATCCTTCCACTAGACGTGTCTATAGCTCTAGACATGTTTCGTTCATTGAGCATGAATTTCCCTGCAAAGCAATTCCCGCCCAAACCACATCTACACAATCAGTTGGAGATGAATGGGGCCACGTCACTTGCCCAATTCTATCTTTGACTACCCAAAATAATTCCCATGCAATCCCACAAAATAATTCACCAATCTCATCTTTGCCTTCCCAAAATAATACCCATGCAATCCCACTAATTACGCCCTCTCTCACCAATTCCCACGTACTTCCCATGCAATCTCTGCCTTCCCAAAATAATACCCATGCAATCCCAATAATTACACCCTCTCTCACCAATTCCCATGCAATCTCCATGCAATCTCATCTCTCTAATTTCCCCCCACAAAATCCGGCCCCTCACCAATTACTACCCACTCACACCTCTATCCAAATCAACCCCACTCAAAATTCATTAACCGATCAAATCAACCCCACTCACACCTCTCTCCAATCTTATTCTAATCCAATTAATTCCCCACCAATTACTAGCCATATTTCCCCACCAATCACGTCATCTCTCACGCCAAATCCTATTCAAAACCTATCAATCTCATCTGAACAAATTCCTTCCTCTTCTTCCGCCCCCTCCGATCCCTCTACATATGCCACGTCACAAAATCAAAGTCCACAACCCACATTGCTTCCGCAACAACCTCCTGTTATACCTCCTCCTCAAAACCCAAATCCAACCCCTAAACCCTAATCTTGAATGTGGCATTGTTACAAGATCAAAGAACAACATCACCAAGCCAATCAAAAAGCTAAATCTCCATGCTCAAATCCAACTACCCAAAGAACCTACCAACATAACTCAAGCCCTCAAAAATCCGGAATGGAGAAATGCCATGCAAAATGAGTATGATGCTTTATGTTCTAATCAAACTTGGACCTTGGTTGCGCATTCAAAAGCACAAATCTTGTTGGGTGCAAATGGGTCTTTCGCACTAAATACAATCCGGATGGCACGGTTGATCGCCTCAAAGCCCGTCTTGTGGCTAAAGGCTTTCACCAACGATCGGGGTGTGACTATCATGAATCATTTAGCCCCGTTATTAAACCGGTTACCGTCCGCACCATCCTCTCTATTGCTGTCTCTAAGGGTTGGACTCTTAATCAACTTGATGTCAACAATGCGTTCCTTCAAGGAACGTTGTATGAAGATGTTTACATGGTTCAACCACCGGGATTTGTCAGCCCCACACAACCAACTAATGTTTGCAAGCTTAAAAAAGCTCTCTATGGGCTAAAACAAGCTCCAAGGGCATGGTACAATGAACTTCGAGCTTACCTCCTTCACCTCGGGTTTGTAACTTCAATTGCAGACTCCTCTCTATTCATTTATCGTCGTTCTCATGTCACCATTTTTCTTTTAGTCTATGTTGATGATATTATCGTCACCGGAGACTCCTCTCTTACCATTACCACTCTCATAAAGAAATTGTCCACAAAATTCTCTTTGAAAGATCTAGGTTCCTTGTCATATTTTCTTGGCGTGGAAATCATCCCTACACTCAAAGGCCTCTTTCTTTCCCAAAAGAAATACATCCTTGATGTCCAAGAAAAAGCCGGTATGTCTCAATCCAAACCCATCTCTACCCCAATCCCGGCCACTGAAATTCTCCGTAAGGACTCGGGTGCCCTTCTTCCCAGCCCCACGGACTACCGTACACTCATTGGATCCCTCCAATACCTTGGTCTCACAAGACAGGACATTTCTTTCACTGTAAACCGTCTTTCTCAATACATGCAATCCCCAACAAGTGACCATTGGAGTGCTCTTAAACGAGTCCTTCGATACCTCAGTGGTACCCTCGATCAAGGCATATTCCTCTCTGCCTCGTCCACACCCAACATTCATGGTTTCTCTGACTCCGATTGGGCCGGTGACAAAGACGATTACATATCCACAACCGGCTACATTATCTATTATGGCTCCTCTCCCATCTCGTGGAGTTCTAGGAAACAAAAGACCATAGCTCGATCCTCAACAGAGGCCGAGTACAAGGCCTTGGCTGACACTTCATCGGAACTACTTTGGGTTCTATCTTTACTACAAGAGCTCGGAATTCGTCCAACAATGCAACCTGTCCTCTATTGTGATAATCAAGGTGCACTACACTTAAGTTCAAATCCCGTTTTTCACTCTAAGATGAAACATGTTGCCCTTGCTTTCCACTTCATTAGAGAACAAGTCCAGAATAACAAGTTGCGAATTGCACGAGTGTCTACAGAAGAACAAGTTGCTGATGTACTTACAAAACCACTTCCCAAACCAAGATTCAACTACATTCTTTCCAAGCTAGGCTTATCAAGAAGACCGTTAATCTTGCGAGGGGGATATTAATAATAAACCTTAATATTAGTTTATCTTGTATGGATAGTATTTGTCTATTTATATTTTAGGATTAATGACATCAATTAGTATCCTTGATTGTCTCAATTAGTATCCCTTGATTGGCTCCTTTGCATATGCTATGTAATTCCCTATTTAAAGGCTCTTTCTTTATCAATAATATCATTCAATCTTTTCACAAAACATATCTCTCATAGTCATCTCATGCATATTCACAAGTTTTGTTTTGGGACAAATGAACATTCACGATCCTTTTCCTTTTTCGGTTTAAAGGAACACCTTTTCTTATTTAATTGATTGATCAAAAGTAACGTACCCTATCTTGCGTAAATTTCGCACAAGCTACTTACAAAAAAATAAAATAATTCCAATTAGTTTCGGATTGGATATAAAAAAACAATTATTTAAAAAGTTAAAATTAGTAGTAATATGATTTATTTAATTAATATTCAAGTTTTTTTTAAATTAATGGCTTATCACTACTACTAGGAAGGAACGTGCGGTTGACATTGTTTCTTGACCATTAAGAGTTTTTTTGGTTGCTCATTGGTTCGCGAGAGTTCGTCTTGGGTACATGTAGCTCGCGCACCTAATTTTAATAGGTGAGTTACCTAAAGAGAATTTCTTATATCCACGAGAGTTCAACCAGTGGCGAGCCAGAAAAACTTAGTATGGGGGTTGACCTTAAACAACTATCATTAAAAATCGAACTATTTTGACATATCGACATGTGTTTAAGATATATCAAAAATATAAAATACAAAAAAAAATTCTAATGTATTTTGACATACAAAAAGAAGTTATATTTGTTTCATTTCTATATAACAATTGACATATACGACTCACTTGTCGATAGTCTGCAGGTTTGAGACATTAGGCAAGTATTTTACCTGGTTGTGATTAGTTTGATGTACAAAAATTAAAAAGACCAACTGACTATATTATAAAAGGCCCAATTTATTATATTATAAAAAGTCCAAAATAACTTCCAATCCCAATTGACAATAACACAAATACAATAAAAAAAAACTTCTTCCCTAAATGGCCAAATGGATATCTGCCGACAATTCGACCGAACTTCCGACTCCAATCTCCCGCAACCGCCGGTGCCACTGAACTCCCGACTTCGCCCAGTTGTCCACGCCCTAACGTTCGACTTCCACGTTATTTCTTCTCCACGACTCTATCCCGTTCTCTCTCCAACCCCTGGCCGACTCTCTATGTACATATCCCTGCTCCTCCGGCGCCGGTGGGGCTACAGCCCCCCACTCACCCCTCCACCCCTGAGTTGAATCCCATACATCATAGATATAGAGAAAGCCGCATACCACCTGAACACAATCTCTTTGGTTCTTAACCATACAAGTTAGACGAAGAATCATGCTATTTCCACATAAATTACTAAAAATCTAAAAGTCATTCATATAGAAATATCCATGAAAAATGTCACTATAAAATTAACTATCTTTGAAGATAGTGCATGGACAAATTATCTATCTCTCTATACTAAAGAAGAAGTTTTTCTAACACATGTTAACCTCTCACCTCTGGTTGAATTCATCTATATGTCAGCTTGTAATTCATTTAATATATATGGCTCCACATCATCAAATCTTTTAAAACATATTTAAATTAATTATTAATGAAAGATAATCATATTAAAATACTAGATGGCTTGGCCTTGTTGGACAGTCTATATTTATTAAGTTTATAACTGGACATAGATAATTGGGTATGTTATTTAAATTAGAATAGAGATACAAATTATATATGTTAACCCGTCCAATAAACCAATGAGTAATACTGCTCCATGCAATGCATTGTATAAGTTACACTATAATCATAAACTAGTTAAATCCCCGTGATACTCACAGGGTAATTTAACTAAAGATTATTATAATATTAATATAAAATTTAAAACACAAGTATGTAATATTGTAATAAAATTATATTATTTATAAAAATAACATTTAAGATTGTGCCCCATATTTTTATCAACATATAGATAAATATATACTTTAAGCCCGAGTATTGCTAAAAGATAAAAAAAAATATTATGCATAAAATTAATATAAAAATATTAGGTCAAGTTATTATCATATATAGATAAAAAATATTATATTCTTGTATCCCAAATCTTGTTATAAGATAAAAAAAAAAAAGATATGCAAACAAAATATCAATATGTTGATCAAATTATTATCTTATAAAAATTAGATATATGGAAAGAATGATACAAGTAATTATATAATATTTATTACTAAAAAATGTAAAATTATTTTATTCAAAAATGTCACGTAGCGCAATTTTTTCAACAGACATGGTTTCTGCTTTATATTGTATTAGGTAGATATTAATTTGTTAGTTGGTGGTGTTTTTTGGGATAGTGGAAAAAGTGGGTAATGTGAAAGTAGTTTAAGAAATTAAAAAAAAATTAAAAATATTTTCTTAGTAAAATTAAAAAATATTAATTTGTTAATGGGTGGTGGTTTTTGAGATAGTGGGTAAGTGAAAGTATTTTGGAAAAAAATAAAAAATATTTCAAATTGCCAAGTGGCTCAAATTTTTACAAAGACTTGGCTTTTGCTTTATAATTGTACTAGGTAGATGAATGAAACTATGTTAAGAGGAAAGTTTTTTTTATAAATTGGACCTCCAAATGTGTCATGATTTACCTTACTGTCGTAAACCAGGATTTTCGTACTTAGATATTTCCCATATGCATTAGTTGCATTCCACTTTCTACATATCATCACTTCAAGCTCATATGAACACCATTAGGCAGTTCATCAAGTGTGCAAATTCTGGGTTCTGATAGCTTGCATTTAGGTAGTGTTTAGGATGCATATTTATGTTTATTTTGCATAAGTTTTAGTTAGTTTTAGTTGGTTTTAGCTTAGTTTCTAGGATCTTGTGTTTTCGGGTAGTTGCGCTTGTTTTGTTCGGTTTTGCAGATCTTTAGGTAAACAAGCATGGACGGGATGGATCTTAGATGATTGTGGTGGAGTTTGATGAAGCTTAGAGTGATACAAGTGAAGATTAGAAGAGTTAACGCCCAAGAGCTTGTGTGAAAAGAACGCTTAAACCCGGGCTATGCATTGGAGTTCTTGTTTCGATACCTCTATCTTGCAATGCTTGGTTTGGGAGCTATAGTGCTCTGATGAGGCTCAATTTGGTATCAATGGAAAGCTATTTCAAAGATCTACAATTCATATTTTTACTCCGAGTCCAAATTCCAACTCTAAGTAGGTCAAAACAGCCTCTGAAGTGATGCCTGAATGCTAAATCGAGGTAATTGCGCGGGATGACAATTGCTCGGCCGCGCAATCCTCATGCAAACCGAGCAATCGGTGTTTTCTACGCGGGGAAGTTTTGGGCTTGACTTTTGGGCTAGGGTTATATCATATCCGAGTATGCTTAAGATATAGTTGTTTGAGGGTTATTTGAGAGACATATTTAAACCTTATGTTAGTTTATTTTCTCATAACTTTGGATCATAACTTTTGATCAACTTTGGAGGCTAGGGTTTCTTTGGAGAGAGTTTTCTCAAAGGAGTAATCTTTGAACCTTTTGTAAGTTTGATTTTAATTTAATTATGCATTGCTAATTCCTTTGTGTTTGACTAGTTATTGAAATCATAGATTGCATAATATTGTGAGGTTTGATTGATTCTCATCAACTTGAATAGGTTTTATTCCCTGTGCTTAATTGAATCAGAATTATTCTAGGGTTTTGTTAGATTGATCACCTAATAGAATTTCTAGGTTAATTTACAACTAATCTGATCAAGTCCTGTTTGGGATTGATTAGATAAAGTAACATCTATAATTGTTTAGACCCGTTCGGGATATTCAGTTGTAGAAGGGAATAAATCCACAATAACTTAGATGACTGTTTGCTCTAAGTGTTTGTTTCTATTGATAACTTGATTCGTAAAGTTGTCGTTTAATTGAATCTAGACGTTGTTTTAGGTTGTTAAATGATTAGGGTTGTTTAGACTGTTAGTTCTTTCAACTATTTATGAAGTTCGGGTCATAATCCTTAGTAGGAGTATAATCCACAATAGATTATTCAAGGGAGTTGCGAATCAGGAGAATCGATGATCAATAAGCATATCTATGATGGATTTAACTAGTTGAACATATTTCTCATATATATATTCACAATCAACTTTTGGATTCATAATTAGTTTTATTATTGCATATTAGGTTAGATTAATAATTCCAACCCCCCCCCCCCATATTAGTTACTTGGCACTTAAGTAATAACATTCATACACGAGTCTCTGTGGGATCGACCCTTGCTTACCATTCTACTCAGATTGGTTAAGTTAGGATTCTTTGATAGGTAAACGACTGAAAAATACCTCATCAGGTTCTTCTTGTGTTTTGTTAGCCAAGGGTGACAACTTTTGGGTCTCCATGGATGAACATGCAACCATTTTCCTACAAAATATAAAATAAAAAGGTAATGTTTGTTCCTAATATTTGTAGGATTGTAGTATCAAACCAAAACGGCAAGAAGATGCAACGTATATCATATCTTGAAATGGGTCTGCAAGCGGAATCCGAAAGGCAATCGATGACTTGTTGGATAAAAGGTAAAGGCTTTGAGGATATGATTATTTATACAATGCAGAGGCTACTAGCTTTTGGGAAGGGGAAATGGTAAGTGTCTTTTACGTTGTTACAACATTAAGGAAGGAAGTTGAAGGGAGTATAATGACAACATTGATGGAGGAATTTGAAAGGCTAAAAGATAGATCCTTGAATATAAATTGTTGATCATTGAAGTCGAAAAGGCCAAACCCATTAATACTCCTATTACTTTTAACCTCCCTCTTTTAAATGGATTGAATACGGAGAATATGATAGCATGTATTAGTAGGATAATTAGTTTGCATTAAAAAATAGAACATTTATTGGTCTTGAGAGGAAGAGTTTTTATAGTTGTAAAAACAAAAATATAATAAATTAACTAAAAAATTGAGCATTTATTTGTCCATTGAGGAACAACTTTATATGTTGTATAGAAGATTTCCATCCTTATCTAAATTTTTTTTAAAAATAAATAAAACTATATCTACTCAAATCATTAATTCTTCCTTAATCAATTATATAATATCATAACTTTTGAACAAAAATAAAGAATTTAGTAATATCCTTCACTTAATTTGAAATTTATAAATTGTTATGTTAAATGTATTTGCATAATTAGTTAAATGTTATCTTGGACTTTTTTAAAAATTTAAAATAATAGGTCTTGTATTAAAACAATTGACAAATTTTGTTCATCTTTACATAAAAACATAATAAGAAATAAATATTTTTAAATTAATTTATGTACAAAATATATCATTTATATTTAACCAAATCTCGTACATGAAACGGGTACATATGCTAGTTAGTAGACCTGTCAAAAACTGACTAACCCGCTAACCCGACCCGACCCGCCCGATAATTTTAGGTTTAAGACCCGAAAATTTGAACCCGAAACCCGAAATAAACCGAACCCGCTACAACCCGAACCCGTTGGGTTGAAACCCGAACCCGTTGGGTTGAAACCCGAAACCCCTTGGGTTGACCGATTTAGCTTATTTATAAAAAATTTTAAATTTATTCTGAAACTTATAATATATTTTATTATTAAAATAAATGAAAATAATATATTATAATTAAATATTATTATTTAATTAAAAATTAATTTTAATAATCATAAGAAAAAATGATATTTTAGACCCGCTGGTCAACCCGACCCGATCGAAAACCCGCTGTAACCCGACCCGATTGACCCGTGACCCATAACGACCCGGAACCCGATTTAACCCGAACCCGAAATGACCGAACCCGAACCCGCCCAACCCGACCCGATTGACAGGTCTACTAGTTAGTGTCTAAAAGATAACGATTCTCGATTAATATGTCCTGACGGGTATTCCTAGCTCTGCTCTGGTTTGTCGAGGATTGGACATCTAAGAGAAAAATAATTAGGGATGGGACATGTAAGGAAACGGATTACGTAAGAATAGACACTAAGGCGAAAAATAAGAATGTATGTCGTTTGTTAGATGGTGAAAAAAAATTAACAACTCAAATTTTAACTTCATTAAAATGAAAGATATGGTACAACGAAATTATATTTAAAAAACACCAAAATTTTATTAAGTGTACATGGATTTATATTGAGTGTGCATAACGTTATAATTGAGTGTACATAGTTTTATTACTGAGTGTGTATAATATCATAATTGAGTTTGTATGACCATTTTTACTCATGACATTTTTAGATGAATATACATAACTTTATAAATAAGTGTGCACAATCTGTTGGGCTAGAAGTTGGCAACATCTTGGATTACTTGGAGGCACAATTTTTCTTTAGGTAAAAACTAGGGATCAACTTTGTAAAGATTGTTTTCGTGTGCTCCTTTTAGAAGAGTCTTACCTGAACTAATTTCAATCACTTCACATTTTTTGAATCAAAGACAACTTGATGGAGATTGTTAGCACACAGTTGGGAAACACTTAAGAGATTAAATCCAAGACCTTTGACAAAACTCACGTTGTTGACACTGAAATTCTTAGAGATTCTTACCTTTCCAATGCCCATGACTTGTCCCTTACTATTGTTACCGAATGTGATGTTGCTACCTTCTTGTTGTTGAAGTGAGATGAATGATTCAAAGCTTCCCGTCATATGTGTCGAGCATGCACTATCAAATAACCAGTGACCACTTTCTCTCACTTCATTCTACAAGGTAAAAGAAAGTTTTTACGAACCTAGAGTTTCTTAACAATTCTTCTGGGTTAGGCAACGTAGTGTCTTTCAAAATTCCTTTCATTCTAGACTCTTTCATGATCAATGGTTGGCTCACATTCATGAGCATCCTAAAGTCCGTAAGAATTGAGTCTCTTTTCTTTTTCCTTACACTCATGTTGATAGTGACCTTCTTTTCCACAATAGCAACAAGTTTTATAAGACTTAAGACCAACATATTTGCTATAGACAAGATAGACCGGTTTATTATTAATACGAGCTTGGAAGTCAATTTGTGAAGGTTTCAAGTTCTGAACATGCTTCTTCCAAATTTTATGTGCTTTTTGACCCGAATACCAAGGTTGTTTACCTTTGTCTAGGTTCCCCACCTTGGTCATAGAACAACTTGTATTGTTACTATAAAAAGGTGTGTGTGACCTTTAAACTTAGGATTAGGGCACATGGTTTTTGACTCCTTAGGCACATAGGAATATCCAAGTTCAGATCTTGACCCCACAAAAGTTTTTGCATAATCTTCAGTAGCTTTCTTAGCAATAAACTCTTGTATCCACTTTTTCTTTTTAATCTCATTACTTGTTTTTGTTGATAGGGTTTCTCGGCCAACAAATAAATTTGTAAGTCAAGACCCCGCTGAGTACAGAGGAGTCAGGATCGTTCCACAGGAAGCAAGGTTGTTTGTCTATCAATCTAATAAAAATCAAACAAAGTCAAACACAATCACTCACGAGATGCCTCGTTAACGACCTTGTCAGGATCGTTACCGAACCACCGAATATAAAAGCATCAATTAACGAACTAATAAAATTCTAATTAATACTCGGTACCGAAGCAAGCATTTAGCAATGAAGATTTATCAAAAATAATTCAATAAAAACAAATATCTAGGATAAGGGACTACACAGCATAGTCAAGCATAAGAATTCGTAAGTAGATAAGATCATGCCTTTAAATAGATAGAGTCATCAACTTTCATTGACTTGACAGGTAAATTAATCTATTTTCATAAACCAACTCACTCAATTGCTTGTTTTGGATCTAAAGCTTGAAACTTTCGTTTTCAAACAATATCAACCTTCAAGTTACTAACTTTCTCTTTCAATCAAGTTAAAACTCAAATTACCTCAACTCCCGTTTCGGTATTAAGCACAACAAACAATCTTAATAAAAATAAAAGGCATTCAAAACACTATCTTACTTCATCAAACATGCTCAACTATGCCGGGCTTAACCCTGACCCTAGAAAAATAACTACTCACTACTCATGATTAAGAAACCAAAAACTTCAATAAAAACAAACATGAAAACAAAACTCAAACTTAAATTAATAACAAAAATATCGTCTTACAGAGAATCAGAAGAAAAACCAAAACAAAACAATCACCGAACCACAAACTCGATCAACGAACCTCGGAAACCGTCGTCACCGACCCCTCGTCACCGACTTCCGATCCGACAGCCTTTCCTTCAGCCTTCCTTCCTTCTCCAAAACTAACTCTAAAACTTTACTCCAAAATTCCGCCCCCCCCCCCCATCTTTCTATGCTAGATAGAAGGATATTTATACTAGAAAATCCTAAAAAACTGAAAAGCTAAAAGATAAAAACTTTCCTAAAAAGATAGAAACAATCTCTAAAAGATAGAAATAAAATCTAAAAAGATATTAAACCCTAAAATACATATTCTATTAACCCATAAAGATTCTAAAAAGATACTCAACCGATACGGAAATAAATTCCCGCTCAGGATCGGTGAATAATAAAATAATACTCTGAAATCTTCTTCTTCGTGGCCTCGTTAACGACCCTTCACAGCCTCGTTAACGAGCCTGGGGTTTTGTTTTCTTCAACACCTCCTCTCGTTTTCTTGAGCTTCGACTTCTTAAATCTTGCACTTTCCCGTCCTTCACTGTGATGCTCCAAATTTATCTCCATTTAGCTCCTTTCCTAGCTAAAACCTGCAAAATACACAAAATAGCGTAGATTCCACTTTTTTCGCAGATTTATACAAAACTAACTAAAAACACTTAATACGAAACCTAAACTTGACAAAATTAATCCTAATAAACAAAGAAAACCTATCAAAAACTATACCAAAAATGCGAACATCAAAATACCCCATACTTAGACTTGTTTGTCCTCAAGCAATAATCAAGATACTAACCAAAACCAAAACAAATCATGCTTATCAAGACATAGCCATCTTCAAAAAGCAACATCTATACATAAGAAAATTATAGCAAAAGACTATTAACATCCTCACACATATATGCACTTAAATAGACATAAAATAATACAATCCAACCTCTCAAGGGATATAATGTGTTTCACTCAACTCTTCATGTGTTTGGGCTTATAATTTCAATCTCTCAACTCATCCTATATACAAAAACTCATAGAAATTGGAACTTATATCACCAATACTCTCCACCCAAGATTTGTCAAAACAAGCAAAGAATCATCAAGAGAACTTAGGCTCAATGAAAAACTTCATAGAAGCTTCCATTCGGTCGGGTTGTAATGGGGCTTGGTAATAAAAATAAGGCATGGAAATATCTTGGTCATGTGGTGCTAATAATATCCGGGAATCAAAGACTCCTAAAAAAAACTCACACATAACATCAAAACTCTCATATAAAATAACCAAACTCACTCTCATATTATGCACACTTATTTTCACTCACCCATTTATCATCCTAGAAAGTCTCATAATCAAAAATAAAAGAATCTCTTGATATTATTTTTAAACACAAATGCACTTCAACTTTTCTTCTTTCTTTCTCTTTTTTTTTATATTTTTTTTCTTTTTCTTTCACTGCCTCGTTAACGAACCCACATCCGGGTCGTTAACGATCCACCGTATACATTTTCTTCCCTTCAAGCTTTATTTTTGTGCATCTTTTTTAATCAAGAGATCTTTCTTACATATAATAACAAGAGACTTCCAAATCTACCCTTCCCAAATACCCTTTAATTCAAGCAAATAGAAACTCTTTTCTTTTCAACAAAACACAAAACTTCACCTCTCCAATCTAAGTCCTAATTCCCGGATAGGGTCAAGCTTATCTCGGCTAGGGAACAATTTTTGTGGAGCTAAAAATAAAAGGTTTCAGGCAAGAATTGGTTATCAAAAGAAGGAATAATGTAAAGGTAGATAGGGGATAATAGGGCTCATAAAAATAAGTTCTCTATCATATGATCTTTACAAGTAATGAACTAAAAATCCTATAAGGGTCTCAAGAAATAAATAACCATCACAATTCCAAGAGATAATATGCATAAGGAGAGTAAATCACACAAAAGAAGAGGGATTTATAAATATTCTCCCTATAAGGCCAAAAATTATTTCTCACAAGGTAGATTTTGTTGGATTGCATCATCTATGCTATAAAGTATATGTGCTCAATTTCATCTAATGCTATTCTCTTCTACTAAAACAATAATTTCAATTTTTAAGAATCCGGCTATACTTTCAAGACATGTTTGCAAGGAATTAAATGGTCAAACTAGTGATTGCTATCATAGAACTTTAAGAAGGGATATCTATCAATTCTAAACTCTTTTTGGATTTTTCAAAATTTTCAATTTTTTTGGTTTTTTCGTTTTAACATAAGTAACAACTACATAAAACATAAAAACACCTAGGACATAATTTTTCTACTTTCTTCCCACCCCATACTTAAAATTACAGTGTCCCCACTGTAAGAAAAATAACAAGAAGAAGGAAAAGAAATAGAAAACAAAACAAAAAATTAAAAAGAAAAAGAAAGACTTAAAACTTACAAAAGTGGAAACAAGGAAAGGAAACTTCATCTTGAGCTTGATCAACGGTTCGGTGGAGGAAAATAGTGCTCAAAGTGCCCCATGAAGTCATACATCGTCCTCCAACGCTCAACATCCTCCGCCTCTCTCTGACGTTGTCGCTCGTCCTCCCTCAACATGCGTGCGGAATAGACGGTTTCCCATCTATCCATCCTCCGATGAATGTGATCGGTTTGGAGGTGAAGCTGCTGCATCCGTGAAGAAAGATCCTCGGCCCATGGTGGTGGTATGCTCGATCCTGTGTACTCGGGCTGAGGAGGTGGTGGGTAGTGAGGCTGGAAATGGTCTTGATACATCACCGGGTTGTAAGGCATTAAGCCATATGCATGAGGGTCGACAGGAGCTGGTGGAGGGTCGACAGGAGCTTGCGGCACCTCGTTAACGAAGCTGGTTGCCTCGTTAACAGTGTTGGGCGGTGGCTAGAAATGGTCGTTAACGACCCTGGTTGGCTCGTTGACGAAGATATTGCCTCCTAATTCCTCCGTCTCCATGTCTTCTTCTGTAAAGTTGAGCTCCTCAGTGCCTCCCTCGGTGTCATTGCCTACGACCTCGGTATCCTCTTGCTCATCTTCTTCTTCATATTCGTCCACATCATCCCGCTCAAACCGGGTGTGACATGGCCTAAGTGAGAGCTCATCTTTCGGTTTTGGCTCCAATGGGTAAGGTTGGCCCGTCCACACCTCGTACCAATTTGGTACGTAGAGTAGCTCGTACATGTCGAGGGAAGGTATGACGACTTGATCTCGAACCTTCACTTTGTAGCCTCCCTCGGCTTGCATGAAAATCCCGGCGTTATACCAATAGTTCTTGTTGAGGAGTTGAGCGTGGGCCGGTGTGTAGCGGGTGAGATCCACTCCAAGATTCTTAGCCAAGAGGCTAACCAAATTGCCACACCATACCTCCTTGGACTTGTGGGACTTCTCGACGTAGTAGAGCCATTCGTACCCCAAATTCAAGGGACCGGGCTCCTCGAAGAGGATGGTGCGGAAGCAAGCGACCTCCGTCCTTGTAGACCGGTTCAACTCCTTCTTCGGCCAGAATAGTGTGGCGAGGACTCTCAAGATGATACGGAAGATGGGGTTGACTATGGTTGCCCCGGATAGCGCCGCAGTGAAGGATTGAACCTCTCCGGTGATGTAGCTCCAAGTGCGGGTCACTCGGTAGTCCTTCAAGCTATAGTCTCTAGATGGGTTTGGGAGCTCCAAGATTGCATTGAACTCTGCCATGGTGAAGTCACGGTCCTCGTTACCGAGCCGGAACCGAATGCGTCCCGCCGAGATTTTCGAAGAGAAGTTGGTCTCCAAGGTGGCCAAGAACTCGGATGTGAGGGCCGGATAATGTGGCAAGCTCTCTTGCTTCAATAAGTGTGCGGCCCCAAGGATGGCAAAAGCGTCCTTGACATCCGTGTAGATGCCCGTAGAGACGGCGCTAGACTTCGAGAACCATCGGGTGTAATGGTCCTTCTCCAAGAAATCCCGGTAGCGCCGTACTTGGCTCTGACTGCTCAAAATCACATCGTCCACCCGGGGTGGAGATGGAGACCTGTGGTTCCTCCTCTTTTTCTGGGCTCGGGTAGCGGGTCTGCTTGAACTAGCCATGGATCCTACAAAATAATCGACAATTTTCCAAGATAAGATCCACTCAAAAATAAAGGTACGAGACCCCATACTTGGTCTCAAAATTAACCTCGAAATTATTCATAAACTACCCAATTGGGTTGTTCACGAAGCTGGCCTCGGATTAAGCATTGATGAAGTGCAGGGTCGTTAACGAGCCTGGGTGGGTCGTTAACGAGCCACCGAGAGCGAAACCAGTAATATCCGAAATTGAATCTACCTCTAATTCAGCACAAATCAAGCATGCAATCTTATATTATTCTCCACAATTCCCTCAATTGGGTAAAAGCACCCCATACTTACTCAATTACCCATCCCGAACATGCTAAAAATTTCCCGAAATTTTGACATGCAGAGTTAGAACTTTTAGATCTAGAACAAGACAAATTCATGCTTTCTTAACTAAAGGGTTACAATAGCTAATCTAACATGAATCGTCTTTCCTAAACATGAACAAGTAAGCACAATCAAGAATTTTAGAACGGAATTTAGGCATGCTCATCGATCTCCCTAAAAATCATGATTCAAGATATGAAATTTAACCCTATAGATACTCAATCATGCAAATTCAAGCAAGGGTTTAGAAATCATACCGGAGAACCGAGAATTAAAAGGACAAGGGTCGGGATCGGGGTAGGTTAACGAGCTCGTCGTCGACGGTGAAAGGGCCTTCGAACTCCGGTAACGATGGCGTCTCCGGTGGTCGTTAGCGCGGGATTTCCGACTCGGTAGGAGAAAAGGGAAAGGGATTGAGAGAGTTTTGGGTTTGAGAGTGAATGTGGGAGAGATTGTGGTAGAATTTTGGGAGGGGTAGAAGGGTTTTTATAGGAGGGGTAAAGATAGAGGGGGTGGCGGCTAAGGTTAGAAAATGTTAACTAGGTTAGAGTTACTTACCTGCCCCATATTGTGACGAATCGGGTCGTCCGAACTGGGTCGTTAACGACCCTGAGTGGGTCGTTAACGAGCCACCGTAACCTCCTTGAGTGCATTTCGACCCCTTTTTTCCTGAAATATTGTTAGCTTAAAAAAATCTTATTTCTATCCTATTTAAACTAAAAAAGAAAAATAAAAGAAAGCTAGGAAATAATCTAAAAGAAAAATAAAATAAAATAAAATAAAATAAACCTATTCTAAAAAGCGGGTTGCCTCCCGTAAGTGCTATTTTTAACGTCGTTAGCCCGACGAGCTCTCTTGCTAGTCTCATGGTGGTTCATGTCTGGCCATGTTAGGGTCTTCAAATACCGTGCCTGTAGCTTTACTGCCTCTGTGCACTTGAATTGCTAAATTGGGACCTTCTTCTTCTATTAGTAAGCTCGCTATCCCTGGGTTAATGGTATAGTCCGAAAGCCAAGGTGGTTTGGGCTGTTCTGTAACCTCTGTAGTAGGGCCTTTGTGCATGGGAGCATCATTGATCGGCAGATGTGGCTCGGTAGGGGCTGTGGTGTCTGGTTCGGGTTGAGTCAACTCTAGTTGTGCCACTCCAATTGGGTCGTTAGCTTTCTGATCTAAATTGAATTCCACCCGTTCCTCTCCTATATCAAAAGTGAGGAGTCCCTTACGCACATCAACTCTTGCTCCTGCTGTGGCTAAGAATGGTCGTCCGAGAATTATGGGGACATGAGGGTCTTCAGGCATATCAAGGACAATAAAATCATTTGGTATGAAGAATTTCCCGACTTGAATAGGGTAATCGTCCACTACTCCTGTTGCTTTGACACTTGACCCATCTGCCATGTACAGATTCATGTCTACTGGTTCCAGTGGTCCCATATTGGCTTTAGACCAGATTGAGAGTGGAACAAGACTAGCACTGGCACCAAGATCGCATAAAGCTTTGAACTTGTGGTTGCCTATGCCGATTGTGATTGCAAACCTCCCAGGATCTCCAAGCTTTTCTGGAAGAGCTATGGATCTGACCTCGTCCTGCAGCTCTGTAATAGATCTTTTCCTGCTAAGAATATCTTTCAAAAATTTTGTGTAAGCCGGCATTTCGCTTAGGGCCTCAGCGAATATTAATGCCCTGAAGAATCTTAACGAAACGCTTGAACTTACTCTCAGTAGATTCCATAGATTTCTTAACTGGAAATGGAAGAGTTTTCACCATTCTCGGAACCAAGTTAGGCTCGAGAGGTGAGAGTACCGGGTCGACACTGGGGTCGTTTGGTGTCCTCGGCGGGTCGTTACCGACCCTGGTGGGGTCGTTAACGAGTTTGGGATTGAGAGGAGGACTTGGTTTAGAAAACTTACCTGGACTGGGCTCGTCAGGAATCCTCGGAGCCTCGTCATCCTGGCTTGTAGGCTTGGTACTAGCTCTCGCTGGCTCGTTAACGAGCTGGCTGGCGAGATCTTGTTCCTCCTTCTCTTCAGCTTGAATTCTCTCCGGTAGTGTCTTCCCGCTTCTAAGGTGTACTGCTGCTATTTGGCCTCTAGGGTTCTCTTCGGTACGACCCGGGAGTTGCCCTTGTGGTCTTGGAATCCGTGCGGCAAGGTCTCCTAGTTGGGAATCAACACTCCTCTTCCAAATATCGAACTCTCCCCATCTTTTATCCTGTCGGTTCAGCTTGGCTTGGACGTCATCAACCTTGTTGTTCACTCCGTTGATGCTCTCTTTAATCTCCTGAACCCATGATGGCGTCTCCTGATGGCCTGGAGGTCGATTTGGTGCAGGTCATCTATCTTGTAGGGGCCCTGTGTAATTGTGATTTGTAAGAAATTGATCATACAAAGCTTTCCAAGTCCTGATAGACTTAGAAGGTAGGCTCTCTAACCAGTTCAGGGCCTTTCCAGTAAGTGACCATCTAAAAGCTTTCAACAGAACATATTCTAGTGAGACACCTTCAGCAGCTATGGTGTCACATAAATCAAGAAAAATTTTAATATGTTCCATAGGGCACTCAGCAGGTTTCCCTTCAAACTGAGCCCGTTTAATCAAGGATATAAATTGAGACTTGATCTCAAAAGGTTTCTCTATCGCATGAAGCACAATAGGAGATTCTGGCACCCTTAGTTCCGGATGCATGTATTGCTTGGCATTCCTTGGATAGGCGTTTAGCTCTTCTTGCAGTCGAGCCTTGTCTGCATCAGCGCCGTCCTTCTCGGCTCTCAGTGCCTCCATCTGGGTCCGGAGGATCTCTAGCTCTCGAGCCATCTCTTCAGCTGTGGCCATGGCTCGGTTTTCTCGGAGTCGTCGGTGCAGGGAACGTTCGGGTTCTGAGTAATAACTGGAGTTATCAAACTGAAGCCTTCTTCGTCCTACCGGCATACACTGAGAAAACAAACAAAGAAAACAAAAATTAAAAACAAAAACGGGGTCGGGCTAGTCCCGATCCCAAAGATAAACTAACAACTCGTTGCTTCCCCGACAACGGCGCCAATTTGTTGATAGGGTTTCTCGGCCAACAAATAAATTTGTAAGTCAAGACCCCGCTGAGTACAGAGGAGTCAGGATCGTTCCACAGGAAGCAAGGTTGTTTGTCTATCAATCTAATAAAAATCAAACAAAATCAAACACAATCACTCACGAGATACCTCGTTAACGACCTTGTCAGGATCGTTACCGAACCACCGAATATAAAAGCATCAATTAACGAACTAATAAAATTCTAATTAATACTCGGTACCGAAGGAAGCATTTAGCAACGAAGATTTATCAAAAATAATTCAATAAAAACAAATATATAGGATAAGGGACACCACAGCATAGCCAAGCATAAGAATTCGTAAGTAGATAAGATCATGCCTTTAAATAGATAGAGTCATCAACTTTCATTGACTTGACAGGTAAATTAATCTATTTTCATAAACCAACTCACTCAATTGCTTGTTTTGGATCTAAAGCTTGAAACTTTCGTTTTCAAACAATATCAACCTTCAAGTTACTAACTTTCTCTTTCAATCAAGTTAAAACTCAAATTACCTCAACTCCCGTTTCGGTATTAAGCACAACAAACAATCTTAATAAAAATAAAAGGCATTCAAAACACTATCTTACTTCATCAAACATGCTCAACTATGCCGGGCTTAACCCTGACCCTAGAAAAATAACTACTCACTACTGATGATTAAGAAACCAAAAACTTCAATAAAAACAAACATGAAAGCAAAACTCAAACTTAAATTAATAACAAAAATATCGTCTTACAGAGAATCAGAAGAAAAACCAAAACAAAACAATCACCGAACCACAAACTCGATCAACGAACCTCGGAAACCGTCGTCACCGACCCCTCGTCACCGACTTCCGATCCGGCAGCCTTTCCTTCAGCCTTCCTTCCTTCTCCAAAACTAACTCTAAAACTTTACTCCAAAATTCCGCCCCCCCATCTTTCTATGCTAGATAGAAGGATATTTATACTAGAAAATCCTAAAAAACTGAAAAGCTAAAAGATAAAAACTTTCCTAAAAAGATAGAAACAATCTCTAAAAGATAGAAATAAAATCTAAAAAGATATTAAACCCTAAAATACATATTCTATTAACCCATAAAGATTCTAAAAAGATACTCAACCGATACGGAAATAAATTCCCGCTCAGGATCGGTGAATAATAAAATAATACTCCGAAATCTTCTTCGTCGTGGCCTCGTTAACGACCCTTCACAGCCTCGTTAACGAGCCTGGGGTTTTGTTTTCTTCAACACCTCCTCTCGTTTTCTTGAGCTTCGACTTCTTAAATCTTGCACTTTCCCGTCCTTCACTGTGATGCTCCAAATTTATCTCCATTTAGCTCCTTTCCTAGCTAAAACCCGCAAAATACACAAAATAGCGTAGATTCCACTTTTTTCGCAGATTTATACAAAACTAACTAAAAACAGTTAATACGAAACCTAAACTTGACAAAATTAATCCTAATAAACAAAGAAAACCTATCAAAAACTATACCAAAAATGCGAACATCAGTTTTTTGCTTTTCTAGGTTATTAGAGGTGTCAAGTTTTAACATGAGATTTTCTCCTTCTAGGTTGGTGACTTTCTTATCTAATTCTTTTAATTACTTCACATTTAAAGTCATCACAAGATTTGCACACCAAAGACTTTGAAACAAAAGATTCCTTTTCTAACTTAGCACATTTTTTAGACCAACCTTTGTTCTCATCCATTAAGTTAGAAATGGTATCCTCTTTTTCTTCAAGTTTTTCACTGAGTTCGGAAACTTGAGTTCCTAACTTCTCAATGATAGCATGAAATTGTTCTTTGGTTTTATTGAACAAAATAGATGAGAATTCTGAATCTTGTACATCTTTAGGAGAATCAACAACCATGAGACAGACTTCTCCTTGTTGACTTGAGTCATCTTCAACGTTGGAATAATCCCAGGTGGCCAACATAGCATTTTTGTCACCTTCGGATTTTCTTTTGACACAATTTCTTGTGAAGTGTCCTTTTCTTGAGCAATGGTAGCATATAACATCATTAATGTGTAACACCCCTATTTTACAACATTGGGTATTACCGCCAGTGACCTCGGACTTTACCGTCCAAAGTCACCCAAGACTTTTAGAATGATATAGAACAATTAAAATGTGGAATAAAAACATAATACAAAATGAGAAAAGGTGCTCCCAAGGGAAACTTGGTTCTTACAAAACATCTTACATTATTTTCAAACATAATGTTGTTGGGAATTGAAATGCAAAACCTGCTTGTCCTTGAAACGTAATGAAACTAAAGCAAAATGATAGAAAGGTACATCTTGAAAATCCTTGTTCTTCCTTCGTCTTCACTTCACTTCACGCCTTGTTGGGATTCCTAGATTCTGACATAATTCGGGAGGGGCGAGAGAATGCCAGGCAAACATGCGGAAAAGAAGAATTAGTCTAAGAGACTAAGCAAGCGGGAATGGAACTTCCCGAGGGTATTTTGGTAATTTCAAGTATTATCGAAAGAGATATTAGGGTTGTGTTTACGATGGGGCTATACGATAAGGCTTGTTTATGTGGAGCTTTAATGGTTCAAAGGAGAGTATATCTTAAACGAAGATAACTCGATGAGCGACATAAGAGCTACTAGATTGTAGACTTCTTTGGAGTAGAAAGTATGTTGGGAACATGATTAATTTATACAAGTCAAAAACCTCTCGCGCCCTGAGCGGACCGAGAGCCGGGTCGATCATTTGAGACCGGTCCGGTTTTGGTGTCTTAATTGTGCATTGGGCACTTATCTTCTTTAGTGACAAAAAGACGTTCGATTTCATTTATGATTTTGAATAGAAAGTGGTGGGACACAGATAATCCGAGCCACCCGGGGGAAAAACTCAGTTTCCCGGCACTTAGCTAGAGTGCGCTCATCCCTCCTTGCAATCGGAGCGGATGGGATCATGATCCCGAAAGTCATATGAACGTACGACTTAGTAAGGTGATGTAGAGGCGTCGGCTACTCCGCGCCCCTCTCTAGTTTGTTCGACGTTGATCTCTGAGCGAGATCGCAAACAATCAAGATAACAATCACACTAGCATAATAATCCTAACATAGGAATGTAAAGCGTACTATGCTAACAATAGTCGTTATTTCTAGCAATCGATATTTCCTAGGTTCATTTTTATTTAAGCGTACAAGTTATTCCCAACATCGAGAATTTTCACGGAATGAAATATAAAAGGTCACAAGAGGAAATTCCACTTGCCTTAGCTTACAAGCGTATACTATTGATTCTTGACGGATTATGTGGTTCGCAACTTCGAGCACGAATCCCGACCTAATGTCACAAAATTTACGAGCGGATTTTAAATACGAATTCTTCATAGCTTGGAATCTTCTCTTATAATACTTTATATAAGAGAAATGAAATTCTAAATTATTATGATAATAATTTAGGTGGTCATTTAAATTAATAATATTCCTTTATTATTATTTTAGTTTTGTAATATCCTTCTTTATTCCATATAATAAAATCCTTAGTCAAATGTTATTAAAATAATCTCCTTTTTAGCTTCACTTGCAAATCCCTTAATATAATTAAGGAAGTTTAGGTTCATAAACTACTATACTTTGCCTAAAAAGTATTTTCCTTTAAAAGTACAAAATCTCCTTATGTTATAAGAAATCCATTTGACCTTTTTATAAACCCATTTTAATTAAAATATTACTTTCAAATTTCCAAACATTTCCTTAAAGAACTTAAAAATATTATTTCCCTCACCAAACTACTTTATTAAGAATATTCTCTTAGTAGAATTTTATTTAATTATATAATTCACATAAAATAAAGCTCATAGACTTATTTTCTTGAAAGTTTCCATAATTAGGACTTTTCTATTTTCTTTATAAAGTAACTTCCCAAAATTACATATATCCAATTAATCTTATGTATTTTATTCCTATAGTTCTTTTCACATTATATAGCTTATAAAGTATATGATCATAACCTAGAGTAGGGTTCCGGTGTATATATTTGTTAGGATGAGAACTAAGAACAAATTAAGAGCGTTGGATGAGTAGAATGGACGGATAAGATTAGACTAGAGAAAAAAAAAGAAAAGGCTGATTCAATAAATAATGGCACGGAATGTAATTTTTAAAAAATACCATTGCATGCCCAAAGATACCCTCTTCCCCAAAACCCTTCCCCCTTTGCAAATAGAGAGAAGTCAGGACGGAACGAAAAATCCGGGAGAACGAATTCTTCATCGCCGTTAGATCTTCTCTGCCTCGTCAAAGTCTGCAAATTCGACGCCAAAATTGATCGGTGTGAACTTGTCGCCTTTATTGAATTTTGTTTCCTGATGTCTTTATATCAATCATGGTTCTTATTTCTCAATTTAGAAAGATCAAAATTTTCACTTGTTTTTTGGAACGATTTAACTGGCTAGAAATTCAATTTAGGTGATGTTCATCTTACCGAGTGGAGCATAGTTGAGATTGATGAGGTAATTTGTTTGTTAATGCCAAAGATGGATTTTTTTATTCACGTATTTATGCTTGTTTCATGAAACTATACTAGTGATTGGCTTCTTTTGTCTGGAATTACAACGTGATAATTCTTGCTTTTTGATTTAGATATGATTTTGGACATGGATGAGTGTATCGTAAATTCAACTCATTGGTTTGCCCCTTTCTTCTCTCTTGAGTAATTCAGATTTTACCCCAATCTCAGTCGGTTCATTAAGAATGTCGGCTCATTATCTTGGTTTTAGGTTTCGAGTTTTGTTCTGACTAAAATTTGGTTTGACATTGTGGAATTTTTGAGTTTATTTGTCCAATTTTATCAGCACAAATCAGTGCACCAGTATATTCGATTACCTGATCGGTTGAACCCCTCCACTAACTTCTAATTAATTTCTGGTTGTTGCCCATGGTGATTGGTATATAAAGAATGTTTGGTTCATATTAATCAGTGCACCGATATCGAGTTTTGTTTGTCAAAGCTTTAGTTCTGTTGGTACTTGGTAGAACCACAAATTGGTTTATGCTATGGGAGTTTATGACTGTTTGGGATAACATGTCACTTGTGTCTATTGGTTTTTTAATTCGGTAATGCTTTGTGTTAAGTTTAAGTTGTCAAGGTTTAAACTAATGAGGAGACACACTGATAAGTTCCAATTGGAGAAAGTTCATAATCTCAATGCTACTGCAATCATTTCTAACATTGATTGTATAATGAGAGGACACTTCAACTTGAGCTTTTTGTGAATGATTTGAAGATTTCCATTGAAAATATTCATGAGAGCACAAATGGAAATATTAGACAAATTGAAAACATTCTCTTGGAGGTAAAACCATAAAACTTAAACGTTATTCAGCAAACATTCAGATAGTTACAAATCTCTTTTATTTCAAATATAACAAATTTACCATTTCTACTTTGCTTTTTAAATATTTTTTTAGTCGAATTACTTTGCTTTTTTTTATTATGTATCAAGAGAAGTGTGCTAGCTAAGTTGCTGTGAAAACCTCGAATATCTTTTCTTCGTAATCAAGTTTCGGGACGAAACTTTCTTAAGGGGGGTAGTATGTAATATCCGTGTTCGTTTAGGTCTCGTAAGTCGGAAAACGGTAAGACGGAAAACGGGTTCCTTCGCTTACAAGCATTAGAGTTCCTTATTATACAAGCAACTTAATAAGACAGAATAATTAATTAATTGGATAACTAAATACTTATATTCCTCTTTGAAAAATCCGTACTTTAGTCTCTTTGAAAAATCCGATCTTTTACCATATCTTTTATCATATACAATCCAATCTTGGATCTCCATAACCGAACGATTATATAACCCAAGGCCTTCCTAAACTTTTCTTTTCTTCTTCATTCGAGCACCACACCAATTGGATCCCCGTTCATCAGAAGACCGATCTCTTTGCCTCCTTGCTCGTCTTCAAACCAACATCGTTTTCCGGGAAGCCAACACCACCTTGTGCCCCTGTTTTTACCCTTCGACCCTTCGATCAATACTCCGACTCGTGTGTAGGTAGGACGACGCAATTGGAGAACCGAGAGAGCTGTCGAAATCCACCATCGCCGCCAGCGTCGAGACAATCACCGGTGAGTTCTCTTCTCTGTTTTCATTGATGTTGTGCTCGGCTCGGGAATTAGTTAGGTTGGGAGCGGGGTGGGTCAATAACCAGAACTGGGGGCGAGAGGGGGTTGTGCGATAAGGGCCGCCGATGGAATTTCGACCATGGAAGAAGGAGGAATCGACCGGCGCGGCGTTCGACCGAGGCGAAGGAGGGCTCGGACTGGTGGTGTCCAGTCGAGGAAGCAGGGGGGAAGCGCGAACAGAGGCGGCGGCAAGTGCCGGAATTGGCTCGCCTCCGTTACCCGGCGTTGGACTAGAGTTGCTGCGGGGTCGAGCGAAAGCTGGGGACGGAAGACCGGCGAAGACGAGGACCCCTTCGGAGAAGATGAAGTGAAGAGAGGGGGGGTCCACCGTTGAAAAGTCAAAGGGCTATTTGTTTGGGTTGAATGACGGATCTTCAGAGAAGATCATTTTTGGGTGGGCTGATCAATTTAACTAATGGGATTATAAAATATGGTTTGGGGTTGTGCTCGTATTTGAATTGGTTTGGGCTTTTTATTAATTGGGCTGATCTTTTGATTATAAGAAGAAGGGAAGTAAATATGTAGTGGGTGTTATTTTACTAAGTTGTCTAACTAGTAGGCTAAGTTAGTTGGACCTTGTAAAATTATCAAGTAGAAGTATAAATAGTATTGGGTAATTTCTAGTGGGTTGGGTTAGTTAGTTCGGATCGTATTTTTAATTAATTAATCTTTCCCTTTATAATTCTTTAGGGAATCGTTCCGTTTGAGATCCCGTCTTCCCAAGAATCCTTCGTTCGAGGTAAGTCGTTTTTCGACTTGCTCGGTTCTTTTCTCCCTTGTTAGATTGCGTATCGATATTGTAGGACGGGTTTTGGGAACTAGTCCCGAATACCTTTTAAATTGTTTTGAACTCCTTGTGTGTTGTGTGCGTTAATGATTTTAAATGTATTTTATCGGAAATTATTTTGGAACGTTTTCTCTGTGTTGGTACCGTTTCCGACACGGCCCATTGTAGCTGGTATTGAGGAAGAGTTGGCTACTTTGACCCGTGTGACTGGGAAAATCGTACCCCTTCAAACGAAAATTATTATCTGTGTGTTTTTGGGCAAGCGCTCCAGTGGAGGCTTAGCCAGGAGTTCGAAGGGAGTTTGGGAAGTGGAGTGGGAGGGCCTGCCTCTGCACTCGGCGCGGTGATGAGCGCCTTGGAAGTCGGAACGTGGACGAAGGAAGAATTGCATTGCTGTGTGATTGAGATTGTGAATGCGTATGTGAATTGTGTGACTGATATAACAAATTTAGGGATTGACCTTTAGTGTTATGATTGCGATTGTGGATTTGTATGCTGACTGTAGATAACTGATTTCAAAACGTTCTACAGTTTCCATATTCTTTCTAGCTTGGTAGATTAGACGCTGACCCTTCGGGGAACATTTTTCAGTTCCAGGTATGAATCAGGGAGCCGTGCAGGAACCGAGGCAAGATGGCGGGCCGGAGCGGTAAAGAGCGCGTGTCATAGTGGGATCGGTTTTTACTAGTTATTCATAATAGTTAGGGTGTTGATTTTAATATTTGTTAGACAGAGTTGGTATTGCGTTTCGTTTATTATTATTTTTGTTTGGATAGTTCAGTTTCGGTAGGTGTGGTAACGTTTTTGGATATTTATGATTTTCGGGGATTCATGCATGATACGTTTTTTTTAAGTTTTACTAAATA
This sequence comes from Fallopia convolvulus, assembly GCA_964016875.1. Taxonomy (NCBI): domain Eukaryota; kingdom Viridiplantae; phylum Streptophyta; class Magnoliopsida; order Caryophyllales; family Polygonaceae; genus Fallopia; species Fallopia convolvulus. Next base: position 974,996 of record OZ024732.1, read on the forward strand.
AAGGTTGGATGTTTTTTTATGTTTTCTCGTCGTGCCCGAGTTGTAAGGTCCTACAGTGTAGTTGTCAACCTAATTAATAGTACCTTGTAAGGTCTATTCCCCAGTAGCGCCTCGACGGAAGTCGGGGTGTTACAGTTACTATTTGATCAACCCTCTTTCACTTAAAATTGATTGCTATGATTGGTAGCCTATTAGCTCAAATGGTAGAGCAATGTGCATGTGCACATAGATGTGGGTTCAAATCCCACATAGGCTAATATATATTTCATATGGTTGGTTCATTATAGCTCTTCTTTTGGTTCATGTTTTTGTAAGCTTGGGTTCATAGTAGTTTATCTTACAGTTCATTTATTTAAAGTATACTAGTTATTTTGGTTCATGTCTTTTGGTTCATGATATTTGTTCTTTCGGTTCATATATTTATAAGAGTAGGTTCATAATATTTCATCTTATGGTTCATAACCATATCACTTTAAGGTTCATGTGTGTCATGTATTGTAATTCACAAATAGCATTATGTTGGTTCATGTTTTTATATGATTAGGTTCATAACAATTGTCAATACGGTTCATGAAATTTAATTCAAAATACTCGTTGTTTGTGTCATGTATCATATTTCATAAATGATATTTTATGGGTTCATGTCTTTATACGGTTAGGTTCATAACAATGATCATAAAGGTTCATGAAATTAAAGTCACAATACTTGTTATTTGCGGCATTATCATATTTCATATTATTTACTATTTTATGAGTTCGTGTCTTTATTTAGTTAGGTTCATATCAAATGTCATGAAGGTTCATGAAATTTAATTCATCATACTCGTTATTGTGTTATGTATTCTAGTTCATAAATGATATTTTGTCGGTTCATACATTTGAATGTTAAGGTTCATAATAAATGTTCTTACGGTTCATGAATTTTTTGCTCGTAGTAGTTAGTACCATGACTTTAATTGCAATTTGTACCCATGGAGTCTCAAGTATTGACCATAAAAAAGAAGCAATAAAACTAGAAAAAGAAGCAATAAAACTAGAGAAAAATTAAGAGCATAAAAAGAGGACAATATTCTAAAGTTTATCATTTGGGCATTTTATCAAACACATGGTGGACAATTAGACAAGTATTGACCATTAGCCTTTATTTTCAATCCAAAACTTCAAATTGCAAGACAAAACATACACAATCTTCATAGATTTGAGTAAATCAACAAAAATCGGTGTAAACGAACACAAAAACATGACTAAATATATGTAATTTGAAGAGCCAACCTCTCAACATTGAAGAGCCCTAATGTGAAGTGAAACTATTTAAAAGCAACCTATATAAAAATCTATGAAGAGAGAACTAAAATTGGAGACAAAATCTACAACAAAATCGATCTAGAATGGAAGAAAGAAGTGCAAACAAAAGGGGGAAAGATCGATCGAAAAGAGATTTGAAGTCTCCACATAGAACACAAAAGGAGCGACGTTCCATAGAAAAGAATACCTCATGTCACTTAAAAATACCCCTCAATCATTAATCTTATTTTATTTTATGAGTGCAAGTACAAAAATACCCCTGAATATTAAAAATCACTTAAAAGGAGTGTGTCTCATGTAGACCATTGATTCCCCAAATCTAACGGCTAATATTTGTTCTCATTTTAAACCTTAAACATTAATCTCATTTGATCCTAACTCTCATAACCTATAAATATATGAACATGGCTTAACAAAAAATCTACTTCATACTTATAGTCCATTATAATATTTGAGGTGATAAAATAATATCTTTCCCATATCTTAATTATTTCTTTTCATGCAAGCAATCCTTATAACTATATAATATTATAAAATCATTATAAGATCATACTTCTTATATTTAACTTAGAACATATGTCTTGTATTAAATCTCTACACTTGGAGGTATATTAAACCATTATTTTTTTTAAATGAAGACTTTAGTTATATGACTATTATTAACCTTATCCTTTTATAAATCAATATTTAACATTTAACTATAGTCCATGACTATCACTTTTTGTACCAATATTTTTATGAGATTTCTCTACAATTTATTTAAGAGCATTATTATAATATGACATAGATATTTTATCAACACTACTATATATTATAATTAGAACCATCACTATGGCAATTCTTTACACCTAGAGATATGGTACTTTTAATAATAATTTTATTATTATAATTATTATAAATAATTTCATATATCTTTAACTTCTCCCCCACTTAGAGATATAATTATCTTATATAAATAAACTTATTCCTTTATAAAAATAATATTTTTATTATAAAAGCTACAACCTTTATGCTAGTAATTTTATAAAATACTTTTATAAGAGTTACTTATAATAACATGTCTTGCAACTTATTTATTTATCTGTTTAGCCTTCACTTAATCATATAAAATTATCTTACTAATATTATTCCAAAGCATATAATAAGATTAAAGGCATGCAAGTCTATTTCCTTTTTAATAGAGCCTATTTATATTAAATCTCATTATCTTATTCTATTTCTTTAATTATTAAAAAAAACTACAACCAAGTAATATATTTTTAAATTCATCATTTACATGCCTAAAACACTATTATAATCCCTACAATTTATTAAGATTTATTTTATGATAGAGAAAATTTATTTTCTCTTGAATATTAAGCATGCGTGTTTATTTTTATTAAAATTATTATGTAGAAGCATTTAAATTTGAAAAGTAAAATCTGATTTAATTAGGTAGTTGGGCCAAAATTAATAGACCAAAGTTAATTAGAATTACCCAAAAAGGATTAGGCCCAAACCCTTTTTATCTCTTGGCTCCTCTTCTTTGTACGTATATCAGCACCAGGGGAGACTCCAGCGGACGATGACGACCAGCACCACGGTGGGGGCGAGCTCCGGCGAGGGAGGCGGCGGTCCGGCGTGGGCCTGGTGGTAGCGCGCGACTAGGGAGGGCGGCGGCCAAGGAGGTCCGGCGGCCCGGGGTGAAGGCTAGGGTTTTTGTGTGGTATTTTGGAAAAAATTCAGCAATTAAAACCAGGGGCGGATGCACCCCATGCCCAGTGGGGGCTACAGCCCCCACTGGGATTTTCAAAAAAAAAAATTTTTTTTAAATATAGTAAAAAGTAAGTTATTTGATATTCTCTCCGTTTAGTTCGTTCTATTTGTCATTCTAGACTTAATTGTTTGTTTAGTATTATTTGTCCTTTTAGGTATTTTGTTCATAATTTTTCAATATTAGCTTTTGTATTTATCCAATCAAAAGCAAGACACATTAGACGTATCCACCATTTACCTTTTATTAATATAAATTTAATAGGGGGCAATATATGTGCATTATACTATTAGGACAAATAGAACTAAACGGAGGGAGTAAAAACTAGTTTATTTGGTTAGAAGAAAGCCAATTAATTTTACATATATATAAAATACATTAAAATGGTTTTTTATACCGAAAATTACTAAGTCTTATGAAAAAATACATAATTTTCTATATAATTTTTTTATATACAGAAAAATATAATTTTTCCAATATTTTATTAAAAAAAAAATATCTGGCTTCGCCATAAATTTTTCTGCTGCCAAAAAACTACCCAAATGAATTTAGCCCCCACTGGCGCAAATTCCTGGCTACGCCACTGATTAAAACTATGGCTTCTTGGCTGATTTTTGAATTGAAGGAGAGCAATTTCACTAGAGGAAGAGAAGAGAGGAATGGTGTGAATTTTACAATGGGATTTCAGCCCTTTAAATAATGAAAATGGAAGCTCTTCTTGATCCATGGCAATGAAAATTGACCAATAGTGGAAGGGTTGATTGATGGGGATTGGCCATTGTTGTGCTTCTTTGATGATGATGTAAGGTTGATGATATAACTAGATGGTCTTAGAAGCAATTGAGAAGAGTGGGAGGCAAGACTTTCATGAATTGATTGTACGTCAATTCAATCAGACTTCAACTTGACTCTTGAAGAAGAAGGAGAAGAAATAATAGTGTAAAATTAAAAGAGTTGTGATTTGGGTAGACAAGTTGCATTAGCATAGTGGATTGTGGGAAGGGGCGTGTGAGAGGGGATTGCAAGAGGTCTCGGGTTCAAGTCTCGGCTCTTGCATCCTTTTTACTAAATTCCCATTGTATTTTTAATGCCTTGTTGTACCTCTTTATACTTAATAAAATTTCAAAATTTTACATAGCATCATATTTATTTAAATGCTTTCATCTCTTTGTAACCCTTATAATAACACTCTTGAATTTTTATTAAATTTAATTTATTTAAATTATTTAAGTTCTCTTGTTATAGAGAAAAAGGGATATGAATTATATTATAGTGGTTTTTACGACCTTGGAACATTGCAAATATTATTTTTATAATTTATTAAGATAAAAATAATTAAACTCTCTTTTTATGAGAGAATATTTAAATAGAGATCTGACTTGCTTAATATACTTAATACGAGTCTTTTATTGTCATTGTGGTAAGCTTTTATAATCTTTCTATAATATGAACTTATAAAAACTATTAAATTCTCTATTTTAGAGAAAAAAAAATTTATTGAAATAAATTATTCATTTTATTTTATTTAGAATTTAGCGGATATTACATAATGTCTTTGATTGGTTCAAAACCTTTTGAAGGAGCTTTGTTACGATTCTAAAGCCTCTCCATAGCTCTTGTTATGAGTGCTACCTCATCATCGACATCAACCTGATCTTCTTCAGTTTGAGCAAGATCCAAACGCTCTTTCTACTTTCAAGGCAATGTTCTTGCCCTTCTCAGTTTCAAAGCGATCATCTTGTCATTTCTTGATTCCTCTGCACATAATCACTTTTCCAATAACATCTTCCAAGGTAAGTGACTTGATCTCACTGTTAGTTAGCAACGCATCAACAACTTCATTCCATTTTGAGTTGAACCATTGGATTAGTTTGCTAACTTGCTTCCATTGAGGAAGTTTCTCACCAAGAAATTCAAGGTGGCTAACCATAGCCTGAAATCTTGAGTGATAATCACCCAATGCTTCATTCATTTCTTGACTCATTCCTTCATACTCCCTTTCCAGAGTTATGATGCGATCCTTGTTCACATCATCATTTCCTTGATGAAGTCATTTGAGAGTATCCTAAATTTCTTTGGCCGTTTTGTTTTGAACGACTTTGTTCAAGTCTTCAAGAGATAGAGCATGGCGGAGAACCTTCTTATCACGAGCATTCTTCTCCAACTTCTTGAAGTCAGCATCATTATAGTCCTCCTTCTTTTCTTCCTTTCCATCAGTGGTAAGAAAGGTTTCAGGACCCATCTCAATAACTTTCCAAAGTTTTCCAACGAGAGAGCATATGTGGGTCTCCATTTGCTCGACCCACCAATCGTACTCGCCCACTTTAAGCACTGGTGACTTCTAGAATGAATCATTGATGGATGTGTTTGTCGAAGTCATCTTTCCTGTAAATGTAAAGTACTAAAAACGATCTAAAGCCAAGGCTCTGATACCAATTGTAGGATCGTTAGTACGTCTAGGTCGCCGACCTCAACTAAGTCGTCGGCCTCAAAGTGAATGTAGTAGAATTATAGCGACGAGAAAGACTTACTTGACAAAGAGGTTTTTATAGTGAAAACACTTGATCAACGAACTCTATTAATCAAGTTTGAAAATCACTTCCTTGCAAGTTTTCGCTTGGAAGGATTAAAGTTGTATCTTACTTTATTGATCCTTTTGAATATGCTTACAAGAATACCCCAGGACTAGCCATACTTCCCAAGTATGCTAAATCTCTTATGAACTGAGTAGACCCTATTCTCAAACAACTAACAAGCCTACGTCTCTCTTCCTTTCTTTTGAACTCCCAAACAAATAGTTTTCTTTTGTTTCACTAGTAGAGTATGTGTTCATGTTTATTCTAACCTAATTCCTAGGTTTAAATACATGAAAACTAGGTTAAATAGAAAGATATTATCTTCCAATTCGGTTATGGAAAAATAATATATTCCTATCTTTACAAGTATCATCCCAAACAAATAATATAGCTAGGGTGTTAGAAAAGCTTTAGCTTTTCTAACACCCTAGCTATATAAGCTCGTCTCTTCACTTTGTAAGCTCATTCTGATCCACGGTGCTCCAAAAACAAGAGAGAGAAAAGAGAGTGAGAGATAGAGAGAGAAAGAGGAAGAAAGAAAAAGAGAGAAATAGAGGATTCCGACACTGGAAGTGGAGCAATCAACGGAGAAAGGTCCCTAAATTGATCTAGAACTCGGCGAGATCCGTGGTGGCGACGACTTGAAAACTTTATCTCAAGCTTTCCAGAGCCTTGATTTGGGGCGAAAAACACGATTTGAGATTTCTCCTTATACTTCTTATATTTGTTGTCTATGGTTGTTTCTCTTTTGTTGCATCTTGTGTGTGTAGATCTCTGTGTTTTGTACCTCATTTGTAGCCGATCTCGAACTATCTTTAAGAACTTAGTGGATTCCTAAGAGTCTCCTGCACTAAAACTCCCTAAATTAAAGTAGGATTTATCTCAAATTGGATCACCAAACGTCTTTGTGTTCACCTTGCTTTAAATTTTTGTTTGTTCAAAGCTTTGTTTTTGCCTCAATCATTTAGTTTGGATATATCGATTTACAGATGTTATATCAATATATGGTCGGATTAAATGATTAATCACCAAACTTAAGAGTTAATAATACGTGATCTCTTTTTCTTTTTTATTAAAATTATCATCAGCTTACATCGATCACAATACCGATCACGCCTCATAATAGTTATATAATTAACTTTTAGTCAATCACTTAGTACGTACATATATATATATACATACGTAACTTTTATTTTACACATTAATTCGATATATATCACGCAAGAACCACATCAATTAATTCACAACGGATTCAAATTGATCAACGCTTGCAGACAACTCCGCGGCCGCTAATCCCGGTGGCGCAGCTGAGATCCGCGAACTCGCTTTTCGAGTCGAAGGCATCATTTCCGGTGAACCTGGCAACGGAACAGTCTGTGGAGAAGAGACCCGAGGAGGCGAACTCGCGGTCCCCGCCAAGGACGGGCATGGAGACGCCCATCTTGACCTTGCTGACGTAGGTAGGGGCGTAGGTTTGACCAAGGACGCCGGAGACGGAAGGGGTGAGGGAGTGGAACTTGAAGCTGAGGTCGAGGTGGGCGAAGCAGTCTTCCTCGGTGATGGCGTAGTTGTGGATGAGGGAGTCCTTTTGGGTGATGGGGACCACCACTGCCTTGATCTTGAAGTTTCCTTCTGCCTCCATCTCCACCGCGTTGGTGCCATGAACCCTACACATAAGATATTGATTGTTAGGTCGAATGATAGAGAATATGCATTTCCACATCTGATAGGTCTGTAATTACTTGAAATGATCCAGAGAGAAAGTAGGGTTATGTATAATTTATATACCTAGTGATGGTGAGAGTGCCCGAGGCAGACTTCCACATGGCTCCTTCGTTTTCTGGGATATCGATGGGCTCACCATCGAAGGAGAGGGCTAGTCTATCAACGTTGTCATTCCATGTGGCGGTTTTCATGGCTCCAACATAGAGCTTGTGTTCACCAAAGAGGATTCCGAGTGACTGGACCCAGGTGAAGTCCCTCCTCATGTTGTCGTTCCTCTTCCCGATGAAGTGGCCATTGATGTGGAGGTTTGAGTCAGTTACAAGGCAAAAGTCACGGTCTTTCTTGCCATGGAAGTAGAAGGTGATGCCATCCGCTCCAATGAACCTTGGGTCTTGGCACACTGTACCTGACTTGTCGCAGTCTATATATAATGCATGTAATTTAATTAATTAGAATCATCAAAAGCATATATCAAGAGCAATATATAAATTGATAAAGTACATCATCCTTACTAGCTAAGCTGGGAAGACTTAACAGTAACTATAGAAAAACATCTGTATAAGGATAATGCAAAACAAAACCATTATAAATGAACTTGATTAAGCTTGATTACCGCAAACAGGGCGACAAGTTTCACAATCGACGGAGCAACTCTGGGGACATCGGGAAGAACATTCGAATTGTTGGTAACTGCAAACCGGGTAGTTCTTCTTGTCGTGACACTTTACTTTCTTTTGCGCCTCCGCTATCCCTACCACCAACAACACCACCGCGAACACCACCAGCACCAACCGACTGACCACCATTACTCCTCTTTGCTTTGCTTTCTAATGAGTTGTAGTGATCCTAGTTAATTTTTGTTTGCACATATGGTCATGACTTTCCCATATACGGCCTTTATATAGAGTTCTTAGGTAGACGAGGTCGTCTCATGTGCAATCACAAGTTCATTTTCTTTGGGTAAAAAATGCACATTCACAAGATTATAGTACGTAGCCCGTAAGTGACTGAGGAATCCCTTTAATTTCCTTTTTTTAGGTCGAATGGAACCCCTTTTCTTAATTATTACTTGATAAAAAGTAACGTGTATATGTATATGTTGCTTAAATTTCGCACAAGCAAACTAACCTAGCCAGGCTAGCTAATTCGTGAAATTTGAGGTTAATGAAATTAATTAGTCCATTTTTTAGAGTTAAACGTGGGCGTCGACAAACTGTTCTGATCTACATAGTACAATTGTAAAGGAGAACTCTATCTCTTTAGAAAAAATTTAGCCACGCGGCTTAATCTAATATACACAATTAAAATTTATAATTTTTACCAAAAACTAAAAATTCTAAAACTACTTTCCCACTTTATCAAAAATTTTGACAAAAAACCTACCCACTTTCCCACTCCCCCACTTTCTTCTATGAAACAATTATAAATTATTTTTTTTGATGAAAATTGTTTCCAAAATATTTTACTATTCTAAGAATTTTATATAAATAGTTAATTTGAAGTTATGTAATTTCTTTTTTAATGAACACTTGATTAAAACTATCTTAATATTTTAATTCATCATCTAAGAGACTAAGACAAATCATTTTTTAAAATTGATCTAATAAAAATTGTTTTTTAAATAAATCCTAATATTTTTTAATTCTTTATTAAAAGAAGTTTGATTTGTGAAAATGTGTTTGTAAATTTATTTAAGAACCGTCGATAATAATTATAAATGATTTTTATATTAAATTCGTACATTATACATGAATAACATTAAAAAAGTGTGATTCAGTCGTGAAAAATGTGTTCGGAAAATTTTTTTAAGAACAAGTCGAAAACATTTTTATAGAGTAATTTTTATATCACCCGTACAAGATACATGAATGACACTAGTTAATTAATTAAAAAAGTTTCAATTGAAGCTTAAGATAACCAACCCCAACGTCCAAGCTTAAATTTGAAACAACATAAATCCAGCCTAAAGTCAACACTAATGCATCGTAGTGCGCTAAAAGCTAGCTTAATTAAAGATCGTACTGTAATAATATGTTTTTATTATGTCTTTATGAGTTATATATTTCTTGATGACAAAGTATTCAATAAAAAAAACTATTGAGTCTACTTTATATCAAATCCTTTCCAAAATTCTATATAAAAAAAAAAACCTTTCCAAAATAGTTTTTGGGCCAGGCCCATAGATTTAGCCTGGACAATAAGTTTGGGCCGGGCTACGGGTTGAACTTTCGTAAATCTACCTAAATCTCGAAATTATCCATTAATTTCCAACACATTTTCCCATTCTAAACCCAATTAATTCCTAATTCAGTTCAATTCATACTCGATAATAGAATTCCGCGAGTCTGTCTTCACTGTCTCGTTCGGCCATCTCACTCCCACCCGCTGGCCGCTGTACTCGACCGCCGCTGTCGCGCCGAGACTCCTTGGCGGTGCCTCGTCGCTGTGCTATTGCGGTGTCACTTTCAAAGGTCTGTCTTCTCTGACCTTTCTCTATCTCTTTAGCCTTGATTTTAGGATAGTTAATCCGCTGTTCGTTGGATTGATGGAAGAATAAATTTTGCTAATTATTGCCACCTTATTCATCCAGAGATTGATTTATGAAAAATTCGGGAATAAGAAACAAAGCTAGCTTATTATCTGTTTTCGAATTGGCTTGAAATTAGTTAAACAACTTGGCATTTGGCAATGAAATGGATCCAGAGTTGGCTTAATGGGGCTTTAAGTGAATTTCTCAAGAAATATAAGAAGAGAAATAAATAAAGGTCACCTGGACCGACACTGATTCTTTGCATTCTTAGACTAGGACTTCTTCAAAACATGCAATTTGTGGAATAGTGCATGTCAATTCATGCTTGGCTGATCACCCTAATCGGATGCAAACCAACTGTTCGACGAAATGCTGCTCCTTTGTCCTTCTGCATCTAATCATAATTTCTCTCTTATGTTTTTTTCTGTTAAGGTTTGAAGTACTACTGTGCAGAACAGCTAAGTTCACACTGAGTTGAAGCCTTAAAAGGGAATCATGGATTGTATGTGGAGCTATTTTTCTTGTTAAAACTAATGTTTTGTTGGAAATATTGCAATTTGTTTTGGATGCTTTTTTGTATTCTAGTTTGAGCTTTGCATGTCCTTTATATTTTTCATGTTTTGTGGCCTACATTTCCGATTTATTTGAAGCAAATTTGTGTTGGTTTAGGCATCTACGGTAGTTGTATTTTTTTTAGTGGCTGAATTTGTTGCTCTTCATTTGTTCATCCCTTTTTTTATTTCCCGGGTTTGATCACTAATCTTGAAGGAGGCTTCTTCTAGAAGATACAACGACAAAAATGTGTGAAAATAATGGGCAAAAAAGGACTGGGATTATATATATGGGGGAGCTCAATGTTGAATGTGAACTGTACACAAGCTGCAGCATCTTAAAATATATTTGTGTGGGGTAGAAAGTTTATGTACAAAGGGGTTTGTACAGGAGAAAATTTTGTGCATAGGATCACAAAGGGTTTATCTTTCTATTCACAGATCCTCCTTATGATGGCGATGAACACTTAGATAAATCCTTCCCGCTTCGCATGATCATGTCATGGTTAATAGACGCTAACTGTGACAGATTCTGCAGGAGAAGTGAATTTCTTTGTATCATAAATGTAGAGCATGATTTGGATGCAGTAAAGTGAAGATTGCTGATTAAAAGGATATACCTTGAAAGAGAAGTTGATAGAAGAAAGATTTTCGCATCCATCTCTCTGTAGATTGAAGGAGATCTCCAAAGTTTAATTAAAAAATTACTTCTACATAAAAAAATAGTCAGTATAAGGCAACTGTTTGAGCCAACCTCAAATTCATCAAGTGAGCATGAGCTGCTTGTTTCAGAAGCAGAATCACTTGATGTTTCGCCATGTGACATTCTGAAACAATGGTCATAACGTGACACAAAGTAGCTTGTGTCGTCTATTGTATCCAGCTGTGGAACAAAAGTAGCCTGTAATGTGATTGAGGAAGCATCAGATGAACAAATTCACAAAGAAAATCCATGTAGATAAGAATTGTGACCATAATCTCTGGAAGGAAACAAAAGAAAAAGATATGTGTTACCTTCTGTGATGCCAAAGTGTCCCAATTGATCCCCTTGAAAAACGGGTGTGCTTTCACCTGCAAAATTGTTTTGAACAATGGATGTAAAATACAGTAGAAGAGGTCAGTTCAAATATATGATTTTCCTACGAAGGGCAATTTGCCGACTTCTCCAACAACCTCTGATGCTCCTTTTGCTCCAAGACGCTCAGCTGGGTCTAGCATCAGAAATCTGGGAAGACAATTCAACTTATTCAGCTATCATTAAATAAATCTTACACATTTAGAAGGACTCATAGATGGTGGAAACAAGGATTCAGGCATACTGACATCTTCTTTAAACGTATTGATTCTTATTGCTAAAAAAATAATGCATTAGCTGTACTCCTAATGTAATAGTTATTCTTTTACTCCTAATTAGATGTAAAATTTCATGGCTACTAACTACCATGCTTACTCCTCTAAAAAAAATGCTTACTCTATTTCCCATGTTTTGTTGATGGAGAAATTATGCAACACCATCTCCATTTCGTTTATTTTTCAAGGTAGCTAATTGATTTAATCATCACTTGGGAGCATTTTATTATCTTCTTAATTCATAGCCATTTAATCCCATGATTAATTTTTGTTATCTATTTGTATGAAATGGGTTGGAGTATTTACTAATTAATATTTCGTTTCTGTCACGGGTAAATGGTTCAGTTGACGCACAGCCCTCTATGGAAGAAACTGTTTTGGTTGGAGAAGACGTAATGATGGGACCTCCATCGCCTGTCATCCCGCCATAAATTGCTTCACATGTGCTTCAAGGTGTTGATTTATGTGATGGGATTTTGAAGAATCTTTTCTTATGTAAGTTCTCTTCTTTTCAACAAATTTAGAAGGTTGCATGACTCCTTGCTTTAGAATGTCTATCATGTTTTCATTATAAAAAAAAGAAAAAAAGAGGTTCGTTATCATGTGATATGGGAGACCCCATGGTCCTTGATAACTATCAATTTAAAAACAGAATTTGCTTGGAGGTCATTGGTTGCCTGTTGCTGGTTGTAAACTTGTAATAATTGAACTTGAGTGATTTTTCCCAAATGATGTATTTTCTTTGTTGCCCAAGTTTTTCAAAGGTGCTATGATGATTTTTTGTTCTTATCTAGGCTTGCAAATCAATGACATTGAGCCATTTTGTCAAGATGAGATTGCTTTATACATTCAATGTGCTGAAAGAAGAGTAAGATGTTCTTGATTGTCACGTTGGAAGTAATATCAGAAACTTAACATACACTTTTGTCCTAGCAACTTCAATAACTTGGCTTGTTTACTAATTTGTAGGATAAGGAACTCCGGCAATGCCTTTGGATCAAGCAAATGAAAGAACTGCTCAACTGGAATCACAAGTCACATCTCTAGAAAGGTAATAAAATCATAAGTTATGCAATTTCACACTAGGCTTGAAGGTGGACAACTACTGTCAAGACATAAGGAAATCTGTGCATGTATAAGCTATGGTTCATCGTGTAAATATTTTTTTTAATTAAAAAAAAAATTGATGATACATAATTAAACGAATGTTGCCTGCCAAAGAATGCAGAGTAAATTTTTGGCTGTATGGCATATGAAGACTACTATGCTTACTACTTGTTAACTTCATCATCAAATTTCTCTACTTAGGCGCTTAATTCTTGCTAGTGGAGTTGAAGGCATAGAAGGATTTAGGCAGCGCTGGAGCTTGCATGGCCGCCTCACAGATACAAGGTACTAACCTCCCCCTTTAATCGATTTCTGGTTCAGATTAAATTGTTTCATTCTTTATAGCTTTGCAGAAGAATTAAACGATAGTTTTAGTTTCTTACTTAAAGCTAGCGATGGACGCTAATTATTTAGTCATATGACGTCTCCAAATTTAGATATAACTAGTTGTACCCGTCCGTCGTGCCATGCACGACTATGACACAACATTTTTAGACATATTATAAATATAATATTCATAAAGAAAAATATAATATAAAATTTAAATTACTAAGTTTAAAGTTGAGAATAAAGATAGATTATTAGATAAAATAATTTACAGTTTTTCTTTTTCCTTAACAATATTTAAAAAATAGGTTTAATTTAAAAATATGAGATAAAATATAAATTAAAAAAAAAAATATACATACTTTTAAAATATGGAATAGATAAAATTTCAAAATATGAAAATTATTTTCATAAATAAGTTATAATTTAATATGAAAGATAAAATATAAGTTATTTATGAAAAATAGGTAGAATATAATTAATTTAATTTATGGTGCCAAAATTATTCTAGTGGCTAAATAAACTAATTAGATATCTTTAAATATTATACTATCTATATATTTTATTACTTTTCATGTATGTAAACTTTGTAGAATATTAAATATTGTAATATTTCTACAACACTAAATATTATTAAATATTATATTGTTCGTATTTTTAATGTAAAAATCAACATATATCTATAAAAAATTGTCATTAATTTTTTTATTGTAAAATAAAATCAACATCTATCTATAAAGAAATTGGTAAAAAATATCATGCTAAAAGATAAAATATATTTACTTATTTTTTAAAATTTTAAATATTGAAATTTATATTATAAACATTTGTATAATGAATTCTTCAAAAGATATTGTTAATTTTTTATTTTAAATATGATGTGATAATTTGGTGTGAATGATAGATTTAAATAGATAAGAAGAATTTGATAGAAAAAATTAGAATAATATGAATAAACAATATATTTTTTAAAATATGAGGTGGGAGCAGAATTATTCATGTGGCTTGAAAATGTTCAGCTTTAATATATGGTTATAGATTAATAAAATTTATTTATTTGAATTAAAAATGAAGATAAATCATTAGATTTAGTATATTAAAAAAATTTAAATACGTCATCATCTATAAGAATTACTCAAGTTTATTTTTTTCAATATAAAAATAAAATTTATGAAATATTAAAACATAAGGATAAATCTAATTATTTAAAAAAAATTGTTAAAAAGGTTTTATAATTTAATTTCGTAATTAAACACATCTATTCGAAAAAAATAAGAAATTTAATTAATAAATTTTATATTCTTATTTTATGAAAGAAGATAAATAAAAAAATTTACGCAAAATGAACATTATTGAAGTTATTAAGTTAAAAAAAATTTGAATAAAAATTTAAATTTGAGTATAAAAATTACACAAAATTCTTTTATGAAATATAAAATTACTATTTGAGAGATGTTACAATTTTAGGATAGAACTAATTATTTAACCTTTTCTATTAGATACATAATTTTATTATAATTTTAGCTTTAGAAAAAATAATAAATTAAATTAATAAATTTTATATTCTTATTTTAAGAAAGAAGACAAATAAAAATAATAAAATTTATGAAAAATCAATTAAAATAACACTTTTATGCTATTATCTTATAAGTTATAAGAACAAAAAACTATATAAAAATGAAGTAAAAACTAATAATTTAATTGATATGTGGAAGTAAAAAGATAAGAAAAAAAAATATTTCTTATTATTGGCATAAATGATAAGATAAAAATATTTCCTTATCTATATTTACTTTACATATGATAAGGTAAGATTGTAGTCGTCAATTTTTAATATTTTTTTATCTATATTGTTCAAGTTATCACAAATAAAAATAAAAAAATATTTTTAATATCACTATTTTAAAAAGCTAATTTAATTAGATATTTTAATATAAGGTAGGAAAATATTGTGGCAGATATATTTTATCTTTATTTAGAAATATTAATTATGTAAACACATAATCCATATTATAAGATATTATCATTTATATAGATATTTTTGTTTTAAACATGTGACCACTTGTACATATTTTTTCTTATTTTTTTTTTTAATTTATCTTTCACAAATATAATAAATATAATGTCCTTTTTTATCTATATTGATCAAATATGCTAATATTATTTTATCTTTATGTTTATTTGGAGATAAATATTTACAAATATTATTTTATCTTTATGTTTACTTGTAGATAACTTTTTTGTATAATTAACTATTTAAAATTATTATTTTAATAAAGGGGTGATGTGGCGCAATGTGGTGACAGAAATTGCTCCGACTTTAGTTATTAGTTATAGATAGACTAGTAGATTACCTGTACCTTGTACAGGGGTGTTGTTTAAAATTACTTATTATTTTGTATTTAATTGTTTATATAATACATGTCTTTAAAGTTATAAAATGGGGAAAATTGCATTTAACCACCCCTTATTTCACACTTGTTACATTTAACCACCCTTTATATTTTTTTCTACATATAACCACCCTTTATTTTAAATTATGTGGCATTTAACCACCTTTTAACAGATTAGGTTACTTTTTCTGTTAAGTTAAGTTAAAAACTTTTTTACCCTTCTTTTTAAAATTTATTTAAAAAAAATTTCAAAATAAAAAAGGGAAAGAAGATGAAAGTGTTCCTTTGATGAACGAACAAGTTGAACGACGACGAACAAAGAGATAAAGGGAGAGAACAGGGGAATGGACACGGACGGTGGAGGAAGCAACTCCGGCAAAGATCCGATGCGGTTGTTTGATCTGCTGCGATTCCTCTTCTCCTTTCACCCCTTCGCTGAAAACAACACCGTTTTTCTCACCTCCTTCATCAATCGAGATTCGACACTCGAATATTCTCCAAACTTGACATCGTCGCTGACAAAAATCTTCACTCCTCGTCGGAATCACAATATCTTGATTCTCGACAACACCGATTTCTTCTCTTGGGACGACGACAACAATAGATCCGTTTTTTGGGAACAATCGCAAGGCTTGGGTCAATGGTAGCTTCTTTGCTCTATTTAATTTTAATTCTAAAATGGGGTTTTTGGATTTCAATTCTCTGTTGTCGGGTTATAGAGTTGAGGGGTAGGATACACTGATACAGTAACCCTAATTTTTCTTGTTAGTGGTTCCTGACTTCACATAAAAAGTAACCTATTATGTCAATAGGTGGTTAAATACCACAAAATTGCAAATAAAAGGTGGTTATTTGCAAAAAAAAAATAATAATATAAAGGGTGGTTAAATGTAACATGTGTGAAATAAAGGGTGGTTAAATGCAATTTTCCCTATAAAATAATAGAATTTTTGTACCTCAACAAATATTTTTACCAAATGCCCCTAATTAAGTAGCAATCTTGACAATAAAACTTGAAGTCTGTACTTCTTAAAGTAGAACAATATGAAAACAATACAATATCATGAGCTAGAAACTAAATAATCTCTATGCCTACTCAAATACTCAAAATAAGACTCCTTCACACTACAATAATTCTTACATGTATAGCAACTAAAATGTACTGTAGATTTTAGATGGCTTGTGCATGGTTGTCCTAAAAATGAGACAGGAGACATTAATTGTTCACTTAAAAGAAAAAAAAAAGCAATATCTTAGATTCTTAGGTACAACCTTTGAAGATGTTAAGAAATTGACCTTGAAAATTTAGGCCAACTGAAATCTCTCACCTTTGCACATGGGCCACCGGCCACTTTGTACTTGTGAACGGGAAGAACATTTATTTCTTCGGAACAAATGGAGGATTATCATCCATGTATCTTAAAGTGTTTCATAGTCTGTAACTCGGTATAGCATATATAGACGCCTTAAAATGTCATTAACTTGGAAAAACACAAGGTGACAAGGATAACAAATAGTTAGAACTTTTAACATAGAGAGACAACTTGAAATTAAGCAAGTTGAGTAATTTTCATTTTTATCAGCAAGCTAGCTAATGGCCTTTCTTAATTATGAGATAACTTGTTATAATTTCTATAAACAAGTTAATTAATACACGTGCGTGTTTAATTAATTAAAAAATTATGGACATGATTGGAATGCACATCCATCCATCCGGCCACTGTGAACCTTCCTATAAAAGCTCATGCCTTCTGCTTTTGTCTTCATCACTTGAATACAAAGTAATTAAGCACTAATTAACCTCACTTGTCAATGGCGTTCTCCAAGACTTTCTTTCTTGTAGCTGTTGTTGCCATTGCCATGCTTGCGCTCTTTTGTGTTTCAGATGCTCAAGGCATCGACATCAGCGGCCTCCTCGCCGATGGCAACGCCGGCCTCCTCCAAGCCTGCCCCCGCCTCAGCCAGCCCTGCGTCCGCCGGGCCTGCCTGGACCAGGCCCGCCTCGCCCTGGACAGCGCCAATGTCGACGTCTACGCCGGCTTCCGCTCCTGCCCCCGCCCCAGCACCAACGTCGCGGAACAGCTCATCGGCCTCGGCGGAAGATGAAGCAAGCTGCGGCGGCAAAGGCGGCGTGCTCGGTGGCTTGCTTCATTTCTGATTTATGCAAGCAATGAACTTTTGTAACATTTCTGATTTTCAAGTCTGTTTGCTGTTTTTGTTTTTTCCTCAGTCGATCCATAAAATGGATAATATGTGGTGCTTTGCTTGATTAAAATTTTCCTATTTCAATTATGTTCATCTGTTTCTTAAATTAATTGCAGTATTTGCTTATAATTAAGATGCAATTCATCAAAAGTTGCATAGAAATGTTCAAAACACTTAAATTTAGTGCTTAAGAAGTATCTCAGGGTAGCATGATTATATTATGAGATATGCCTCATATTCCCAATTTCACTCGTGATCTGTACTCGTGCAATATGACTCGTATCCAAGATAAATTTTGAGAAAGCTAACATAAGGCAGCAAAAAGTTTATTTTGTCAATACAAGGAAAAGAATCACATTAGATTTCTAAAAAAAAAAAAGTCCTAATCATGCTGAATCATTCATTTAAAGCAGAGGTCATTCTCAAAATTACATCAACTTGCTATCCTTTACTATGTTTGAACTATGAAGTGTAGAATTATTTCTAAGCACCTCAAGTTCAGTGATTAAACCTAGTGTAAACCAATCAATTCATAAGACCAACACCTGAAATTCATACAAAAGTTAGAAAAAGAGAAATTCAGTGACAATGGCATAGGATAGCTGAAGATTCAATATTTGAATTAGTCTTAATTGGGCTACAACTTGCCTATTTCAGAACTACACTCAAGTCAATGCCTATTTTAACACAATTAAAGATCCAAGGGCTACAATTTTGCTTATTCCGAGTTCAAATACTTTACCTTTCAAGGCAGGCCTAGCGCAGGCAGCATGGTGAGATTGAATACAGGTGGCGATGCGGAGACGAGTGGTGGCCGGATCTCAGAATCGTCGGGTGGGCGGTGGCTGAAGGGTCTCCCTTGTAGAAAAAGCTAGGGTTTGGTCAGTGTGGACTCTCTTTGGTATGTCTTCTGGAATCAAGAATCGGAATAAGTCATTCCTTATGATGGGTGTTTGGTATGTTGTTGAAATGAACCATTCATGAAAATTGTTGTTTGTTGCTATGATGTCGGAATGAATGTCGAATAAGGAATCAAATCTTGTTTAATGTTGTAAATACAAATTTCCATTTTATAAATACCTATACACTTAGTTATTTTTTAAATGAAGTATGAAACACTTGTTTAATGTTGAAAACCAGTTTCGTGCCATGTCTACGAAAGACACATGGGTTTAGCCCAAACAAATAGTTTTGGGCCGGGCTACCGGGTTGAACGTTCGTAAATTCACCTAATTTGAACCCATTTTCCCCATTCGAAACCCAATTCCTAATTCAATTCAAACTCGACAATGGTCTAATCATAACATAAACCCCCTTCTGCGAGTCATCACAGTCTCGTTCCGTCATCTCACCCCACCCGCCGGCCACCGTGTACGACCGCCGCTATCGCGACGACTCTCCTCGTCGGTGCATCGTCGCTGCCCTAGTGCGAACGGTCTGTCTTCTCTGATCTCTATATCTCTTTGTCCTTGATTTTAGGATAGTTAATCCGCTGCTCGTTGGATTGATGGAAGAATGAATTTTGTTAATCATTACTGCACTTATTCACCCAGAAATTGGATTTCTGAAAAACTCGGGTGCTAACATCACTTCTTACTTGAGCGGAAGAAAATAGAGGCCGCTTAAACATTCACAGGATTGAATTTCTATATTTAGATACTGCCCATAGGATATTTGGGACAAAACTAGCTAATTATCAATTTCTGAATTGGCTTGAAATTTGTTAAACTGCTTGGCAATTGGCAGTGAAATGGATCCAGAGTTGGCTTAATGAGGGTTTAAGTGAACAGTGAATTTATCAATAAACATAACAAAAGTTTGAAAAGAAATGTTGGTCACCTGGACCGACACTAGTTCTTTACATTCTTAGACTCAAAGATGCAATTTGTGGAAAAGTGCATGCTAATTCATCTTTGCCACATCATTCTGTTCAGATGCAATCCAACTGTTCGATGAAATGCCGCCCCTCATTCTGTTTCTTTGCTAAGCTTGCTGAAATTCCCCTTATTCTATCCCCATTTTAAAGCATACCTTCAAAGGTAAACTGCAGGCATAAGACATATCAACACACAAGTCAATACAACAAACTTTGTTAGTTAAATTCCAATTTTAATAGACAGGAGAGAGGAAGATCCATACTTGTCTAGCAATGTCATTGAATATATCATCAGAAGGCGACATCCCATTGCCAAAGTTGTTCAGCTGTACAAACGGGTCATCAACGTTCATAGGTTCAGGTAGAAACGAACCATTCTCAATGAAGCTCCCAAGATTTGATGTTGACCTCTGTGAATGATCAGTGACGCTCATCTCAAACCCATGAAACATGCTACTAGATAGAGTAGTACTACTGCTTGCCGATCCCTCGGGTTTGTCAAGACCTTCTAATGACTCATCCATGGAAACTTCATTAAACTTGAAAGAAACCGGATTTTCTTGCTCTTGTTCCTTCTCTTGAAAAGCTCCTGCGCTTTCAAAAACTGTTTCGGTTTGGGTTTTGCTCGTAAATTGTAGGAGCGCCAAAGCTGAATCCAGATAATGCATTTTCCTCCACATTGATGATCCCTGCAGGATTACTCAGAGAAATGTTGTTATTGCTGAATGATGGAAGAAACTCAGTACTGCTAGTGTTCAGAAGACTGGATTCTGAGAGCTGTTTCTTCCTCATGTACTCCCCATTAGTAGCAAGAAAACTGTTTTGGGCATGAACAATATGTGAGAACTTGGTCAAATCATTGCTCGTAGCCCTTTTCATACCACTAATATTTGAGTTTGTAGCTATTCCTTTTCCTGATACATGAGTTGAGGATCCTGATGGACTTAACATTATCCTTTGAGTGGTATCTTGGATGACACGAATGAGTACATTCAAGAACTTGATTCATAGGAAACCCGAAACCAAGATTCTTGCTTGGGTAATGAATTTTGGTGCTCCCATCACTTCTCATAGTTATGGCATCACATTTGTTAGCTCTAAGATTTTGGACTCCAAGAATGTTGCTACTTTTGTTGAATCTTTTCTCCGCATTGACCTAGTAAGTGTAACATATATGATTGAAATTTCATGTTAAAACATATACAAAACATCCATAGTAAGAAGATAAATGTTAAACAAAGCACACATACCTTTAACTGGTGCAAGATTGTTCGCATAATTGGAGTCAAGGAAGCTGAAAAGGTTGGCCTTCTTGAGATTCTGACTGGATAATCAGCTCGAGAAACAAAGACATCAGTAAACACAAAATGCTCAGTAAGATCAAACATATGAAAGCTTGTACTTTTATTCTCTTACTTTTCTTATCAATTATGTCCATGCATTTCTTGTGGAGCTTTGCAGTGTAAACCCTACTCTTCTTACGCCCATTACCGAATTCTTCACCATCATCATCATCCTGTTCGTCATAGCTAGTGTCATAAATCTCATGCCTTTTCTTGTTGTTGTTGGTGTTGGTGTCTTTGTCTCCATACAAAGAAGCATTAAGACCAAACGACAACGCTGCTTTTCCTTTTCCTATAGGATCACTCTGCAAGGTTAATGCTCGTCTCGCCTTGTCTTCAATTGTTGGTTGTACTTTCATGTAAACTTCGGTTCTCCATCCGTTCGTTTGCTTTCATAGAGACTTGACCTCGCCATTGCTAATCGGCTTTGAGACGACATGACAAACCCCAATTTGTATGAGTGATGCACTCAGATAACTTCCCTTGATGACAACACTAGCAAAAAGAAAGTGATGCATAGTTCAATCTACTATTTAAGAGTAAATATATCAAAGAGAAGAAAGTAAGTTAAGGTTGCATGTTGACATATAAACAATTGGTATGGTTTCCTTGACATCCTTAATTTTTCTGATAAAAGCAAGACAATCCAACTGTTTAAGTGAATAGTGTTTTTTTTTTGTTTAGGTTTGAAGTACTACTGCACGGAACAGCTAATCTCATAGTGCGTTGAAGCCTTGGAAGGGAATCATGGATGGTATGTGGAGCTTGATTTCGTTTTAGGACTAATGTTTTTTGTTGGAAATATTGCATTATGTATTAGATTCTTTTGTATATTGTGGTTAGAGCTTTGCATGTCCTTATCTTTATATGTTTGGTGGCCTAGATATCCGGTTAAAATAAAGCAAATTGTGTTGGTTCTGGCATCTATGGTTATTGTATTGTTGTGGTGGCTTAACGGGTTGCTCTTCGTTTGGTCTTATTCATGAGATGTAAACTCTTAATTAGAAGTGCAGAATAGCTAAATCTTAAAATTTTTATTTTTTAATCGATCACGGTTGCCTTTGGTTGATATCTTGTAAAATTTCATGGCCACTAAGTGCTGCACTAACCCTTCGTCCCCTGTTTTGTGGATGGATAAATTGTGAAACACCATCACTTTCCATAAGATACATGCTTCTTGGCTTTTGGCTACCCTGTAAAATAAAGGAAATTGATTTATTGGAGATTATGAAAAAACTTCCCATGTATTTGCATCCTCTTATCTTCTTGGTCATACCCGTATAATCCTATGGTTTTTTTTTGTTTTCTATTTGTTTGAAATGGGTTGGAGTATTTACTAATTAATATTTCGTTTCTGTCATTGGTAAATGGTTCAGTTGACGCACAACCCTCTATGGAGGAAACCATTTTGGTTGGAGAAGACTTAATGATGGGACCTCCATCGCCTGTCATCCCGCCAGAAATTGCTTCACATGTGCTTCAAGGTGTTGATTTATGTGATGGGATTTTGAAGAATCTTTTTTTATGTAAGTTCTCTTCTTTACAACAAATTTAGAAGGTTGCATGACTCCTTGCTTTAGAATGTCTATCATGTTTTTATTATAATAAAAACAAAAGAGGCTGGTTATCATGAGATACGGGAGACCCCATGGTCCTTGATAACTATCAATTTAAAAACAGAATTTGCTTATAGAGGTCATTGGTTGCCTGTTGCTGGTTGTAAGCTTGTAATAACCGAAGTTAGAGTGATTTTTCCCAAATGATGTATTTTCTTTTTTGCCCAAGTTTTTCGAAGGCGCTATGATGAATTATTTGTTCTTATCTAGGCTTGCAAATCAATGACATTGAGCCATTTTGTCAAGATGAGATTGCTTTATACCGTCAATGTGCTGAAAGAAGAGTAAGATGCTCTTGATTGTCGCCTTGGAAGTAATATCAGAAACTTAACCGACACTTCTTTCCAAGCAACTTCAAGAACTTGGCTTGTTTACTATTATTTGTAGGATAAGGAACTCCGGCAGCGGCTTCAAGAAAGTGAACTCAAATTAGGTTTGTCAATGCCTTTGGATCAAGCAAATGAAAGAACTGCTCAATTGGAATCACAAGTCACATCTCTAGAAAGGTAATAAATAATCATAAGTTATGCAATTTCATACTAGGCTTAAAGGCTGACAACTACTGTGAAGACATCAGCAAATCTGTGCATGCATTTGGCGCTATTGTTCATCGTGTCAACATTTGTTTTAAAATTAAAAAAAAATTGATGATACATAATTAAACGAATGTTGCCTGCCAAAGAATGCAGAGTAAATTTTTGGTTGTATGAGATAAGAAGACTATGCTCACCACTTAATAACTCCATCATCAAATTTCTCTACTTTTAGGCGCTTAATTCTTGCTAGTGGAGTTGAAGGCATAGAAGGATTTAGGCAGCGTTGGAGTTTGCATGGCCGCCTCACAGATACAAGGTACTAACCTCCTTAAATTGATTTCTCGTTCAGATTAAATTGTTGCATTCTTTATATCTTTGCAGAATTAAAGGATAGTTTTAGTTTCTTACTTAAAGCTAGTGATGGACACTAATTATTTAGCCATGTGACGTCTCCAAATTTAGATAAAATTCTTTTTTGTCTGCATACTCTAAAAACAGTATCTTACTCACCCCTGAGCTTGTACAGGAAAAGACTGGAAGCCCTAAAGCAAGGGTTGGAGAAAAGGAAGGATGACACCAAACCAGTTCAAAACTCAACTAGCAAAAGATGGTTTTTCTGATACACAGAGCTTGTTGAATTAGCAGTCTAGCAGATTATCTTATGCAAATCTCTGCAATGTGGTCAGCAAACGTGTTCTATACACATTTGTGTTGAAGTATAGAGATTAGTAGTGCAGAAATTTAGAACTTGGTTGCTATGAAGCAACAATGTATGCCAATGCCTTAATCAAGCCAGTCTCCTATTGTTTCTTGAAATGGGACTTGGCTATTTTTTTACTTGTTTGAAGAAGTGCTTAATCAAGACCTTGTTTCAATTTTAATCCAAAATGTACTTTTGGATGAAAAATTATTTTGTTTGTCTTGAGAAACATAAAAGAAAAGCGATTGTACGGATTTCAATAGTTTCAAAATATAGTTTTGGAAAGAAACAAGAAATGATTTCGGCTTGAAAGTGAAACAAGCCTGAACCGAGTATAGTGACTCCTTTTGATACAATTTCGAATCTAACAACAGATTTTGCTCATATGTGGCCTTATAACTCTACTTGTTTCTAGACATATAGTGAGTTGGGTCAAGCTTGACTTGTTCATTCAGGCCTATTTTTTTTATCTAGGCCTGCCCATACATCTGGTTCGGGCTAGCCTGTTGGCAACCCGCAACTATTCTGGTAGTTGAGTACTTCCACCAATAAATATCACCACCATCCTCTTCTTGATCTTGCACATTCAAATCTTCAGAGTTGACAACTTCAGCCGTGTCCACAACTCCAATGTCTTTCTTAGCATACTGAATCATCCTCTAGGATTAGCAATCCTCCACAAGTTTGTGACTTTTTAAGGTTGGCCACTTTCAGAATCACTCTATTTTTTTTCTCACGATATCATTTCATGCCAAAACCTTCTCTAGCTTGTTTCACCCACATCTTGTACATATTGTACCCTTCGACACTTTCTTTGAAACTTTGCCCTTGATTTTGTGACCTTCCATGCACTATTCATCATGCGAGCTAAACATGAATTATGAAGAACTAAGGAAAGTCTCATCTCACTCACATCTGCAAGGTAAATGTTAGTTTCTTCGAACCCAGAGTTGTTTAACAACTCTTCTGGGTTGAGCAACATATGAATATCTTTGACAACATGTTTCACAATTTGCATAAGAATTCACAGGGATTTGATTATTTGCATAGGAATTTCCATGATTATGACCATTAGCATAGGTATTATATTGATTTGACTGACTTCACCACCTAGCTTTTTCATCATCTTGAACCTTTTTCCTACATTCATATTGGTAGTGGCCAACCTTGCCACAATACCAATAAGCTCTATGAGATTTTAGACCAACATACTTGTTATGCTTGGGATACACATGTTTGTTCCTAGTAAGAGCATTGCAATTGATTTGTGAAGGCTTAGGATTTTGAACTTGGTTATTCCACACGTTGTGCACCTTCTGAACAAAGTACCAGGGTTGCTTACCTTTGTCTGTGTTGGCCACCCCAAATGTGGAACAACTTGTGGCATTATTGCACATGGGGGTTTTACCCTTGGACTTAGGGAAACAATTACTAGTACTCTGATTATTTGGTGTACTTGTGTACCCAATTCCAGACCTTTGCTTCACAAATTTCTTTGGATACTCTTTCTTGACGTCAACAACTTGATTAGCAACACTTTCATCAACCAATTTCTTTTTCTTGAATTCATCATCCAGTTTTAGCTTTTCAAAGTCACTTGATATCTTGGCATTCCCTAATTTCAACATGATTTTTCACCTTCTAAGTCAGTGACTTTCTTTTCTAAGTTTCCAACTTCACTTTTTAGACCGGTACAAGTGTTGCACACATTTAAAGTAGAAACAGACGATGCCTTTTCTAATTCAATGACTTTATCAAACCAAAGTTTATTATCATCAATTAAATTAGAAATAGTATCATTTTTCTCTTCTAAAGTTTCACTGAGTTAAAAAACCTGACTTCTCAACTTCTTAATAATGGCAACAATTGTTCTCTAGACTTATTTGAAAAAATAGAGGAGATTTCAGTGTCACATACCTCTCTTGAAGAGTCTTCAACTTTTGTCACGAAGCACACTCCATTTGGTTTAGAATCTTCACCAACGTCTAAATTCTCCCAAGTTGCGAACATTGTTCACTTTCTTTCCTCATCTTTCTTCTTCAAACAATGTCTTGCAAAGTGTCCCATACCTTGGCAATGGTAGTACACATCATGTTCAAAGGGTTGTGTCGGACTTTTGTTGCACTTCCCCAACCTCTTCATTGCTTTAGTCATGAGTGAAAGATCTTCATCAACAATGACTTGATCTTCTTTAGTTTGTGCGAGATCAAAAGCTCTTTCCACATTTAAGATAATGTTTTTGACCTTGTCAATTTCAAAGCAATCATCTCCCCTTTGCTTGACTCCTCCATGCATAGTCAATTTCCCAATGACATCCTCCAAGGTGAGTGACTTG
Source organism: Fallopia convolvulus (assembly GCA_964016875.1). NCBI lineage: Eukaryota > Viridiplantae > Streptophyta > Magnoliopsida > Caryophyllales > Polygonaceae > Fallopia > Fallopia convolvulus. The sequence goes on from OZ024732.1 coordinate 1,001,224, forward strand.
GTCTCATTGTTAGTTAGCAACGTAGCAGCAACTTCATTCCATTTTGAGTTGAGCCCTTGGATCGCTTTGCTAACTTGCTTCCATTGAGGAAGTTTCTACCAGGAAATTCAAGTTGGCTAACCACAACCTGAAATCTAACTTGCTTCCATTGAGGAAGTTTCTACCAGGAAATTCAAGTTGGCTAACCACAACCTGAAATCTTGAGTGATAGTCACTTAAGGATTCATTCTTTCCTTGACTCATTCCCTCATATTCACGTTCCAAACTTATGATACGGTCCTTCTTCACATTATCATTTCCTTGATGAAGTCGTTTGAGAGCCTCCCAAACTTCTTTTGTCGTTTTGTAGTGAACGACTTTCTTCAAGTCTCTAAGAGATAAAGCGTGATAAAGAACGTCCTTTGCACGAGCATTTTTCTCCAACTTCTTGAAGTCGGTGTCATTGTAGTCCTTCTTCTTCTTCAACTCCTTCCCATCAGTAGTGAGAAAGGCTTCAGGACTAATCTCAATCACTTTCCAAAGTCATCCATCAAGAGAACATATGTGAGTTTCCATTTGCTCAACCCACCAATCATATTCTCCTGGTTTGAGCATTAACGGTTTCCAAAACGAGTCATGATCATAGTGTTCTTTGAACTCATCTTTCCTGCAAAACAATAAGTACTAAAACAAATCTAGAGCCAAGGCTCTGATACCAATTATAGGACCGTTAGTACGTCTAGGTCGCCGACCTAGCCAAAGTCGCCAACCTAGTCAAGGTTGTCGACTTAGACAAAGTCACCAACCTGAGTGTATACGCAGCGGAAAATTTAATTTAACAAGAAAAACTTACTTGACACACCAATATTTTATAGTGGAAACACTTGATCAACGAACTCTATCAATCATGTGTGAAAATCATTCCCTTCCAAGTTTTCGTTTAGAAGGATTAAAAGTCGTAGATTGCTTTATTGATCCTTTTGAATATGCTTACAAGAACACCTCGGAACGAGCCCTACTTCCCAAGTATGCTAGAACTCTTATGAACTGAGTAAACACTACTCTCAACCAACTAACAAGCCTTCATCTCTCTTCCTCTTTCGAACTCTCGAATGATCTAACTTTTCTCTCAAGAATATGTAAAGGAGTTCGTGGCTTTTCCTCTCTAAATTTGCAATATCAACTCTCTTATTTTCTAACCTAATAACTACGAATTATATAAGTTAGACTCTAGGGTTTAGAGATATATTACTTCCTTTTTTATTAAGGAAGATAATATAAATTTAATCTTTACAAATCTTTCTAAGGATAAAATAAATATTACAATAAGCAAACTTCTTAGGGCATAAGCAAAATCCATGTCCTTTTGAGAAGATTTTTTCCTTAACCAAACTGATTTGATATCTCGCGCAATCTTCTCACGCGTTTTCAGTCCACCTTCTTGTCAGGTCGGTGACCTGGATCACGTGGGAGACTTCATGTAGATGTTTAATGTTGGCCACTTCTCAATTCGCATTCGCTTCATGTCGGGGACATAGCATAAATTGGCGACCTATTTCACTGATTCGAAGTTGCCCACTTCACTTACGTTTAGGACTATCAAAATCAAATCTTCACTTTCTAAGAAGAAAACATAAATAAGTGATCAATGTAAAATCACTATATAGGGTGGTTTAGTGGTAGGAGGTATTGGGAGTAATGATGAGAGGTTTTAGGTTCAATTTTTACCTTCATTTTTCACATCGGTGCAAGTTGATTTTCATAATTTGTGCGTTTTACCGCCTAGTTCATAAACCCGAATTTTGCTACCAAAGATGAGTTTCTCGATAAAAAATAAACGGATAAATGTAACAAATAACATTTGTTAAGATAATCTCCGAGAAGGGTAAAAAAAAAAACAATACAAGTGGAAAACGAATGCCCGACCCGGATCCGTTAACAGAAACCCTAAACGTATCTGTTTAAAACCCATACCCAACTCAAAGTTCACTTCTTTAGCAGAAACCCTAGAGACTGACAGTCTATCAATCTTTCGCCCTCTTCCAAGCCGAGAAATCCTTATAATTCCGAGTAACATTTCTACTTGCACTTCCCTCTTTATGTTCTTCACCCCCATTTGATGCTGATATCTTGTTATTTGCCTTTAATTTCGATTTTGATTGAGCAGAAATGAAGATCGTCGCAGCTTACTTGCTAGCCGTTTTGGGCGGAAACTGTTCTCCTTCAGCCGAGGACATCAAGGGAATTATCGGATCAGGTAATTGCTACCCTACTTTCTCCGGCAATGGAATTTCTTGTTTCGTTATCGCCCTGCTTCATTGGCTTATGCTTTGATAACTTTTATTTGCTCAGCTTTGATTTGTTTCTGGAGTTATTTCTTATTTTTGGTAGCCTCGGTGCTCAAATTAGGTTTTCATATCGGATTCATTTCCCAATATTATCTGATTTTAACAATGTTACACGATAACGGATACAAAAGCGGGAAATGGGGTAATCTATCATTTCCATAATTCCATATTTTGCACTAAGAAAGGTTAGTTATAGATATTCTATAGATGTATTGTTTATGAGTAGCATTTGATATTGCAATTGTATTGGGTTCGGTTGTATCAAGAACTTTCAGAATTCACTCTTTCCCAAGCATGATCAAACTTGCACATTCCGGGTAACATAAGTCTTAACTCAATTATAGATATTCTGTAGATGTGTTGTTTATCGGTAGCATTTGATATTGCAGTTGTATTGGGTTTGGTTGTAGTATTATTAGTTCAAACAAAATTATCCTCCATTGATTGATTGATCACTAAGTTCAGAAAGACCTTCTCAATTGGTCAGTGTTTATTAGGCTTCTGATGAGTTCTTGTGAATGTATCTCTAGTGATGTAAAATATGCAAATTTGATCATGCTTTGGAAGAGTGATTCTGAAATTTCTTAATAAGAGGGATCTTCCAAGATCTGTGTTTCTTCTCTTATGTGCAGGGTTCAAAGATTCTTGTTTGGAAACTTAGGAATATATCTTTAAAACTACATGAGATTTTAGTGTCTTGGAACATTCTGCCTCGTACATAATCGATTTGTTTTTTTTTTCTGACCATAAAACGAATGTTGTGTGTGGTATTACAGTTGGTGCTGAGGGAGACGATGACAGAGTTGAGCTTCTTTTGTCTCAAGTCAAAGGAAAGGACATCACCGAGCTCATTGCCTCGGGAAGGGAGAAGTTGGCCTCCGTCCCTTCAGGCGGTGGCGGTGCCGTAGCTGCTGCAGCCCCTGCTGCCGCCGCTGGTGGTGCTGCCCCTGCAGCTGAGGCCAAGAAGGAAGAGAAGGTTGTCGAGAAAGAAGAATCCGATGATGTAAGTAGCTAGCTCGATATTATTGATTCATTGATTTCTTCTTATGTTGAATACTTGAATATCTGATTGACATGGTTTGTTTTGGTTTGGGTATCTTGTGCAGGATATGGGTTTCAGTCTCTTTGACTAAGGGGATCAACATTCAACAGAGCTGATTGTTTTGAGGTTGTTTTTACTGCTTGAAATTGAAGGGTCACAAGTTTTGTATGCTTTTTAGACATTTTTGTAGCCTCTATATGTTGAGACATCGGCTTATTAATGTAGTTTTGGTAAGATATTGATGTTCAAGCTCAATATGATCAAATGTTTTTACCTTCTCTTGTCATTTCTCTGCCCTTTACTGATTTTACTTCAAATTTTATAGCTTTGTGACTTTGGCATTGCTTTCATGTGTATAATTTTATACCTTTTATGGCATTGAATGGATTTTCATTCATAGCTTCTTTTCATTCACATACCCACGTCTCATTTGTTTGACAATAACAAACCTTTATATCCTTTGGTGAAATGTTCTTCTCACCTCTCAATTTGAATTAAATTCAAAGATTAGGATATCTTTAAATCCTTTGGTGAAATGCTCCTCTTCTCTTCTTTACGTTTTCTTTCTATTCTGTCTGGATATGTTTTTGCTATTCTAGTGCACAATGGAGACAACTACAAAAGTATTGAATACGTAGTTATAATGAAATGTATGATAAGTTGATTTTCGTATGATTTTACATTGGTCATAACAATTATAGGATTTATAGCTGAATTAGTATATTTTCAAATAAAATTTTGCATACCATAAAATCTAACTGCTATATCTGGGATAGTGTATAAGATTTGTAAGTGTGTTGCTCTTTGGATGAATTGAAGAAATAAATTATGTTCTACTCGGGTGATGATGTCGACGACCCTTCTTACGTCATTGTTGAGGATTCGAACTCACAATATGGATCCTATGTTGACGGACCAGTTTGCTGGACCGCCTTAAGGAAATGCATCCTATGAGAACGCTAGTAGTGTTGCCCAAATGGATACTCTCATCAGGGGGCATTTAATTTGGGAGTTATAGGGAATGAGACAATGGGGCATTTGGATGATATTCGGGTATGAATTGGAATGAAGTATCGGGTTGGAAAGCTACAAGTTTAAGAGTTTCATACCTCAAAAGTTTCATACTTCGGTCTTGCTATAGTTCTTTTTGGAAAGCACTTTTTTGCAAAAAGAAAAAAAAAACATTGCCTGTTTGTCTTGAAACCCTACTCAGTCTTATCACTGCCAATTAAACATTTCGTCTTACACCAAACATGTAAACTAACAGGCGAGTTCATCCGCGAGGAAGAATTGGCAAAAAAGCCAACATCTCAGAGCAAGAGATTGCATGACACTAGAGAACTAAGCACCGGATTTGGGGCTACATTGTGATGAGAACAAGTATGTAGTTGACCAAAATTGAAATTCTTTAATGCTCAAGACAAAAATCCAACCCACCAAACTAGCTTTGTTTTCTTGTCCTGCATCGAGCCAACATCTCGAGTCCATACTTTGTTCCTCGAGTGCTAAAGCTCTGCACAAGAAATTTTAGATCATGGATAAATGATTATAGGAGATCCACAAAACAGATAAAACCACTTTTGCTCTATTGCAGGCAAAGAAGAAAGATCTGAACTTGAAAATGGAAATTAATTAAAGATCATGTTTAAGCAGAACAAATTGTTTAATAGTCACAACCTCAAGACTTGGGAACGGTAACATTGAGGATTTTGACATCTTGGTAAGGCTTGTCGTTCCTGTCAGTCTTTGTCTTCTCTATAGCCTGTAATGAAAGGGGGGATACACAAAAAGTTAGTGATGTAAACAAGATCAATAGCCCAATTTGTATACCAGAAGCTTATTACATATACTGCCAATCTTTTATCATCAAAACGATGGCATTGGCATGGGAGAACTTTATAGAAAAGAAAAGGGTTATGGAGTCACCTGTACAACATCCATTCCTTTGACGACTCTACCAAAAACAGTATGCTTATTATCCAGCCATGGTGTAGCAACTGTGGTGATAAAGAATTGTGAGCCATTGGTGTTTGGCCCAGCATTCGCCATTGATACTGTGAACGGCCTGTCATGTCGTAAACTGCACAAGAAAATTTAGAAAGAAGCAATTAATTTTTCTTTTAGGAGTCAAAAACATACAGTTAGATGAGATCATTGTTAATTGGTTTTCAATTAGGGTCTGTTCGGCAATTTTAGCTGAAACAGGATCCGAATTAGTAATTGGAACTGAATTTGAGCTGAAAACTGAATACTAATAAAAAGCTAATTGGGTAGCCTGACTTGGATTGAGCAGTTCACTTGCTAATTATTTTTTTATCGGTAAGGAAGATCAAACCATCAAGGTCTTACTTTTTACCAATGTTGTTCCAAACATGTTTTTGGGTACATTGGAGAGTGATGGGTATTTAAGAGGGAATTCAAAAATGTATAGCGTAATGTTTCTGGGTCTAGGAAAACTATATGGAATTTGCATTATCACCTAGTCAATAAGTAAAATACCTCTTATGAAACTCATCTTCAAATTCACGTCCCCAGATAGACTGGCCACCAGTTCCATCTCCCAGAGGATCTCCGGTCTGTACCATGAAACCTTTGATGACTCGATGGAATATAAGATTATCATAGTATCCGTTTCGACAATGAGTTGTAAAGTTCTCCACGGTTCTAGGACATTCCTCTGGGTACAACTTCATGTGGACATCTCCCATAGTAGTGTGCATGATCTGAGAGCATTGAAATGGGTATTCAGAAGCAGTTATTGATATATTAAAAAAATATATAGAATAACCATCTATACAGGATCTGAGAGCATTGAAATGGCAGCATATTAGAGGTTTAAACTTTTTTTTGGGGTGAGAAGTTGAAAACTAGGAAAAAGGTGTAGAGCAACCTGATCCTGACATCAACTCGAAATTTGAAACAAAATATAAGCACATGTTATATATTTTTCCTTCTACTGATTAAGGTTTGATTTAGAAATGATTAAGACCACTAAACAATAGGTAGTGGGTAGAAGAACAACTTACTATATTGTCTGGAAGTGATGTAGTGGCTGTCTTTCCTAAATCTGATACAGCGAGAAGTTCATCTGCAGGAGGCTTTTCATTAAATACATCCCTCCCCTTGCTGGCATCTTCTGGTTCTTCTGGCTCCCTTTGACTATTTTAGATCATGCAATGAAAAGACTTGATTAAATTTCTATACATTTCAGATTAGATATTAACCATAGAACAGCATCTTGAATTTCAATAAATAGTAAAAAAAACATGAAACAAACAAGAGCAGAGAAATATAAAGAAACATTTAACATTTCTGTCATAAGTGTATGAAAACCAGCAGTCATAGCTTAAGAAAGTGGTGATAGCATAAACGCTAAAAAGGGGACTTGCTAGATACACAAGCTCAACACACGGAAAACTGGAGTAGAGTGTGTAGCAAAACAAAATTCAAGTACCTGAATAAATACAGGCGGTGCTTTTTGAATGCACAGCACAGTAACGTAGGATCAATCAGAGGCTCTTTGCTTTCATTAGCATTAGCAGCAGCTGAAGGTATTTTTCTTACTTTTTTACTGCTTCTGTCACCTTGATACAAGGCAATTCTCAAGAATCTGTCATTAGTTTCCACCTTGCCAAGAATCCGCACAACTTTATTAGTGTGCAAATTCACAACCTGAAGAAGAGAACATACCCAATTGAGTGCCTTGCTCACAAGTCGCATAAAGATAAAAATGTTGAGGCTCAAAAAATGCATTCAGGACTTAAAATACGTAATTTTTCTTACTTTAATCCCAAGAAGGGTTGCATATATAATGAAGTTTGAGCTTTCATCAAAAACTGCATTTGGCTGAGGTGCAGTCTCTGTTTGTTCGATTTGCTTCTCAATTGCCAATCTTCTTCCAAAATCAATTGTTTCAAGTCGATAAAGCGGATTGTCACTTCTTTGCAGATCTTGGGCAACCTGAAGTTAAAGCAAACACTTGATGAAAATGGAATCGCAAATATGCATCAGGTGGCGAGGATTGAAAGGACAAGCTGCTTATACCTCAAGTGATTCATCATACACTCGTCTCAATTTACCAGTACGATACCAGAAAATACGTATTCTGCGATCAGGTGATGTGAGAGAAAATTGTTTGCCATCAGGGCTGACCTGAGGGAGAAAGAAAGAACGGTGGTATAAGTCACCCTCTCCTTTTTTCACTATAAAGAGCATTTTAGATATCAAAAGAACGAGAACCAAACAATGTGAATACCTCAATGGAAGAAACAGAAGTTTTGCACCTCAAAATCTCAAGGAGATTTGTATCAGTTTTAAACCTAAAATTTACCCTGAACAGATGAAGAGAAAACCAGTCACTGTCACTATCATTCTTGTGTCAAACAATACAAAGAATATCCCATTTGTTCAAACGAACAACTATATGATTGTACAAAAGCGTTTCAGTTTTGACTCAAAATTGAAGTTAATACTGACTCAAAAATTCTAGGGGTTGAACATAGAGTATGGGGCCAAACACCATATAGCTCACAATCAACGACTTCAAATATTATCAGAGTATAGTAGTAAACATAAAGGAGATGAAAAGACAATCATGCACTTAGTGAACATACCCACTCTCTGGAAACTGAAGCGTCTCAGGGCTCCAGTACTCAATCATTCCACTCGTATCAACAGATACAACAGAGTCAAAAACAGGATTGAACTTCATAACTTTAACAGGTTCCATATGTATCTGTAGATAAGGGATAATTTAATATGCAAAATGATCGAAACAGTTTAGTGAGAATGGATACTCCCAGCTGTGAGATTTAAGATATGTCGGTTACCTCTTTGGAAATGAGTGGCTCATTTGTGCCAGCTAGCACATCATAAATGTGCACAAATGGTGAATTACGATCGCTGATTGCAAGCTTACTTTTGACATCTCCCTGCTTATAAACCCACTCAGCAGCTCCAGGAATAAATGGAAGACGAAGCATGACCATCATATCATAGTTGACTACATCATATATTTTCACTGACTGATCACTGGAAATCGTACAACAGAGCAATCCATCAAGACTGACCTGCATTGCTGAAACATGTCATGGCTGATGACAGCGGAAAAGGAACTAATGAACATAAAAAAAGCTGACTCCATGTAGGAAATTGTAGAGCAGCTACATTTTAATTAAACTTCAAGATGATACACAATTGAAACATTCCAACAAGCTACTTGATCCGCAAACAAATTGATGGAAACCATAACAGGAAAAAAAAAAGTATATGGTATAAAGAAGCAACAACTCACAGCTAAGCCTTCAATCGGCCCCAGATGAGATCTAAAATGCTTAGCAAATTCAATGCCGATAGACTTCTTCTTCCAGAACTTCAAATGCCCTGACAGAATCAAATAAAAAAATTAAACCCACATGTTTGAGCTAAAATGACACAAGACTAAAAAAACACTTAGGGTCTGTTTGGATGCATAATGCAAGTTTTATAAAGCATGTATTGTGCTCCCTGTAGCATATAGTGTTTGGGTGTGCCCAACATAAAAAAATATCTCTAAAAAATGAGTGTGAGATCTTTCTCTCTTGCCTCCCCTCTTCCCTGTTGTTGGACACCAGGCCACCTACAGCGATATTCACTGGCCATGACACACTACGAATCGGCGACGACAAGATTAGTCTCCATTTTTTTATGTTTTTCTTTGTGCTAAATTAGGGTTCTTATGTAGTTATGTGTTGGTGCTAATTTTTGATATTGTGGTATTATACTTACAATTTGTTTGCTTGTGTAGTATTAGGCCTTAGTTTAGTGTTCTTCGATATCAATCTGAGGGTTGGTGCGGGAATTTGAAACAAGCACCACCATGGATTATTGAAATTTAAAAAGAGGAACACAAGGGAGGAAAGATGCCACATATGTATATTTTACAGATGAAGTGTTTGATGTGTGGAGGATGGCAAGCCAAAATAGAGGAGGTGGGAGATAGAGGTGGTGACCATGCAAATTTGGGGCAAACATGACGGTAGCAGATCTGGGTAGAATGTAGATATTGGAAGAGGTGGGAAAGAAGAAATTGAATAGTCATTATATTTCTTTGGAACCAAATGTGACTTGTAAAATAATGCCTAATAATACAAAATGGCAGTATAATTCAAGACATCCAAATGCGCCCTTAACAACACTAGCTGATAATTAGGGTTGGGGTGCAATTTGAAGATGATCTTTGAGATTTGTATGAGAATTAAATGAAAAGTTGACCCCTAGCTTATACAATGCTTTAATTTCATACTGATAATAATCATAATGCAATAATTGTTTTAAAATACTATGTGATTCGAAATGATCAGCTACCCCCTCTATGGCTAATTTACCAACTCATTAAGCAACAATTTCATTTTAATGAAAAAGTTTGCATGAACTCACTAGATTCTGCAAATGGTACCAACACAAAACAAAATTTCCGACCCCTATATTGAATTTCCACACAAACCATCAGAAAAGTAAGCTCAAAGCCTCAAATATCAGATGCAAAAAACCCTCAAGATGCAAGACAATAAGTTAGACAGAATGACGATTGTATTAACTCATACTTGCAACTCTCTTGATCATCCACAGTTCCACACTTAGCACAAAACTTGGGACAGATGTAAGTAGTTGCAATCTCAATGAAGTACGCAATTTTCTGTTCAAATTACTTATTTCTTTTCACTTTGAACTATTTTTAATGGACAGGGTCCACCAAAAGCATAGAATCTACTTGCACAATAATACAGCTTCAGATAATCAGATACGAGTGATTTAATTAGTTCCTCTTATAATACTAGACTAAAAGCATCAATAACTCAGTAGGAGCAAGATTCAAAGCAAAACGAAGCAATATAGCTACTAAACAGAAAGGAAAGTCTTCTCACCATCACAACTTCCAGTAATAAAGAAATCCGCAGGCGAGACTGCTACATGAGTAACTATATCACGGTGCATATAACTCTTCTCGTACCTAAAAACACACAGATTCCAAAATCAGCAACTCAATCTCACACGAATTCAAACAAAAAAAACTGAAATTTGACCCAAAAGATTCCAAATTGAGCATATTTCTCCACCAATCTTTTCAATTCACAGTCGACGGCCAACCTAAAGCTTCCATAGATGGCAGATTCAACCTAAAACACTAAACCTCCAAAGATGGCATATCAGATAAGTGAGACATAGAAAATTTACATGTTGGCGCAGGGGAGAGCATCGAGATAAGCTTGTTCGAACTGAAGCGGGCGTTTAGGGCGACGCTGGGGAGCCGGTCCTGGCCCTACGATGGGTTCGTCGTCAATCTCCAAACTGTTCTCGTTCTCTGCCGTTGTTGGCTTGTTTCCGTTCTCATGCTCGGCGTCACCCATGTCCCGTCAAGTGAAGTTTCGGAAATTGAAATTAGTATTTCTGGAGCTCTCGGTGTTAGCTATGGAGGCAAATTGCAGAGCTTAAGGGAGGAATTTGAATCCAGGTCTTGCTCTGGTTCGTGTGCTTATTGGAGTTTCGAGTGGGTTGCGGATCGTGAAATACGGTATGATCCATATAAGGATGGACTCGGATTCAGCAAATGACCCATGGTGTAATTTTATTTTGGGAAATTCTATCCGGTACCCCGAAGTTCTGGCTTTTCCGTCTGATACCCAAAAAAAACTTAATTCATAAAATACCCTCGAATTTTTGGACAATTTCGTCCCGTTAGTTTTCTTGATTTTTCCTTCCATTAGTACATATTTCTTTAAGAGATTTTATAGAAAAGTAAGAGAAAAGAAATTTTAATAATAAAAAAAAAGCTTTGAGATGGAGATTTTCACTTTTGTGTATCACTATTCACTACCCCAAACCAGTTTTATTTTAAATTTTTAATAATTAAAATTTTTAAGTATAAAGCATCTTTTGCCGAACAGGTTCCACTTCTTGGCTTCTCGTAACAAGTTCACCGGCGTAGGCTACGACACGGCCGCCTTCCTACTCGACGCGGAGAAAAACACCTTCGTCGGGTGCCTCTCCGTATGCGACGTCGCCGATTCCCTCCACGATAGCCTTTGCAACGGCGGCGGATGCTGCCAGATCTCTGATTTACCAGTCGACCTCAAAAACCTAACGTTGTTCGTGCGTAAGTTCAACGACCACGAAGGCGTGAAGAAATTCAATCCGTGTAGCTACACGTTTCTAGTTGCTCAGGACGAATTTTGATTCAATAAAAGTTGCTACTTCGAGAAAGATCTATCGAACGACGGCGCTTTTTCGACGGTGATCGATTGGGCGGTGGGCCACGGGACAAATTGCTCGGAAGCGAGGCTGAATCCGGCGAATTTCGTGTGTAAGGAGAATAGTGAGTGCTTTGATTCTGTTCATGATGATGGTTATCTCTGCAATTGCTGCTAGTTACTATGGAAACCCTTATTTTCGGTGTCAAGGTGATTAATTGATTTGAGTTTGTGGTAATCTCTTCATAATTGGACTAATCCCCATCTCAAAGATTTTTTTATCATTAAACAGCTTGTCCTTTCAAGAAAGGGTCACAGAACGGAATTGTCCAAAAACTCGATGGTATTTTACAGATTAAGTTTTTTTTGGCACCAAACGGAAAAGCCATAAATTCGGGGGTACCAGACGGAATTTTCCTTTTATTTTTACGGTAAATTATGCATTTAAACTTGTCCATCTATCTTTTTCTATCCATCTATTTCCAAAAAAAAAACATGTTAATGTGACCCTTAATTAGCTAACTCGGTCTGACTCAATTCTTAAGGGTCCTCTCCCTAATGTTGAGATCTTACCGTGAAATATATGGGTGCTTTCAAATCTCCTACCATTGATGGCTTTCAACCTTTGTTCTTCTAACGATCTTGGAATATTGTGGGCTCTTCGGTGATTTCTTTATACATGAACTTCTTTGCTATGTTTTCTCTTCCTAATGGTTTAAGCAAGACCCTTCTCATTGCCAAGATTGATGAACCAGAGATGGTCATCCACTTTCGCCCCATCAGCCTTTACAGTGATCTCTATAAGATTATCACAAAGGTTATTGTTAATAGGATTCTCCCTCTCCTTTCGTCCCTCATCGGCCCACCTAGGGGAATTTCTCTCGAGTCGCCTTATCCTTGATGACATCATCCTTGCCTAGGAAATTGTTCACTCAATGAGGAAAGGCAAAAGGTTAGAAAGGGCTACATGCTTATCGAACTAGATCTTGAGAAGGATTCCATTATCGACTGTTTGTTATGGCACACAGACTTTCACATGATATTAGAGCAGGTTTGGTCTTGAGATGCCACTACCCTTCACTATCACTATCACTAGGCCAGGTATAAAGAGATTGAGATGCTAGATTCGTTAGTCCATTGGTGAGGCCAATTGTAGTTGTGGGGCGTGTTGATTATAATCTTCCTACATCGGAAGTTGAGAGTTAAATTAGACTAGTATATAATCCCATGAGTTATTCCTCCTATTGTCAATTGTTTTAGGATATGCTTGTATATTGCGCTTATGTATAGACAGCTCCTTGTTATGGCCCACAAACTTTCACATATCCCCTCATCATTTATGAGGCTCTTGTGGAATGATGAGATGTCTAAGTCTTTTTCTATTTCTCGTGGTATCCAACAAGGAGATCCGCTGTTGCCTTATTTATTCGTTCTCTTCATTGAACGATTAAGTGGATGATCCACCAAATTGTTGATAATGGTGACGACCTCACCTTTCTTGACAAAGTTTTAGTGGATCAAATCCATGTGATTTATTCTTGCTTAAAAACTTTTTGCTTGACTTTGGGCCAACTTTTCAATAAGAAAAAATCAAAGATTTTCATCTCCCCTAATGTTTCTCCTAAACTCTGCCAGTAAATCCAAGAGGAAAGTAGGTTATGTGTTACTACAAGTGTGGGTTACTGCCTAGGTATGCCTGCACAAACAAGTCTCTAAAGACACTTTTTCCCCTCACTATCTAAGATTGAAGTTCATCTCTCGGGTTGGAAGAGAAACATCTTAGTTTTGTGGGGCCAGACACCATCGCTAAGATGTTTTGTCTTTTTTGTCGGTGTATTCCATGGCAACCATTGCATTCCTAGTCTCAATTTGTAATATAATTTATAAATTAACTAGGGAATTCATCTGGGGTGATTTTAATGGCCGGTGATAACTTCATTTATCCCCTTTTGATGTTGTGTGCCCTCCCAAGTCCAATGGTGGCTTAAGCATTTAGTCCATACAAGAGGTTAACACGGTTCTTTTGAGGAAACTTGCTTGGTGTTTCCTATCTGAGCCCGAGAAGTTAGGTGTGCATGTTCTCAATAAGAAATATGTTTGGAACTCCCATGCCACTATTGCTAATCCTTTGACAATTTGGAGAGGCCTTACAAATGGTGCTAACGAGGTTGTTACTCCTAAGTCCTAAGTAGGGATGTCAAAACTTGACCCGACCCGAGAAACCCGCCCGACTCCGAACCCGATCCGACCCAAGAAAAAATAAAAAGTTTTATACCCGACACATGTTTAACCCGAACTGATTTGACCCGAATCTGAAAAAAACCCGAATCCGAGATTAACCCAAAACCGATTATACCTGAATGGACAAGCCTAATGCAACCCGATATACGATGCTACCCGACCCGAAAACCATCCGAAAATCCGAAGTTACCAGACCCGAAACTATCCGAAAATCCGAAGTTACCCCGACCCAAAACCATCAAAAAAATACATTATGTTTTAAAATATTAATAATAGTAAATTTATTATAATTATGTTTTTAATTAAAATATTACAATAAATATTTAGACCCTAGAGTAGTTAAACTATAAAAAAATAATCATTCGATATATGGCCTGAATCAAAATCCGGCTTACTCGAAATCAGATTTACCTGAAATTCGACCAAAGTCGAAATCCGATTCACCCATAATCCGAAGAACCCGAAACCCGATTCATCCGAAATCCGACTAAATCCGAAATCTAACAAAACCCGAAATCGGACTTATCCGAAATCAAGTGGGACCGAAAACCGAATGACCCGAAACCCGACTTTGCCCGATTAATTGAGCACCCGAACTGAAATGATCCAACCCAATTTGACCCGATTTTCAAAATATCCGAATTTGACCCGAACCCGAACTTACTCGAAACTGAATTGACCCAACCGGACCCAACCGATTGGCACTCCTACTCCTAAGTCCTCTTGGAATCTTGGTAATGGCCTTAAAACGAGATATAGCTTCTTGATCACCCTTTGGCAACTGAGGTCTACTTCTTATTTCCGCTTTTGACCTTACTCTTCTGTTTGCTCTTTTTGGATTTTTGGTAGTGGTTGGTGCTAAGATCGTCTCTCCAACCTACATCCTATTGCTTTTCTCCACAATTTTGGTGGTGGTGGTGATTTATGGTGATATTGCTACATATGATGTTCTAAGTTGGCACCTCTCTTCTTCAAGGGAGTTTATTGTCTCCTCGACTTTTACGTACCTCCACATTTCTTTTAGTATGGGGTGCGTATGTTGATACTCCTATCTTTATAAATATCCAAAAACCTGGTATTCCTGAGAGAACTCGTTTTTGTTGGCTTTGAAAGCATGGGGCCATTCTGGTCAATGAGGAGAGGTGGAGGCATGACCTCTTAAACTTTGCTATGTGCTCGGCTGCTCGACTCTCCCTACTAAGAGGTATTCTTCTAAAAAAAATTCTTAGAGATAGCTCATTTGCTAAAAGTTTTAAGGCACCATGATTTCTTCTCTCCACCCTTCACTTGTTGGTCTATTTGAACATCTCGTCCACTACTCTTTTTTATGACCTTTATTGGGTTGATGTTTTTGCCAACTTGATTTTGTGGATTTGAAAATGAAGGAACGAATGTACCTGTCGTTCACAAAGAAATAGACTAGTTATGTTTTTTTTGACATATACAATCCAAATTAATAATTAAAATTATTTGCATTCCATAAATATATATATATATATACATATATATATATATATATCAAACTTTGTATATGAAATGAATTTTAGTTAATTATTATAAAATTAACATTATGAATCATTTAAAAAATATAAATTAGTAGTTCATTTATTTTTTATTTTTATAGAATTCCATACACATAATAAAACATTAAATTTAAAAAGTATTATAAGCTAAATAGTTATAAACAAAAGTAAAAATGTTTTTATGGAAAGTTTGCGTAAATGGACTTCCAACTAAGGATAAACTCCTTCAACGTCATGTAGTAGTTGCTTTCGGATGTGCTCTGTGCCAGCATCAGAACGAAATAACTGAACACATTATATTACACTGTCCGTTTACATTAACGACCCTGTCGAGAATTGATCCTTTATTTGTTGAATTGATTTTGCAAATACAGGGGAATGATAATGGGATTGTGACAAATACAAAATCTTAAAGATCAAATGACACATCTAAATTCCATTACCTCCTCGTAGCTTGGTGGAGTATTTGGTATTGTCGAAATAGGAGGATTTTCAATCAACCCATTGAGGGACCAACTACAAACATAGAAGTATTTATAGAATCACACATTCGGTTATGGCATAAGCCCAAAGCACAACTAGATGAAGAATCGAGGCTATGTCGAAAGGCATAACCTACATGTTTGCCAAAATGATAATCTAAGAAATGGTCCAAACCTGTACGAGAAATCATTAAGATTAATTTCGACGGATCAAACTGAAGAAAAATTAGTTGCTTATGTGGCAAGATATGTGTATAGGAAAGCTGATAGAGCATTAAGTTTGACTATTCTAGTCAATTATAAAGGCCATGTGTAACAGAGTATCAATACTCTTGTAACCACTTTTGTTTGAATGAATGATAGTGACTTTCTTCTAGCTTTCTCTCTCGATCCTTTTCTCTCCATGGTATCAAAGCTCAGGGAAAAGTGAGAGTTCGATCTCTTCCTAGAAAAATCCGAGAGATATCGAGTGAATCAGAGGATTGCACAGGGAGATTGAAGGTTGAAGAAAGATGACTTAAACAGAAAACGAGGTCAACGATAGGTGATGTAGATAGCTCAAATTGGAGGTTTCACTCAAGGAGATCCATTGAATTTGTCAAATTCGGATGCTCTTGGATCATCGTTGACTACTACACTCTTCGATGGAAACAATTACTTAGAGTGGAGCAAACAGGTGCAAATGGCACTTGGAGCGAAGTTGAAATTAGGTTTGATTGACAGTATGTTATCGATGCCGAGCGAAGACTCTGGAATCGGTCGATGGGATTTTTGTGATCGAATGGGTGCATGTTGGCTCCTTAACTCAATGTCTGCATATCTAGAAAGTTCCTTCATCTACACAAACTCAACGCGCGATTTGTGGATGGAAATCTCAGAAAGGTACATTCAAAGCACAACTCCTATGATATTTCAATTAAAATAGGAATTAATGAGAGTTATGCAAGGAAATTTATCAGTAACTACATATTACACTAAGCTTAAAGAGATGATGGGATGATATTCATTGGATGAATGGAATCCCGAGTTGTTCTTGTGGACAATTAGCTAAGTGTAGTTGCAAAGTTGTTGCTAGATTCCTGGAATTAGAGAAGCAAGACAGGTTGATGCAATTTATGCTAAATTTGAACAGTGATTATGAGGCCATTACTAGTCATATTATATCATTGGATCCTTTGGCGACTTTAAACAAGACATATTACCTTGTGTTGCAAATTGAAAAGCAAAAGCAATTTGCACATATTATAGTAGTAGAAAAGGATGCTTTCTCTTCAGTTTCTAATGAAGGGAGAGGTGGATATTCTGATGATAATGAGACTAAGAACATCGGCTAGTGGCAGTAAAGATAAAAAGAGGTAGAAATCTGAGGAAAGAAAGCATTACTCACACTGTAACAAGGATGACCACAATGTTGATGGATGTTTTGAAATAGTCGGTTATCCAGACTGGTGGAAGGGTAAAAAGAACAAAAATCAACCAGGGTTGCATCACATGCTATGTGTGATACTCCATTAGAACAAAATGAAGCATCTTCCTTAGAAAAGCACACAAGTTTTGATCCTGATTTCCTGCAAGTTCTATGCAAGGAGACTATGAACTCTTAAAAGGCAAGGTTGTGATGCCTAGTTTTGCAAATTTTGCATGCAGTTCTCTTACTCTCTCACAAAATTTAAGCAAACAAGAGTGTAGCATTGATATCGGAGCTACGAATCACACGACACCACACTTGGATCGCATGATTGACATAAGAGAGTTAAGTACTCCTATTTCAGTGAGGCTGCCAAATGGATATGTGGTGAATGTGGAACAGATTGGTAATGTTGAATTGAAGCATGGTTTCATGTTGACCAATGTCTTATACATACCAGAATTTCAATTCAACCTATTGTTTGTTAGCAAACTCATTGCATAGAGAAAATTAATGGCTTAGTTTAGTGATAAGTGTCGCTCTTTTCAAGACCTTTTGAATAGAACTGTAGTAGCAGTTGGTAAGGAGTGTGGAGGGCCTTAGAAACTACAGATGGAAGAACACCACACAAGAGGTTTGATTTCAGGAAAATGGTCTTTGACAACAAAGTATTGTGTAAATCTTCTACATAATAGGCTACGCCATGCTTCATACTCTACATTTAACCATATATCTGAGTGTAATAAAGTTCAAAATTCTACTATTCTATGCAAAACTTGTAGTTTGGCAAAAGTTTCATGCCTTACCTTTATACAAAAGTGAAAATAGAGCTTTGAAACCTTTTGAATTGTTGCATATGGATTTGTGGGGCCGTATGGTGTTAGGAATATAAATGGTGAACATTATTTTTACACTATTGTTGATGATATGTCTCAAGCAACTTGGACTTACTTGCTACATCATAAGCATCATGTTATTGAGATTGTCAAGGAGTTTATCAATATGGCGCGTTATCAGTTTGAGGTTTTTCCCAAGAAGATTATATCAAATAATGGGTCAGAACTGTTGAATTCTCAATTCAACAAGTGTTGTCCAGTTTTGGGATTCAACATCATTGGTCTATGCCTTACAAGCCCCATCAAAATGGGGTAGTTGAAAGGAAACATAGACATCTTTTAGACAAAACACTCATGATTCACGATAACTTTCCAAAGAAGTTTTGGGGAGAGTGCATTTTATTAGCTACATACTTGATAAACAAAATGCCCCTGGTTAGCAATAACTAGAAGAGTCCTTTTGAGATGTTATTCAAAAGAAAACCAGTACATGAGAATCTTAGAGTAATATGGTGTCTTTGTTATGCTGCTTGCATTAAGAAGAAACTGGATAAATTTGATGCAAGGGGAAGAAAGTGTATTATTTTAGGATATCCTTCAAACCAAAAAGGATATAGGCTATTTGATTTGCACACTTAAGAAATTTTATGTAGTAGAGATGTTTTGTTATGTGAAGATGTGTTACCCTTCAAAGGAGAAGCTCAAGTGCAAGGGGCTAAGCAGACCAAACTTTTCAGTGAAGAATCTAAGGATGATGATAGTTTGGAGATTCCAATGAACATCACTAAACCGACTACAAGTTAGGGAGGCGACACAAAAGAGAGAAAAGAACATGAACATTCGAGTAATGAAGGTAGATTGATGAATACATATGAATCATGTCTGAGAAAGTCTACAAGAACAAGAGTGGCACCAACATGGACATCTGATTATGTTTTGACAACTTCGATTCAGGTTTTGAGAGCCAACACGAGAATTACTTCTCTTTTATGACACAAGTATATGTGTATAGGAAAGCTTAGAGAGCATTAAGTTTGACTATTCTAGTCAATTTTAAAGACCACGTGTAACAGAGTATAAATACTCTTATAACCACTTTTGTTTGAATGAATGAGAGTGACTACATTTTAGGCGTATTTTGTTTAATTACAACAAGTTTTATTTACACCTCGCTTTTCATGAAGAAGGAAAAAAAATTACTCTAGTTTTGCTTCATTAATAAAAATCTAATTTTCTTTGTAACTTCATTTTAAGCGTGTTTTGCATTAAAAGATCAAACAATAAAAAAGTAATTTCCTTACTGTAAGATCTTAATCGTTCGATCATATGCTCGAATGTTCCTCTTGACATATGTTGTTTATCTTAATCTTATATACCACCAATACTCAGTTGGTCTAGTGGTAAAGTGGTGCTAGACTCCTTAGGTATTGTCCAGGAGATTTGATATTGGGTGGGTCTCCCCAAAATAGGGCCACTTTGTACCACATTATTCCAGATCCTTACATTTGTGACTTCTATTGTTTGAAGATTTGTTTGATTCAATCCTAGATACTTCATGCCTTAGTAACATTTGTGAATGAGAACTTGTCAAAGTTTGAGATTGAAAGGTAATAACTTTAATAAGTAGTTGTTAAAACTCGATATAATACGCGCTATAAACGAGATTAAAAAAATACTAACTCTCGGGAATTCGTACAACCGAACGGTTTTCGTACGTGGATTATTCCTCCTCCCCACCCTCAGCTGGTTGTTTTTGTACTCTTTACAAATAAAGCCTTTAGACTTTATACCGTAAATAACGCGATCTCACTCGGAGATCAAACACGTCGAGCTTTGGCAAACGAGATAATTCTCGAGCCAGAAGGGATTTTCGACCTTTTATTTGGACTCACCCATCCTCTATGTATAAGATTAGGGAGCTACTTGTTTGCCCTCAAATGGCCGATGTGGGACGCCAATTCTATATGATTTTCAAACAGTTCACATGCTTGCTTAATTATATACACATAACCCACGTCAAGTATGCATTCATCAAATGCTTTTATTTGACATTAGTTTTGTAGATTTAGGTGAGTCATCACACACGCGCACATACTTTGTTTATGTAGGCAAAGCTCGTTCATCATACGCGTGCATACAACGCGACATCTACATCATTCTTATATTATTAATTCACCCCCGATTATTTAGCGGTTATTTTGCGCACCATCACAACCCCTTGGCTCAGCTCTCTCGTTCCACGAGGGAAAAGAGACAACAAACATGTGCGCATGCGATATCGATTTACAACTAGTGCAACGCGATCCAAACTCGAGACTAGGTGGAGTTTGCGCACTTTCGAGAGTTGGGACCTCGTCCCTTTATAGAGTTAGGACCTCGTCCTTTTGAGAGTTAGCGAACCTCGTTCGTGTATAGAGTTAGGACCTCGTCCTTTGAGAGTTAACGAACCTCATTCGCTTAGAGAGTTAGGACCTCGTCCTTTTGAGAATTAGCGAACCTCGTTCGCCTAGAGAGTATAGGACCTCGTCCTTTGGGAGTTAGCTAACCTCGTTCGCTTAGAGATTTAGGACCTCGTCCTTTGAGAGTTAGAGAACCTCGTTCGCTTAGAGAGTTAGTGAACCTCGTCCTTTTGAGAATTTTCAACCCCAAGCGGGAAGCGAGGGGTGGATTAGCGCACTTAGAGCCGAGAGTTTCCAACCCCAAGCAGGAAGCGAGGGTTGGATTAGCGCACTTAGAACTGAGAGTTTCCAACCCCAAACGGGAAGTGAGGGGTAGATTAGCGCACTTAGAACCGAGAGTTTTCAACCCCAAGCGGGAAGTGAGGGGTGGATTCGCGCACTTAGAGCCGAGAGTTTCCAACCCCAAGCGGGAAGCGAGGGGTGGATTCGCGCACTTAGAACCGAGAGTTTCCAACCCCAAGCGGGAAGCGAGGGGTGGATTCGTGCACTTATAGCCGAGAGTTTTCAACCCCAAGCGGGAAGCGAGGGGTGGATTCGCGCACTTAGAGCCGAGAGTTTTCAACCCCAAGCGGGAAGCGAGGGGTGGATTCGCGCACTTAGAGCCGAGAGTTTCCAACCCCAAGCGGGAAGCGAGGGGTGGATTCGCGCACTTAGAGTCGAGAGTTTCCAACCCCAACCGGGAAGTGAGGGGTTGATTCGCGCATAACGAGGGTCGACGGCAACCCCGAGCGGGAAGCTCGGCGGTTCCGCGCATAACGAGGTTTGACGGCAACCCCGAGCGGGAATCTCGGCGGTTCCACACATAACGAGGTTTGACGGCAACCTTGAGCGGTAAGCTCGGCGGTTTCGCGCATAACGAGGTTTGACCGCAACCCCGAGCGGGAAGCTCGGCGGTTCCGCGCATAACGAGGTTTGACGGCAACCCCGAGCGTGAAGCTCGGCGGTTCCGCGCATAACGAGGTTTGACGGCAACCCCGAGCGGGAAGCTCGGCGGTTCCGCGCATAACGAGGTTCGACGGCAACCCCGAGAGGGAAGCTCCGCGGTTCCGCGCATAACGAGGTTCGATGGCAACCCCGAGAGGGAAGTTCGGCGGTTCCGTGCATAACGAGGTTCGACGGCAACCCCGAGCGGGAAGCTCGGCAGTTCCGCGCATAATGAGGTTCGACGGCAACCCCGAGAGGGAAGCTCAGCGGTTCCGCGCACGCCAGGAGTGAAACCCGTGGCGCCACACCGAGACTAGGGCTAAGCCCGCGCACGCAAGGGGCGGACCCCGTGGCGCCGCACCAGAGACTAGGGCTAAGCCCGCGCACTCAAGGGGCGAACCCCGTGGCGCCGCACTAGAGACTAGGGCTAAGCCCGCACACGCCAAGGGCGGACCCCGTGGCGCCGCACCAGAGACTAGGGCTAAGCCCGCGCACGCCAGGGGTGGACCCCGTGGCGCCGCACCAAACGGGATTATAAAAATAGGGAGAGCAGGTTCCCACAGACAGCGCCAGTGTTGAAACCCGATATAATACGCGCTATAAACGGGATTATAAAAATACTAACTCTCGGGAATTCGTACAACCGAACGGTTTTCGTACGTGGATTATTCCTCCTCCCCACCCTCAGCCGGTTGTTTTTGTACTCTTTACAAATAAAGCCTTTAGACTTTATACCGTAAATAACGCGATCTCACTCAGAGATCAAACACGTCGAGCTTTGGCAAACGAGATAGTTCTCGAGCCAGAGGGGATTTTCGACCTTTTATTTGGATTCACCCCTCCTCTATGTATAAGATTGGGGAGCTGCTTGTTTGCCCTCAAATGGCCGATGTGGGACGCCAATTCTATATGCTTATCAAATAGTTCACATGCTTGCTTAATTATATACAAATAACCCACGTGAAGTGTGCATTCATCAAATGCTTTTATTTGACATTAGTTTTGTAGATTTAGGTGAGTCATCACACACGCGCACATACTTTGTTTATGTAGGCAAAGCTCGTTCATCATACGCGTGCATACAACGCGACATCTACATCTTTCTAAATTATTAATTCACCCCCGATTATTTAGCGGTTGTTTTGCGCACCATCAGTAGTAAGACATCGAATTGAGACTGAAAGATACTTTTTCTTGTTGGAACCCTAGGATTTGAACCTGAGTTTTCTTTATTGCAAAAGTATTTTGAATTCTCTTATGGAATAACAATTGTCATAGAAACCTTAATGTTGAATTGAGTTAGCATGTCGCGAAAGCGGATGTTGATTCAATTTAAACTTAAATTCTAAGTGCTTAAAGGTCTAGATTTTAATTTGCAAGCCACCAAAGTGGATGTTTAATTGAGTCTTGATGCGTCTGTTAACATTCAAAAGAATTTAGTGGATACATTAGATGATTTCCTTCTAAAAAAATCAAAATCAAAATTAAGATTGTGTAATCATCCTTTATAGTCTACCAAAGCATTGTTGTGGGGATTCTTGATCTTAGAAACTTTTCTCCCATTGATTTCTCTCATATTTACTTGTTTACTTGTCATAGTTAGTTTTATAACTAAAATCACACCTCAATCTTTTCTTATTTTTATGACTTGGTCTACTGATTTGACTACAATTGATACTACATAGTACTATAGTTCGACACCTTGGTATTACAACCGATCTCAAGCACTTGCGGGGTAAGATTTGGCCTATAAAATTCCAAAAAGTTGGCAAAATAAAGATGAAATCAACACAATCAATATAGATTAAGCACAAGAGAATTAAAATAACCTATAAGGAATAAACTTGAAGAAGAATCTCACAATAAACTTGAGTCTGAAAAATTCAACTTGAATAGAATCAAAAGTGTTTAGTTCTCCACAGAGAGAATACGAACCAAATTAGAATAACGGAAATTAGGTCTAAAAGAGATCTCTAGCAAAGGTTCGAGACAAGGTTGAAAAGCCAACTTGAAAACACGAAAGGAAAGATATGATAAAAAGGTAATAAAGATAAACCAGAAAGATCTCCTCGCGCGTGAATTGTGGTCGCGGTCGTCGTAGACTGTGGTGCGGTCGCGGCCGTCTTCGATATCGTGACCTTCTTGGACGATGTGAACCGCGATCACTGTCGGTGCAACCCACGATCACGGCCTTCAGCGAAACCACATATTTCTCGAAAACAGCAACTCCGAATCTTCGGTCTTCAATCCTAATCTTCAATAACGCTCCTAAAAGACCTAAGACTCTATGCAAAGATATACTAAATAGGTGCTAGTTATGCTGTATAAAACACAACATATCAATGATCCGTGTCACCTAAAGTTGACAAATGAAATTTTTATGAATATTCATTCTTGAACATAATAATGGGTAATTTATCATTTGTCACCTATAGTTAGACTTGTCAATCAGGTCGATTCGGTTGTGTTTCTAGTTAAGTGCAAGTTTAGGTCAATTGTATATTTGTATTATCGGTTAAATCAAGTTGGGTTATGGTAGGTTATCACGCGAGTTCGGATTGACCAATGGGTCAATGGCGTTATTCTTATAATTTTATTTTAACTATTATATTATTTTCAAATTTTAAATTATTTAGTAATAATATAAAGATGTAAAAATAAATAAAATATGTATAAAATTAGCATTATATTAATATTTTAATAAAATATTGCACTTATAGGTCGACTAGGCCGACTCTCGTTTTGATTGGATTTGGGACGTATATTCTCGGTTAGAATCGGGTTTGAGTCCAAATTGGGTTTTAGGTTGATTACATTGGGTTTTAGAGCGGGTCGATAGGGTCGAATTTTTGAGTTCGGTCAACTTTTAATACCTCTACATACACTGCACAAAATAAATTTTATCATGCTTGCTTAAATTTGTTTAGAAAGAAAATTTAGAAGAATTATACAACAATTGAAATCTTTGAAGAATTATTTTAAGTTGTAATTATAACTTATCATCACAAACGTCATGAGATCTTATAGACTCAAGTTTTGACAATTATATATCATTATACTATAGAAAAGTTCAAGATTCTTGTACCAAATCATGAACTCTGGTAGTAGTACAAGAAACATGTACCTATGTCATATATAAATCTATATCTAAATAACCACCTAGTAGTTTAAGGTCATTTTTGACCGAACCGCTTGCATGCTTGAAACATGCCTCCTCTGGAAGAGCATGTGAAAAAATTACAATATATAACGTATGTAGTTGTAGTCATGCCTTATAGCTTAGACATTGTTATAACCGTATTAATTTGATGTCTAGAAAAATAATTGAGATATAGATAAAGGATAACCCATAAATGATGTAATTGATCATTAATCTTGTACAAGTTGTACAAACCACACTTTATGAACATAAGTGTGGAGACTAGTCTTATCTAAAATAAAATTCGAAATGCACCCGTTTCAAGGAATCTAATATTGGTATATAGTCATGCCTTATCCTATATGAGTTGATGAGCTCCCAAAATAATGAATTAAATGGATTGTCGATGCTAATCATTTCAATAGTAGAAAATTTATATTTGTCAAATGGTGTCATAACACAAAACATATCAAAACCAGAAATTTTAATGATCATGTGCATGATAAATTTGGTAAGTATTATGTTCAACTTGAACAATCTCGTAGATTACCCTATATGATTATTTCCATTGAATAATGTATTATGACATACTAGAAGTTAGTTGAAGGAAAGATAATTTTCGTGGTATGATCATTGATCGACTCGATCAGTGAACAAAATTAATGATGCCCATGATTATTGAATGTTTACATGAATACTCTAGGACCAAACAATCATTAAACCTAAAGTTTTCGTCCTAAAAGTGACCTTGAATATATATTTAATGTTTTGGGCAAATTAGTAACAATGTTGGTGTAAGACAAAGTAAATACAAAGTCTCTTATGCTCATTGATTGAGTTTAAGTAAAATACGAGGACCAGTTTAATCGTCATGTGGTCATTCTTAGCTTCATGAATGTGTTAAGTAAAATGGTTTTTAGTGTTTAGTGAGCTAGAACTAAACATGGTCCAAGTGAGCCGGAATTAAACATGAGTCTCAATTATCAGTTGCTACGATAATACTTGGATTCCCGTACAAAATTAATGCAAAACGAGATCAAGAGAACATGTGATTGGGGAAGGGACAATGGGCAAGGGAAGAAACGAGATAGAAGAGAGGAGACTAGGGAAAAACTAAATTGTTTTTATTTTCTTAAGATAACAATTTGGGTATTTCTAACAACTGCCATATCGGTTTAATATAAGCATCATGGGAAAGAACCGAAAAGAAAACCTGACTCATCATGGGAAAGAACAGAACAGAAAACCCGAGTCATCATGGAAAAAAGCCGAAAAGAAAACTCGAGTCCATAAACTCTATTTAAAAAATCTTAGATTAATTAAGAAAAATACTAATAAATTTCCATAAACCCTATTTAAAAAGCTTACATTAATTAAGAAAAATACTAATAAATACTAATAATAGTCCTTCATGCGACTAAGTCGCCGACGTTCTCTAACGGGTCGTGAACTCTTATCCGAAGACTTGCTCGTGCGGTATCATCAGTGAATACAAACTCATCCACTCTGCAATAACGACTGGATAAATAATTGGAGCGACAATATAAATCACTTTTGTGCATATGTTCATATGAATCCGTAGTACTCCATCCGTCCCATTTTGATTGTCCAATAGTACAAAAAACACACATATTAATAAAGGGTAAAAATTGTATTGGGAAAGTAAAAAGGTAAGAGAGAGAATAGAATTAAATTAATTTTGTGTTTAAATTAACCAATAGAATTAAAGAGATGAATATTGAAATTTGAGATTGTATTGAACTTTGAAAAAGTTGGACAAACATTTTGAGATAAAAAAATGTGCTTTTGGACAAACTTAATGAGACGGAGGGAGTAGTATTTGAGGGAAGCATCAGAGTAAAGCTGGAAACACACTGAAACTTATGAATTGATTCACCAAACTTCCAACTTATATCTATGACCATTTGTCAGGCAAAAAGCATCCCATTCATCACAGCTTTGACTCACAAAAAGTCGGTAACAACAATTCAAACCATTACCGAATTCACTAATTATGCTGCTAAGAGTACTAAACAATGGTCATATAATAATAATAGTAATAATATTAATAATAATAATAATACCTCCTTGTTTGTAGTGGATTTAACTCATCTTCTTTTTCTTGCCGTATGACTTGTAGCTAATTGTGATTGAGATGGTACCAAACCAGCCTCCTACATTCATTCGTTCCAAACAGGATAACCTTAGTCCCATTTTCACTTTCATATAGAAAAAGGGGAGTCAAATTATTTCGTGCAGTTGGCTTCATCGACTCCCACAAGCCCGTTCCCTGGTTAATGGTCACCAGTTTCTCCCAAGACCCTGGCACACCGTACTCGTTCATCACCCACACCTCAAACTTATAATCCAACACTAAGTAAGAACAGCAAAGACGCCCATTCAATTCAGCTAAAGATATCTTCATATTGGGATGATTACTATCATTGTTAGCCAAACGAACAGCATCCGACAACAATATTAACCCAAACTTGAGGGTACTCAGATCCATGGTGACCATCGCCAACTCTGAGTTTCTCGAAGATATAACAAGCCAATGAAGGAGGCCATTAAAGCAGTAAACACCAAAGTGGGGCGCATAATTATAACAAGGAAAATCAACGAGGGTTTCAGATGGATTCCAACCAGGATTTCTGAAGTTGTAAACCCAGGCCAAGACTTCATCTTTGCAAATGGGTTTGCATAAGGCCACAATCTTATAATTGTCATTATAACGATCATAACCGAAGACATAACAGAGCCACGAGTAGGATCTATATCCTAGTCTAATCCTGGAATCCATATTCACTTCGAATGAGTCTTCGGTGAACAAATTGTGGAAAAGGAAGCGATCACCGGTTGAATTCATACAAACTATGTCGTTGGAGGGTCCCAAATTGAGCAATTGACCAGATCCTAGGAAGGGCGAGACCACCAGCCTTTGATGGAGATTGGGATTTTATGCACCCTCAAGAAAGGATTTTCGATGATATTGGTGAAACTCTTCTCGCCTTCGCCTTGGGTGATGAGTAGGTAGCAGAGATTCTCCCCATCTATGAAGAAGGATGCACATCTTTTACTATTAGGGTTGTACAGTTTCAGATTTTTGGGATCGGTGATGGCACTCATCCATTCCTTTGACACGAATTTGCAGGATACAATGGATTCGATTGGGAGGAGTTGGAAAATCCTTACCATTATGTATCGAGGAAGACTACCCATGCTTCAGCGAGTGAATTGATGGAATTTGGAATTAACCCTAACTACAGTTTTTTTTTTGAGATCAAACAGAAAAATAACCAAGAGAAGAGCCTTAGCTTATCTTCTACGGGGAGTACGGGGTCATATTACTTCTTCCCATGTACCAAAATCCGTATTTATCTCCTCACCAAAAATAAATTAATATCCGTATATTTATCTTTTGATGTATTTCTCATAATAAAGCTTCGTATAACATGGAGATAAATAAATAGAATTTATTTATGTAGGATTTTGGTGTAAATATCTCTTAAAGTAAAAACTAATAGTAACAAATTAGAATTGTTGAATAAAGAGCATGAACAGATGAGATTAGATTAGACAAATAGATAAAAAAGACTAATAATAACGCGGAATGTAATTTATAAAAAAAAGAGTATAGTATTCCAAAAATATTCATCATTTTTTATAACCCTTCCCCCTTTTCAGGTCCACACCATTTCAAGACGAGCCACGATCCCAAGGAGAATGAAGAACAATTCTTCATCACCAAAAAAGATGGGGTTGATTGCACCACCTCCATCTTTAGGTGGGGTGGTAGCATATACTAACAAGTTGTTTATACTAAGTCTGCGTGGCTATCTTTGCTTTTATATACTAGGAAAGCTCCCTGTGCGAACCAGGGGGAGTATGGTTTTGTACTGAAAATTGTCGGTTGTTCTCGTAGTATTTAGTTTCTTGTTTTCGTATGGCTTTGTTATCCTGTTGTTAACTTATGATATAACAAAGAGGAACTGATCGAGCTAACATTGGTTTCATTTTTGAGTCGATCACATATAAATGCATGAGACATAAATAAGTACAGAAGTACACAAGTTGTAAACCAAATCAACAAGAAAACTCTTATTTGGCAGCCTTAAAGAATCTAGATTGTCCATTAGACATTATCTTAAAGGCACAATATTAATGGTTCTTTGGATTCAACTCGACTAAAAGAAGAAATGCATTTGGACTGTAAAACCAGAAGCTGTAACTTAGTCAAAAAGCCTAGAATTGTAAAATATCTCAAACACAATATATATGAATAAGATATGAAAATAAATTCATCTCCTTGAATGATTCCATCAGGATATTGAGAAGCAGATAAAAAGACATTATCATGACAATAGTAAGAGAAGTCTAGGCTTAAGGTTGTATGAAAAACGCAAAATGTACATGATGAGAACTTTGTCAGAACAAATCAAGCTACAATGCTGAGTAAAGTAGAACAGATAAAAACCAAAACAACCTTACATTATAAAGAAGTAGACAATGCAGAAGATGAGGCTCACTTTGAACCAGAAAAGAAATCTGAACGTAGAGGCACTAACGAAGCTTTTTGTCCCTTCCTGATAAAATGAAGACATTTTCAGTCATCATATTGCAGGATTTTTCAGTTTCCAGTGAGCATGAGTCATAGAGAATTAAAAAAATTTCAAGTATGAAGAGTTGCTTACAATGCGCTCTTCTAGAGGCTTCAGAAACTCGTGCATAGTCTCTTTAGTATTCTAGGCTATCTGATACTTAGATATTTCTTTCATGACATTAAGCTACATTTCTACAGGAGGATTTCTAGCAGAAAGCTTTTCGAGTAGCTGCAAGTGTGAATTAAGGAAGTTGGTTAGTTAAGTACTATAACATCGAGTCATACCAAATTTTTTTTGTCTCAAATTAGAAGTTTTAAGGTCACATACCAATCGATTTACACCAGTATCTCGGCATAGATCATTAGTTGATGCCACAATTTGTCTCCCATATTTCCTTTTAAAAATTTCTCTTATAGATAGAAAATCAGGATATGTCAGCCTTTAGCTGCTGCAAATATAAAGCTACAGATCTCTTCTTTCAAATGCAGAGGGTAATCCCTGAAACACATAACTAGTTTGATAAATAGAAGCACAATTCTGAAATTTGAATTGAGATGGATTTGCAAACTTCCTGCACCTTTGTTTCGAAACCATTGCAAGTTTCGCAATGATGTGTTCGCAGAAGATTTTAACGATGTCATTAGCCGCCATCAGATTTTGTTCTCTAATCACACGATCAACCTGCAAAGCCCAAAGATCTCAAATGGAAGTCTATATCAAGAATGATCAAGAACAATAACAAATAGCTTTTCATTTGGTATATTTTTTTGTAATTATGTAGGTTGGTACTTGACTGTATATTTGCAACTAAGTTAGCGACAGTCAAAGATGTGAAAAAAATGCTAAAATATAATGAAAAATGTTCATACATCATAACTGACTTAGATTAAAAGCCATGTATGTGAAGCCTAATGTGAGCTCATCTCTGATTTACAACATATTTATATATAGAGCAAATAAATGTAATAACATAGCAGTGGGCCAAAATCTAATGAAAAAAAATACAAAAAAATTGAGTTTATGGAGTAATCAAGCGAAGTGGAAACAAAGTAGCAGAACCCAGAAAAGAAATTTACCAGTAGACTTAAATCCAACCTCATTGTCTTGATATATAGACTTAAAGCATGAAAAGATTTTCAAGTTCTTCAGAACTCAGCTTTCCATCCCAAACTTGAACCCATAAAAATCTCCTGGAAAAAATGCTTTCTTGATCAGATTCTGCCAAAATATTTTCCAAATTCGGGTGATCCTTGGCACCAAATCTCAACTGGGTATGTAGAATGGTGTATAATTTATGGGGAAAAGTGAAACCCCCAGATTAAGGCTCAAAGCTCAAAAATAAATCCTAAGTTATGGATGTACATATATAATTTGACTTTCTACGTGGCAAA
Organism: Fallopia convolvulus; assembly: GCA_964016875.1. Classification (NCBI taxonomy): domain Eukaryota; kingdom Viridiplantae; phylum Streptophyta; class Magnoliopsida; order Caryophyllales; family Polygonaceae; genus Fallopia; species Fallopia convolvulus. The sequence continues at coordinate 1,031,825 of OZ024732.1, forward strand.
ATAACCATGTTAGGAACAAGCCACAAAAATCCTAAACAGGACCTAGCAGCTAAATAACTAACAGATGAGCTCCAACCTTAAGTGGGTTAAAGCAAACAAACAACCTGACATTTTGAATGTAAGATTAACGTTATTATCCAGCTTCAAAATACTAGAAGCAGTAAACAACACAATGAATTCTAAAACAGCTTTAGATGTGGTCCCAAGCTACCAAAGGACAAATAAAGGGCTTAAATTTCCTATACTGTGGTTTGCTTAATTTGAGCAATGTAATAATCCATATGATTTTGAATTTACATATACTCAAGGTCCAATCATGATTGAAGCTACCTTCGATCGGGGATTAACAAAACAGAAAAGTCACTCCAAAAAGCATTCATTTGTTGAATCAAGTGAAGGAAAAAACTAAAGGTTAGGCAAGAATCTCACATGTACCTATCACCACGTCCACGGGAATGCACCGAAGGAGTCAATGTAGCGCAGTCCACCACTTGAGAAATGGGAGAAAATCCAAGGAACCGACATCAAAAAAGGCGTTGGAAGCATTGTTTTTGGGACACTCAAAGTCTGACATTGAGCTAATAGCATCACTCTTCCCGTTAGCAGTGGTAGGTGATGCACTTGCTGTTTGTAGCACATGGGATGGCTCTATGGTTAGTCAAACATCAAAGTAGGGATAGCTCTTTCAGCATTCTTACTTCATAACACAATAAACCAATAAAATTATAAATGGCGAATATGTCTTGGAAGCACTGTTAGTCTGTTACCCATCAAGAAGTATATATCACTAAGAAACAAATTCTGACTTGTGATTTATAGCAACCAAGGAAGACTTTTTAGAGTTACATTACCTCGGATCAGCCCATCTAGCAGCGCACATCTTTTCTAGGCACCCCAAATTTGCTGCATAAGCTCTAGGACTATGAGGGAGATGTAAATCTGTGATCATATTCAAATCTCACTATGAGGAGGTGTAGACGAGGAAATGGAATTGCATTTACTGCAAGCTTCCTTAGGTCAGAGTTCGGCTGACTTGGAAACCTAAGACAACATGTCACATCACTCATTGTTGTAGAAATCAGGTGGTTCAGATCACCAACGTCAAATCAAACCAATGAATGAAAACAGTACCATCATATATTGCAATTAATGGTGTTCTTGCTAATGTTCTTTCTAGAGCTACTTACAATTTGGATTAGTGAGCTTCAAGGGCGTAAAGCAAATGTCCTAGAGTCCTTCGTTGTCTAGAATCATACAGGCATGATCATTTTTAACCAAGCATGTTATTCAAAAGTGATGGCAACAATTATTGAGTTTCTGATCGCATTCAACATGAATAAGAAATTAATAGTCATATATATGATCATTCTCAATTCACATAACATCTAGAATGACAAAAGAAGAGCATTTAATCAACACACTCTAATGCAAAACACATCAATTGATAACAAATAATATTTCCACAGGGATATTTAATAAAATAGTTGGTCCTGGACCTGACTTAACAATCACTTGGTGGCAACACCAGGCAGGGAACGACATCGGAAGTTGCGACAGTCGGAGCTCCAAGTCACCTTCTACTGACTGTCGGCAGTGATGGCACGATTGGTGGCGGGAAGGCGGCGTAGTGGCGGCTCACGATGGCGCTGAACTCAGCTCTCTACAGGTTTCGAAAATATAAACCTAAGCAGCCCGCGATCGGTTTTCCACAAAACTTGCTGGAATTTGTAATGTTTTTGGCCAAATCGATTTAAAGTTTTTGTAGACAACACCCTCGTTGACAAATTGAACTTTGAATCGTCCATTTTCGTTGAGAAACGAAGGATAACGCCCTCATACACTTGTGCAAATAAATGCAAAGGGCTTGTCTTTTAGTTGCACACACTTGTGCAACTTTTCAGAATTTGCTTCCTCATAATTAATAGATTAAATTCATAGATAAGTTTACCTGAAGTTTAAGCCTTATAACATATGCATTGGTAAGAGCCTACAGTTGGGTTCTAAGCTTTAATTTATCTTATTGACACCCCTCGATGTAATTATCTTTCTAATAAGATTTAGAAGCCTAGTTAGAATAAGGCACACTCACTCTGAATTTTGTGCCTTGGTTTAGATACGGGGACATGATTGACCTTCTATGGGCTTATAATGATTGATCCCCTCATTTAAAGGTTGAAATAACTCTCTTATATACCATCATGAAGATAATTTATTTCAAGTGTGCTAATTGTGGGTACTAAAATCTAACGGCTTATTTCAACCAAAATAAAATAAAATTCTAACGGCTTATATACAGTGAAATGTAATTATCCTCCATTTCCCCATAATTTTTTCTACAGCAAGCTAAATTCAACCAACCACACGTACCAATCAAACTCCTACAATCAACATCATGTAAACTCCTCCTAGGAGAAAATCAGAGTTCAAGAATATACACAATATCAGAGTTTCAAGAATATACATTGCGTACCAGCCATATACCTGCTCAGACAAGCCAGTGAAGGTGAATCCTCTTTCCACTTCATCTACCTTCAAATCCTTCCTGTTCATTCACAGTTGCTTCAAGTAGTCAACTTCCTTCCATATAGAATGTCTCACTATGCGTAGAAATACTCTTTGAGATGATAAATTAATAAACAATATGATTTCAGTTAACAACAGCAGCAAGAAGTAAGAACTAGAATTAACCAAGAATTTGAAGTCCAACACTGGATACTTCACTTAACAGCCACAAATGAAGGCAAAGAAAGTCATTTCATAGCATATAGTGATCTCTAGTAGTTGTAAACAATGGCAACCAGAGTACATCTATTAGATAGCCAGATATGGGATCTATGTAGAAAAAGTAACAGTAAAATCAAAGCATAAAAAATTGCAAATTCATATGCCCGCAGGAAGCAGTCAAATTTTAGGACACAGTAAAAGGTGGGCAGAGTTAGCAGGTTACCTATCTTATAAGCACAAACATGCACACCAGTACATATACAGTTCCAATTGTTATATTTGAAACAACTAGATGCCTTAAGAGAAATTAAGCTCAGCAGAATACACATTACATAATGATGATACCTTTTCAGCTAAGTCAAGAAGTGGGTTTCGGAAGGACCTCATGGTTGGTACATAGGCTTGCATAGGACTTCCATCTTTATACCAAGGACTCTTCCATTCGGAACCAAATCTCTGGTACACGTACTTACCTTTTATCGTGACATCCATGAAATCAATGTCAACCAGCCAGTTTCTGTTTTCAATGATTTCTTGCACCTTAGAGTGAGCTGTAACCCTCTCCTCAACGCTAAAAAACCTTATGAACAGATAATTTTCCTTATCGGGATGGTCGTCCCAAACACTTCCTACATGTACACTGCACATGGCATTCTTCTCATTTCCAACCGCGTTTATTGTACCACTTCGCATTTTACAAGGCGGAACCGGACCACGAAAAAAATCATAGAATGGTTGATAGCATACTATTTCACCTTCGCTTGTAAGTAAATAGACGACCATAAAGATCCCCTTTTCACCCTCTTCTGTATGCCCTTGTAGCGCCATGACAACATAGAGAGGACCAATTGGAGATGAGTATTTGCCCAGGCATCTTTCATATCCGAGAAACAAAATATCCCATATATCCTCGGGGTACTGATTAGGATAATGGCGATTTCGCTCTACCCTTGTCCATCTGCATATTTGCCTTTCCAACTCAACAAAATTAAAGCCTTCACCCTCAAATTTCAAATAAGTCTTTTCATTATTCTTGCATTTCCTAGCTATGGGATATATTCTCTCTCCCACCATCAAATGTGAAATGATGTCATGATTAACTCTCCCAATTGTCGGAATTTCCATTCTGTAATTCAATGAGTCATTTCCAGCATGTACTTCATGGATAAGTTCTGGATACCCATTGTCAGCAACAACCCCAAATATATGAATTAGCCTGCCCATATCCTCGGCCCTCAGTCCTAGATATGACGCCCCAGAGTATGAGGCCTCAGAAAAGTTAGAGAGGTTGGCATACTCCTCGACCAAAGAATAACGAAAGATGTATAACTCAACAGGTAAAGAATAGTGAAGGAATTGTGTCCTTTAATAAAAGTTGCAATTACCGAACATGGAATAGGACGATTGATAGAGAGATTCAATCCGTTTACTTTAGGAGTCGTAGTGTTTTGATGGAAACCAACTACAATTAATGGGTTATATAGTTCAATCCATAGCTATTATAAACGGGTCCTATGAGGTCACACACATTGAGTTGACGGGCTGGATCAGTGGGCTAAAAGTCTTTGTCAGACATAGGGTTTTAGTCCAATAAGAAAAGAGTTAATTATCAATAAATATGTTGGATATTATTGAGAGTTAAAAGGATATATTTATTTGGGAAAATAAAGATATAAGGCCTTTAAAGGGAAGGATAGATCTAGCATTTCAGAAGTTTTTACGTAAGAAAAGAAAAGCTCTCTTCTTCCAACTCTTCTAGTCTTTAGCACTTCGATCTAGCAATCGGAAGCGAATGAGATCCCGATCCCGTACTCGTGTAGACTAATTAGAGAAGTCACAATTGACGTTTTTTCTCTCGAAGAAAGAACCCTAATAACGCATCAAGAGGTATGCTACTGACCCTAATTTTGTCTCTAACCAAAAATGTTTTAGATCCATGTTTAGGTGCAAGAAATTGTTTCTGGAATTCCGTTTATATGCATCTAAAAACCCTTCAGTGGTATCAGAGCCTTAAGCATATCTTGATTGGATCAAAGATTTAGGTTTTTGTTCTTGATGCATATTTTGATTTGAATCAAAAAAATTTGATTTCACGTGTAAGGTAATTGAATCAAAATTTTGATTTAGGTTTCACGTGTACATTTGTTTGTTGTTTTTGATTGAAGCCATGAAATTTGAAATTAGTGTACGTAAAATTTGAAATTGAAATTTTACGTAAAATTGAATTTAGTGTACGTAAAATTTAAATTAGATTTTCCTCGTAGCATCTAGTGTACGTAAATTGAAATTGAAATTTTACGTATACATGAAATTGAAATTGGATTTAAATTGTACACGTGATCGAGATAATTGTTTGAATTAAAAGTATGTGTACGTGTATAATTGTGTTGTACATACATCAAATCATGACAATGAGTTTCTCAATATTAAAATTGGATTTTGATTTGTTTTGACTTACGTTTGTGTCAATTAACGAGAACACCTTGTATAAGGTATACATTTGTAGTATTTTAATATATATTATGATCATAAAATTGGATTTTGTGATCTGGTGTTCTCTGAATGTTATGTGATCAATTGGATAAATTAATTGGTAATTTGTCTTTTGTGTCGTGTTATTCTGGATATTGACTAGGTTATGATCTGATCTAAGAAATTAATAATTTTCATGATACATGTTAAGATAAGATCTTATCGGTATAATTAGATGATATTATGATATTATCTAATATAATTATTTCCTAAGGAGTTAGGAAATTCCACTAAAATAAGATATAATATGATTTTAATTCTTGCATGTGAATGTTTCATAATATGATTTTCATGAGATGAATTGTTTAAGTTTTGCATAAGTTATTTATTATGTTTTTTTGTCACTAGTAATAAATAACCATTGCATGCTTAAGTTTCCAAATGAATATTGGGGCAATGTCTTTCCATATCATAACCCATGACGTTTCTTGGTTTTGGTTGGATGGGCTTCGCAAAAACGAGGGTGTCCTTCTTAAACATTAAACTAGTGAGGGTGGATCTATACGGGGGTTTATAAGCCTTGATATGGTTGTACCCAACAAGAGACCAAAAGACAAAGTTTTGGATCTTGAGACATGGTAGTGGATCCTACATTGGATGTGGACCATTAACCAAGAGTTATAAGGAGTTATAATTAGTAATTGTTACTTACCTTGAACACACAAGACTAAAGGCAGTGCAAAAGTACGTTGAGTCTTGTCTGGAATAGGATCTTGGAATCATTTTATTCAATGGGAACATAAATTGTTTATTTGAATGAAATGTGCATTTACTTGTTTTAAAGCATGTTTAATATTAAGTATTTGCATGTCAAACATGAACTTTTGTTTGTTATTTCTTTTTTGTTGAAAGCATGTCTAGCGATAATTTGAAATTCACCTTGCGCTCAATTGTTGAGAAGAACAAGCTAATGGAGAAAACTTTCTTGATTGGGAACGGAATCTGAGAATAGTTCTCAAGTCCGAAGGACGTGAGAACGTGCTAGCAACCCCGATTCCTGTTCTGACTGATACCTCATCTGATGAGGAAAAAGCAGAAGAGAAGAAAATAAGAGATGAGGTTGTGCCTGTCACATGCCTTATGCTAGCTGCTATGGAATCTTCTCTTCAAAAGAGGTTTGAAAATCAGGATGCTCATTCCATTATAACCAACCTAAAAATGTTGTTTCAGGAACGGGCAAGGATTGAGAGATATGAAACTCACAAGGCTATGCTGGATAGCAAACTTGTGAAGGGAAAACCAGTTGGCCCACATGTGTTTGACATGATCGGTCTGTTTGAACGTATGGAGTCATTGGGTGCTAAATATGACCAAGAGTTGGCCACTGATATCGTCCTACATTCCTTACATGATGGTTTTGCTCAATTCAGGTTGAACTACCATATGCATGGGATAAAGAAAACCTTGAATGAGCTCCATGGTATGCTTAAACAGCTGAACAAAACACTCCCGTTGACAACAAGAAGGATGTTCTTGTGGTCAACAATGTGCAAGGGTTCAAGAAGGAAGGCAAGAAGAAGAATCATGTCAAAGGGAAAGGCAAGCAAGTTGCTAAACCCAAGGGTGGTGAAAAGCCAAAGGTGGCTAGTGACCATGATTGCTTCTACTGCAAGGCCAAAGGACACTGGAAGAGGAATTGTCCCAAGTACTTGGAGGACAAGAAGAATGGAACTGTGAGTTCAGGTATTAATGTTATTGAAATTTTAACAACCAACTACTACTTGGGTATTAGATACCGCATGTGGTTCTCACATTATTTCGAATGTGCAGGGACTAAGAAGTAGGAGGCAATTGGAGAAAGGAGAAATAGACCTGCGCGTTGGAAATGGATCAAGGGTTGCTGCGCTTACCGTAGGAGATTTTAGTCTAGTTTTACCTTCTGGTTTACTTTTGGAATTAAGTAATTGTTATTTTGTTCCTACTATTACTAAAAACCTTGTTTCAGTTTCAAGTTTACATTCTGAAGGATTTGAATTTGATATTAAGAATGGAAGTATGTCTATTTTTAAGAATGGAATCTTCTATGCTTGTGCTCCAATGGTTAATGGACTTTTTGTATTAGATCTCAAATCAGAATCGTATAACATTAATACTAAAAGGCAAAAATCAAATTGTTTGAGTGAGTCCTATCTATGGCATTGTCGCTTAGGTCATATTAGCTTGAATCGCATGAAGAAGCTCATAAAAATGGAATTCTAAAAGATATGGATTGTGAATCTATTGATTTATGTGAATCATGCTTGATGGGCAAGATGACAAGGTCACCTTTCAAAGGAACAAATGAAAGGGCTAATGAACTTTTGGCCATAATACATACTGATGTATGTAGGCCAATGAGTACAGAAGCTAGAGGTGGCTATAGATATTTCATTACATTTACTGATGACATGAGAAGATATGGGTATATTTATCTTATATCACATAAATCTGAAGCCTTTGAAAAGTTCAAGAAATTCCAAAATCAAGTAGAGACTCAAACTGGCAAAAGGATAAAAGCACTTCGATCCGATCGTGGTGGTGAATACTTTAGCCATGAATTTGATCATCATTTGAAAAATTGTGGGATTGTAACACAATTGTCTACTCCAAGGGCACTACAATTGAATGGTGTCTCTGAAAAAAGAAACATGACCTTGTTGGACATGGTTCGATCTATGATGAGTTTTGCTGACCTTCCGGTATCCTTTTGGGGATATGCACTCACGACTTCTGTATTTACACTAAACAGGACTCCGTCAAGGACTGTAGACAAGACCCCATATGAGATATGGACTGGAAAAGTTCCAAAGTTGTCTTTTCTGAAAATATGGGGGTGTGAAGCTTATGTAAAGCGTTTACAAACTGATAAGCTTGCACCTAAATCAAACAAATGCTATTTTATAGGATATCCTAAAGGTAGTTTTGGATATTATTTCCACAATCCCACTGCACAAAAGGTGTTTGTTGCAAGGGATAATGTCTTTTTGGAAAGAGAGTTTATTTCCAAAAAGTCAAGTGGGAGAAATATTCATCTTGAACCGGTTCTTGATGAAAAGCAACAAACACAACAACAGGATGACATAGTTGATGTCGAGGATGAGATGGATTTGTTTGAAGGCCAAGGATCTGATGTTATCCAAGAACCTGAACAAATTCCTCAAGAAGCAGATCCACAAATAGTTGTGGAAAATGTTGTAATCCTAGTTGTTGAACCAGTTGAACTCCTACGTAGATCAAACAGGCAAAGGTTTCAGCCAAGACGATATGATGATTTCATCTTAACCGAAAGCCTTGATGTTCTAATGTTAGAACATGGTGAGCCTACTACCTATAAACAAGCAACGACGGGTCCAGACTCCAAGAAATGGCTTGAGGCCATGAAATCTGAAATGGATTCCATGTTTGAAAATCAAGTCTAGGACTTGACAGATTTGCCAGATGGGGTAAAACCCATTGGATGCAAATGGGTTTTCAAACTTAAGAATAACAAAAATGGAAATGTATTTGTATACAAAGCAATATTAGTTGCTAAATGTTTTAAATAGATTCATGGTATTGACTATGATGAAACATTTTCACCAGTTGTCATGATTAGATCCATAAGGATAATCCTAGTTATTGCCACTTATTATGATTATGAGATTTGCAAATGGATGTTAAAACCGCTTTTTTGAATGGTATTTTGGAAGAGGATGTGTATATGACACAACCAGAGGGTTTTGAGGATCCAGATCATGCTGGGAAGGTGTGTAAGCTTAAGAGATCTATCTATGGGCTTAAGCAAGCATCTAGGAGTTGGAATCTTCATTTTGATGAAAAGATCAAAGAGTTTGATTTCATCAGGTGTGAAGAAGATCCTTGTGTATACAAGAAGTTTAGTGGGAGTAAGGTTGCTCTCTTAGTCTTGTATGTGGATGACATACTGCTTATTAGGAATGATATTCCGATGCTAGAGTCCGTTAAGGAATGACTGAAGAAATGTTTCTCAATGAAAGACTTGGGAGAGGCAGAGTACATACTTGGAATAAAAATCTATAGGGATAGATCTAAGAGATTGCTTGGATTATGTCAAGGAACTTATATAGATAAGGTTCTTGACAGATTCAATATGCAGAATTCCAAGAAGGGGTTTTTGCCCATACAACATGGCATAAATCTAAGCAAGAAGCAATGTCCTAGAACACCTGCTGAGCTTGATAAAATGAGTAAGATTCCTTATGCTTCTGCTATAGGATCTATCATGTATGCCATGGTATGTACACGTTCTGATGTTGCATTTGCTTTGAGCATGTGTAGTAGATATCAATCAAATCCAGGAGAGGCACATTGGTGTGCAACTAAGAACATCCTGAAGTACTTGAGAAGAACCAAGGATAATTTCTTAGTATATGGGGGTGATGACAATTTAGTCGTTAAAGGATATACTGATGCTAGCTAGCTTCCAAACTGACCGAGATCGCTTTTAGTCTCAATTGGGATATGTCTTCATCCTTAACGGAGGAGCCGTGAGCTGGAAGAGCTCTAAGCAAGATACAGTAGCTGATTCTACGATTGAGGCTGAGTATATCGCTGGTAGTGAAGCTGCGAAAGAGGTTGTTTGGATAAGGAAGTTTCTAGACGAGCTTGGCATTGTTCCTAGTATTTCTGAGCCTATTGACATCTATTGTGATAACAATGGTGCCATAGCCCAAGCCAAGGAACAAAGTTCAAACTCCAAATCTAGACATGTTATGAGGAAGTATCATCTTATTCGACACATAGTTACTGGAGGTAACATCAAGATGTGTAAGGTGCAAACAAATGACAATATTGCAGATCCTTTGACTAAGCCTATGCCTAGGGCTAAGCATGATAGTCACACTAGGGCTAAGGGTCTCAAACACATTGGTGAATGGTTGTGAGACTGCTTTGTATTACATTATTTCTGCTTAGAGTGCTGGACTCTTGTTTATGTTTGAATTTATGATAATATATATGATATTTCATTCTTATTTATACATTATATTAATTAATATTGAATAATATGTCTGAATAATTCATAGTTCGTAAATGGGCTCACCTTAAGTGTTTTGGTGAATGAAACCCCATTAAGTGTACTACAGTTATGAATTATTGCACGTCCATAGTTTGAGTCATCAAATAGGACATAGATGATTTCATTTATAGCTATATTGTACATTGATTGATAGCTCAAGATTTCATGTGCTATAGGGACATAGAGATGTCCAGTCAATTACATAGATATGTATGGATGATACATATCAGACAGACCAACCTTAAGACTCTCCAAAAGGGATTGTAGAGTTTTAAGGTGAACCATGTTTGGTGGATTCCTTAAACATGAGTATGTTATGTTTTCTTTGATGATTGGTATGTCTTTGATATTGTTAAACGCTCTCCGTAAAAGGGGGTTATAAAAGCAATTATTGGGATTGCCAAAAGTTGAGTGGGAGCCATCGTCATACAAGATTGGAAAAGTCCTCCTTATTCATGCATGCATTGATGCATGAAAAGGAATGGTGTCTAGACCACTTAAAGAGCTAGAACTAGAAAATGCATGGCCATGCTCGAATGGATTAATTGTAATCATTCGTTATTTGATAGTTCAAACTCAGGTATTCAAAAAAACATATTTGACGAGAGATATGAATGTCACCATATCATCAAGTAAGACATTAAGAGACAAAGGTATCTTAAAATTGCACACTTGTTTTCAAGGACAAGTGGGAGATTGAAGGAATTGTGTCCTTTAATAAAAGTTGCAATTACCGAACATGGAATAGGACGATTGATAGAGAGATTCAATCCGTTTATTTTAGGAGTCGTAGTGTTTTGCTAGAAACCAACTACGATTAATGGGTTAAATAGTTCAATCCATAGCTATTATAAACGGGTCCTATGAGGTCATACACATTGAGTTGACGGGCTGGATCAGTGGGCTAAAAGTCTTTGTTAGACATAGGGTTTTAGTCCAATAAGAAAAGAGTTAATTATCAATAAATATGTTGGATATTATTGAGAATTAAAAAGATATATTTATTTGGGGAAATAAATATATAAGGCCTTTAAAGGGAAGGATAGATCTAGGGTTTCAGAAGTTTTTACGTAAGAAAAGAAAAGCTCTCTTCTTCCAACTCTTCTAGTCTTTGGCACTTCGATCTAGCAATCGGAAGCGAAGGAGATCCCGATCCCGTACTCGTGTGGACTAATTAGAGAAGTCACAATTGAGGCTTTTTCTCTCGAAGGAAGAACCCTAATAACGCATCAAGAGGTATTCTACTAACCCTAATTTAGTCTCTAATCAAGAATGCTTTAGATCCATGTTTAGGTGCAAGAAATTATTTCTGAAATTCCGTTTATACGCATCTAAAAATCCTTCAGATAGCAGATTGCAAACCCCTTCACACAAGCACTCGATCTGTACTCGAAAAGTGCATCTGACGAACTCGTATCAGGGCGTTTTGCATCATCAACATACATCACAGGAATGGTCGGTACATCCTCGTAACAAGTCGTAAAATGGTCTTCATTGAGTTTAAAGCAACATACCTTTTCTGCATCTGACAGAAGAATAAATCGCATTCTTCTTTCTGGCTCTGGGTCGGCAGAATATAGTTTGTGAACTTTGCACGCATTCCAAACCCTCATCACAACAGGTTAACAGGTAGACAAGATGAGAGATCCCGCAAAATCATTTGGTAAATTATGATCTTACGAACAACCTCACCTTTAAAGCGAAGGTCCTCTTCTTCATAAACGGTCAAGAATCGACCACGTAGAACCCGATCTTCTATTTTAGAAATATTAGTTTGCTTCTCCCTTATGGCATCAATTTGTTGTGCCAAACTTTGAAGATTCAGTTGTTCTTCAGGGATTTTCTTGAGCATATCTAGATGAGCGTCAACAGTGTCAAGTCTACAAAGCAATTGCCTCCTAATCTGTCGATCATGCTCGCATGTGAGTTCTTCTTGGATGAATTTTTCAGTAAGAGACAACCTTTTTATTTTACTCCGAATTACAGTACATAGCATCCTGTCTGCAAACGAGAATTTTTCAACGTTAGGTTACGGAATTCCCACTTTGTAGACGTCGACGCATCAAGAATTTGCAGGTTAGAGAAGATTATTACCTGTGAAATAGGTGTGGTATTCCTCGATTTTGCGTCGGACATTCATTGCTAGCATCCAATTGACCACCGCTCGCTCAGTTTGAAACTTCCAAGGGGGAAAGTTGAAACTTGGAAAGGAAGATTTTGCTTTAATTTTACGAGACTTTTGCGTCGGAATTCGCACTTGGAACGGCGAAATTTTGCGCATTCCGGTTTTTCGGATGCGCACTCCGGTTTTGGGATGATCCTAAATCCGCCCATAAATGTATGACTTTTTTTGTGCGGGTTTGAAACCCACCCATGTATTTGCGCCATTTTCTTGTGCGAGTTTGAAACCCGCCCATATTTGTGCCATTTTTTTGTGCGGGACGGAATCCGCCCATATCGAGTGCGCAACACAAAATTGAGAGTGCGCAAACGAACCGCCACTTGGAAATTTCGAGATCGAAAAGGAAGATTTGTTTTAATTCTACCCAAATTCACGCGAGTCACCCTATTTTATTTTTTAATTTTTTTGGTCGGAAGTCACCCGCGGTTCGGATTTGTTGCATGTCCTTCCTTTGGTCCACGTGGAAAAAAATAATAAAATTACCAATTTAAATTATAAGATTTTAATTCGGAGCAAAAAAGGGAAATTATATGATTTTAACTAACTAAATTATACAGTGTAGATTAGATTCTTCGTTATTCTTTCTCCCAAATATAAAGATGGCCATATGGTGGTAAATAACACAAACTTTTACTTTGTGGTGTTCAATAGCACCAACTTTCAAAAAACAAATATAATCACCAACTTTAAAGATAGGGGTGTTTAGTGGCACCAATTTTAAAAAAATAAATAAATATTCACCAAAAAGTGGTTATGGGTCGGGTAGTTAAAGGGTGATTATTACGGGTCGGGTCGGGTTGCGGGTCAAATAGGTTGTTAAAGGGTCAAACGGGTGAACCATTTGACCCAGTCAAACGGGTCACACGAGTTGACCCGTGACTCGGCCCGTAAACCCGTAACCCATTTTACGGTTACGGGTCGGGCCACAGGTCAACATCATTTTTTTTACAAGTTGTCGGGTTGACCGGTTGGACAACCCTAAAGGTGGTGGTGTTTAGCGAGACTGCTGGGACAATTTCTATACGATAACAAGAACGTGATGAAAACATATTTGATCGAAGCGATAAAATATTTATAGAAAAAGGCCAAGTTGGAACTAAAGTCATCAGCTTTAGCCCAATCAAGGCGACTAAGTTCGATATCGAGATGAAACCCAAGGGCCAAGTAAAGTCGGCCAAGGGTGATTGACGTTGAAATGAGATCGGGACATGACCCGAGTCAAGTTTGAACCGAGTCTAAGAATATTTTATACTGCTAAATGCCACCATTTTTTAAAATTGGTGAGTATTTTTTTATTTTTTCAAATTTGGTGTCAATGAACACCACCACCCTTAAAGTTGGTGATTATATTTGATTTTTTAAAAGTTGGATTTATTAAACACTACAAAGTAAAAGTTTGTGTTATTTTATATGTACGAGAACCGCATTAATTTGAATTTTAAAAAAGTTGTAATATCCGCAATATTTCAAGGTTTTTAAAAACCATTATAATATAATTTTTATAATCCTTTCTTCATATAAAGAGAATTTATAATATAATTTATAACCTTTCTTCTCTATAAAAAGAGAATTTAATTAAATTAAATAAATAAAATCAAGAATGTGCTAGAAAGGTTTATGAAGGAATAAAAGCATTTAAATAAAAATAATGCTTATTTACTTTCGAATTTTATTAAATAAAAAGGTACAATAAGCTAATTAATAGTGCAATGAAAAAAATAATAATAAAAGGAGGCAAGAGCCGGGACTCAAACCCAAGACCTCTTGCATCTCCTCCCACATCCCACACGCATAAACCACTAGGCTATTGTAACTCATCAATGCTTAAACCCACCCTTTTAATTTTATATTAGCCTAGTCTTCTTCTTCCCCCAAAGCACATCAGACTTTGTCTGATTGATTTGACGTAGTTCCAATCCATGACCATTGCTTCTCCTCCTTCTCCCCCTTTGCTTGCAAGAACACCATAGTGACATCCCTCCTTACCTCATCATCAAACAAGCACACGTATGGCCAATCCTCTCCCATTTTCCTCTTCTCCATGGGTGAGACTCCATTGCCATGGATCACCAAGTTCTCCTCTCTTGCCTATATAAAGGGCTCAATTCTTCATCAAATTCAAACACAAACACTCTCCCTTTTTGAGTTCAATCCCCCATAGAGAGCCCTCAAAATTCTGAAAATCCCTCTAAAAACATCATTGTTAGTCTTACAAAAATCTAAACAAACACATTCCAAGTCCTCCCAAGCCACCACCACTCCAAGGCCGGACCACCGACGGACCACCACCAGCCCACCGGAGCCTCTCCGCGCGCCGCCCAACCCGCCACCGTCCTCCTGGTGACCGTCGACGTCCCCCTCTCCCTTGGTCTTCCACATTCTGTTTTCAACAGAACCTCTTTCTGTAAGTTTACAAAAGGCCTCTAATTAATTCATTATCTTAACTAGGTTAATTTAATTGTTTTAAAAAAAATAGTCTCACAATAATATTGTTAGCCTTACAAAATTTAAATCTAATTAATATAATTTTAACCTAGAATCTTGTTAGTTGAACAAATAAAATCAAATAAATAAATAATACTATACTAAGATAAGAGCTTTTATGTGCATATTAATTAAATAATAGTAAATCTCTAGACATGGTTTTTATTAAATCAAAACTTATGTAAAAAGTATTGTTATTTAAATTATATTGTTTAAGAGTATGGAGCTTTTGATTGTTAGAAGAATATAAAAAATATTATAATATAATATATCTCTAAGTGTAGAGAATTTTAAAGACATAAGAATTATTTAATAATAATGGTAAATATGGAAATAATATTTTATATATAATAAGATATTAAGTATGCTAAGTTGTTAAAAAATATCTTGCATAGAAAGATATAAATGATAGAGAAGATAATATTATGATCTAAGTTTAAATTAAATAAATTATATGATCTTGGTTATAAAATAATATTCTAAAGAATTGATTCTATTATTATAAACTAAAGATATGGGAGAACTTATTTAAATAAGATAATAAGATAATTTTATTATCATATCATACTTTATGAAAAGCATATATTATAAATTTATCTAGAAAGTCTTATTTGTGGAAAGTACTGAAAAGGGGTATGTACTAATATTTTTATCTCTATTTAATATTACTTGTATTTTTTTAAATAAGGATTTAATGAGAAATATTATAATAAGGTCATGTTATAGATATTGTTGATAAAAGATAATATTATAATAATACTATGAATATAAGATATTAAATAATAAGAGCGTTTTAGACTTTTTACAAATCCTAAGAAGACTTTATTAATAACTATATTTCTTATAATGTTGAAAACTATATCATATGATTTTATAAAGATATTTTTTGTTTAGTTATATTAAGAAAATAACAAGTTAAGATTATAAAGGGATATTTTTAAATAAAGATATTACTTGGTTTCCAAGAATAATAATGAATAGTATTAAAAATAAGGATAAAAAGGATATTACAAAGTTAAAATAATAATAAAGGAATATTATTATTTTATTCATCTCCACCTAAATTATTATAATAATAATTTAGAAATTTTATTCTCTTGTAATAAGGATATGAGAGAATTGTGAAACTTTAAAAGAATTTAAAGAAAATTCTTATTAAACCTCGTTCATAAAATTTCGTGTCGATAGGTCGAGTTTGCGTTCCAAGTCATGAACAACGTTTTCCGCTCTTTCTCTAATCCGCTATCGTAAAAGCAAAGGCAAGTGGAATTTCTCCTTGTAGCCTTAATAATTCGTTTCGTGAAATTTCTCGATGTTGGGAACAATTTGTTTGCTAATAATAAACGAACCTAGGAATATCGATTGTTAGATATAATGACTCCACTATTATCGTTATTCCGCTATTTAATATTTGATAGGACTATTATGCAAGTCTTGTTGTGACCTTGTTTGTTTAAGGTCTCGTTAAGAGATCGGTTCGAACGAATTAGTGAGGGGTGCGGGACTAACCAGACGACTCTATATAACTTACTAAGTCGTATGCCTCTGCGCTTAAAGTACGACTTTCAAGATCATAATCTATGTCCGCTCCGAGTGCAACAGAGGGATGAGTAGCACCGTAGCTAAGTGTCGGAACTGAGTTTCCCTTAAGTGGCCCAGGCCATGCAAGCCCCCCACGCTCTTTAAAAGTCATTAACATAATCGACATTTTCGTCACGATATAAGATAAGTGACAATGCACATTTAAGAGACATCAAAATCGGACCGATCTCAAATGATCGATCCGGCTCTCGGTCTGCAAGGGCGCTAGAGATTTTCAAAACTTGTATGAATTAATAACATTCCCAACATACTTTCTATTCGAAAAGAAGCCTACAATCTCGTAGTTCTTCTCTCGATTAACGAACTATCTCCTCTCGAGATACACTCTTCTCCATTCTGTTAAGCCCCACATAAAGTCCGATACCCCAAACATATCCCGATAATACTTCTCAAATATTATAAAATTACCATAATACCTTGAGAATTTTCATTCTCACTTGCTTAGTCTCCTTAGACTAATTCCACTTTTCCGCATTTTTGCCTGGTATTTCTCGCCCTTCGCGACAAATGCCAGACTGTAGGAAGTCACACCGAAGTGTTGAAGACAGAGTCTAGAAGGTTCAAAAGTGTTATGCAAGGATAGAAGGTCAAGGCAAGACGACGTTGAAGGAAGGAGGGAATTTTCGTAAGAGCAAATTAAAGCATTCCGAAGATAGTCCACCAATTCTTCTATTTTAAACCAAGCAAATCATCATCACATGAGTTGTCTTGGGTAAATATACATGTAATTTCAACACGTCATTTCAACCCTTTTTATACGGGCTTCATTTTCCGTTGCTACATCATTTGTAAAACGACTCTCAATGTAATGAACGACAGTTCTTATCAATAAATAAAACTCCGTTTTTAGTGAATTTCATCCTTAATTACCTTTAAGTCTCATCCATGAGCATCCGTTTATTTATGTAATGTTTATGTGAATTTCCGCATTTCTATAAGTTTTAATATCATTATAAAGCCTTGGGTGACTTTGGACGGTAAATTCCGAGGTCACTGGCGGTAATACCCAATGTTGCAAAATGGGGGTGTTACAAAACTAATTATAAAAAATAAAGCCGCAAAATCGGTGGTGGTAGGTTGAGAAAATAAAATCAAAATAATACTTAAACTTCCAACCAAATTTAGATGGAAAAGAAATTTATTATATCTTGAATTGTTATGTGTGTACACCGATTAAATAATCAAATAGTTTACTTATGTATGATTTACAACATTTTATTTTGTTTTAATTGTATGATTAGTTATGGTATTTCATAATGTAATTCAGTAAACTCTAATTTAGTACACTTAATCATATTCTCTCCGTTTAGTTCAATTTGTCCTTATAGTCTAATGCACATATATTAAGACATGTCTTATTCTTACCAAATTGCCCTATTATAACTTAGAGATAATTACTGTAGGATATCTAGCAAGGATAATATAACTTATTAATATATTTATTAAATTAATGTTAATTTATTAAAATTTAGAATGATATATCAATGTATGCTAAAATATATCATATATTCTATAAATAATTTATTATATGCAATATATCAACATAGAGATAAGCAAATTATATACTTGGAGCGCAAGATTGTTAAAAGATAAAAGAAAATTTATTATGTATACAACTAATATAAAAATTATTAGCATATAGATCAAATTTTGTTAAAAGATATGAATTAAATTAGTATAGAATTATTAACATAAAGATAGATCAAGTTATTATAATATAAAAAATTGGATGTATAGAAAGAATAATACAAGTTATTATTAAAAAGTTGGACATTATTTTATTCAAGGAATGACATGTGGCGCAATATTTTCAACAGACATGATTTTTGCTTTATAGTGTATTAGGGTAGATTATGTGTGCTGATTTTTTTATTTGTTAATTGATTTAAAAACTTTATTTCACAAAATATATTATGTTTGCTTAAATAGAGAATGGAGAAACAATTAAAGACCAGCAATCTAACATCTTTTATAATTCTTGTGAAGTTCAACAAACCAATATGATGAGAATGAATACTCTAATTAATCAGACAAAGGATACATTGTAAGAAGAATACGTACAATAGAAATTTACATGTTTTTAGATTTCACCTAACGCTTTTTAATTTCACCCAAAAAAGAGGAAAGGGGGAAAGTATGAAGATTTTCATCTTCAGATCTGGAGAGTGAGAGAGAGGGGGTTGGAGAGAGAGAGAGAGAGAGAGAGAGAGAGAGAGAGAGAGAGAAGGCTAAGAAAAAGATTCGGGTAGATTTTTGTCTTTTAGGGTTTATTTATCTAAAGGGTAATTTTGTCTATAAATAAAAAAATTGAATCATTTAACCGCGCGTGCCATTATTTTTTTTTTGATTAAGTAAGAATTAGGAAGCACTCCCTACGGAGGGTGTCCTAGAGCATCCTTTCTGATGAGAACTAACAGTTCTGGATGAGTCTTAATGAACTCGGTGGGGAGACTATGACCCAATTTAGCAATTTTATAGGCCACAACGTTACACTCCCTAAGAGTGTGGTTAATATAAATATCCCGGGCTCCATAGATGGAGACAAGGATGTCGGAGATTAAAATCTCAACCTCCCACGGGCATTTAGACGAGCCTTTAACCGCATTTATGACTTGCAGATTGTCACCTTCAATTTCAACCTTTTCTAGTTTCTTATTTTTAACTTCTCGGATTGCTTCTCGAAATGCCAAAGCTTCTGCTTTAATCCCCGATGTTTTACCAAAGCTATACATCTTTATATCAATAACCTGGCCATGATGGTTCCTTATTATTAATCCTCCCGTTGCTTGATTATTTGTTAGTCTAGAAGCATCAACGTTGATTTTCACATAACCTTCTGCCGGTTTCTTCCATCAACGTTGATTTTCACATAACCATGCGTGCCATTGTAAATGAGCCCGCCCATTTCCTTGTTTTTTTAATCAAACCCATTTTATTTAATCTAGATCGTCCATTCTTTTAATCTAACGGTTCTACTTTATTACATTTTACACAGTAGCAATATTTTACATCAGAGCGTGACTCTAATCTTATATACCAATTCTATTTAACTTTGTACCACATTACCAATGTTATGATTAAGATTCATATTGTCAAATCCGGTGCATATAAATATAACCATATCCTTATATTTATTCGGAAAAAAAATCCTTACGTAATTACATAAAATGACCCACTCAAAGGCAGCGCTTCGCGAGTGGCAAGACAGACGGAGCTTCGTTACCCGTTTGAGGAAGAAAAATGTATGGCACGGGCCTCTGCACATTCAGAGTGAGCGCACCAGCACTTCCACATGCTCTTAATTTACCATTTTGCCACAGCTTCCCCTTTCCAATTTCCCCCTTTCTTTCTCCCGAATCATCTTCCTCTCGCGTTGTTATCAGGCAGAAAGCACGGAGCTTGATTTGCGAGAAGTTCGTGCCTAGAGCTTCGTCAATGGCGTCTTCTGCCTCCACAGAAACCAAACCCTTCTCCGTGCTGTTCGTCTGCTTGGGGAATATCTGCAGAAGCCCCGCCGCCGAAGGGGTTTTCAGAGATTTGGTCAAGAAGAAGGGGTTTGATTCGCAATTCAGCATCGATTCTGCTGGCACCATTGATTACCATGAGGTTCAATACAATTTATCTCCCTCTTTTCTATATTTCTGTTTCTTGCACTCTTTTCTCACTTTTGATGAGATGAGATTTTATCTGGGTGATGATTGTATTTAAATTCTGGACGAACTTGGTATTATACTGCTGCTAAGATTCCAATTGATCATCATCAAGTTTGTCAATCCGTTTATGTTAACAGAAGTTTGATAAAAGGATCAATTTTGCAGAGTTTTTCCCAAGTTTAGGACTTTTACAGAATACAGGTTTTCATAAGATGGTCTGTAAGACATAAATGATTGGACATTTTGTTTTCAAATATCCCATCAATTGATTTGTATGGTGTTGCAAAGCAACTTTCTTGCACCATTTGCTGTCAACAGGGTTTGAGGAATGCTTCACCTAATAAATTCAATTTAAGAGAGATGAGAGGACTCATGGATTTGCTAAAGTGTCATTTGGGGGTCTTGCCTTGACTTTGTGATTCTGAGTGTGCATTATCTATGCCATATTCCGTCAACTCTGCATACAATTGAGTCAGTTTTGCTATTTTATAGGGTAATCCTGCAGATTCACGAATGAGGTCAGCTGCCAAGAGGCGTGGGGTTGAGATTACTTCAGTTTCAAGGCCAATAAGGCCATCTGATTTTAAAGAGTTCGATCTTATTCTTGCAATGGATAAGCAAAACCGAGGTGGGAGTGCTTTCTTCAGCATAAATAACAATAGTGAGGAAATGATACTCCTAAGATATTGTTTTCTTCCAAGCTTTCTTATGTTTTTTTGTTACCGGTTTTTGTTGCAGCGGATATATTGGAAGCCTTTAATGGATGGAAAAAGAGGCATAATCTGCCAGATGATGCAAGTAAAAAGGTTTGCTTCTTGTAACTCGTGTTAGTGTGGCGTTTATGCTTTCTGAACCTGTTCTTGTAAGCTTATGGTGTTTTTTTTTTTTTTTTTGATAAACTTATGGTGTGTGTTGGGATTGCAGGTAAAGTTGATGTGTTCCTATTGCAAGAAACATGACGAGGAGCAGGTTCCTGATCCTTATTATGGAGGACCTCAAGGTTTTGAGAAGGTAGCATCTTTTTTTTTTTATAATATTCGTGTTCTTGAAAGAAAAATATTGAACCAAAGTGTCATTATGTTTTGAACATGGTAATAGTCTTATAGATCTCACTGATTTCATTGATGATCTCTCTCACAGGTTTTGGATCTTCTCGATGACGCATGTGAGTCTCTGCTGGATAGCATTGTTTCAGAGAAAACATCGACCTAGCATTTCTATATTTTAGTTGGAACCCGTCTTCATCAAATCAGATTCGCAGTTGATCTTGAAACTGAATTCTTCTTCCAACATCAGTGACCATGGCTGCATTGATGTCTTTCTACAAAGCCTAAGCATGTGCATTATCCACCTAGCTTATTTCACTGAAAATTGTCAAAACTTATACATTACTACACTTCTCAAACTATGATTTGCCTGATTAGAAGAGCAGTTTTATGCCATTTTTTGCTATCCTGGGCTTTTGAAGAACCTTTCAACTATGCTGTATCTGCCTTTTGATTTCTCATTTATTGAGCCTTTCAACTTTCGTCATACCAAGTGGAACGGATTTTAGTCCCTATGCAATTCCATATATTATTCGAATTAGGTCTTTGGGCGCTCCCCCTTTGCGTTCAGCCAGGAAGGCACCTATCTTGACCCCCAGATTTCCCGCAAGGGAAGCTCCATTGGGTAACTGTTGTTGTTGTTGTTGTTGTTGTTGTTGTTGTTGTTGTTGTTGTTGTTGTAGGTCTAAAGCAAGGCCTCCCTGTTTTATATAGCTTTTGATCTTCAAAGGGTAGATTTATTTGACCAATACTCGGCCCGACATTTCCTTTGTAGTACAATGGCTAAGCCACTTTCTCCAATGTCCAGAAACCTCTCATATGGATGCTCTCCTTCATGTCATATACTATGTCAAAGGCACCTCCTGATCGAGCATTGTCCGACTCGGATTGGGCTAGTTCCCCCACTACCAGACACGGTGTAACCGGGTATGTGGTCCTTCATGATTCAAGTCCCATGTCCTAGCGTTCTTAGAAGCAAGTTATGGTCTCTAGGAGTTCGTTCGAAGCTGAATACATGGCAATGTCACATGCAGCAACCGAGGTGATGACATGGTTGGTAAAATGGCAAGTCTCCTTCAAGGAAAAGGGAGGGAGAGATTGAAGCTAAAGAAGAATTAAAGAAAAAATAATGTCTTAGGTTTTAGTATTTTTGTTTAGGAAAAATTATTTAAAATAATATTAATTTTTGTCTATTGATCCAAATAATATAAACTTTTAAATTGACAAAAAATAATACCAATTTTTATTGTATTAACTAAAAATAATACACATGCATTTTTAGTGGAGATTTTGGCCAAACATCCAACGTGTGTATCGGAATTTGCTAATAGAACATTAAAAGTATTAATGACTAAGAGTTTGATGTGATTATTACGAACAATCATCATATAATTTACCATTTAACATATAAATAGCATCGATTTGCATAATTTTACCTTGTGATATAAAGTTATCAACACAAGTTGGTTATTAATGACCACCAACAACCATGTTTCGTCAAAATTTTCACCAAAAATGCTCTCATTATATTTTTGGTTAATATAATTAAAGTTGATATTATTTTTGGTTAATATAATAAAAGTTAGTACTATTTTTAATCAATTTAAAAATTTATATTATTTTTAGTTAATAGGTAAAATTTAATTTTCTTTGGAGTAATTTTTTCTGACCATCTCCTTTCACCAAAAAAAAAAGTTTATACAAAGCGATCAAAATAAAAATAGAAAAATACTCTCTACTAGCTGAATTCAGTTATTATTGTCACATAGCTGAATTTCAATTTTTCTTGGGCCTTTTTGGGCGTACCCCCTTCCCTTGGGCAAGGGTACCCCCATCTTGACCCCCCATATTCTGCTGTAGCGGAGCTAAACTGGGTCAATGATGATGATGATGATGATGACTCTTTACTAGACCTGTCAAAAGCTGACCGAACTCGCTAACCCGACCCGACCCGACCCGCCCGATAATTTTAGGGTCAAGACCCGAAAATTTGAACCCGAAACCCGAAATCAACCAACCCGATAGAACCCGAACCCGTTGGGTTGACCGATTTAGTATATTTATAAAATGTATAAAATTTATTTTAAAAAATATAATAGATTTTATTATTAAAATACATAAAAATAATATTTTTAATTAAATATTATTATTTAATTAAAAATCTATTTTAATAATCATAAAAAATTATATGTTTTTGACTCGCTGGTCAACCCAACCCGCCTGAAAACCCGTATCGATCCGACCCGATTTAACCCGTGATCCATAACGACCCGAATCCGACTCAACCCAAACCCGAAATGACCTAACCCGACCCACCCGATTGACAGGTTTACTCTGTACTAAACATGGTTTTGATTACACCATAAGAACTGAGAAGGTAGGTAAATTGAGGTTTAAGCCATGAGATTTTTTGTTTTACTTGAGCCGAAGCCCGAGCTCCGTATTTCTCTATTATTTCATTTGGACCGAAGAAGGCAAGAAGCCCAAACTTTATCCTTTTTTCCTCTACTTTTCTTATTTTCACTTTTTTTTCTCCCTGCTTTCTTCTTCCTTTGCTTTGCCGCCAGGCTGTAGGACTCGTCCTCTGGTTGTTTTCCGATCTGACACCGACACCGTGATTTGGTTCCCGAACGTCCTTGGTGCATTCCATCGCCGGTGAGTCCTTTTCCTTCTCTGTATTGGTTTAGTTTTGGTCGGGGACGGGTCTTGGCAATTACTCTCGCTTATTGGAAATCAGAGCTGTGTTTGAGCTAGTTTATGCGGGAATCGGTTTCGTACTACTAACTTGTGTTGGATTAAACCGTTTGAGGTCAAATTTCCCTTCCTAATTATATTAAGGCTGGGATCGGTTTTGAGGTCAGCCACCGCTTCTATTCTGGTTTCCTTCGCTCCTCAGCTAAATGACTATTCTGTAGTTTGTAAGTTTGATAGTTGTTAAATAGCTGATATTTAGGTTACTAAGTTGGGGGAATAGGATCTGAATTGGTTATTCTAGGTTATATTTTTTGATAAATTGCTCTCTTACAAGTGCTTTCGCAAACTTGTATGCCGCCACATCCCTGCAAATGAGGCTAGTGGGGCTAACTGGAGGAATCTCTTCAGGGAAGAGCACCGTCTCCAATATCTTTAAGGCCAGTGACATCCCTGTTGTTGATGCCGACATCGTTGCTCGGGTACTGCCTCTCTATTACAAATCAGAATTTGCAATTTTAATGTGCTTTATATGAATTTCAGCTCAGATTATGATCCGTTATATTATTGAATGTGTTGGTCAATTTCGAATGGAAGACATTGCACGACGGACATTGAAGGGTTTGATTTATGATATCGCCAGTTGAATTCTCCTTTTTTGTTAGAAGTGTATAAAGTTGTGAGTAGTAACTTAAGTGTGGATGTGGTTTCTGGCTTTTTGCTTTGTATGAAGATGGAAAATTCCACTTTCTATCTTCAAATTCACAGCTGAGGATCAGTGACAATACCATTACATGATTACAGATCATGGAAGTACTAATTTTGCTTTAATATCCAGAGATGACAACTTCATAGTATCAGTTAACTTTGTGTTGGATATAGACTCAGTTTGAATGGGTTTAGATCAATGATCTGTTGAGTTTGAGGCATTTACAAGTTGAAATGGTTTTGAAATTAATTTTGATTCCAAGCTGGTATTTTTTTGGTGTACTTACTTACCCATGATTATCAAGACTCGTCACGTATAAAGTGGTCAACTTGGATACTAAATGAACTTTTTATTTCTACATTGTTTAGCATACCTTCTCGTCTTGCCTTTTTTGAACTTTGATTTTTTTTTTTTACCATCTTATACTTATGTCTTTGGTGTTATATAAGAATTATTATTTGTGATTCATTATCAAGCAAATATATAATGTAAAATGTGTTTTGCAGGATGTTTTAAAGAAGGGTACAGGTGGTTGGAGAAAGGTTGTAAAGGAATTTGGAGAGGATATTCTTCAACCTAATGGAGAAGTCGATAGGCCAAAGTTGGGGCAAATTGTATTCTCTGACCCATCTAAGCGACAAATTCTCAACCGGTATAAACATTACCCTTGCTATGTAGTTGGATTTTCTTATTATAATTGTTAAGTTTAATGAAAAAGCTTGAGCAATATCATCATTACTTGCCATAAAAAAATCATTTGTACCTTCTTAAGCACCCATTTGGCCTAGTCATCTGCTAATTCTCACTAATATATTATGACTCTTAACATAGACATTTGAGATTAATTATTGACATTTGATAGTTTTGGATAGATTAGCTAAAATATGCAACTCAAAGTTACTTGCTTATTGGCTCAGATTATTATTTCAGATAATTTGTCTGTAGGATCCATTTTTTGTTCTCCCTTTCTTTCACTTGATTTTATTTGTTGGTTCATGTAGATTTTTAATGTTACTTTATCCCAAAATATCTTGCAGTCTATTGGCACCTTATATATCATTTGGCATTTTTCAAGAGGTTTTCAAGCTATGGCTCAAGGGATCTAAGGTTGTAGTTGTTGATGTTCCTCTACTGTTTGAAGCCAAACTGGACAAATGGACAAATCCTGTTATTGTTGTATGGGTTGATCATGAGACGCAGCTTCAACGACTGAAGGCTAGAGATGGGATATCAGATGAAGAGGCACATAACAAAATAAATGCTCAAATGCCCCTTGATTTGAAGAGAAGTAAGGCGGACATTGTCATAGATAATAATGGAACACTAGAGGACCTAAACCAGCAAGTTCAGAAAGTAATACATTTAGTGACAAGACCATTGACATTGCGTGAAAGTGTGCGTTCTAGGCAAGGAGTTTTATTGGCTATTACTATCCTTGGCGCAAGTATTCTACTTTGTAAAAAACTCTTTGATGGTAATGACTTGTAGCAAACATTTGGTATATTTTTCTGTTGAGGAAAGGTGTGAATAAGAAGTGACCAAATCATGAGTGGATTGCTTCTCATATGTGTCACTCAAGGCTCATTGCATTGTTTGTATAGATTTCTATTTATTATTCTAGACATGTTCAATTATTACAGATTTACATGTTCAGTTGCTTGATTACATTTTTCTGTTAAAATTTATTAGGAATAATAGTTGGGCTAGGCTTGGGCCTTTAAAAATATTCAAACAAGCCCATTTGAAGGTCCATGACTCCATGAGTCTCTTATAGTTGTTCTAGGGTGACAAATAATCCTTCAACCATTAAACCAGCCTGATCCGACCTGCAATTTACACTTGACACTTTACAGGACGAGTATCGTGTAATTTTTTTAAATTTAAGTTTCATTCCAGCATATTGAAAACTCTGTTACTTCTAGAAAGGAGAAGGTAAAAAATGTGTTCTCAACTGCCAAATCAAAACTCTGTTACAATTTTACTACAAACCACATTGCTTACAATGTGATTTTGTTCTCAACCGCCTTTCGACCACAAACTGTTCTCAGCTGCCAAAGTCATTACTCATTAAGATCTTTCAAAGGAAAAATCAAACACACTCGAAGCTTCTTGTTCTCTTCATTCCAACAGGATAGCTTAGACTAAGTTTCTGGCAATTTCCGTTTCCTCTCTGGAGTTGTCGCAGAATTTGACTGAGATTCACCAAAAACTGATCTGCTTATACCCACATACAGATTCAATACTCATTTGCACATACCCACATGATTTTACAAAAGAAGAACTTAGAGATAAACCATCACCAACTTACCCACAAGTTGAGCACTTCTTGTGATGCTCACAGAATATTGATAGGCAAACAGAACATATGTATCCCATGTCAATTGTGTTTTTGTGACACAAACACCTGGAAATATTCAAAATATCAGGTAAAAATGTGGGTTTAGCTAATGAGTTTTCACCCAAGAGCCGATCCTCTGAAATATCAAAGCAATGTGCTACATGTTAAATACACGACTCTGCAAGTATCCGAAGTGTAATATCAACTGGCATTACACAAATTTGAAAGATCATGGTAAAGAACAAATCAACTTACGAGGCACGAAAATCAACACCAACAGGTTTGGGAAGTTGTAGAAAGTTGCGGGAGTGCAAGTCAGTTGCAAATACAGTCTGCATTTTACAGGCATGTCAATCAGCTAGCAAATTGGTAAAAGAGCATAACCAATTGAGAAAGATCCAATAACACAATTACAAGTATAAAATGATCGCTGTCTGAACGCCAAATAACACCACAATGCTAGACTCATCAACAACAGCAGTTATGATTGAAATTCTGAAAAATGCTTTAATCATGAACTTACAGATAGGTATTGAAATAGCCCATCCAACATTTGCGGCTTCAAGTAGACGCCACCAGTAATATACGATGCCTTCACATTATGCATAGGAATGATGAGTAAGGGTGAAATGATTTAGAAATAGGGGGAAAAAGGCTCAAACCTGCTGCAAAAGGGGAGAATGTTGTGACCCTACAACACAAGAGTCAATGGGAACCTGCATGTTAAAACATTGCATTTGTCAATGATGGTAAGAGATTTGAAAAAATAATGTTGCAATTGTTTTTTTTTCAAATAAATTGAAAATAGAGAAGTAATGTGTCATTTGAAGTCGTGAATTTATCTATATCAAATTGAATGTCCAGAAGTTAGAACAAAGCAGGCACAAGAGTTATATTACCGTGGAACGCTGGGCAGAAAATATAGCATTCATCACAGCAACATATCTGTGCACAGAAAACATGAAATCTCAAGGCCATACATGGGAAAACCAAAACTAGGAATGAAAAGGATGGTTAAGAACATACTGTTCAGGTCCATCAGGAGATCCATGCAAGCATAATATCTGGCATCAGGAAAGACATTTATTTAATGCTCATACAGCAAAATTTGCTTTATTTAATTGCTTGAACTACATTTGAGAAGTAATTGTTCTTTCCCTTTTTTCTTTATCAAAAGGAGGTTCAGAATAAGTGAAGCTTTCCTTAAAAAAAAACAAAAAAGAATAAGTTAAGCTAAATTTCAGTGCAAAACACGAATATAAACTCTTAAAATGGGGGCATTAATTTGATTATATAGATATTACCTACAACAGGATGACAAAAAAAAAGTTCAGCAGACAGTAACAACTATACAGGTAATCATTTAGTAAGACACTAAGACATTTCCCAAACTATATTTCCCACTATAAGTAAATGTATTTCACAAAGTCCATGACTATGAAATTCTCAATTATCCAAAACCTTACTCCAACTACAAAAGCCAACATCAAAAACAAGCAGACACCAAAATACACCAGCAAAACAGCATTATTTCATACTTACACGAGGCTGTGGGTGGAGCGGACCTGAACGGAAAACGCGCTGTGTATCTAATTTGCAAATCAAACAGTCATATAATGAAGCAATGTGTCATCATCCAAAACCACATCAAAACTAGAACTTCCAAAGACTAAACAGCTACATAAATCTGGCAACAAAACAGTCAAGGATACAACAAAGGGCCATAGACAAGGAACCCGACAAGAGAGAGGATCCAACACCATCAACCATGTCCTCAGAGCTCAAACCCTGATCCTTTTCCATAAACCCTTCCAAACTCCTAAAAAACTCTGAGCAAAAAGCAGGCGTCTTCCCATCACCGGCACTCTGATTCGACGATGCCTCTGATGAATCATAGATATAACCGCAGGAATTGTGCCCCGTGGCAATGACAACCACCTGATTGAGCTGGTTTAGCTGCATGATCGAGTTAAGGAACGCAAGGAACTGATGATAACAAAAAAAAATTAAAAAATTAAAAAATTGAAATCAAGAAATTGGAAGAGAGGAATAGAATTGCAAGGGTTCAAGGAGGGGAGGAAGAGAGGGCTATACGTGAGAGAGGAAATCAGAGAAGCCAAAAGAAGAGGAGGCCTCAGAGGTCGCCCAAAAGATCGGATTCGTATCGAGTAGCACCATCAGAAGACTGACATCATCTGCAATGAGATTGAATGACAATAATAACAAGAAAAGGCCATTGAAACAAGCTTCAATTAAGAAAACAGAGACAAATGTACCAGTGTAGAGTTTGGAAGCAGCTGGAGCTATGGATGTGAAAGCCTTGCCCATTGGCTGAACCACTCTTGCTAAACCATATCCTAAAGCAACAACAAAAAAAAATTGAGATGATTCTGAAAACAAAAATCTAGAAAAGCAATCGATGAACAAGAATTGTCATCATCATCGTCCATGATCATCATCAAATCTCTTTCAATAGCAGGTCTAGGACCATGATAAGCAATGAATAGAAGAATTCAAAAAAAAAAAAAAAGAAGACTCTTGCTCACCGGATTAGCCACCGGAACCGGAGTTGTATTTCCCCAAAATTGAAAACCTAAGCTGCGGGGTGAACTATTCTCCGCCGAGTCAGACGCCCCTAAACAACTGCTACCTAAATTGAAAAAGTCTGGAATGTCGTAATCAGAAGTACACTGGCGGTGAGTGGTGGAATACTGGCGACGACAGTGGTGGCGGTGTACCGGTGCTCGTGGCGGAGCATGAAAAGCTTCAATGCAACCATCAATTGATTTGTAGATGGGCCAAGTTCAGTATTAATGGATTTTAATGGGCTCGTTTCCAAAGCCCAAATTAGAACTCGACTGGGCTAGCTGGACTACAGCTGCTATCTGTATTGTTTTTCATTTACCTTATCTTTTTTTTTTTTTTAAATTATGTTTTCAATTCATGTTATAACTTCTACGTTAGGTGAAGTAATTAGCAACCAAAATAAATAGAAGGTCTAAGACAAAGTAAATTTTGTTTTCTAAGCTTTAGATTCCAAGTTTTAAGTGAAATGAGCATAAAATCTTGATCCGTAATACTCTGGTCATTAAATTATTAAACTATATCTGGATGGTTCAAATTTATCTAAATTCACTAAAGTCTTCGTTAAACTTCACTGCAACTATATCCTTTGGTTCCAAGGAAAAATAAAATTCATTAAAACGTGAAATTTGTGAGTGATATACTGGCCAAATGGCTAATGGTTTTGATACGTGACGATTTTCGGGTTGAAGATTATCATGTGGAAAATGTGCCAAGTATATGGATTTCAAGTGAACAAGTTGATTGATAATTCGATCTTGATTGATTGTTGTTGAGTGAATTGGAACATAAAATTTGTATGAACAATCTAATTTGTTTAAGTTTGAAATGTGAGAATAAGAAATATAAATAATACATCGAGTTTGGGTAGGAAAACTTTGGAATAAAAAAAATCAATTTAAGTTTTTCATCTCAATGTAAAATCCACTATAATCATAAAAGTGATTATAAAGAGTATTTAAACACATAGACATGTATATATATAGATTCTATCACAAAATAAAACTCTATCTATATAAGATAATAATAATAATTAATTAAGGAAAGTCTTTGTTCTCGTAAGATGATCTCAGTAAAATGCGATTTTGACCATTTTCTTTTTGGATTCTCATCTTGACGTAAACTATATATGAAGTTGTAGAGCTTTGAATAAGCTTTCCAAAGCATCTTGAATCAACTTTAGATCAATTTTCTAGTTAAAGATATGATCATTTTACTGAGCACTGCTCATAATGTGACGGGATCTTAAACTTCCGAAAATATCTTTACTTTGATTAATTTCCTTGGAGGCCTTGACGCATCACTTTTTCAAAGTATAATTTGAAATGCTTCAACACGTTGAACTTGAAGGCTCCGAGACCTCTTGTAAGCTCGAGTCCTTTTTCTTCTCTTCATTCGACGAGTCAATTTCCGTTCTGCATCAGGATTGGTGATTCAACTGTGATCTTGTGCGGTCTCTTAGTTTATTAAATGTTTGTTACGGAGTATATTGGATTCTTACGTTCTTAAGAAAATAAAAAGGTTAGTGGCTACTGCTAGTAACTTTGATAGACAAAATATTTACATAGTAGTCTACCATTATTAGTTCATCTTAATGGCCACTGCAAAACAGTAACTTTCACTGCCGTATTAATAGCCCCTACAAAACAGTAACATTGTTTTACTATCACAGTAAATGAACAGTTGATATAGGCATTGTAGATGCGTGCACAGTTTTTTTTTTTTTTTGAACTAGAGACTTTACTTGTGGCGTTAAACTTGAGTCCGTAAACTATCCAGCAAAATACACAATTCATGTAAATCGGTTTACGCACCGTTCGACTCAAGTTAATAGTAGATAGAATAGTAAGACTTGATTTTTCATTCAAATAAAGAGCTGAAATAGTAAAAACTCACGCGACAAAAGTACAAAACCCACTAACATTTAAAAGGGTTGAAACTCGTACCAATTGATTTAAACTTTTAAATTAAAATATGAATTCCAATCTTATATACGAAATGATAAAAATTCCCGATACATTATCAGCTTAATTCGGCCCAAAATGTAACAATATTAATTTACGTCCATCAAAATTCCCATAAATATTAGTAGTAAATAATTTAGGTTTGGAGGATCACATGAGCGGTTCATTATTTGGAGAATAACTCCAAATAAAAACATCAAAATATGCATTCATCAACAGATCCTGCTAAATCAGATCATCATTTTGTCTTCTGAAAATATGGCGAAAAAGTATGCGTCTAAGGGATTGTATAAAATTTGTAACCCCCAAGTTGCAACATCATTATTTTTTTAAGAATCTATGCACGATATTTTGGGGGGACAAATACCTAATTAGTTCCATTATATTGGTAGATTTAGACGACCATGCAAATGACTTAATTAAGCAACTTAATTATGAGGTTATCCACTAAAATGTTTAGCCCTTGTTTCACTTACATCACAAAAGCCCTTTCTACTAAAAAATTACTTTTAATACTCTTAAAATTCGTGTAAATCTCTCTACTTTTTACGTTCTTAAAGATACTAAAAATCACTTTTTACTCAAAAACTACTTTCAACACACAAGTGAAACAAGGCCTTTGATACTTTGTTGTCATTTCGATATTAATGAGTGGGTAATTAACCTACTTCACAATCGGTACTTAGGCTCAATGCTCATTTGAGACGGTAAAGTTTTTCACCGCATATTTTAAAGACACTTTATATGGTTTGAACTCGAAATCTACTAGAATATATATCTGGTAACTCTGAAAAAATAACTCTGTAGCTTTTGGATATCTAATGAAGCGATTAAGCTTTTAAAAATAGTACCCAAAGATTTTCAATTCGACATGAGTAGTGCCTTCACCAAAAACAGAAGAAAAAAAATTAACTTCGTTTGGAGTAGATCGACCCGGTTAGATCTAATTAGTTCATAGTAACATGTATTACATTTATTTATTTTAAATCCTTCAATGGTGATAAATATTCAAATAAGCTACCAACACAATTTTTGTAAGCTTATTTCGTTTCTCCATTATTTTTTTTTGAGTCCAGATCAAGTGAGAACGGGCACTTCTGCAAAAAGTGAGAACATGCAAGATGTTGCATATGCGCGCAATATAAAATATATTTACATATCTATAAAAAGAGGACACAAGCATATTAAAGGCATATGTACATAACTTCTATTATGTGTGCATATTTTGTACCGTGTGCGCATCATTTTTATTGAAAATATCGTAAAAGTTTGTGGGTCATAATTAATCAAGATAGATCGTACAGAAGTTCATTGAGATTCTATTCTAAAAACCAATTGATAAAAAAATGAAATAACTCAAATACTTATAAAGTAGATTATTTTATCCAACTTTTAGCTGGGTGAAGAGTATTCTCAACAAATATATATATATAGATTTATTTTAAGATTTACTTATATTTAATTTATACCATATCTCTCATCTTCTCGCAAGGGTGTCCGTTTTCATTGGAACGGAACCCTTTTTCACTTCATTTTATATTTCCAAGCAAATAAGGTAGGTCAAATAGGTTTGGGCGGCCCATACTTTTAGTAGGTCTAGTGACACTGTTTATATAAAGGAGTGTTGAGTAATTGAAATTTTGGTACATCTCATAGTCGTGTGAAGAAGTGTAAAATGGGAGAGATGAAGCATTTGGTAGTGGCCAAGTTCAAGGAAGATGGGGTGGTGGACCAAATCATACAAGGCATGGAGAAGCTTGTTTCTGAGCTTGATCATCTCGTCCTGTCTTTCGATTGGTCAGTTTAATTACTTCTCCTTAATTTCCTCCTTGATTACTTTACATCATATATCAATGTGAATAAAATTAGGGTTTTGTGTGATGAATGGAATTAATTGAAGGGGACAGGATATTGAGAGCCCAGAGATGCTAAGGCAAGGATTCACACACGCCTTCTTCATGACTTTCAAAACCCTAGACGATTTCGCGGCCTTCTCGGAGCATCCGAAGCACGTCGAGTTCTCCGCCACTTTCTCAGCCGCCATCGACAAGGTTTTGTTGCTTGATTTTCCTTCTGTTCTCGTCAAGCCGAAGATGAAGCCGGTGGATGAGCCGCCAGCTGAGCTGCCGGCTCAGCCGGCTGAGCCATCGACGGACCAGTTGGCGCCACCGGCTTGATTGAAGTAGCTTATGGAGCTCCACGTACAAGGAAAAAGGAAGAGGCGTTAATTAATTACAACTTATTTAAGCTAGATGTGATATTCAAGTGATGATATATGTAACTTAGTGATGATTAGAGTGGGTGTATCAGAATGGAGTTTTTTAGTAATTTTTAAGTGTGTTTAATTTGTAGTATGTTTCTAATTAAGATACAAGATTAAGAAAATTGTTGATTTTGACATGTTTTTTTCTATGGTAGATGTGATGTTGAATTGAAGGGTGATTATATTGACTTTGGTTTTAGGAATGACCAGAGTCGGAGCTTTGTATGAAATTTTAACATTTTACTACGTTAATTAATTGGTCTAGCCTGCTTCTCGATCGGTCTTATGATTTTGACACGAGAGCCTCAAACAAGACTTGTGATTTTAACATATTCTTCATTTTTTTTTGAAACTCGAACAAATAATTGGGAGGGGGATATTTTTTTTTTTGATCAGGTAAGATTTAGGATAGCTTAAGTACCACTTGGACTAGCCTAGAACACCCTTAAACGGGTGAGAACTGATACAGTTCTAGAGAAATTAATTTTTTGGTTTCGTCACCGGTGGGTGTCGAACATGTGACCTCGGGGTTCTTTCCCCAAGGCCCAACCGACCCGACTGGGCTCCTCGGGAGGGGGATATCATTAACTAACCATTACGTATTATTAGAAAATGGATATATATATATATATACATGAAACCTAAAAATGTTGTTAATGTTGTTTTGAGAGTACCTTTCCTTGTGGTTTTTTTTTTTCTAAATGTTTGTTGATGGTTATCAAAAATATGATAATGCATAAAATACATGGCCTTCGTATATCTATGGTAACCTAAGCCTCCTCTATGTGTGTTACATGATGTTGGATACTGGTACCATGGGAACGGTAACGATGTTACCATGGGAACAATATTGATCGTTCCCTTAGTTTTGATAATGACAAACTCTAAGAGATTTAATTGATTGTATGTTTCTATAGTCATTTCAGATAATACAGGTCAAATGAGAAGTATGAAGCAAGAATGAGTTGATGCTGATGTGAGGGAACAACATTTGTTCCAAAGGGAACAACAGTGTCAGCAGCGTCTGCGCTTGGACAAATTTTAAATAAGGAAAGTGCGTCCTTTCAACTTTGGAAGATTTGATTCTCGAAGATTTGACAGCTGGAATAGTTGGTTATTAGAAGATAATCTCTAAAGATAAAATCAGAATCATATCTCACCCAATTGGGAGTAACTTGTGATGCAAGGAGAAAATTTCTAGGTTAAGGAAAGATCTCATGGAAATATTATATTGTTTAAATCAGTTTGTAGAAGATATTTTTGGGTGGAAAAATATTATTTCGTGGCAAGGAAATAATATTATATCATATTCAAGTCTCTTTTACAAATAAGAGTAGACTTTAGGCTTTCTAGTGACCGATCTCGACCGATCTCCATTGCTATCGAGCAACAGAGCATTGAAGCTTCGTCAAGGTGTTAAGAAAGTTGTTACTAGGGTTTTTAGGTCTTCTTAGATTATTATCTTTAAGTGCTTAGGCTGAGAAGTTAGGG
Source organism: Fallopia convolvulus (assembly GCA_964016875.1). NCBI lineage: Eukaryota > Viridiplantae > Streptophyta > Magnoliopsida > Caryophyllales > Polygonaceae > Fallopia > Fallopia convolvulus. The sequence goes on from OZ024732.1 coordinate 1,067,101, forward strand.
TTAAGAGATTAGACTAGATTATCTTGGAGTGCCTACTTGCCTTTGTAGCTCGTAAAAGAATTAATAATATAAGAGGTCATTTGAAATCCTCTAAGGAGGTAGTGGTTTTACTCGTTCAACTAGTTGGTTGATCGAGGTTTCCACTCTAAGAGGTCGTGTCGAACTGTTACTTGCATAAGTGTATTTATTTCCGTTGCCCAATTCATTGTTCCCGTGGGAACAATGTCTGTATTAATAACACACTCGTTCCAACATAATTGGTAGGTCTTACTAAAGTAACACTAGCTATTATGATGCATGAAAGGATATTGTAATATCTCCGACCAAAATGCATACGTCATTTTGCATTCATATAAGATTAAGAGTATATGCATAGCGTATTGGCATGATATATAGTGAATTTTTAAAAATAATATTTATTTTCTAATTAAGTTTTTATAGTTTAAAAAGTTTTTAAGTAAAACTTAATTATTAATTATTTCAGGGTAAAGTTTATAGTAAATGAGATTTTAGGGTGAAAATTGTAATTTTTTCTAAATTTTGCCGACTCCCGTTTGAATATATATGTGCAATTCCTCACTTTCTTTCCTATTAAGCTTCGTACTTGAGGAAAAAAATTCAAAGGTGAGATGGAAATAAAAAACGAGAGAAGAGAAGGGAAAAGTGGAGATTTTGTTGTTTGATCGTGGTTTTGGTACGAGATTTTTTTATCGGGTTTTAATCTCGCAGTACAAGCTTGATTTGGTAAGTTTTAATTAGTTATTGGTTTATCTGAATTTTTTTTAATTTTTCCAGATCTAGATCTACAGTTGCTTTTGATTTGAAAATCGGTTGATCTATATTTCTCAGAGGGTGTTTTCGATATTGGATTTATATTCGGTAAAAGATTTCAGAGTAATTTTAGGGTTTTCTTTGTAATGATATTAGGGAGCCCTTTGATCAAGTTTTTCAGAAAGGTTTGAATTAGAAAAATGTTCCTTTATATATATAGTTTATTGTTGTCAAGTTTTAAAGGATTTGGATATATATGCAAGAAGTTATAATGCATTCTGGCATTTCATTGCATTTGGGGTTAGAGTTTATAAGAGTACATAGCTTAATTTGCATTGGGTTACATATAGGAGCACCAATCATAGATCGTGGTCAAGAACAAGGAGGAGAGATATAGGATCTGTCCTAAACAGGTGAGTATAGGCCGGAGATTCAACCCTATGTGCTATATGTGCTATATGAATATACGAATATATGCGCTATATGGATATATGTTGTATATGGATATATGTATTTTATATGATAGTTCTGAAATTTCCAGAGTCGTTTGCACATAAAGTATGTTAATAGATGCCATATGATATATGAATATATGATGCATTTGATTGCATAGCATATTGCAATGAGATTAAAAGGACCTGTGACTGTCTCGCCCTGAATTTGTATTACAGGACCTACGGGTCATACAGGATCTTCGGATCATACAGGATCTTCGGATCATACAGGACCTACGGGTCATACAGGATCTTCGGATCATACAGGACCTACGGGTCAAAATTCTTACAGAGACCATAAGAGTCCATATACAGTAAACCCGGGGTAGATTCAGGCTTGAACAGTTCACAGAATAATGAATCGAATACATCGGCATTTGCATAGTAATTAAATTCATGTATGACATATATAATATGTATGAATGTGTATATTGACAAAATGTTTGACTCTGTGTGAAATAATTGATGATGGTTTATATTCACTGAGTATGCGACTCACGTAAATCGCAAAACAATTTTTCAGGCTCAGCTAGAACTTATTGGCGTATGTCTCTTTTAGAGGTCACATTCATACAGGTCGGCCGGCTGAAGCTCAATGCAACCTTCTCCTCCTCATTTTGCATAATAGACATATGGCTTGTAATAGAAGCTAGAGTAATAGATGTTTTATTAGTATGAGAAGTAACGGCATAGATATGTGTGTGCAACCCTTTATGGTTGTTGTTTTCTGCTTTGTGTTTTCATGAATAGTTGCTATATGTGAATTATCTATTTATATAAGGGATAAGTTTTACAGAGTATACGTCATAGGGTATAGGGGTGTCACAGATATGACCCTTCATCTAGGCTTTAGAGCTCATGCAAAGGTACTAGTGTTTTGGTATTGGTAGGTACTTTTGTTCATGAGTTGTGTCGGGGTTTTGGTTTGCTTAGGTGCTTTTAAGCTGTTGTATTTTCTGCATATATCCTTGGTTTGATATATGATTTGTGTACTCCCCTTTTTCTTCAATATATGTTTACCAATATTTTATTTTGTTTTAGGAAAAATTACTCAAAATAATATCAATTTTTATCTATTGATCTACAATAATATGATTTTTTAAATTGACCAAAAAGAATACCAACTTTAATCATATTAATAAAATATAATACAAAGACATTTTGGGTGGAGATTTTGGCAAAACATCCAACGTGTCCATCGGAATTTGCTAATAGAACATTAAAAGTATTAATGGCTAAGATGATGTAATTATTACAATTTCCATCATATAAATTATCATTTTACCTTTCGACATTAATAAAAATTGGTATTATTAAACTCTTATATTATTTTAAGGTCAATAAAAATGAAAGTTGGAACGATACATATAATTAAAGGATATGTATAAAATGGGCGTTTTGTAGAAATTTTGATTTAATTAACGGATAATTTGTTGCAAAGTTTAAAATTAAAGGATACGTTTCTACAAATATAGTGTTGGAACATTCGTTGTTCCATAGTTTTTCTTAATTTTGATGATAATAAACTTTGATGGTATAATTTGTTTCGACATGTAAGTGTTCCAGGAAAACATGTACATCGTCAAGAGTGAAGGAACATTGTGAGGAACAATGGAGGGAATAGGTGTTGAATTTAGGAAGCGCATCTCGAAGGGACTCGACTTTCTATTTATGACAAGTTACCAGATCTTCTACGAGCGATCTTCCACGAAGATTTGTCAGCTTAATTTGCTCGGTTGCTTGAGAAGATCAAGGAAGGATAAGATCAAGCTTGGGTGATCTTATCTAGGAAATCTGGTATCATTCCATTTGGGAAAGAATCGAATTGGTTGAAGATACAAATAATCGTAAAAAACTTTCTCCTATTTTTGTGGGATATGTCAAGTGGAATATCAGCGCAATTAGGCAAGTATTGCGAGTGAGATCAGACTTGACTTTATTCTATATAAGTCTAGGTTTAGCTAGGGTTAAGTGTGATGATTAACAACAAACTTGAAGAGAGAACCTTTTCAAGTGTACGTGTGTGTGGGGCTTTTTTCGGTGAAAAACCACATTTGACTGAGTACTCAGGTTCATAGTTTACTTTCATTTAGGTTTACGATTAGGGTAGAAGAAGTCTAATTGGTTGAAATTTAGTTGGTATCATAGTTACCACGGAATTTGACTTGTTTTTTAACCGTTGAAACTTAATACAAACTATTCTATTAAAATCCTCTGAGAATGAGTCTCAGGGGTAAAGGATTTTTCTTTCTACGACTTGTTAGTCCGTCAAAAAGTGTTCTCTCTAAATACTTTGTTACCATTATTGTTTACTTGTATTGCCTAGAGAACATTGTAAGTTCCTGCTTTGTTACAAAAATATCACGACCAAACATATATAGTTTAATGGATGATTTTGTACTGGTCCATCACTATTTTTCTGAGGCTGATTAATTATCAGCTTTTCACCCTGAACTATATGGAAATTGTTTGTATGACACACTGTGTCATGACACAATGAATATAACAATAATAAAAGAAGAGAGAGAAGAGAAAAAGTAGAAAAAGTAGGTAGTAATGGCGTTTTTAATTTTTTTTTATTTCAGCTAAGGGTACACCAAACCTATAGGGTCGGATTTAGGTTTGTATCACAGATGGACTATTTTGTATGGGCTTTAGGTTATTGGGCTTAGGTAAAATCAAATGGGCTTACATTATGAATAAATAATGGTCCTAATCAATAATAGTATATGGGCTTATATTTTACTATCAGAAATAGTATATGGGCTAATATAACATATAATCCAAATTTATTAACTTAACTTATATCATATATTCAGATCTATATCAAACTCGAGTACAATATCAAAACTCGATGAAGAAAATCCAGATCTGAGAAATGGTGGAGCACTCGGGTAAGCGGTTGTCGTCGCCGGCTACGATGGACGAGGGGTCGATTCATGCTCTTATCTCAAGCTGGTCGTCATCTTCGATCTCGTCTCTCACTCTACTGTGTAGATATTGGGAAGAGGTGCTGGGAGAAAGGACACAAATCTCGGTTATTCATAATCGATGAAATCCCGATATCATCCATTCTTATGTGATAAATTTTGTAGTGAATTTTTTTTTCTTCTATGAATTGAACAATAAGTTGTATTTGAATTCAATTTGATGATGTCTGCTAGCATATTTTTTCGAATTTGAATTTATAATTGCCAGTTTTTTCTCGATAGATTGTGTTTGGGGATAATGAAATTGTAATTTTCCTGGTTTTTCTGGTACTTAAAGAAGATAAAATACAAAAAGAAAGGAAACGAGAGAGAAAATCAGATGGATTAGGGTCAATTGATGAATCATGATTTGGAATTGGATGTTTAAGTTGGTGGTCTTTATGAATTGAGGGAATACAGTTTGCAGTGTTGATGTCTTGTGCTTGATCACATCCTTTTTTGCCTTGTTGAAACATGATGAGAAAACAAATGCAATAAGAGAGTTATTAGTTGTAGTGATGATTTTGTGTGCCATTAGTAGTTTTTGTACCTCAAGTTTTAAGAAATATGCAATCAAATTTCATAGTTCTATTTGGTGTAGATCTCATGCAATGGTATTAGTGATATGGCATTGGTGTGTATATGTTTACCATTGGCAAAAAACAAGTTTGACACTAACACATAATTGTCAACAAGAGTAAATTTCCTTTTAGTTTTTTCCTTGCTTGAGAATCATCTCAAGCACCAGAAATCAAGAGGTGTTGTTTGTGTTTGTCAAACACATGAAATCAAAAGACAATGCAGCATAACATAGCAAATTAGAATCACAAGCAATATCCATAGCCAAAACACCTAAAATTATAACCATAAAAGGGCTGTTACTGCCCATATAGTAGTATCATACAAAACCATCAAATTGTTTCATCCAAACCACCATAATTACCATCCCCCAACCACCATTGTTTCATCACAAACTTCCTCCCAGCAAAACCAGCAAAAAAAAAAAAGTCTTCCATCCATCCAAACATGCAACCATCATAGTCTTAAAAAGAACCTTCAAACATGTCAACAAAATAACTTAGAACCAACAACACCAACACCTTACCTTCTCATCCTCAACATCTTCTTCTCCTTTGTGGCCTCCTCAAGCGCCAGCACCTCGTCCCTCATGTAGACTCTCATGTACTTCTCCACTGCACGGTGCTCAGCCTTCCTTTTCGCGGTTATCTTTTGCCCAATTTGATTGGAGATTTGGTGAGCGTGCTGAAGGAGCTCGCGGACATTGTACGACTGCTTTTTCCTCCCTAAACAATAGGGACACTGGAGGTTGCCATCCTTCCACCTTATCTTATCCTTGCCTTGAACCAGCAAGTCGTATGGCCCATCGGGCTTGTCCACATAATCATTGATGTCTGAGATGTCTAAGTCCGTTGATTCGGACTCAACATCCGCAAGCTCCTCTTCTGCATGGGACATGATCGCTTGTAGCCGAGACACCTTCTCTTGTGCCTTGAGGAACGCCTCTTGTGCGTTGAACAACTCCTCTTGAGCCTTAGCCAGTTCAGCAGATTCCTTCGACATCTAAACAACAAACGTGTACATAGCAAATAAGTAAAGCAGGACTAAAACAAATGAAAGTTGTGCTATATGGAAAGAATGAGTATTTTTTACAAATTAGTAATGTACAGCCTATGTTTACATCAATTGACCCATATTTTGCTTATTTATCCAATATATCAACAATTGATCCATTTTTTACAAATTAGTAATGAAAAAAAGAGTGACATTTGACCCATATTTTGATGAATTGACCAATATTTTGATTATTTACCCAATATATCAAAAATTGACCCAAATTTTTTCTTATTTACAAATAAAACACCTTTCTAAGAATTTATAAAAATAATTAACACGTACTTTCCTTATTTACCAAAAAAGGACCTTTCTACGAATTTATAGCAACAAGGGAATCATACTTTCCTTATTTAGATGACAATCCACCCATGTTTTTCACATTTGAATTAAGAACTGATTTTAACCGCTCATGGCTCAGTTGATTTCAGATTTAGAAAACAAACATAGAAGATGTAACCAACCTAAACAAAATCAAGAAATCATATCGACATCCACAAGCCATTAACGACATATAGTATAGCCCTAGATCAGAGAAACAACATGCAAAGGAAGGACATTCTCATAAACCCTAGATTTGAACCTTGTACCGTCTCCACTTCGAACTCAATCGACTACAAAGACCCAAACCCTAAACACAATCAAGCTTATGACAGTCTCAATCGAATGATCAAATAAAGCCTTTGGAACTCAATCGACTACAAGACCTAAACCTTAAACACAATCAATAAACAAAATCAACATCCAACAACCTCAAAGGACAACGATTTTAGACTAGATTTAAAACAAAATCGCATGCAACACATGAACATGTCAATTGATGTATTCAAGACCCAAACCCTAACCCAATTTATGCGTGTATAAAAACACAATCGATTCACACCACGAGGAAGAGGAAGAAGAAATCGACCATGCCAACAAGGGTTGAAGAGAGTACCTTAATTTCTGTTGAAGTCTTGAAGAGATTTGCTCCTTGTACACAACAGAGGAAGAAGCGGATGAAGTTGAAGAGAAAAAGCGGATGAAGTTCAACTGTTCAAGAGAAGTTGATGAGAAGTTGAAGTGACATGTCTCAGACAACTAGTCCTCCTTTCTTAACGCGGTTAATTTACGAATTTACTAAATTAATTAAATGAAAATATAACCGACGATTCAAATTACCACCCTAGTTATCCACAATATTGGGTTGGGCCCCCGTTTATACTAAAGCTCAATTATGCGGGCGGGTTTTGAGAAACCGGTTTCGATTTAGGTTTTTCATAATAGAGAAAATTAATACTAAGTATGTTGTTATGGTAACGAAATCTTTGGGTAAATTAATTTTAATAAATATTATTAATTTATTAGGGAACATATAGAGCCTATTGATTTTTTTTTTGTCAATGCTAAGTAAAGCCTTGTTTAATTTAATGCTTATTTTACCTACCACCTTGGTTAAAATAAATATAAACCCTATTGAGGATCTATCTACCAATAACAAACCTTATTTTAGTACTCCAAATATGTTAATTTATGCAATTTTAGGGTGATTTTAAGCATTTTAAGAAAGTTGTCACTATCATCCTATACCATATCTATAATTTGAAACAAAGGAGCCAAAGTAAATATACGAGTATTGTATGAAATAAATAGATAGGATTTAAGGGGAAACTTTAAATTCATTAAGAAAAAAGAAAGACAACAATATGCACTCGAGGAGTGCATTTAGGGAATGAAAAAAAAAAGCACAACAACAACAAGACAACATTGAAGTGCATATTTCCCCTAGCCTAGAATCCTACTCGAGATCGATCTTCGGTATTCCATCGTCATCAGCTTGGAGGGTCTTCTTCCTTCCAGACCTACGAGCTGATTTGGACCCGCTCGAAGGTGTAGATGCATCTGGTGGCATCAGTCGTTTTGGTGTCACCTGGCCTCCGGGTGCGGTAAATACTTGATGCTCTTGTTCGAAGAGCATCAGTAGATCCACCAAAGGTGGATCCTCCGCTAGGACCTTCCTCGTGTTAGCCGCAAGCCCCTTGCGTAGAAGTCGAACATAGAACATCCTGGTTTGGATGGTGAGGTTGTTGGCTGTTGATTGCGCCTTGTCGAACATGGACAAGAGGCCAGTTTCAGAGATTGGAGTGGCGGGCACTTCTTCAAGAGCCTGGGTGGCGACAAGGGGGGTTCTTGGGCTCTTTTCCGCCATTTTCGTGTTGTGGTAGTGATAGTGGAGGATTCTAAATGAGGTGTATTTATAATAGAGCGTTTAGTAATAATGATTGTGGGAAATTTAAATCCGCCAATACAAAATTAATCTTATGGTTTCGAGGCATGGATTGTACCGATTAAAAAAAATAGGATATTTAATTAAAAAAAAGCATGCTACAAAGGTGGATTCGAAAGGTTTTTTTTTTGTTTGATAATCAAAGCCATAATTTAATATGGATTTTATCAATTCAAAATCAATACTCCTATATGTTATTTAGGATATATATGTAACATTCGAAACCCATGCATCGTTCAAATTTACATATAGTTATATTTTCGTCATAGAAGACTTTATATGCATTCAAAATATATGATATAAAATATATGAACATTCAAAATCTTGTCGTTCAAATTTATATAGAGTCTTTTTTTTTGAGTAAAATATATGCATTCAAAATAATGTTACACTTTTGTTTTTTCGATTAAATGATATAAAAATTATTATTATTATTGAACATTCAAATAAGTAAAATATATGCATTCAAAACAATATAACACTACTAGTAAGTATATATAAAAAAACATGTATAGCGCTTTCTTATAAGAAGGATCGATTCTAAATGAATGTAACACTTTGTTATAAGGATGATCGATTCTAAATGAATGTAACACTTTGTTATAAGGATGATCGATTCTAAATGAATGTAACACTTTGTTATAAGGATGATCGATTCTAAATGAATGTAACACTTTGTTATAAGAATGATCGATATCGATTCTAAATGAATGTAACACTTTGTTATAAGGATGATCGATTCTAAATGAATTTGACACTTTGTTATAAGAATGATCGATATCGATTCTAAATGAATGTAACACTTTGTTATAAGAATGATCGATTCTAAATGAATGTAACACTTTGTTATAAGGATGATCGATTCTAAATGAATGTAACACTTTGTTATAAGAATGATCGATTCTAGATGAATGTAACACCTTATAACAAAGGATGATCGATTCTAAATGAATGTAACACATTGTTATATGAATGATCGATTCTAAAGGAATATGTCGCTTTCCTATAAGAATGAACGACTGTAAATGAATGTAACACTTTGTTATAAGGATGATCGATTCTAAATGAATGTAACACTTTGTTATAAGAATGATGGATTCTAAAGGAATATGTCGCTTCCCTATAAGGATGAACGACTCTAAATGAATATAACACTTTGTTATAAGGATGATCGATTCTAAATGAATAAATCGCTTTCTTATAAAGTGTAACAATCTATTCCATTAAACCCTAAACCCTAAACCCTAGACCCTAAACCCTAGACCCTAAACCCTAAACCCTAAAACCCTAAACCCTAAACCCTAAACCCTAAACAACATGATCTAGATTGCAACGATCTATTCTAAATGAATGTAACACTTTGTTATAATTAAGAATGATCGAATTGAAAGGAATATAACACTTTCTTATAAGAATGATCGAAACGAGAGGAATGTATCGTCTCTAGAGTGTAACGATTTCATATAAGAATATATGATCGATTATAGAGTGTAACGATTTCACATAAGATCATAGAATCCCCCCTAATTCATCAATTGTTGTTATAATGAATTGTTTGGAACATTTAAATTAATATTGATGTATCTTTTTAATTAAATCAAACGCTTCGATTTCATTATAAAACAAAAAATGTTCGTATAAAAATCGATTGCCAATGCGGCACAATTGGTCCAGGTACGCGCATATGCTAGTGAGGTTAATGGTTCGAAACGGGGCGATTGAAAGCCAACCTTTTTTTGTTTTTTTTTTCTCTCGCTAGAGAACTTATACGGAGTACTCAGTACTTCTCAATCAACAATGAGATCGACCAAATCCAAAAGTGTTAATTGCAAATGTGACTACACGGATCTGAGAAATTTAAATAGTAATTAATTACAATTGGGCATTCAATTAACGAGACAATTATTGCACTGTTTTAATGCAGTTGAGGTTGATGACGTTTATGTTGGTAAGGCAAAACTTTAAATTTTTTGTTTGGTAAAAAAAGAGGGCTATTTTTGCCCAGAGACAAAACTTTAATTAATCTTTTAGTAAACAAAATGTAACACTTGTTCACTACTACTAACTTTAATCAATTTTTGAGAGAGTGATTGTAAACTTTAGAGATATATATCAATCATCATTTATTAGGTAAATAGAATACTATGATAAAAAATTATAGTATTTTATTAGAGGTAATATTATTTATATGACGCTTTCTTATACAAATGATCGATTTTAAAGGTGTGTCACGATTTCACATAAGAATTATCGATTCTAAATGAATATAGAGTGTAACAATCGATTCTAAATGAATGTAACACTTTGTTATAAGAATAATCGCTTTCTAATTTAATGTAAAACTTTGTTATAAGAATGACCGATTTAAAATGAATATATCGCTTTCTTATAAGAAAGAACGACTCTAAATGAATGAAACACTTTGTTATAAGAATGATCGATTCTAAATGAACGTAACACTTTGTTATGAGAATGATCAAATTCAAAGGAATAAATCGCTTTCTCATAGAGTGTAACACCCTAAACCCTAAACCCTAAACCCTAAACCTAACCCTAAACCCTAACACTAAACCCTAAACCCTTTGTTATAAGAATGATCGATTCCAAATGAATGTAAAACTTTGTTATAAGAATGACCGATTCTAAATGAATATGTCGCTTTCTTATAAGAAAGAACAACTCTAAATGAATGAAACACTTTGTTATAAGAATGATCGATTCTAAATGAAAGTAACACTTTGTTATGAGAATGATCAAATTCAAAGGAATAAATCGCTTTCTCATAGAGTGTAACACCCTAAACCCTAAACCCTAAACCCTAAACAACATGATGTAGAGTGCAACGATCTATTCGAAATGAATGTAACACTTTGTTATAAGAATGATCGATTCCATATTAATGTAAAACTTTGTTATAAGAATGACCGATTCTAAATGAATATATCGCTTTCTTATAAGAAAGAACGACTCTATATGAATGAAACACTTTGTTATAAGAATGATCGATTCTAAAGGAATATCTCGCTTTCATATAAGAATGAACGATTCTAAATGAATGTAACACTTTGTTATAAGAATGATTGATTCTACAGGAATATATCGCTTTCATATAAGAATGAACGACTCTAAATGAATGTAACACTTTGTTATAAGAATGATTGATTCTAGAGTGTAACGATTTCTCATAAGATCATAGAATGCCCCCTAATTCATCAATTGTTATTATAAAGAACATATAAATTAATATTGATATATTTATTCAATTAAATCAAAAGCTTCGAATTAAGTAGAAAACAATAAATGTTCGTATAAAAATCGATTGCCAATGCGGCACAATTGGTCCAGGTACGCGCATATGTTAGTGAGGTCTAGCGTTCGAAACGGGGCGAGAGATAGCTAACCTTTTTTTTGTTTTTTTTCCCTCTCTTGAAGCCTTATTGTATACAATGAGAAGAAATTAGCTCGACCAAATCGAAAGAGCATTAGTTCTTTTTTTCTCTCTCTTGAAGCCTTATTTAACGAGGCAATGATTGCACTGTAATAAATTTAAAAAAGCAGAATACAAGGATCGATGTTGATTTGTTATGCTCCATTTACCATTTTTTTTAAAATATGAAGAAATCTCGTTATTTAGGTTAAACGCAAGGAGTGCCCTTTTTGACATTTTTCCCATATAAGGTCCTACTTCTTAACAAATCAATACAATTCATATAAGATGATGGAAAAAATGTATATAAATAACATGATAAATTCTTATCCATGTTTTTATAATATTTTTATACATGTTTTTATAATATTTTTCAAAAAAAAAATGTTTTTATAATATAGGATAGAAAATTTCATTCTTAAACAATCTTTTATTTTCAAACAAAACCCTATAGTATTTATTTACATTTAAAATAAACGTTTTGTATGATTATAGTTTTTTTTTCAATTACAAATAGATACCCTCAAGTGATGAACCATAACCTACACGTTTTGAATCTCTTTATTTACATATAAAATAAACGTATAGTATTTATTTACATATCAAATAAACCCTAAACTTTAAGAAATAATGTAATATGAAAGCAAATAACGCTTGCTTATTCTTAATCGTTGATGTCCGCCTTTTTAGTCATGTTTTTAGGGTGTGTTTTTAGTGTCTTTGAGTTTTTTTCTTTAGTTTTGTGTTTTATTTTGAGTCATTTGTGTAGGTTTTTGTATTTTCATGAGATATGGAGTCTACATAAGCTTTGATGGTGTTTTGTAGGTTTTTAGAAGCTTTTTTGAGCATATTTTGAAGAAAGGAGGAAAGGACTTGAAGATAGCACTCAAGAAGGAAGAGAAGATGAAGATAAAGCTAAAGGAACGAAGTTCATGAAGTCATTGAAGATCAAGTTTGAGCTTAGAAAGAGATAGAGAATTTTGTTACAAGAACATAGGAAAAAGAATCGAGTCAAACGGAGTTGTAACGAAGTCTCTACGCAAGTTTTACTCAAGGCTGCTTTTAGTGCTGAACATGGTCGGTGACGACCTACTTTGGGTCGGCACCGAGCCACCCCGAGACGTAGCGGAAGACCGAGTGGGCGTGTTTAATGGGCTTTTATCCTATTTCCTTTTATGTTATTAGATAGATAGAAGGAATATATCTTATTAAAAGATTTATTTCCATATAGATAGATTTAAGATAGGATAGTTTCTCTATAAATACTCTTGTCTATCCTTTAATTTTGGGGGGTACACAATCAATTGCCTTGGAGGGCAAGTAAGGGAAGAGGAGAGAAGAGAGGGGCGAGAGGGAAGAGACGAGATTGTGGAGAAGAACTATCGTTTTGGATTCAAGTTGTAAGCTTTCCCTTTCATTAATATAGTTGTTTGTTTTTTAATCATGCTTTGTGAGTAGTCTTCCTCTCTAAGGTTGGGGTTGAACCCAACAATGGTTGTGCATGCTTGTTCATGATCATGTTTTGATTGTTTTTATTGCATGAATCTTCTCTTTTGCTCTTAACTCCTTGAAACGAAAGTGGATTGGAATTTCTCATTCATAGTTGAAGCGAAAGCGGAAACCTTTAATCAGAATAGTCAATTTAGGGTTTTGAAGCGTAAGCGGATCTATCCTAGTTGAAGTAGAAGAGATTAGATAGTAAGTTTATTAATTGAACGAAAGTTAGTTGATTTACTTGCTTAGGCTGACGAGAGTTGACATCTTTATGTGATAAAAGCATGATTTATGTGTTTCATAGCGTTGGCATGCATAATTATTGTTGCGGTGATACCTTTACCTTAGATTTTCTCTTTCATTGCTAAAAACTCCTTACTTTTGATTGATTGCTTGCGTGAAAAGTAACAAAACTTGATACTGACTATCTCCCGTGGACGAATCTGACCTCCTGTACTCAGCGGGGTCTTGATTATAAATTTATTTGTTGTCAAGAAACCCTCTCAACAAATTGGCGCCGTTGCCGGGGAGATTTCAATAGTGCCAAGTTTTGTTCTTTTTGCGTTTTTTGGGACTCCGCCGAGTCGGTAACGACCCCCTCAAGGTCCCGACCTTGCTGGGCAACCCGGTTTTTTGTGCTTTTTCTATTAAATTTCTAGGTCACTGTCAGGTCGGCCCCGACCTACACCAGGTCGGCCCCGACCCACACCAGGTCGACCCCGACCCTATCGACAGGTAGTTGCTTCTTTCTTTTTAGTTTTTGTTTTTCGGGATCACTCCAGGCTCGATGACGACCCTCTAGGCCTCGGTACCGACCCTCTCCGAGAACCCGTTTTGCTTTTTGATTTCGTTTTTGTTTTTGTTTTTGCATTCAGTATATAAAAGTCATGGCCATGATAATTGAAGAGATGCAACAAGAGATAGCTGAACTCCGCTTACAAATAGAGGAGATCCGGAGAGAATGGGACACCATAGCCGCGAACAATGCCCGTCTACAAGAACAGTTGGATGCTATTTCAAGAAGCGAAGTGGCTAGTTGTAGTACTGAGGAGCCTACCGACTCACCATGGCTCGGTAACAACCCCTCCCTGAGTACAAAAACGGGTAAATTCAATGAAGGCACATGTACCGAGGCCTTTCCTAACCCAATTGGGTCGGTAACGACCCATTTTGCCTTGGTAACGAGCCCTTTTCTAAGTGGCATATGTGAGTTTTCTTGTTCTTATCCTATTAATTCCGGTCATGATCCCTTCTCCCATTCTTATTCTATTTCATATCCTACTGTTAGTACTGTGAAGGAGCCAAAACCTCCTTGGTTTTTGTATTTTACTAACCCTGTTGTAGGATTACCAAGTATTCTTGTGGATGATAGAGGGCCGAATATCTTGGAGAATGTTGTTTCAGCTAAGTATGGGGTCCCTCTTGATCCCAACATATTTGGATGGAAACCGCCTTGATCAGCCAAGCTAAGTTCGTCGGGCTAACGACGTTAAAAATAGCGCTTACGGGAGGCAACCCGATTTTTTTTTTGTTTTAGTTTTTGCTTCCCTAGATCTTTTTGCTAGCTTTCTTTTGACTTGTTTTTAGATTAGATTAGTGTAGTAGGATAGAAGTTTTCCTAAAGTGACTCAGGTACAAAGTTAAGAAGTGCTAAGAAGAAGAAAATCAAGACGAATCGGTACAAGAGCAAACAAGGAACGCAAGGGCACAAAACACAGGAGGTCGGAGACGACCCACATGGGGTCGGAGACGACCCACCAGAGGGCGGACACTACCAAAATAAGCACGGTGCTGACCTCTACAAAACCGAGAAAATTCAAAACTCCTCCGTGATCAATGGTTCCAAATAGCTTCATTTTGTCTTTGTGAGTATCTTTTTCCTTATCCTCTTTATCTTTTCTTGTCTTTGCTTTAAATAGTGAGGACACTGTTTGGTTTAACTATGGGGTATGGGAAAATGAAACTCAGTTTTGTGTCAGTTTGTGTCTTTGTTTGTGATTTTAGGATTGATAATATTCCACTTAGATGTCCTATGATATGCTATAACAGTGCTTGATCATGTAATTCCTTTAGCATGTTTGGATAGCTTTGCCTGAATCATGTTGAAAATTGTTTTTATGTGGATATTTAGCTTGTGATGAAATTGAGCACATATGATCATAGGTAGAAGTGACTTGAATCCAACAAAAATTGCTACCTTGTGAGTTATTTTTGGCCTTATAGGGAGAACATCAAGAATCCCTCTTCTTTTCTTGTGTGATTTACTCTCCTTATGCATATTATCTCTTGTCATTGCATGGTTATCTATTACTTGAGACCTATATGAGATATTAGTTCATTGCATGTGAAATCAGATGATAGAGAACTTATTTTTCATAAGCCCTATTAATCCCTATCCACCCTTTACATTATCCTCTTTTTGACAGTCAATTTGAGCCTTAAGCCTTTTATTTTTAGCTCCACAAAATTGTTCCCTAGCCGATATAAGCTTAACCCTATCCGGGGATTAGGACTTAGTATTGGTTGTTGTGATAATTTTGTTGAGTGAGATGTTTGGTTCAAGTGTGGGGTAATTTTGGTTTGGGTATAAAAAATCTTGCAGTTTATCATGTAAAAGGAGTTTGGTTCCCTGAATGCACTTGCAAAGAAAGAAAAAAAGAAAAAAAGATTAGTACCAACCTCCCATGAGAAAAATAATGAAAATTAAAAAGGAGGAAAAGAAAGCGAAGTAAAGAGTTGAAAGTGAATAATGTGCATGAGCCAAATTTCCTTGTTGTTTGTAAGCAAGACTAGTTGGGATATTAAAAGGGTTGAAAGAAATGTTTGTTCTTTAACGAGAGTGAGTTTGGTTATCTTTTATGAGAGTTTTGGAATTGTGTGAGTTTTTAGGAGTCTTTGATTCCCGGATATTATTAGCACCACATAGCCAAAATATTTCCACGCCTTATTGTTTTTACCAAGCCCCATTACAACCCGGCCGAATGGAAGCTTCTATGAAGTTTTTCATGAGCCTAAGTTCTCTTGATGATTTTTATGTGTTTTGACATCTCGGGTAGAGAGTTTGGTGATATAAGTAACAATGACTATGTTGATTTTTGTATATTGGATTGAGTTGAGAGTTGTTATTATAAGCCTAAACACATGGGAGTTGAGAGAAACACATTACCCTTGTGAGGTTGGATTTTTAGTTGCTTTTGCTTGAGGTTGTTCATATATGTGTGATGACGTTAGATTCACTTGTCTATCTATTTCTACTTGTGCTTTGATGTTGCTTTTTGATGAGGGCATTGATTTGATATATGTGTTGATGGTTTTGGTTCTTGTCTTGTTTATTGCTTGAGGACAAGCAAGTCTAAGTATAGGGTACTTTGATGTCCGCCTTTTTAGTCATGTTTTTAGGGT
The DNA here is from genome assembly GCA_964016875.1 of Fallopia convolvulus. Taxonomy (NCBI): domain Eukaryota; kingdom Viridiplantae; phylum Streptophyta; class Magnoliopsida; order Caryophyllales; family Polygonaceae; genus Fallopia; species Fallopia convolvulus. Next base: position 1,083,556 of record OZ024732.1, read on the forward strand.
GTGTTTTTAGTGTCTTTGAGTCTTTTTCTTTAGTTTTGTGTTTTATTTTGAGTCATTTGTGTAGGTTTTTGTATTTTCATGAGATATGGAGTGTACATAAGCTTTGGTGGTGTTTTGTAGGTTTTTAGAAGCTTTTTTGAGCATATTTTGAAGAAAGGAGGAAAGGACTTGAAGATAGCACTCAAGAAGGAAGAGAAGATGAAGATAAAGCTCAAGGAACGAAGTTCATGAAGTCATTGAAGATCAAGTTTGAGCTTAGAAAGAGATAGGGAATTTTGTTACAAGAACATAGGAAAAAGAATCGAGTCAAACGGAGTTGAAACGAAGTCTCTACGCAAGTTTTACTCAAGGCTGCTTTCAGTGCTGAACATGGTCGGTGACGACCTACTTTGGGTCGGCACCGAGCCACCCCGAGACGTAGCGGAAGACCGAGTGGGCGTGTTTAATGGGCTTTTATCCTATTTCCTTTTATGTTATTAGATAGATAGAAGGAATATATCTTATTAAAAGATTTATTTCCATATAGATAGATTTAAGATAGGATAGTTTCTCTATAAATACTCTTGTCTATCCTTTAATTTTGGGGGGTACACAATCAATTGCCTTGGAGGGCAAGTAAGGGAAGAGGAGAGAAGAGAGGGGCGAGAGGGAAGAGACGAGATTGTGGAGAAGAACTATCGTTTTGGATTCAAGTTGTAAGCTTTCCCTTTCATTAATATAGTTGTTTGTTTTTTAATCATACTTTGTGAGTAGTCTTCCTCTCTAAGGTTGGGGTTGAACCCAACAATGGTTGTGCATGCTTGTTCATGATCATGTTTTGATTGTTTTTATTGCATGAATCTTCTCTTTTGCTCTTAACTCCTTGAAACGAAAGTGGATTGGAATTTCTCATTCATAGTTGAAGCGAAAGCGGAAACCTTTAATCAGAATAGTCAATTTAGGGTTTTGAAGCGTAAGCGGAACTATCCTAGTTGAAGTAGAAGAGATTAGATAGTAAATTTATTAATTGAACGAAAGTTAGTTGATTTACTTGCTTAGGTTGACGAGAGTTGACATCTTTATGTGATAAAAGCATGATTTATGTGTTTCATAGCGTTGGCATGCATAATTATTGTTGCGGTGATCCCTTTACCTTAGATTTTCTCTTTCATTGCTAAAAACTCCTTGCTTTTGATTGATTGCTTGCGTGAAAAGTAACAAAACTTGATACTGACTATCTCCCGTGGATGAACCTGACCTCCTGTACTCAACGGGGTCTTGATTATAAATTTATTTGTTGTCAAGAAACCCTTTCAACAATCGTCGCTTGTTCTACCAAAAAAAAACATCGTCTCTTGCAATTCTCCTACAGGCTGCAATGATGGCTCTAGGGTTCCGTCTAGAAAAAGCAAACGGTGGAATGGCGCCCTTTGATTGGGTTTGGTTTTCTCAAGGCGTTCTAAAAAAGAGAGCATTGATGGGGTTGGTGGATTCAAGACGCGTGCTAACCCTGGGTAATTATGGGAGTTTTCTTTTGAAAATTTGGGTGGATGGGGTTTATGTTTTCGTGGATGCAGTAACAATAGATTGTTTCTCCTCCGACTAACCTTCTCCGACTACCCTTCTCCGACTGCAGGTAAGTTATTTGAGTGATATCAGAGCAACCCTAAAACTTGTTTATACTCACAATATTTCATGTTTGTACTCTTCCTATCAAAACCCTAAACCCTAACCCTAAAATTGTTGTGTGTTCTTGCTTGGAATGTTGATTGCATGTGGTTTTTTCATGTTTGTAGTTGCTCCATTTTGTTGCATGAACTTAGATTAAGTCCTTTTGAGCCTCCCGTCAGATCTATAGTTTTTTTGTGTCTTTTGAGCTTTTTGTATCTTGTGGTGCAATAATATTGTTTTTTTGGTTGCTTGGTTGATTTTGATTTCAATAAAAGACATGGATCTTCATGGTTCCTCGTCAAGTACGAGATCTCCCCTAAGAGAAACCCATGTGTATTGTAGATGTCATCCACCATCAATTGCTTCGCTTAGGGTTTCAGGGTCACCAAGAAACCCTAACAGATTGTTCTACAAATGTGACCACTGCAATGTAACACTTTTTTATAAGAATGATCAATTTCTCTAAACGTTTGTTGTTAGTCCCGTTCATTACGATATTGTTTCTCTTGACGTAAACGTTTTTTCCTTGGTCATTTTTTTCTATTAAGTCGATCATATGAAAGTATATTGGGCTATAAATGAACTGTTATCTTGTTAGGCTATAAAACAACCACACCATCCGATAATCAACAACTGCTTCATATCAAACAAAACAGATATACTATAGTTGTTGATGGCTTAATGCCAAATACAACCTGCCAATGTTAATCCAAACTGTGATAATCCAAATGAAACACATGGTTGACTTAGTGTTTGCAGCAATAACATATACCCCAAGAGCTAGACCCTAAACCAAAATATCAAATCCACTAAGATAAAACTTGGAATGGAAAACTAGAAAACCATCTCTATTGATGTTGGCCATATGTATAATAAAATGCACCAGGAGCAACATTGGAGCCTTGATGGATAATTTGAAATGGTGGCAAGTGTTGTGTTGGAACCTACCATGAGAATAAGACAACTATTAGAAGTGAATTATAAGTAAGATATGTTGGCAGTTGTAAGTAGACAAATCTGGAGCAAATTATAAGTAAACCAGCCCTTACTAATATTGGGTGGATGGGTTGGACTTGTTGTTGTTGAGTTCCTTTGCCACGATTCCAATATTGAGGTGTGTCATTTCCAAACCCCTTTCGCCTAGATGGCAATAGACCCTTTCCCCTTCTATCAATAGGATCACGCACAACCTCCTCCACATTGGCCGAGCTGCTAGCCTCAATCACAGTATGATCATCGATAGCACGACGTTTATGGTACTTTCCCCCAATGTTGCCAATGGGCTCATAAGGTAGTCCTAAACAGTTACAAGCACGATGAACTTTGCCTTTCATATCCGCTAGAGCTCCCGTTACAATAGAACACAGCTGATCATTCGTCATTGAGAGAGTGGCAATGGCCTCGAAATCAGACTTCATGGACTCATACCTTTCCATCTCTTCCGGCTTCATCGAGTCCAAAGAATAGTAGGGAACCGGTATCTTCAAGTGTTGTCTTGGCAAGTCCTTCCTCCATCGATCGAGTACATACTTTTCAGGAACAAACCATACTTCCTCCACTATGTAGACGACAAGCGTGTGGGAGCACATAATTCCCGTGAACTCAAACTTCTTGCAATCACACTTGACGACACGTGTGTCGGGATCATAAGACACCTTAAATATCCTACGTTTGGCAACATTACCCGCCCACCATCAGACCATAATGTCATACACTTTGATTTTGTCAACCTCTTTCAAGCCCTCCTTCGTTGCATGTGTTATCTTTCTCACTTCGTCTTGAAATTCTTGCAACTTCGTCGTGGTATACACCTTTTGGAAGACACTCTCAAACTCATGATCAGTACAACAATGGAGTGGCTTGTGTATGGAATCAAAGGATGCCTTTTCCTCAGCCATGGCACGCTTGCCCATTGCAATTCCATATTGCTTCACAAACTCTTGTAGGGATGTGTTACCATTAACAAACCATTTGAAAGAATAATTCATGCCCTCACTCCTTTGGGTAGTCGACATTCCAGCCCAAAAATCATTTTTGAAGTAAATTGGAGCCCACTTTTTCCTATTATCGAACATGATCTTGCACCAATTACTCCTTTCGAGTCTAAATTCAGAAACCCATTCTGCCCATTTTGCCTCAAATTCGGCCACACTGTATGAGAAATGCAATACCTTATGCAATCCACTTGAAATGTGAGTCCATCCACCGGCATATTTTATTTTCTCCAAGTGCTTCTTAGCATTCCTCATGACATGCCACAAGCACCATCTATGTCTTGTATTGGGAAACACCTCAACAATGGCATTTTCTACAAGAAAAACAAAAGGAAAAAGTAGTTAGTTTGAATGATCAGATTTTTGCAATCTACATAAAATAAAGAAGTCTCATCACCATTATGGAAAAAACCAAACTGTCAAAGGTAATTATAGGATACTTACCCATAGCTTTGCATTGCTCGGTTATTATGCCCTTTGGTGGTTTGTTATTCATGCTTTTGAGCCAAGTTTTAAACAACCATGTGTAATTCTCGGCATCTTCACTCCCCAACAATGCAACCCCTAGCACAATTGATTGGCCATGGTGATTAACTCCTATGAACGGAGCAAACGGCTTTTTATATCTATTTTTGACATATGTGGCGTCGAAGGATATGACGTCCCCAAATTCTTTACAAGCTGCCCTAGCACGTCCATCAACCCAAAAAACATTCTTCAATACACCATTATCCGCTGTATCAAAACTGTAGAAGAAGTTTGAGGAGTTTGCCATCATGGTTTCAAAGTAATCTTTCATTGTAGCAAAATCTCCCTTCCCAAGTTTCAACCTTCGTTCCGAACTGATTGCATTCCTACAATCTCTCTCAGAAAAGGGGACTTTGTTGTGACCCCCATATCTGGCCACAAAGGAGTTGTAGTTCTTCGCCACCGGAACACCAACCCTATCATTATCCAGCAATATAATCCTATTCCCTCCACTTATGTGCCTATACCTAGGCATGAAAATTGAGTTTTCTGGGTTACATTCATGGTTGTGCTTAAGGTTTAGGGAGCTAATTCTCCACGAGGTTCTATCACTACAAGCACATGCATTAACCGTAAATGTGCAACCACATCGAGTGCTACCTAAAGCCTTTGCAGGATTTTTAGATTGCGTTTGACACTCACCTTCTTTAGAACATACCATCCTCAACCGTTTATATTTAACATACTGATCTGTGATACTCTCTACCTCGGATGCATCTTTAGTAGAAGAAGAATTCCTAATCCGTATTTGGAATCCCTTCGACTTGCCATAGTCATGCATAAATCGCATTAGCATTTCACAAGAGTCGAAAGTCATATCAGGACAAGGCTCAGTGACATTCTCGGCTTCAACATCTTGTTCTCCAACCACGTTTTCAAGATCTTGTTCTCCAACCACAGCAGCATCACCATTCTCAAGAGTTAGGTCCACAACATCATCATTGATTCTTTCATCTAGATCTTCCACATCCTCTTGACTTGAATCATCACTGTCGTCTAATTCCATCAATGGAAAATCATCTTCATTGTAACTCTCCACAAAATCGGTATTTAAATCAAATAATCTTCTCTTTGTATCCATTAAATCCTGCATATTGTGGGGTGCAGTAAAAAAGTAAAGCCAAATTATACCGGCACATTAAATCAGCAAAACACAATGTTCTCAAGCATTAAAAATTACAAGACACTTCTATCAAAAAATAAATAAATTAAAAGAATAAATCGCTCCTCAATGAGATCGACGTTAAAGATCGATGTTATCAAGCATTAAATTAGCGACACACCTTAATTCGAATTACCAACCTCAAAGCTTTCTTCAAGTTAATCAACTAAAACGTCAATGGGAGATGAACAGTCACGTACGTATTTGAGAAGAAACCCTTCAAAATCTTTCTAATGTATAATGAGTGATGTTCGCATTTTTAGTATAGTTTTTGATAGGTTTTCTTTGCTTATTAGGTTTAGTTTTGTCTAGTTTAGGTTTAGTTTTGAGTATTTTGAGTTGGTTTTGCATAAATCTACGAAAAGAGTGGAATCTATGCTATTTTGTGTATTTTGTAGATTTTAGCGAGAAAAGGAGCTAAATGGAGCTAAATTTGGAGCATCAATGTGAAGGACGGGAAAGTGCAAGATTTAGAAGTCAAAGCTTAAGAGTACAAGAGGAGGTGTTGAAGAAAACAAAGCCCAGGCTCGTTAACGAGGATGTGAAGGGTCGTTAACGAGGCCACGAAGAGGAAGATTTCGAGTATTATATTTATTATTCACCGATCCTGAGCGGGAATTTATTTCCGTATCGGTTGAGTATCTTTTTAGAATCTTTATGGGTTATTAGAATATGTATTTTAGGGTTTAATATCTTTCTAGGCTTTATTTCTATCTTTTAGAGATTGTTTTTATCTTTTTAGGAAAGTTTTTATCTTTTAGCCTTTTTAGTTTTTTAGGATTTTCTAGTATAAATACCCTTCTATTTAGCATAGAAAGGGGGAGTCGAATTTTAGAGCTAGTTTTTGGAGAAGATTTGGAGGAAGGCCGAAGGAGAGAAAACCGGATCGGAAGTCGGTGACGAGGTTCGGTGACGACGGTTTCCGAGGTTCGTTGATCGAGTTTGTGGTTTGGTGAATGTTTTGTTTGGTTTTCTTTTGAATCTCTGTAAGACGATATTTTTGTTGGTAATTTAAGTTTGAGTTTTGTTTCAATGTTTGTTTTTATTGAAGATTTTAGTTTCTTAATCATGAGTAGTGAGTAGTCTACTTTTCTAGGGTCGGGGTTAAGCCCGGTATAGTTGAGCATGTTTGATGAGTAAGATTGTGTGTTGAATGCCTTTTATCTTTATTGAGATTGTTTGTTGTGCTTAATACCGAAATGGGAGTTGAGGTAATTTGAGTTTTAACTTGATTGAAAGAGAAAGTTAGTAACTTGAAGGTTGATATTGTTTGAAAACGAAAATTTCAAGCTTTAGATCCAAAACAAGCAATTGAGTGAGTTAGTTTAAGTCAATGAAAGTTGATGACTCTATCTGTTTAAAGGTATGATCTTATCTTCTTACGAATTCTTATGCTTGGCTATGTTGTGGTGTCCCTTATCCTAGATTTTTGTTTTAATTGAATTATTTCTGGTAAATCTTCGTTGTTGAGTACTTGCCTCGGTACCGAGTATTAATTGGAATTTAATTAGGTCATTATTTAGTATTTTTTGTGTTCGGTGGTTCGGTAACGATCCTGACAAGGTCGTTAACGAGGCATCTCGTGAGTGATTGTGTTTGATTTTATTTTATTTTTATTAGATTGATAGACAAACAACCTTGCTTCCTGTGGAACGATCGTGACTCCACTGTACTCAGTGGGGTCTTGACTACAAATTTATTTGTTGGCCGAGAAACCCTATCAACAAATTGGCGCCGTTGCCGAGGAAGCAACGAGTTGTTAGTTTATCTTCGGGATCGGGAATAGCCCGACCCCGTTTTTGTTTTTAATTTTTGTTTTCTTTGTTTGTTTTCTCAGTGTATGCCGGTAGGACGAAGAAGGCTTCAGTTTGATAGCTCCAGTTATTACTCAGAACCCGAACGTTCCCTGCACCGACGACTCCGAGAAAACCGAGCCATGGCCACAGCTGAAGAGATGGCTCGAGAGTTAGAGATCCTCCGGACCCAGATGGAGGCACTGAAAGCCGAGAAGGACGGCGCAGACGCAGACAAGGCTCGACTGCAAGAAGAGCTAAACGCCTATCCAAGGAATGCCAAGCAATACATGCATCCGGAACTGAGGGTGCCAGAATCTCCTATTGTGCTTCCTGCGATAGAGAAACCTTTTGAGATCAAGTCTCAATTTATATCCTTAATCAAACGGGCTCAGTTTGAAGGGAAACCTGCTGAGTGCCCTATGGAGCATATTAGAAATTTTTTTGATTTATGTGACACCATAGCTGCTGAAGGTGTCTCGCTGGAATATGTTCTGTTAAAAGCTTTTCGATGGTCACTTACTGGAAAGGCCCTGAACTGGTTAGAGAGCCTACCTTCTAAGCCTATCAGGACTTGGAAAGCTTTGTATGATCAATTTCTTACAAAGTTTTTCCCTCCTGCTAAGACAACGGAGTTAAGGAAACGCATCACCTCTTATCACCAATTGCCTAATGAAACATTTGTTGAAACATGGGAAAGATTTAAAGAAATGCTTAGACAATGCCCTACTCATGGGCAACCTTTATATGTATTGCAAGAAATCTTTTTACAGGGTATCAACGCGGAGACCAAGAACCGCATCAACACGCATACTGTGTGCGGTTTTATAGAGATGAACCTGACAGAGGCGTGGGAACTGTTGGACAAGCTGGCGAATTACGATGCTATGTACGGAACCCAGCAGGCTCCACAAACTCAAAAACGTCTCTATGTGCCCAACCGAGATGAAGTTGACCCCGATGTTAAAAATCAATTCTTACAAGATGAGGTCAACCGTTTGAGGAAACAGGTAAGTTTTCTGAAATCCTCTCAATCATGTCAAGAATGTGGTTCTTCTGCGCATAGTACTTCTGCTTGCACTAACATTGAGCAGGTTAGAACCGCTGAGACAATAGCTGAGATGAATTACATGAGAGGAACCTACAGGAACCAGCCTAATTATAATGACAGGTCAAGCAACTATCCACCATGGGGCAATCAGAGTACAAATCACAATTACACAGGGCCCCCACAAGATAGATGACCTGCACCAAATCGACCTCCAGGCCATCAGGAGACGCCATCATGGGTTCAGGAGATTAAAGAGAGCATCAACGGAGTGAACAACAAGGTTGATGACGTCCAAGCCAAGCTGAACCGACAGGATAAAAGATGGGGAGAGTTCGATATTTGGAAGAGGAGTGTTGATTCCCAACTAGGAGACCTTGCCGCACGGATTCCAAGACCACAAGGGCAACTCCCGGGCCGTCCCGAGGAGAACCCTAGAGGCCAAATAGCAGCGGTACACCTCAGAAGCGGGAAGACACTACCGGAGAGAGTTCAAGCTGAAGAGAAGGAGGAAAAGGACCTCGCAAAACAGCTCGTTAACGAGCCAACGAGAGCTAGTACCGAGCCTTCAAGCCAGGATGACGAGGCTCCAAGAATTCCTGACGATCCTAACCCAGGTAAGTCCACTAATCCGAGCCTTCCTCTGAATCCCAGGGTAGTTAACGACCCTATCAGGGTCGGTAACGACCCGCCGAGGACACAAAACGACCCCAGTGTCGACCCGGTACTCTCACCTCTCGAGCCTAACTTGGTTCCGAGAATGGTGAAAACTCTTCCATTTCCAACTAAGAAATCAATCGACTCTACTGAGAGTAAGTTCAAGCGTTTCGTTAAAATTCTTCAGGGCATTAATATTTCCATCCCATTCGCTGAGGCCCTAAGCGAAATGCCGGCTTACACAAAATTCTTGAAAGATATTCTTAGCAGGAAAAGATCCATTACAGAGCTGCAGGACGAGGTCAACTCCATAGCTCTTCCAGAAAAGCTTGGAGATCCCGGGAGGTTTGCAATCACAATCGGCATAGGCAACCACAAGTTCAAGGCTTTATGCGATCTTGGTGCCAGTGCTAGTCTTGTTCCGCTCTCAATCTGGTCTAGAGCAAATATGGGACCACTAGAGCCTGTCAACATGCGGCTTTATATGGCAGACGGATCTTGCATCAAACCAACAGGGCTGCTGGAAGATTTCCCAGTTCAAGTGGGTAATTTCTTTGTTCCTAATGACTTCATCGTGATGACAATGCCCGAAGATCCAGTTGTGCCTATTATTTTGGGAAGACCATTCCTCGCTACAGCAGGAGCCATAATCGATGTTAGGAGAGGACTCCTAACTTTCGAAATTGGGGATGAGGTGACGGAATTCCGATTCAAACAATGCAGGGAGTCCAGTAAAGCTGAAGTCAAGATGCTCTATACCCACGAGGAGATCATCGAGTGCGGAGACCCTATAGGAAGACCAGCATATAATGATGAAATTTCTGGGCAAAGATGGGCGGAAATAACCACTGCAGTTTCAGTAACGAGTCCTCCAGCATCGTTACCGATTCTCCTGGCAGAAGATGCAGGCTCGTTAACGACCCACTCAGGTTCGTTAACGACCCTAGCCGAAGATGGCGAGATTTCAGCTTTTGAATGCTTTCATGAAGTATTGAAGACGGAACCAGAAGAGCCCATTCTAATCCCTGCCGAACCATCCCCAACACTTAAACCTTTGCCAGATTCCCTCAAGTATGAATTCCTCGGTCCTAATTCTACTCTACCTGTCATCATTAATGCTGAATTAAAAGATGAAGAAGTAGGAAAACTCCTGAGTGTGCTTAGGATGCATAGAAAAGCCATAGGCTACTCCCTAGATGATATAACTGGCATATCCCCTTCTCTTTGCATGCATAGGATTTACATGGAGGACAATCATAAACCCACCATAGAGCATCAACGTAGATTAAATCCTAATATGAAGGATGTAGTTAAAAAGGAAATTATTAAATTACTTGATGCAGGGATCATATTTCCTATTTCGGACAGCCAATGGGTGAGTCCGGTCCATGTAGTCCCTAAGAAAGGGGGGATGACTGTGATAGAAAATGAAAAGGGAGAGCTTATTCCGACTAGAACCACCACTAGTTGGAGAATGTGCATTGATTATAGGAAGCTCAATAGTGCTACTAGAAAAGATCATTTTCCGCTTCCTTTCATAGATCAGGTTTTAGAACGCTTAACCCATCATGATTACTTCTGTTATTTAGATGGCTATAGCGGTTTTTGGCATATTCCCATTCATCCTGATGACCAAGAGAAAACAACCTTTACATGTCCCTATGGAACCTTTGCTTACAAAAGAATGCCATTTGGGCTTTGCAATGCCCCTGCTACTCTTCAAAGATGTATGATGGCTATTTTTTCAGATATGATAGAGGATATTGTAGAGGTTTTTATGGATGACTTTTCTGTTTATGGTTCTTCATTTGATTCCTGTCTTGCTAAACCTTGCACGAGTGCTTAAGAGATGTGAAGAAATCAATCTTGTACTTAATTGGGAAAAATGTCATTTTATGGTTCAAGAGGGGATAGTACTAGGACACCTTGTCTCTAAAAGAGGGATAGAAGTAGATAAGGCAAAAATTGAGCTTATTGAAAAACTACCTCCTCCCTCTTCTGTACGAGACATTAGGAGTTTTTTAGGGCATGCTGGCTTTTACAGGCGATTTATTCAGGATTTTTCTAAGATAGCTAAACCTTTGACTAACCTACTGATGAAAGATGCAGTGTTTGAGTTATCTCCAGAATGTCTTGAAGCATTTTACAGGTTAAGAGCTGCCCTTGTGTCCGCCCCCATCATGCAGTCCCCAGACTGGACATTACTCTTTAAGATCATGTGCGATGCCAGTGACTATGCAGTTGGCGCAGTTTTAGGGCAACGGAAGGACAAGAAACTCCACGCCATTTACTACGCCAGTAAGACGCTAGATGAGGCACATAGTAAGTATACCACAACGGAGAAGGAATTCCTTGCTGTGGTATTTGCCTTTGAAAAATTCCGGTCCTATCTTGTTGGATCCAAAGTGATTGTTTATACTGACCATGAGGCCGTTAGATACTTAATGGCTAAAAAAGATGCCAAACCTAGATTGCTTCGTTGGATGCTCTTACTACAGGAATTTGATCATGAAATAAGAGACAAAAAGGGAGCAGAAAATCTAGTGGCGGATCACTTGTCCAGGTTGCCAGTTGAGCATATCACCGAGTCCAATAATGAGGTACCAATAAATGATTTCAGACCCGACGAACACCTCCTGCTGAATGAAGTCGAACTCTACAAGACCCTCGTTACCGACCCCTTCAGGATCGTTAACGAGGTGCCGAGGCTATAAGCACAAATAAAAAGGGAAAATGTTCAAGATGGGTCGACAATCAAGCCAATGGGGTCGTTACTGAGCTACGGGAGGTCGGTACCGAGGTCAATATATGGAAGCCTAGCTCGTTAACGACCCACCCAGGTAAGATTTCTGAACCTAAGTCTTCTCAATTAAAATTCACCCCCTCTCCCTCTTCAATTTCTTCTTCCTCTATATCAATCCATGCTATTAGAGGGCCAAAAGCTCCTTGGTTTGCAGATTTTGCTAACTATCTTGTAGGAGGCGTAATTCCCGAGGGCCTTACCCCACAAAAGAAGAAGAAATTTCTCCATGATGTGAAACAATACTACTGGGACGATCCCTACTTGTTTAAACAAGGAAGCGATCACCTCTTTAGGCGTTGTATTCCAGAGGAGGAGATAGAAAACGTGATCCGTCAATGTCGCACACTTCCAACTGGAGGTCATGCAAAAGGATTCAAGACTACTGCGAAGATTCTTCAAAGTGGTCTCTATTGGCCCACCATGTTCAAAGATGTGCAAGCTTATGTGACAACATGTGATGGATGTCAACGCTCAGGCAACATAACTTGGAGACATGAAAATCCACTAACTGGGATATTAGAAGTTGAGCTATTTGATGTATGGGGTATTGATTTCATGGGACCGTTTCCCGCCTCAGGACCCTACAAGTACATCCTAGTTGCGGTTGATTATGTTTCCAAGTGGGTGGAGGTTGTTGCTACAAGGACTAACGATGCCAAGACTGTTGCTAAATTCATCAAGACCAATATTTTCCCCAGATTCGGCGTTCCAAGAGTCCTTATCAGTGATGGTGGCTCCCATTTCATTGAGCGAAGTTTTGAAGCCCTTTTGGCTAAGTATGGGGTATCTCATCGGGTGGCAACACCCTATCATCCCCAAACAAGTGGCCAAGTTGAAGTTTCAAACAGGCAAATAAAGAGCATATTGGAGAAGACAGTTTCCCGTTCTAGAAAGGATTGGTCCTCCAAATTGGATGACGCTCTATGGGCATATAGGACAGCATACAAGACGCCTCTACGCACCACCCACTATAATCTAGTGTATGGCAAGGCATGTCATTTACCGGTCGAAATGGAGCATAAAGCATTATGGGCTCTCAAAGAGCTCAACATGAACCTCGACACGGCTGGAGCAAAAAGATTCATGGACTTGCAAGCATTAGAAGAATTGAGGCTGAAGGCCTACGAAAATGCTGAAATCTACAAGGAGCGCACCAAAAGGTGGCATGATCGGAAATTGGTGCCCAAAACTTACCACATCGGCGATAAGGTACCCTTCTCTTCAACTCTAGACTCCGATTATTCCCAGGAAAGCTAAGGACACGATGGAGTGGGCCATTTGTGGTTCATCACATTTATCCTCACGGAGCAGTAGAGTTGACTGATAACCGAGGCGTCATTTTCAAAGTTAATGGACACCGGTTGAAGAAATTCCATGAGCAGCCTGATCCGGATGAAGAGATAAGAGTCACCATGGCTCTCACACCACGAGACTAGCAAGAGAGCTCGTCCAACATTCACTCTCAAACCCAAAACTCTCTCAATCCCTTTCCCTTCTCTCCCACCGAGTCGGAATTCCCACTCTAACGACCACCGGAGACGCCATCGTTATCGGAGTTCGAAGGCCACACACCGTCGACGACGAGCTCGTTAACTACCCCGATTCCGACCCTTGTTCTTTAAATTCTCGGTTCTTCGGTATGATTTCTAAACCCTTTCTTGAAATTGCATGATTGGTTATCTATAGGGTTAAATTTCATATCTTGAATCATGATTTTTAGGGAAATCGATGAGCATGCTTAAATTCCGTTCTAAAAATTCTTGATTGTGCTTAGTTGTTCATGTTTTAGGAAAGATTATTCATGTTAGATTAGCTATTGTAATTCTCTAGTTAGGAAAGCATGGATTTTTCTTGTTCTAGATCTAAAAGTTCGAACTTTGCATGTCAAAATTCCGAGAAAATTTTAGCATGTTCGGGATGGGTAATTGAGTAAATATGGGGTGTTTATACCCTACGGGGGATTTGTGGAAAATAATAGAAGATTGCATGCTTGAATTGTGCTAAATTAGAGGTAGATTTAATTTCGGAAATTTCTAGTTTTGCTCTCGGCAGGTCGTTAACGACCCACCCAGGCTCGTTAACGACCCTGCACTTCATCAATGATCGATCTGAGCCCAGACTCGTGAACAACCCAATTGGGTAGTTTATGAATAAATCCGAGGTTAATTTTTGAGACCAAGTATGGGGTCTCGTACCTATTATTTTTGAATGGATCTTATCTTGGAAATTTTTGATTATTTTGTAGGATCCATGGCTAGTTCAAGCAGACCCGCTACCCGAGCCCAGAAGAAGAGGAGGAACCACAGGTCTCCATCTCCACCTCGAGTGGACGATGTGATTTTGAGTAGTCAGAGCCAAGTACGGCGCTACCGGGATTTTTTGGAGAAGGACCATTACACCCGATGGTTCTCGAAGTCTAGCGCCGTCTCTACGGGCATCTACACGGATGTCAAGGACGCCTTCATCATCCTTGGGGCCGCACACTTATTGAAGCAAGAGAGCTTGCCGCATTACCCGACCCTCACATCCGAGTTCTTGGCCACCTTGGAGACCAACTTCTCGTCGAAGATCTCGACGGGACGCATTCGGTTCCGGCTCGGTAATGAGGACTGTGACTTCACCATGGCGGAGTTCAATGCAATCTTGGAGCTCCCAAACCCGACAAGGGACTATAGCTTGAAGGACTACCGAGTGACCCGCACTTGGAGCTACATCACCGGAGAGGTTCAATCCTCTACCGCGGCACTATCCGGGGCAAACATCGTCAACCCCATCTTCCGGATTATCTTGAGAGTCCTCGCCGCAACATTTTAGCCGAAGAAAGAGTTGAACCGGCCTACAAGAACGGAAGTCGCTTGCTTCCGCACCATCCTCTTCGAGGAGCCCGACCCCTTGAATTTGGGGTACGAATGGCTCTACTATGTCGAGAAGTCCACCAAGTCCAAGGAGGTGTGGTGTGGCAATTTGGTTAGCCTCTTGGCTAAGAATCTTGGAGTAGATCTCACCCGCTACACACCGGCCCACGCTCAACTCCTCAACAAAAACTATTGGTATAGTGCCGGGATTTTCGTGCAAGCCCAGGGAGGCTAAAAGGGAAGGTTCGAGATCAACTAGTCATACATTCCCTCGACATGTACGAGCTACTCTATGTACCGAATTGGTACGAAGTGTGGACGGGCCAGCCTTACCCATTGGAGCCAAAACCGGAGGATGAGCTCTCACTTAGGCCTTGTCACACCCGGTTTGAGCGAGACGACGTGGATGAATATGAAAAAGAAGATGAGCAAGAGGATACCGAGGTAGTAGGCAATGACACCGAGGAAGCCGACACCGAGGGCGGCACTGAGGAGCTCAACTTTGAAGAAGAAGAAGACATGGAGACGGAGGAATTAGGAGGCCACATCTTTGTCGACGAGCCAACCAGGGTCGTTAACGACCATTTCCAGCCACCACCCAACACTGTTAATGAGGCAACCGACTTCGTTAACGAGGTGCCGCAAGCTCCTGTCGACCCTCCACCAGCTCCTGTCGACCCTCATGCATATGGCTTAATGCCGTACAACCCGGTGATGTATCAAGACCATTTCCAGCCTCACTACCCACCGCCTCCTCAGCCCGAGTACGCAGGATCGAGCATACCACCACCATGGGCCGAGGATCTTTCTGCACGGATGCAACAACTTCACCTCCAGACCGATCACATTCATCGGAGGATGGATAGATGGGAAACCGTCTATTCCGCTCGCATGTCGAGGGAAGATGAGAGGCAGCGTCAGAGAGAGGCGGAGGATGCTGAGCGTTGGAGGACGATGTACGACTTCATGGGGAACTTTGAGCACTACTTTCCTCCACCGAACCGTTGATCGAGCTCAAGATGAAGTTTCCTTTCCTTGTTTCCACTTTTGTAAGTTTTATGTTTTTCTTTTTCTTTTTGATTTTTTGTTTTCTTTTCTATTTCTTTTCCCTCTTCTTCTTATTTTCCTTACAGTGGGGACACTGTAATTTTAAGTATGGGGTGGGGAGAAAGTAGAAAAAAATTATGTCCTAGGTGTTTTTATGTTCTATGTAGTTGTTATTTCTTTTAAGTAAAAAAAAATTGAAAAAATCGAAAAAAAAATTGAAAAAATTAAAAAATCCAAAAAGAGTTTAGAATTGATAGATATCCCTCCTTAAAAGTTCTGTGATAGCAATCACTAGTTTAATCATATAATTCCTTGCAAATATGTCTTTGAAAGTATAGCCGGATTCTTAAAATTGAAATTATTGTTTTTAGAAAAGAATAGCATTAAGATGAAATTGAGCACATATACTTTATAGCATAAATGATGCAATCCAACAAAATCTATCTTGTGAGAAATTTTTGGCCTTATAGGGAGAACATTTATAAATCCCTCTTCTTTTTTGTGTGATTTACTCTCTTTATGCATATTATCTCTTAGAATTGTGATGGTTATCTATTTCTTGAGAACCTTATAAGATTTTTAGTTCATTACTTGTGAAAATCATATGATGGAGAACTTATTTTTATGAGCCTTATTATCCCCTATCTACCTTTACATTATTCCTTCTTTTGATAACCAATTCTGGCCTGAAACCTTTTATTTTTAGCTCCACAAAAATTATTCCCTAGCCAAGATAAGCTTGACCCTATCCGGGAATTAGGACTTAGATTGGAGAGGTAAAGTTTTGTGCTTTGTTAAAAAGAAAAGAGTTTATATTTGCTTGAATTGAAGGGTATTTGGGAAGGGTAGATTGGAAGTCTCTTGTTATTACATGTAAGAAAGGTCTCTTGATAAAAAGATGCACAAAATAAAGTTTTAAAGAAAAGAAATGTATACGGTGGATCGTTAACGACCCGGATGTGGGTTCGTTAACGAGGCAGCGAGAAGAAAAAAAAAAGAAGAAAAAAAAAGGGAAAAGAAAGAGAGGAAAGTTGAAGTGCATTCGAGTTTAAAGATAATATCAAGAGATTCTTTTATTTTTGTTATGAGACTTTCTAAAATAATAAAGGGTGAGTGAAAATGAGTATGCATAATAAGAAGAGTGAGTTTGGTATATGTTTTTATGAGAGTTTTTGATGTTATGTGTGAGTTTTTAGGAGTCTTAGATTCCCGGATATTATTAGCACCACATGACCAAAAATATTTCCACGCCTTATTGTCTTTACCAAGCCCCATTACAACCCGGCCGAATGGAAACTTCTATGAAGTTTTTCATTGAGCCTAAGTTCTCTTGATGATTCTTTGCTTGTTTTGACAAATCTTGGGTGGAGAGTATTGGTGATATAAGTTCCAATTTCTATGAGTTTTTGTATATAGGATGAGTTGAGAGATTGAAATTATAAGCCCAAACACTTGAGAGTTGAGTGAAACACAGTATATCCCTTGAGAGGTTGGATTGTATTATTTTATGTCTATTTGAGTGCATATATGTGTGAGGATGTTAATAGTCTTTTGCTATAATTTTCTTATGTATAGATGTTGCTTTTTGGAAGATGGCTATGTCTTGATAAGCATGATTTGTTTTGGTTTTGGTTAGTATCTTGTTTATTGCTTGAGGACAAGCAAGTCTAAGTATGGGGTATTTTGATGTTCGCATTTTTAGTATAGTTTTTGATAGGTTTTCTTTGCTTATTAGGTTTAGTTTTGTCTAGTTTAGGTTTAGTTTTGAGTATTTTGAGTTAGTTTTGCATAAATCTACGAAAAGAGTGGAATCTACGCTATTTTGTGTATTTTGTAGATTTTAGCGAGAAAAGGAGCTAAATGGAGCTAAATTTGGAGCATCACTGTGAAGACGGGAAAGTGCAAGATTTAGAAGTCAAAGCTTAAGAGCACAAGAGGAGGTGTTGAAGAAAACAAAGCCCAGGCTCGTTAACGAGGCTGTGAAGGGTCGTTAACGAGGCCACGAAGAGGAAGATTTCGAGTATTATTTTTATTATTCACCGATCCTGAGCGGGAATTTATTCCCGTATCGGTTGAGTATCTTTTTAGAATCTTTATGGGTTATTAGAATATGTATTTTAGGGTTTAATATCTTTCTAGGCTTTATTTCTATCTTTTAGAGATTGTTTCTATCTTTTTAGGAAAGTTTTTATCTTTTAGCCTTTTTAGTTTTTTAGGATTTTCTAGTATAAATACCCTTCTATTTAGCATAGAAAGGGGGAGTCGAATTTTAGAGCTAGTTTTTGGAGAAGATTTGGAGGAAGGCCGAAGGAGAGAAAACCGGATCGGAAGTCGGTGACGACGGTTTCCGAGGTTCGTTGATCGAGTTTGTGGTTTGGTGAATGTTTTGTTTGGTTTTCTTCTGAATCTCTGTAAGACGATATTTTTGTTGGTAATTTAAGTTTGAGTTTTGTTTCAATGTTTGTTTTTATTGAAGATTTTAGTTTCTTAATCATGAGTAGTGAGTAGTCTACTTTTCTAGGGTTGGGGTTAAGCCCGGCATAATTGAGCATGTTTGATGAGTAAGATTGTGTGTTGAATGCCTTTTATCTTTATTGACATTGTTTGTTGTGCTTAATACCGAAACGGGAGTTGAGGTAATTTGAGTTTTAACTTGATTGAAAGAGAAAGTTAGTAACTTGAAGGTTGATATTGTTTGAAAACGAAAATTTCAAGCTTTAGATCCAAAACAAGCAATTGAGTGAGTTAGTTTATGAAAGTAGATTAATTTACTTGTTAAGTCAATGAAAGTTGATGACTCTATCTGTTTAAAGGCATGATCTTATCTTCTTACGAATTCTTATGCTTGGCTATGTTGTGGTGTCCCTTATCCTAGATTTTTGTTTTAATTGAATTATTTCTGGTAAATCTTCGTTGCTGAGTACTTGCCTCGGTATCGAGTATTAATTGGAATTTAATTAGGTCATTATTTAGTATTTTTTGTGTTCGGTGGTTCGGTAACGATCCTGACAAGGTCGTTAACGATGCATCTCGTGAGTGATTGTGTTTGATTTTATTTGATTTTTATTAGATTGATAGACAAACAACCTTGCTTCCTGTGGAACGATCCTGACTCCACTGTACTCAGCGGGGTCTTGACTACAAATTTATTTGTTGGCCGAGAAACCCTATCAACAATGAGATCGGATTAAAATTTGACAACTTAAAGTTATATTAAATTGGGCTTTATTTTAAATAGTGGTTTAATTTTGATTCATGTGAATTGGGCTAAAAATGTAGTTTGGTTTTTTGGCCCACTTTAGCAGCCCATTTAACTATAACTCTAAACCTGAAATGTTGGTCCATCCAAGCCTAGGTTCGGATACAAATCAGATTTAAAAAAAAAATTAAACTTCATTAGTGGAATTAAATGCGAGCCCACTTATGTCTAGCTTTTTTTTTTGATAAAAATTATGTCTAGCTTTATTATTATTTTAATAGTGTGTTATGACACAGTGTGTCACATAATCATCGTCCGAACTATGGGTGCGTTTGGTAGTGCTTATATGCACTACTTATAAGCACAAAAATGCTTATATGAAGAAATAAGCACATAAGCATTGCCGAACACATAATTCTCGCATATTTTAAGCAACGCGTAAGCACATGCTTATAAGTAAGAAAAAATAATCAACACCCCCCATGCTTATCGATTTAAGCATGCTTATCTCCCAAAAGTGTAAGCACGTGGACCCCACCCTAATACCCCATATAAATACCCACTTTTTTCTCTCTCCTTACCCCTCACCTCTTTCTCTCTCCCGATATTGGAGCTTCACCATTGCTGCTGGGCGAGTTTTAGCTACTGGCGAGCCTCCACCGGAGACGACGACGACCCGGACTAAGGGGCGACCACCGGAGACGACAACAGCGACGAGTCCCACCGTAGGAGCGACGGCAAGGACAGAAGACGAAGTCGAAGGCCGACCACAACTGGAGGAGCTTCGTGCCCGATTCCCAAAATTCGTCGGCAAAATCCACCTTCCCTGACTTGACGACTCCATGGACGCCGGAGAAAGAGGCCGAGGTGGTCGCCAGCGCAAGGAGACGATCTCTTGTCTCAACCGTGGTTCTGTTTCACTTGTCCTTCTCAATTGAAATTGACCGGTTTCCAAATTGACCGGTTTCACTTGTCCTTCTCAATTGAAATTTGTTCCTAATATCTCAACCGTGGTTCTGTTTTCACAATTTAGAAAGATCCAAATTTTCACTTGTTTTGTGCCTCAATTGAATTTTGTTCCTAATGTCTGTCAACCGTGGTTCTATTTTCTCAATTGAATTTTGTTCCTAATGTCTGTCAACCGTGGTTCTATTTTCTCAATTGAGAGAAATCCAAATTTTCTACCTTGTGAATTTGAACATTACCTTCTCTCCCGAAGAACAATGGTGTGTTTTGATAGAAAAGGGGTAGGCTCTAAAATTCTTATTTTTTAAAATTGTTTTTAAGGGCATTTTGGACCTTTCTTTAATTACCTTTTAAAAATCAGCAAACCCTCCAACCGAACACCACTTGCTTACAGCAGAAATAAGTTTTTACTTATAGCATCAAAAATAAGTTTTTACTTATCAACACAATCCACTTTAAGTAACTTATCAGCACAAAAAACTTATAAGTAATTTATCAACAAAGTTTACCCGAACGCACCCCATATATATACTGTTTTTTTTTGTTCGAATCAGTGAACACTTGCACTATTAAAAACATAATGGACTGACTGGCTACCTACATGACAAATACATTTCTGTAGGAGGGCAGTAGAGCACTGAAAAAGACGAGAATCGCACGTATGCAACGACATGTGCGACTGTGCGAGATGACTATAGAATATAGATAACTAAAAGTACAATGACATTGAAATTATATAATCGAACTTGTTTCACTTTGTATTTAAAATGACATTTCACATACAAAATATAAATTTATTTATCTTAAATAACATAAAACGTCAAAAAGGAAAAAGTTTAAAGTATAATTTTTTATTTTTCAACAAACAATTTTTATCTCAAAAATTATACTTTTTTTTTTTTTCTTTTTTTTACGTTTTAATATATATGTGCAATCGAGAAATCAAAGACAATCGCCATTGCTTTGACTACATCAACGCTCAACAATACAGTCAATACTCGATCGAACCCATCGCAAAAAGCCAAAAACACCCCCTAACTACAAACCCGTAAGAGTATGTCACCCTTGATTTGAACAAATTAACCTATTAACAAGTTTAAAGAGTTTCCATACTAAAATCAATTAACAATATGATAAGTGATCTAAGGACTTATATATAGTTGGCGTGTTTAGTTCCAACTTTCAAATATAAGAAGATTATTCTCAATATACCCCCAAAAGTGTAAATAGCCTAACCCAATTGATGCTTCGATAAATTGGTCTAGTATCTCAATCTCTTTATATATAGTCTAACAACGGGTGGTGACTGATGACATCTCAATCTCCTTATAGTCAAAGACAACTCAAATAGCGGGGAATATTATAAACTGCTAAACCAAAGCCCAAACAAGTAAGAAACGGACCCAAGACCAGACCGTGACCTCTGACACCTTGTGAAAGTCCGTGAGCCATAATAGGGAGTTGTGCGTACATAAGCCTAGTAAACAAGCTCATGGAATTTTATCCTAAAATCAATTGACAATAAGAAGTGTGACCGAAATACTTATTATATAGTAAGTATGTTTAATCCTAATTTTCAGATGTGTGAGAATTCTCTTCACAATTTATCACATGTGCACATTTTGATCACATCAGAAAAAGTAAGAAAGAAAATTACAAATTACCGGACCTAATAGAATGAAAATTGATAGACAAGGATCTAATATGTATAAATTTATTAATTTTTAAAGTGATATTTTAATTTATATTATCTTAGTTTACAGTTATTGCTATTAGTAGTAGTACGTAAATGGACAATATTTCTATTGGGGTGAGGAGTCCAGTCCAATGGTTGATATATGGGGGAGAACTCTGAGGTCGTCGTTTCGACATCCATCGACAACGAAGTTATAATATTAATTTCTTTAGAACTGTTCATAGTTCTCAACTTATCATCCGTTTATTAATGGATGATCTAGGCTAGTTCAAATACCACTTGAACTATCTTAAATCTTACCGAATAAAAAAAAGGACACTTTTAATGTTTTTAACACGTCAAACACGTCCTTAGCGAACACATGTACGTCAAATTCCTGTTTGGTGGTGCGTGTGAATTTGGAAGAAGCGTAGCCCCTACCCATAGACAACAAATTCTAAAACAAATCAAGGCTAGCTAAGCCTAAGGCTACAACAATGTAGTGTGAGTTGTAGACTAAGTTTGGCCCTCGGCACTCTGCAAAGCCACTCTACTACGCTACCACAAGGTAAAACATATCCTCACACTCTCTCTCTCTCTCTCTCTCTCTCTCTCTCTCTCTC
Source organism: Fallopia convolvulus (assembly GCA_964016875.1). Taxonomy (NCBI): domain Eukaryota; kingdom Viridiplantae; phylum Streptophyta; class Magnoliopsida; order Caryophyllales; family Polygonaceae; genus Fallopia; species Fallopia convolvulus. Next base: position 1,105,556 of record OZ024732.1, read on the forward strand.
TCTCTCTCTCTCTCTCTCTCTCTCTCAATCATTCATAATTTCATAGTTCACGAGGGAGAAAAGTAAACCCACAAGGTAAGAAAACTACACCCCAACAAGTTATCTAAGACGACACTGTTCGGCACTAGCGGAATTGCTAGCGTTTTCAACTAGGGGGAGCGGAATATTGGACGGATTGAAAAAGCTCCTCCTCACAAGCTTCTTCAATTTCCGCTAGATAAAGCGGAAAAAAGCTCCCGCTAGTACCAGCCGAACGGAGCCTAACTTTGTTAGAATAAAATAGTGGGTACTCTTCCCACATTGGAAAAATCATAAGAAAAACACTAGCATATAAGTAATTATTGTGAAACCCCAACCCAATGGCTTAAGCTTTTAGGTTGAAAGATGGATCCTGACTTTATATGCTAAGTGTAAAAATGGTTAAAAAACCCGACACATCACCCATCTAACGTTGGCCCCCGAAATTCTACAAACTTAGCTTACACAAGAATTCCTTCGTCTCAATTATTGGCCTCTCTAGGCGCAAATATGTAATTGTAGTATTTGCCATTTGAGAAATATCATCATCATCACCATTTGAAAAATATACAAAGGAATTTTTTTTTATATAAGATAAGAGTTCAAGACAAGCATGGCATGTTGAGAGATCAACACAAACTTACATGATTAACAACATCAAAACAACATAGTACACTAGACATGTATAATCAATCATTCAACATGAATGCTATGGAGGCTCGTAAATGGAGAAGTATGACATAATCGCGTGTTAATAATAGACTAATACAAGCATATAATGTCGTTGGGTAGCAAGTCAGCGAGACTTTCTCTTATTAAAATGCGACTAAGGAATTTTTTGTCTCAAAGAGTCCAACCCTAAGCAAATACACAACTTTACGTCGAAGAAATATCTCAAAATTAGATATAATGTATGAGGAAAAAAGGATTAAAAAAAGTAAAAAGTAAAAGGTGCATGCAAAAATTAGGACAATAATATGGAATTATCATGCACTAGTATTGGCATTCATTTTGATGGTAAGTAAAAAACTTTGATGGTAATTTTGGACACTAGTAGTAGCATTCATTTTGAGAACAAAACTTGGGTTCACAAGTTTTTTAAGTAAAAAAACATTGATGATAAGTTTGGGCCTACAGGCCCATATCAAAACCCAACAGTAATGTTCCCGGTTTAAGCCTAAGAGGGTGCTACCTCATTTTAATGATAGAACTCATATGTACTATCAATTTGGGAAAATATATGACCGAGACAAGGTTAAGTTTTTTTTTTTGGGTCAAGAAGACAAGGTTAAGTTTAATTAGTGGGTTAGGGTTACTTTTCTATTGGATGGACTGCTGATCGTGAAATTGGTATAGGACTGTAGTTGTTCTAGTTGGTGAAAATAATCGTATGGGCATTGAAGGTGGTGATTTGTAACTTTTATGATAGAACTTCACGGACACGAAAAATGCATAGTTAACATAATTTTACACTAAGAAATGAGTTTTCCTTACCAAGTAGAAATAGAAACGTCTGTCTAATTAGTCATCTAATTAATAGGGATTGGACTATCCAATTCCGACATGTGTACCGAGAGATGAATACGGTTGTCAATCGCCTTGCATCTTTAGCTTTTTTCTTTTCTTATTGGTTGCCTTCCCCGCCTGAAGGGATTTTTGTTATTGCTCCAAAATGATGTTAGAGTGGGTTATTTCTTGTTTGTTGACTACTTAGCCCGTTCTTTTATTATTAATAAAATGCAGCCTTAAAGGGGTCGGAGAGTGCCACCTCTCTCTCTCTCTCTCTCTCGCTCTCTCGCTCTCGCTCTCTCTTTTAACGAGGGACCCACCTTTGGTGGTAAACCCAGGGTCCGTAAACTAGCCGGCAAAGCGCACGAACCAGGTAAACCAGTTTACACCGACTGGCTCGACCTAGTGATAGGAATAGTGGTGAGACTTGATTTTTTCACCCAAATTTAGGGACGGAGGCAAGAATCAAACCTGTGATCTCCCAACATCCCCGTGCCTCTCACCACTAGGCCACCTTATGCGGGCAAGTGCCACCTCTCCTTCCTATTAAAAAAAAGAGTTTCGGTTAACATAGACACCTATCGAAGACTTAAGTAAGTAAGACACTTGAAAAATTAGCCAAAAAAAAAATGAATAACATGTTTAACTGTATAACACTTCTAAGAAAACTACAAATATCCAAAGGAAAAAAAATGGTGAATACAAATGGAGCATAAACAAAGCATCTATCTATCTATCTATCAATGAACCAAATCAATGCCTCTGTTCATATATACCTATCAATTCATGCACCTACCCAGTATCTCTTTTTCTAAATAATTTTCTGTATTATGTTACAACAAGGTTATGAAAAGAGCCAAGATCAAGGTGAGCATCAACACGCCGAACCCAGAACCGGTCCTAGACGAGCCATTGTCACTGACTTGCCCTGTGTTGATGTATGTGTTCGTCCCCGTCGAATTCGCCGTCACATTTACAGTACTAGAACCTGTTCATAATCAAAAGGTTATGTTCTGAACTTTTAATTACCAAATTTGATATATTGGGTATTGAAATTTGAGGTGATTTAGAAGCTTACAATCGTAGTCGACCCATCCGATTCGTTGGCGAGCCAGATCATATACAACTGCTTTGTTCTGCAGAACAAGATCTGTAATGACCCCAAAAGTGCAGAAAAGTTAGTTAAAGTTTTGCTAATTGAAATGTGATTTTTCATATGATGGGAATTTTATAAGTACCTCCCAAAATAGTCATGTCTTGGCCTTGATTGTTCTGAATTCCCAAGCACCAAACCTCTGCTCCAGCCTGTTTCAAAACATTTCTCATCTTATAAACACAAAATTAAAAATTAAAACATAGGCTTTGTAACTCAAAAAGTCAGGAATATACAATGGAGGCCTGCTGGAGTAGATACTCTTCTGGGTCAAGAACCATGGATGCACCTCCTTTAAAGTTAAGACTAACTTTCGGAAACAAGTCGTCCACACTGCCCACATGAACAACTTCAAGTTTAGTGTATGAAAAAACTTTCATATTGAAATACTCATCCCACATCGGACGTATAAAGAAAAATAAGCCAATATAAATACCCACTGAGCTTGTGTATTAGGCTTACGTTTGCACGTGACCCATGAATAGAGGGTTACAAATGGATGAATAACATTACCTTGATGTTATTAGATAGCATTGGCTTCCCTGAGACGATGTAGACCGCGCTGATTGTGAAACAGCATTGTCAATCTATGAGTTCCAATGAGAAACATTTGATGTCAGTTTAAGTTTATAGTTGATAATGTGAGAAAATATGACAATGATTGAGAGGTATGTGTATCTAGCAAGGCTTACAGCGTTGGTGAAAGGAGTATAGGCTGCTTCTGCAAGATAGGCCAAGGTTGTGCCGGAGTCGATGATGGTGCCATTGGAGGTGGAGGTTGCAAAGACTGAGGAATCAATAGCCAATTTTTGGTTGTTGACAGAAATACTCTCCATGTACAAGTTGTAGTGTGGCCTGAGCATTTTGAACACTTATCAGTAGTGAAAGTTTAATCTAAATACAATTTCACTATCAACTTCTTAAAACTTTCATATAACTTGAATTTGTCATCATCAAAACCTATTCTGAAAAACACATTTTAGAAAAGCATCAAACAATTCGGTTGTCATCTTCGAAACCAAAATGGATCTTTCTATCAAATTTGAGCTCATCCGATTCGTAACTAAAGTAGTTAAAGTAAATGTTCTAAAAAACGTTGGGCGGACCCTGGACGGAGAGGGGCCATCTAGTACCTATAGACGTCCAAAACAGTTGTGTAGGCGGTCCTAGATGGGCACCTAGACGAGTTGGGACCTTTCAGCGCCTAAGCGGAACCTAGACGGGTCCTAGATAGGATTTTGAGAACAATGGTTAAAGTCCAGTGGGTCAATCAACTAAGTACATGTTCGTCTCTGCATACATGGTTGATAAGCCTTAGCATATGAGCTGAATGAGGTTTCATCCTAAAATCAATTAAAAGTAAAATAGTCCACCGACCTTGTATACTAGTTTTATTTCACCCAACTTTCAATGTGGGAAGTTTACTTCCACAAAAGTAATTTCGATAAATTTTAAGTGGTGATAGATGTATATAGAAGAGAAGAGAGGTAGAAAACATACATGTTGGGGACAAGGGGAGTGTAGACCATGCCAGGCTCCACAATCTCACCAAGAACGAGTATCCCGCCGCCTTTCGAGTCTCCTCTCAAGCAATGAGAGAAGGCTTGAGGGGCGACGCCTTGTGCCGAAAGTTGAGAGACGACGGAAAGAGGTTGTTGCCCGAACCCGAAGATCCCGTCCACTGCTCTGTTGCTCTTGCTCAAGTTCCCGGTTTGTGCCGTGCTACACCTGCACCTCAAAATCAGTTACAAAGTTAAGTATAAGGGATATCGATATCAGTTTGAAATCAAGGTATTCTAAAAATCGCTAGGAGGACCCTAAAAAGGGACTATCTAGCATCTAGATGACCAGAGTGGTTGTCTAGGCGCTCTTAGACGGACGCCTAGACGGCTAAAGTGTTGAACGTCTAGCGGCTAGGCAGGACCTAGACATGATTTTTTGAACAGTCTATGTAATAGTGTGTCTTATCCCGTGCATCTTGCATAAGTCGGGTATGCATTCATATCCCAAGCAAGTTAAGAGGTTGTTTCGGAAGATAGTGTGTGTATGTAAAAATGTAAATGGTGATACTGCCTTGTTTAATTCACTTCTCCCCTAAAACTACTTTTCATCCAAAAATTATTTTTAACACTCTTCAAATTCATGCATATCTTTCTACTTTTTACTTTTTCGAGACATAAAAATCAACGTTTTACCCAAAAATTACTTTTCATCAAGAAGTGAAACACACCCAAACGCACACTTGTACAAAATTGGGCAAACTAGACATAATCATTCTTTAACTAGGGATATTACTTGACCATCTCTATCTTTATATTAATAAACAAGAGGCTTACCCGAAGACAACCTTGGCAGAGTTGGTTGTAGTGTTAGAAGAGCTTCCGGTAGTAGTAAGAGTATTGAAATTGAGGACGTCGTAAACGTAGTAACCCGACGTCCCACTGCCGTCCCCGTATTGGAACTGGTAGCTGCACTGGCTGTTCTGGCTGTTGCACACCGTGTCCGACGACTGTGCTCCCATGCTGCATTTCTGATCCGAGCACGAGATTGTTGAAGACGAGCTCGAGCTTGACGTGTCGAAGAAGTTTAGACTGTTGAACTGCCATATACATGGAGAGAAAATTTAGTAACTTGGTCAGTCACACAAAAAAGTTATTGGAGAGAGCAAAAACAATCCCACATTGGAAATAAGGGCAAAAACCCACTAATATATAAAGGAGGAGGAAACCAACCCAGCTTAAGCTTTTGGATTAAAAGGTGGATCCCAACCTTATATACAAAATGTTTTAATTTCTCGACACGTTATCTGTTTCTTTCGGTCGCCCAGAATTTGACAAAAGTTCTAGGTTTAGCCGTTTAGGAGGGTGACCATTTCTGGACTTATATGTCCCCAAAGGCCAAAACAAAACAAGTTGGGTAAAGTGGTCCACAATTTAAAAAACTTGGGTTTCTATGTCAACCCCCTTTCATTTTGTAGCCTAAATCCATCCAATTGGTACATGATGAGTGCAACATGATTTCAAATTTAAAACCATAAACTAACTCAAAATCCAAGAAAACCTGACTTGTCTAACCTGAGAATTTTAGAATCAGAGCGGTCGACCCAAATAATCCCTATGTGCTCATTGGGTACAATGATAAGACAAATAACTCAGACCCAAAATCTCCGAGTTGTCGAAATTTAGGGCGCGTTTGGATTGCGTATTATAATGCAAAATAATGCCTAAATGAGATCACTAAACTAATCACACAATTAACTAGAAGATTAAGAGAGCAAGAAACTTTACTTGAAGGTTGGTGGAGGTGGGGCAACCGGAGCAGCTATTGCAGCTTACCCACAACACATCACTCCCGGTGTCAATCTGTACATGGAATTCTTGCGCTGGCGTTCCCAATTTCACCGTCGTGTAATAAAGCCTACATATGGAAAATCAACCAATTTTAGAAAGCAATCATCCAATTAGGAAAGAGTGGATCTGGTAAAAATTAAATTGCAATGGTAAAAAAAAAAGTATTATTACCCGACTTCATAAGGGTCAAAGGTACCGGAAACCGGGAAATCAACGACGCCGTTTTGAGATTGCAACATCCGGCCGTGTCTCGCTCGGTCGCGCGCTCTGAGTTGACTCACCTGAACTCGCTTGTCGATCGGAAAAGCCCTCTCTAAGGACATGGTCGTCGGAAACCCGTTCAAACTCGCCGGGGCTCCGAGGACCGCGGCGCCGGAGAAAAGAACCCATGTATAGACCGCCGCCCAAATACTCGCCGGAATCGGATTTCTACTCATTCTCCGACGGGGTGAATTGTTGTGATTCTCTATTGGAGACAAACTTGCTCAATACAAATTGGTTTATGGGGGGCTATTGGGATTTAAAATTGGTGGAAAAAATGAAGTTATTAAGGGGATTAAGGAAATCCAGAAGTAAACGGAAGGACGCGGAAGGAAGAAGAACAGTTGAGCTAATTGATTTAATTTATAGGTGTTTAGTTACTAAATTGTTTCTTGGTGACCGATCATGACTGTTTCCATGGCTGCCACTACGTGATTTCAATTTTATTTTATTTTTTCAATTATTTGTTTATTTTAATTGTTATAAGATGTTTCTATGGAGACTTCTTGTGTTTTGTTTTGTTGACCACTAATTACGTGGAGAAATTCAAAATGTAATGCAAATGTGATGATGATGTAATTAAAAAAGGATATAAATAAAAGTGTTGAAATTTTAGGGAGGTCTGTTTCGTAAGGATTTCGTTCGGTCCAACGACCAAACGCCCGCCACGCCTAGAAGGAATGAGAATAGAGATACTTGGAACTTATGTGGTTACGTGGAACTTCTTTTCCCTTTTCTTTTTCATTTAGTTTTGTACGGACATTAGACGGTGCACCTTAGCACCTTTGTGTTTTTCTTAGGGCGGTTAAAACTTGACCCGATCCGAAAAACTTGCCCGATCGGTCTGATTCCGAACCCGACCTGATACGAGAAAAAATAAAAAGTTTTATATCCGAGATATATTTGACCCGAATTCGAAAAAATCCGAACCTGAGATTAACCCAAAACCGATTAAATCCGAATGGACTAACTTGATGCAATCCGATATTCGATGCTATCCGACCCGAAGTCATCCGAAAATCCGAAGTTACCTGACCCGAATCAAAATCTGACCCGAAATTATCCAATCTAATTTGACCCGATTTTTAAAATATTTGAATTTGACCCGAATTCGAACTCACCCGAAACTGAATTGACACAACCCAAACCCGACCCGACCCGCCCGATTGACACCCCTACTTTTTCTTAATGAAATTATGTATCCATTTTCACTTCTTTTTTATGTGAAAATAACCTTTATCATGACAATTGAAATTGTGAAAAATCTCAATTATCTGATCGGTTGTTATAAGAAAATTGACAGTTTTTAACCTTTTATAGAAATTAAACTTAAAATAAATAAATTTAAATGGCAGATGCTAATTTAGCCAAATACTAATGATATTATGTACTAATGATTTTTATGTAATTTAAATACAATTTAACAAATCATATCAAGGTGAAATAGTGTTAGAAATAAAATATTTCATTTGCCTAACAATAATTTATATAGACATTTTTTTACATACACAAGTGCTATTCTTTACACCAAAACTACTAAACACTTCACACTTTCTTTCTTTCTTTTTCCACCATAAAAACCAACATTTAAATTTTGGAAAAGATAAAACTACCCATTGATAAAAATAAATAAATAAAGGTTATAGGATAATTTTATAAGAATATTCTACTGAAAGGTCCTATATACTCTTCCATATTTTTTTTATTTTACCTTAAACTAAGATCTTCACATAATAATTTTTATTTTTTTACGATTTATCATTAAATGTTTTTTTAAATTATAATTTTTATTATCAGCTTTATTTTTAAAGAATATATAATACAATATTCTTATTCATAATTTTAATTTTTTTTATTTATACAAAAATGTTATGTGGTAAAAAATAAATAAATAAAAGCATTTAGAAATGTCAAGACAGGAAAGAGTAAAAAATATAAAACAAAGTTAAAATTTTGGTGCTTGGAAGATTTTGATTTTTAGAAATAAATTTATATATATATATATATATATATATATATATGTGGGTAAAAAATCCTAATAAAAATCCTAACACATTATTTCTTTAAATTTTATCATTTTATTTTGAAAAAGGATTATTAATATAATTTAGTAGGGTAAAATTTACTTATGTGGTGTGAAGAATTGCACTCCTCTTTAGATATTGCAAACCTCCAAAAATACATATGCTGTAACTGACTATATGCTCAATTTGTTGGAGTTTACCTCAGGGTTGCGGCTAGAGGGCGATCGGTCGTGAAATTTTGCGGTGGTGGTAATTAACTGGTAACTGGTAAGAATTTAAGTATGTAAGATATGATGATACAAGATTATGGTTATAGTGGAGTTTAAATATTTCAAAGAGCACCTATATATAGGCTCGTAGTAAATCCATTATTTAGGTAATTATATATTGTAATAAAAAAGAAATATATTATAACGGAAATAATCACCAGTCATAATATTATTATCTTACAAAAAGGTTTTGAAACAAATAATGCAATGTCTTTATGTTGTAATACAATGTATCATACATTTAACTATGTAATATATGGATTATGACTAATCACCAATTTTTTTGGTGGAATATGACTAATTTCCAATTAGTTTAGCGGGATGAGTTCTTAAGCATTTGTACATGAATTCGGGTTTAAATTTTCCTGAAGGTGTTTATGAAAAGACTTAATTGAGAGAGTCATCCCATTAAAAACCTCTGCAATATCCGGTCGGACGGTCTTGACGATCAAACCAAGCAAGAGATAAAAAAAGGGGTTATGATTATGTATAGGCAGAATACATCAACAGACACTCGAACTTGTAACTTTTTTTCAATCAGCTATAAAAGTTTCAAAAAAACACCTTAACTTAACAATTTTTGCACTTATAAACACTTTCGATCTTAATGTCTTTCCAGTGCATATCACGCGCGCTTATGTGTTATATTTTTATGCCAAATAAGCCCAAATGAGTCTGTCATTTTGCCACATCACACATGTAAGCACCAATTAAATAAAATTATTAATTTTATTAAGTTTTAATAAAAGAAAAACGTAAATGTTTTTTTCTTTTTTTAAGGTCTTCTTCTTCCTCATTTTTTTGAGCCATGACCAAACTCAGATCTACAACCAAAGAGAATCGGGACGGGTTGACGATCTCAGAAAGAATTCGAATTTATCACCGCCGGCCAGCAAAAAGTTATCGTAGGGTTTCTCTATAAAGAATTGTGACCTATTATATTTTTTATCTGTTTATTACTGTTATTCCGCTGCTTTGGAAGCAACTTAACTACTATTTTTTACTAATGTTATTCCACTGATTTGGGAACAACTTAGAGTCCGTTCGGATGTAGCGGAATTTTGAGCGTCTTCCGCTAGCGGTGGCGGAATTTCGAGCTTTTTGAAGAAGCTCCTACACCCAAGGGTCTTCAATTCCGCAAACGTTTTCCGCTACTTCCGCTCCCGCTACCCACCATCCAAACGGACGCTTAGCCACTGTTTTTATTAGGGGTGTTCACCGGTCGGGTCGGGTCGACCCGCGACCCGAAATTGCGGGTTGCGGGTCGACCCGCGACCCGCAAATTTTTTTGCCTTTGACCCGCGACCCGACCTTGCGGGTCGCGGGTCTAACGGGTCGGGTCGCGGGTCGACCCACTTGACCCGTTTGACTAAGTCAATCGGGTCAAAACTAATTTTTTTACCTAAAAAAAAAATAATTTTTAACCTAAAAACATGTATTTTTTAAAAAAATCCGTTGGGTTTGAAGGTCGACCCATAAATCCATCGATTTTGTTATTAAAAAATAGTTTATACATTAATAAAATTATTAAAAAAATACATTTTTAAAAATATTGCGGGTCGACCCGCGACCCGCGCTGATTTGACCCGACCCGACCCGCGACCCGACCCGCAGCGACCCGACCCGTTAAACACCCCTAGTTTTTATCACTCTACTAACATCCTACGATCAAACACATATCATATACGATACCTTGACTACAAATTTGACTTTTTATTTATTTATTTTCTCATGCCAAATTTTTGACATCGCCAAAAAAAAACTCACTTTTCATAACATATATATAAATAAAATTTAAAAAAACATACATTTTTTTAATAAGAAAAGAAGTTAGAAAGCGCACATTAACAGACCGTTCTACAACATCAAAAATCTAATTTTATATGGTTCTCAAAGTCATACCAAGCTTAATTACATCATTATAATTATTTATATGTTCTAATTTTATATGGATCATAAAGTCTTACTAAGCTTAATTACATCATTGTAATTACATTAATTATATGTTTCTGTATTTCTACCAAAACAAATCATGTTTCTGTCTCCGATCAGTTCCGTGCAAGGTAGATGTTTGCAGGTGAGAGTGTGAATTTTATATTTCGTGCGTCATGTTTAGTTTTCCTTGTTATTAATTTTTTGTGTATTATTATGCAATGTAAAAGCTTTTTCTGATTTCAACAAATGGGAAAAATGAGTCCATAGGAAACGTATGAAATCAAGAAACTCCATTTCAACAAATGTAGCATTGATATTTTTGGTTGACTATATAAATATCAACATCCATTCATGACACATCATTTATTTTTAATTAGATTTGGTAACCTAATGTGACAACTACACCTATGAATATATGTATATATGGGCATGATATTCATAAATTTAGATCAAACTAAAAACCCAGCCAGATTTTAGTGATAAATCTCAATATATATTTTTTGGTCGAAAGAGAGGTGGTCCTTTCCGATAAATCTCAATATATAGTTACGGAGAAAGCTAAATTTCTTGACGACCCACGGCCTATAATTTTTTTTTTTGGTCTTTCCTTCGGCTTATCCGGTTCCATCAACTAATATTGCTCTACATCCGAACGGGGTATTTCGTGTCTTATTTTGATAGAGAATTGGAGACTTTATAATACTAATCTCACCATACATACCTATCTCGGGATTCAAACTCAAATTCTATGGACAATTAATGTTTAATAAGTCTACCACCACTTTACCACTAAACCAATTTAATATGGGTAAAAATAAATCATAAAACTTGTATCACCTATATAACAAGGCATACAACTTGCAGTTTTTCTGGTTAGTGCCAAGTACTTTTACACTTAATTTATAACAACTTTTTTTTTTAGGTGCTTAACTTTAACTTCTATCCCCAAACTTTAAAAGTAACCTAAATTTAAAGACTAGTTCATCCAAACCGAGCTATCCTACCTCATTGACTAGTCTGTTTGGGACCATAAATCTCTTGGTTTTGTAAGATACAATACTTATAAACATAAACTTGCATTGTACTTGACTAAACTTCGATTAGGTGATTTGCTTAATCCTATACACTAGCTAGGGCCAAGGAGGGGTGGGGGCCGGGACATCAAATTTGAAGTTGCATTGCCTAATTACTTAGCTTCTAGCTCATCATCTTCTCTCATAGCTAATCCACACATATTTCTTTGATCATGCAAAAAAATATATTATGTGCGTGAAAATCTATTACCCCACATAAATAAGAGTAACAGATCGACCAGGCAACCTAGGAATTTATAATATATTTCCTTCTAGACAAGATCAACAATTTTTTACTATATATTTCAACTATATGTATGTTGTTAGATCTATGCTCCCCTAAACCTAGGGGTGTCAATCGGATGGGTCGGGTCGGATCATTTTAGTTTCAAGTAAGTTCGGATTCGAGTCAAATTCAGATATTTTAATGTTAAATCGGGTTGGATCTTTCAGGTCGTGTGTTCAATTAATCAGGCAAAGTCTGGTTATTCGGTTTTCGATACAACTAGATTTTAGATAAGTCAGGTTAAGTTTTGTCAGATGTTGGGTTTAGTCGGATTTTCGGTAACCAATTTCGGGTTTGTTGGATATCGGGTGTGTTGGATTTCGGGTGAGCCGAATTTCGATGAGACAGTATATCGAAACATGATTTTTGTAATTTAATTACTTTAGGGTCTAAATATTTAATATAATATTTAAATCAGTTTATGACATACACCTTGCGCAAGGCTTTTTTAAATGAATATAGTGTGCAAAGATTTTCTAAAAATAATTATTCTACTATTAGTTTTAACAATATGCAGGTCATTAGATATCAGATTCAAGAATAAATTAAATTAAAAAAATTATAAGTTCATAGTAATGGATTTTTTATGGTATATAAGATTTGTAAATAAAGTAATTTACGAATTTAATTATGAATATAAAAATAAATAGATGAGCTATCATTATTGTCTTAATTAGATAAAAGAAAATTTATAAATTAGAATGAAAATGAACTTGAATTTTTCTTCCAATATGGATAGAGCTTGTATACGAATTAAAGCTTTTATGCAAATTGATGATGTCCAAGAATGTAAAATAATAGGTGGGCCCGAGGTACAAAAAAACAAATAGACACGACGGGATTTCCAAGGATGATTCGGGGTCCCACACCCATACCCCTCATTTATTTAAACAAAGTTCCTACCCCCACGAGGTCCTCCGAAACCTCGGAGCGAGGCCTCAACCTCGTAACCGACTCTACTGACACGCCCCCCCACCCAGAACCACTCAGCTAACGCCGCTCCCCTGAGCCAATCACCAGCCACCTCACCTCTAAACCAATCAGGAGCCCTGATCTTGGGCGTCCCACATCGGACTATGATCAAAACTTGACTCCCCAATCCCCTATAAATAGAGGGGTACCTCGTACGGAAAAGAGGTCGAAAAACATCTTAAACTCAAGAAATATCTTGCTCGTTGATGATCGACGTGATCGAAACACCGTCAAAAGACCTCGCTATAGGCAAGTGAAGTCCACAAAAAGACTTCAAGTCATACAAAAACCTCGCTCACACTAAAGACCTTGCTACACAATCTCATCACACTCCCTACACCACGATCTCAAGTCTACCTCGTCTCAAGATCAATCAAGTAGTTCTTTAGTGGTAGAATCGTTTAGCAAATAGGAGATCTCGAACATTGTTAGATCGAGATCTCGAATACTCGTAGGAGGTCTAAGGTGTAATTCTCAGTTGTTTGTTAGCCTCGTTGGTTTATAACCTCGCTGTAAAAGAAATATAAATAAAGAAGCAAGTTTTTGCATAATCAAATATAATAATCTCCTTCCTTGTCTTCTAGCGAGTCGTTATTTCGGGTTTCATCACTGGCGCCGTCTGTGGGAACTTCTTCATCCTAAGTAGTCTCCCGATTAGTGCAAACCTTGACTTTTGAACCCCTCAAAATGGCTTGTCCAAACAACTTCTTTCCCCATCATCCCGACAACATGCCCGAGAACCCGCAGTGGATGACCGCAGGGCCCCCCGGGGTGCCCTTTCGTGGTTCCTCCGGGTTGGACGTACAATGCTCCTCAAAACCCCTACCCATTCCAAGGGTATGAACAGGGTGGCGCACCCCCGAACCCGTATCCTTACCCGGGTTACAAACAGTACCAACAAGGTCATGCTCCCACGTACGTCCCAATTCCCCCAAGGGAACACCCCACTCCGAGTACGTACCCGCGTACATCCCCGGGTATATGCCAGGGCAGGAAACATCAACCAACGACTCGACCACAGAGAGAACCTCCCGGGACCCGATGCAGAAATCGCGATCCCATTCACGACGTTCGAGGAGGCGAGACACGGAGTTTTCCGAAACAGCGGGGAGTGCGGCGCTTCCCTTGGCGAAGCCAAAGTCACGTCGTCAATCCGTCGAGATCGGGTACAATAACCCCTTTGTAACCGAGATCCAAGAGGCGCCCATGCCCAAGGGCTTCCATTGGCCACAAATGGGGCTTTACGACGGCACGACTGACCCCGAGGACCACGTGAAACAATTCGCCGTCCAGATGAACGTCAACTCCTACAATGACGCTATATTCTGCCGTATCATCTCAACCACACTGAACAAGGCTGCAATGACGTGGTTCATCAGCCTCAAGGTAGAGTCGGTGGCCTCGTTCTCTCAGTTGTGTGAATCCTTCATCACACACTTTAACGGCTCGAGGAAGCGCAAGAAGAACATGCGGGATCTCCGCGACATTGAACAGGGGGGGAAGGCGAGATGCTGGGTACTTTCTTCATGAGGTTCACCACTGCGGTCGCGGAGATCGCACACATTGATGAAGCATCGGTGCGAGATATCCTCATGGGCAACCTTTGCCAAGGGGCTTTTAAGAACCACATTTTTCTCAAAAACCCGACGACGTACGAGAGTCTGTGCGCTCGGATAACGGCCCAAGTTTATGCCGAGGATGCAGCCAACCAGAGCTCGCGACCGAGGACCGACAAGGAAATCGTGACCGAGGCCAAGGGGAAGGCAAAAATGGCCGCACCGGCCGCAAGGGATGCGTACATGAGCAGACCCACGACCGGCGCGCCGACTACAAAAGTAACAACAACAACAACAGAAGCAACAACAACAGGAACAACAACAACAACAACGACAACAGAAACAACAGCCGCTATAACAACCGCGGAAGAGGTGGTGGGGGTTGGAGCTGCTTCGGCGGGAAACCGTGAGGCTACAAAGGCAAAGGCGGGCCCGCGTACAACCCAAATGAAAGAGGGCGCACCAAATCCGCGTCAGGAGCCAACATCATATAGCAGGGGCCGACCCAGCCTCGGCTTAGCAACGTTGAGCAGCACGCCCCCGCGGGGCAGGCACACTCCTGGCAGACCGCGACACCCGATGGGTACATCCATACCATCTCGGGTGGACCCTCGCTGGTGGGTTCAAGCCAGACGGAAAGAAAGAGATATGCGAGGGCAAGCCACCACGAGCCCTCGGTGTACAGCGTGGCGCAGACCTCGCGGTCCCACGTAGGATTGGCTTTCACCTCCGAGGACGCCGAGGGACTCCACATGCCATACTCCGACCCCCTGGTAATCCACGCCCAACTGGGCTCCAAGATAGTGAAGCAAGTACTGGTGGACACGGGTTCCTCCGTAGACATTATGTACTTTGGCACCGTCGAGCAGTTAGGCATCTCCGCAACGCCCCTGAAGCCCTACGCTGGGAAGCTCACCTCCTTCTCGGGAAACGAGGTCGATATCACAGGTCTCATAGACCTTTGGATGACGCTCGACACCGGCTCCACAACAAGAACCGGGGTGGTGGAGTTTACAGTGGTACACCTGCCCTCGGCCTACAACGCAATCATCAGGAGGGTCTCTTTGATGAAGTTTCAGGAGGTGGTCTCCATCTACCACCTCAAGATGAAATTCCCCATCGACGACGGTGTCGGAGAGGTGAAGGGCAACCAGGAAGAGGGCTGCGTCTGCTACATGACCTCGGCAAAACAAAAATGCCCGGTGTTCATGGTAGAATCCCCCGGCGAGGCCGACCTCGAAGTCCGGGATTTCACAATCCCCACCCCCGAGGCAGAGAGAAGGGTTATCTCCCCCTTCGAAAGCAAGTCCGAGAAAATCTATCTGGGGGAGTGTCTCGCCGGGTCGGCGACGGCGTCACAGGAGGCCTTGCTCGCGGGGTCCCGCGACGTGTTCGCCTGGACCGCGAAGGAGCTCCGCGGTGTTGCTCGAATCATAGCCCAACACCCCCTAAATGTCGATGTCGCCACTCGCCCTGTGGTGTAGCGACGAAGAAAAATGAACGAAGAAAGGGCGAGCGCTGCGAATGACGAGGTGGCGAAGCTGTTGGCCGCGGATTTCATCCGCGAGGTCCAATATCTGAGGTGGCTGTCCAACGTCGTATTGGTCAAGAAAGCCAGTGGCAAGTGGTGGATGTGCATGGACTTCAAGGACCTCAACAAGGCATGTCCCAAGGACAGCTACCCTCTACCCTCAATTGACGAGCTCGTCGATTCAACTACGGGGCACAAAGTCTTGAGCTTCCTCGACGCTTACTCGGGATACAATCAGATCTTTGATGAATCCGCGTGATAAGGAAGAAACGTCCTTCATCACACAACGGGGAACGTACTGCTACAAGGTCATGCCCTTTGGCCTTGAAAACGCTGGGGCCACTTTCCAACGCCTCATTGACCGGGTCTTCAAGAACCACCTGGGGAGAAATGTGTCGGCTTATGTCTACGATATCGTGGTGCGGAGCAAAAGCCCCGAGGAGCATCTGGTCGATCTCGCCGATGTCTTCACCGCCGTCAGGCACAACCGTCTCAGCCTGAACCCCGAGAAATGCGTCTTCGGCGTATCATCGGGGAAGTTCTTGGGCTTCATGATTAGCGAGCGTGGAATCGATCCTCTTGATGAGGTCCCCGAGGTCACGAACCGATGTACAGCGGCTCAACGACGCTGTAAATTACCTGGGGAGGTTTTGCACCCGTTTGGCGGACAAATCCCTTCCTTTCTTTTCCGCTCTAAAGAAGAATGACAAATTCGTCTTGGATGAAGGGCTCGAGGTTGCTTTCTCCGAGTTAAAGAGCTTCTTGTCGAGGCTCCCCACCTTGTCACCCCCATTGGCGGGCGAAGCCTGCAGTTGTACGTCGCAGTAAGCCTGGAGACGGTCAGTGCG
The DNA here is from genome assembly GCA_964016875.1 of Fallopia convolvulus. NCBI lineage: Eukaryota > Viridiplantae > Streptophyta > Magnoliopsida > Caryophyllales > Polygonaceae > Fallopia > Fallopia convolvulus. The sequence goes on from OZ024732.1 coordinate 1,122,341, forward strand.
GTGCTAACTAGAGAGGCCATGCACCCAGTATATTTCATGAGTCGCGTGCTCCAACCTGCGGAGCAGCGATACTCCTCGACGGAGAAGATGGCACTGGCCATTGTAACCGCCGCGAGGCGCCTGCGCCCTTACTTTTATGCACACCCCATCCAGGTCCTCTCTGACCTCCCGCTCTGACAAATCCTCCACCAACCCGCTCTCTCCGGGCTTATGACGAAGTGGGCAGTCGAGCTCTCCGAGTTCGACATCAGCTACCTCCCAAGGACTACAATGAAGGGGCAGGCCCTCGCCGACTTCATGGTGGAAGTCACCTTTCCCGAGACCGACGCGAGCTCGGAAGAGTGGAGGGTATTCTTTGATGGCTCGCGGTGTGATGCCGGGGGCGGGGCCGGTGTATTCCTCGTTGGTCCCTCAATCGAGACGGAATACGCCCTCAACTTCGCCTTTGAGGCCACCAACAACGACACCGAATACGAGGCCATGATCGCCGGGATCGAGATGGCGCTCCTTAGCGGAGCCCGAAAAATCAGGGTCTACATAGATTCCGAGCTGGTGGCACTTCAGCTCAACGGCCAATACGACACCAGAACGGGATTCTTGCTTACCTACCGAGAGAAGGTGAAGGCCTTGGTGTCGTGCCAAGAAACTTTTACGGTAGAATCCATCCCGCGAGCCTCGAACACAAAGGCAGATGCTCTCGAAAGGTTGGGATCTGCCCTTCCCTTGGAGGTAGGAAACCGCGTGATGATAGAGAGAAAACTCTCACGAAGTGTGACCAGCGAGGTCCTCTCTGTCAGAACCGAGGACTGGAGGTTCCCGATAACACGATATGTGGAGGCCTACGTCCAAAGGTGCGAGGGGTGTCAGAAACACGGGAACCTCCAGCACACTCCAGCTTCCCGTCTCCACTCCATCCAAGCACCCTGCCCGTTCGCGATGTGGGGGATGGACATCCTCGGCCCCTTTCCCAAGGCAGCTGGCCAAGTGCAGTACATCTTGGTCATTGTCGATTACTTCACAAAGTGGATCGAGGCGTAGGCAATGGAAAAAAATCATCGGGGCAAAGGTCTGCGACTTCCTATGGAAGAACCTCGTTTGTCGTTTTGGCGTTCTCATGACAATCATGACTGATCATGGCCCCCAAGTCGACGACAAAGAGACTCGAACTTTCTGCTCTGAACTAGGCATAGCCCTCAAGTTCTCCTCTGTGGCCCACCCCCAGTCCAACGGTCAGGTAGAAAATGTCAACGCTTGCATCCTGACCGACCTAAAGAATCGCCTGTGCATGGCGCAGGGTCGCTGGGCAGAACTACTTCCACTCGTCCTCTAGACGTATCGCATGATCTCGTTTGAAAGAAAAGTCCACCCCTCGCTTTCCGCTTGGGGTTGGAGAATCTCGTTAAGTCCACCCCTCGCTTCCCGCTTGGGGTTGAAGAATCTCGTTTGAAAGAAAAGTCCACCCCTCGCTTCCCCCTTGGGGTTGGAGAATCTCATTAAGTCCACCCCTCACTTCCCGCTTGGGGTTGGAGAATCTCGTTTGAAAGAAAAGTCCACCCCTCACTTCCCGCTTGTGGTTGGAGAATCTCGTTAAGTCCACCCCTCGCTTCACGCTTGGGGTGGAGAATCTCGTTTGAAAGAAAAGTCCACCCCTCGCTTCCCGCTTGGGGTTGGAGAATCACGGTAAGTCCACCCCTTGCTTCCCGCTTGGGGTTGGAGAATCTCATTTGAAGGAATAGTCCACCCCTCGCTTCCCGCTTGGGGTTGGAGAGTCTCGTTTGAAAGAAAAGTCCACCCCTCGCTTCCCGTTTGGGGTTGGAGAATCTCGTTAAGTCCACCCCTCACTTCCCGCTTGGGGTTGGAGAATCTCGTTAAGTCCACCTCTCACTTCTCGTTTGGGGTTGGAGAATCTCGTTAAGTCCACCCCTCGCTTCCCGCTAGGGGTTGGAGAATCTCGTTAAGTCCACCCCTCGCTTCCCGCTTGGGGTTGGAGAATCTCGTTTGAAAGAAAAGTCCACCCCTCGCTTCTCGCTTGGGGTTGGAGAATCTCGTTAAGTCCACCCCTCGCTTCCCGCTTGGGGTTGGATAATCTCGTTAAGTCCACCCCTCGCTTCCCTCTTGGGGTTGGAGAATCTCGTTTGAAAGAAAAGTCCATCCCTCGCTTCCCGCTTGGGGTTGGATTATCTCGTTAAGTCCACCCCTCGCTTCCCACTTGGGGTTGGAGAATCTCGTTGAGTCCATCCCTCGCTTCCTGCTTGGGGTTGGAAAATCTCGTTAAGTCCACCCCTCGCTTCCCGCTTGGGGTTGGAGAATCTCGTTAAGTCCACCCCTCGCTTCCCGCTTGGGGTTGGAGAATCTCGTTAAATCCACCCCTCGCTTCTCGCTTGGGGTTGGAGAATCTCGTTTGAAAGAAAAGTCCACCCCTCGCTTCCCACTTGGGGTTGGAGAATCTCGTTAAGTCCACCCCTCGCTTCCCCCTTGGGGTTGGAGAATCTCTTTAAGTCCACCCCTCACTTCCCGCTTGGGGTTGGAGAATCTCGTTTGAAAGAAAAGTCCACCCTCGCTTCCCGCTTGGGGTTGATACATTCGTTAAGTCCACCCCTCGCTTCCCGCTTGGGGTTGGAGAATCTCGTTTGAAAGAAAAATTCACCCCTCGCTTCCCGCTCGGGGTTGGAAACAACCAAAAATCATCATGCGAGATCCGAGTGAGGCTCGTGATCTTGGCATAATAGTTAAAAGCGAAGCCAAAGCCGGTGGCTAGGCATGATGAGAACAAGATATCGCCTTCGCCAACAAGCAGGATCTTTTGGAAGTTGCTGTAATGCCCCATCCAAATCTCACTGACATTGGAATCGGAGTCATAAACGGACGAGTTTTGATCAAGATACGCGTAATAAGTTGTCTCCATATTATTTTTTCTAACTAGCTCTTGTTTAGATTTGTATGAACTTCTTGAACAGTGGAGTTGAATTTAGAGAAGGGCAGATAAATTATGACTTGAAATATCTCCGTGCGGGATCCGAGTGAGGCTCGTAGCCTCGCATAATCCTATAAAGATCCAAGCAAGACTCATGATCTTAGTGCGGAATTAAAACACCCGATGTGACCCGAGTGCCACAATAGTTGTGACACTCGAACCATGGGGTTGGATGGATACGGATAGACATATACAAGTAAATTAAAACAAGAAACACAAACAATCAAAAGGTAAGAAAAGTGGCATAAGATAAGGGCCACAAGGGCCAAGTTGTTTAGATTACAGACCCCGTAGGGCCACCAACAAAAAAAATCATCACAAAAGCCAACAACACCCTTCAGATCTTCGAGGATTCCGTGGCGGGGTCGGCGGTTTCCTTGAGGGCTTCTAGGGCTTCGGCATCAGGTCCTCTGGGAGTCTCTAGGGCGGGAGCAGGGGTGATTGATGGCTGGGAGCTTGGCACATCTGTCGCGGGTTGAGGGCCCGTGACGACGACCTCCGGACCTTCTTGAACGAGTTCCACCGCGGGAGGTGCCTCGCTTGCCACAGTCCCATCTGCGTTGAGAAAGAACTCACATTCTCTCTCGGGCTCCTCCCCAGTTTCTTTCCCCATAGTCTCTTCGTAATTGGGGATGAAGAAGGTAATGCGGGGATCAATATGCCCGTACTTTGCCACCGCTTGTCTAACCCCCATACGGACGGCTTGGTAGAACATCTTCCTCACACTTTCCAGCAACTCTGTTTTATACCCCTCCGAGGCCACGTACTTGGGACCCGCGGCCTCCACATATTCGTTGAGCTCAACAACGCGTCGTTCGAGGCGGGTAATCTCCTCCTCAGCCCTCGAGAGCTCCACCTCTTTCTCCTTGAAGAAGTTGTGCTCAGCGGAGAGCTTACCACGAAGCTCCTCATTCTCGCCTTGTAGAACCTCGGCCACCTCACTCATCCCTCGCCGCAACCTCCGCGGCTTCAACCCGCTTCTTAGCCACAACAAGCTCCTTTGCCTGCTTCTCGCACTCCTCGGTGCGGGCTTTAAGCGCCGCCTCCAGCTTTTCCATCCTCGTGTGAGCAAGGCCGATGCGGCTACGATTGTAGTTGTCAAAGAAGGTGTGATGTAGGCTCGCAAAAGTATGAGAAAAGAAATATGAAAGAAGGCACGAAGTCCTAAATAGACGTTAAATGCATAAAAGCAAGACTTACCATGGCCGAGTATCGAGAGGCCTCGTCGTCAAGTGCCGCTTCGGTGAGGTTGCTGGCCCACGCGACCTCTTCCTTCCACTCCTCCCAACCCCACTTCACCGGGGCACCCCTAACCGGCCCGGGGCAATGAAACTTTGCGGGCGAAGGACCAGCGGCGTTGAGGGCTTGTCCCTCAAAATTAAAGGGGGGAATGACCTTCTTCCCCGACGGACCTCGGTGGTCCTTCCCTGATGGACCTCGCTGGTCCTTCCCCGACAAACCTCGTTGCTCGTCCGCTCGATGTTTTTCCCCCTCTCCTTACGGGGGGACTCCAAGCCTTTCCTCTTATGCCCGGCTCCGCTGCCAGAGCCTCGAGAGGCTTGGGAGGATGTCTTCGTGACATCCCCATTCGGCGGGACCCCCCAGCGGTCTTCTCCCCGGACGTCTTCAGCGGCAGGGATGTAGGTTTCAACGGTGAGGGGGGCGGCTTCGCCGGCGGGGTCGGATCCTTGATAACTATCCCCTTTTGACCTCGGGGAACCGGGGCCGTAGAACTGGAAGTCACATGCTTCTTTCCCTCTGACTTCGAGGTAAGAGCGCGCAAAAGATCCACTGCCAAAGAGAAACATGGAAATAAGTTAAAAGGAAGAGCAAAGAAACAAAGTGAGGTTAGCATGGTTTTTAAAAGACGGTGTTAAAATAAGCTAAGATTGCGAGGCTGTTGACCTTGCTACATGACAAAAGAGGGCAAACAAATATATATATATATATATATATATATAACAAAGGAAGAAAAATTAAGTACCCTCGCTACCCTCGCGTGGCGGAAGGGCGAGGCTCAGGCCGGCCCGATCAAGCCGGTCTTGTGCTAGATACTTCTGGTACGGGGCCTGACACACCGGAGCATACCGTGCTTTAAGTGCATTGAGTTGGGCAACCGTATGAGAACCCACTTGCCGGATGAAGTTGCCCGGCACCGTGGAAAAATTAAGATACCTCCCGGTGAGGTCCCGAACCAGGAACTAATTCTTCTTCCATGGCCCGACGTTCGAAACGTTCGTGGTAATCTTGATACCCGACAAGCTAAGGTTGACGAGACAAGACTTTGTCTCCTTCCTCGCTATTAACAAAGTCGACATATTGTCGACTTTCGGCCCATCCCCAATCTCGCGACTGCGAACCATGTAGGCGCACAACATCCTCCAAGCATTGGGAAACAACTGTTCACGGCAGATCTGCATGGCCCACAAAAAGTCGACGATGTGTTGGGCCAAGGGCAACCTGAAGCCCGCTTGAAGACTGAACAGGTGCACAACCACGCACCTTTCATAAGACGCCAAGGAGTTTCCCACCTTCGGGAAGTTCTAGCTCAACCCCCTCGGGCCAAGCGAAGTTCTTGGCGACGTCCGCAAGATGCTTAGGCTCCAGCTCGATAGGCGTTCCCCCAGACATAAAAACCTCGCGTGAATCCGAGGACATGGGAATCCTTTCCTCGAGGACAGGTGGGACGCGGGACACGGCATCGGTAATATACGCCGCATCAAAGTTCGCGGGCTCATAGGAGTCAGACGACGTTGCTACAACCTCGACAATGACCTCATCAGAGACGGAAGACGAGGCTATTTCAACACCCGATGACGCAAGAAGTCGGGAAAAGCGCGAGTTAATGGAAACCCTAGAGTCACTAGAAGAAGGGTCGCTAAAAATCAGCGAGGGCGACCTCGGGTTCTGGGAGTCGCTAGGCTCTACGCTTCCCACGTACTCGGAGACCTCCTCGTAAAAACCCTTTTGAACTTTGAACACGAAGCCTGGTGGGGGGCTCACAGAAGCTCTCCTAGGCATGAAAGAACGACGTCTAGGCCGCGGGAGGCTAGCACTTGGAAAAGAGATAAGCGTTGAGACATCGGGCAAGATAACCAAAGGGAAAAGCAACGCGAGGTCGTAAAAACAACAAAGGGAAGAAAAGCACGAGGTCATAACAACAAAGGGAAGAAAAGCGCGAGGTCATAACCCCGAAGGGAAAAGCAACACGAGGTCGTAACAACAACAAAGGGAAGAAAAACGCGAGGTCATAACAACAACAAAGGGAAGAGCAACACAAGGTCGTACCAGCAACGAAAGGAAAAGCAACACGAGGTCATGAGGGAAGAAGGCCACGTGGCACCCTAGAAGCTACTCTGACAAGATAAGACGTCGGAGGAGAATTTGAAGCGCCAAAAGGTTGAGAGAGAAAGAAGAGTGCCAACCAGCGGTGGAAACCCAAACGTCCCTTCAGTCGGACATCATGACGTTTGGGTTTCCGAGGACCTCAAGTTTCAAAAAATGGAGGACAAAACAACAGGGACCCAACCGTCACTTAACAAACAAAGGCTTCGAGGGCATGGCGGTGGTAACCCCTTGCCACCACCGTCTCACCGCCGCAAACGCTAGCAAAAAACACCAGGAAACAACCACCGCCCCCCAAAGCACAACACAAAAAACAAAGCGAAATGAAAAGAAAAAGGAGGAGAAGAAAAGCAAAGAGGTAACAAGGGTACCACAACAGAGCAAGAACCACCCTCAACACTACCGCCTTGCCGCCACACCGCCAACGAGAAACACCCAGAAATCACCATCACCCACCCAAGTGTAAAACAAAATAAGGAAAGAACGAAGAAAAATGACGAGGGCAACGCCTAGAAACATACGCAACCCCACCACCGCCGCTTCACCACCGTGACACCGGCGCGAAACACCAGGCGACACACCGTCGCCTTTCCAGAACACGGAACAAAAAGCAAACAGGGAAAAATCGTAGGCAAAAAACACCGAAAGACAGGAAGAAGAGGGCCAAGAACTTACTTGTTTAGAGTCGGCAAAGAAAGGGCGGTGGTGTAACTAGCAAATGGAAAAAGCTCGTCGAAAACCGTTTGGAGAAACCACTCGTAGGAAACCGAAAAGACGAAGAGAGAGAGAGAGCAAAAATGTTGAAAGAGAAGAAGATGAGGCGGAGGCGTGTGAAATACGCCCCTATAAAGAGCAGATTTGGGCCTCCCCCGCTCCCGAAAGGCTTATTGGGCCTGTCTCACCTGGACGGCCCACTAAGTAAGGTATGGCGAGCAGGCCCAAAAAGCTTCATCTGTGCAGGACAGGAAGAACGCCTAAGTACGGAACCTCACACCTCGCAAAGTGCCCTCCCAACCTCGGGAACCATACACCTCGCAAAGTGCCCTCCCAACCTCGAGAACCTTACACCTCGCAGAGAACTTCCCAACCTCTAAAACACCTCGTACCCCGTGACCCCAGGGAACTTATGCCATGCGGCCCTCGAGGCGAGGCCCCTAGGCCATGGGGTTGTGATGATGTCCAAGAAAGTAAAATAATAGGTGGGCCCGGGGTACCAAAAAACAAATAGACACGACGGGATTTCCAAGGATGATTCGGGGTCCCACACCCATACCCCTCATTTATTTAAACAAAGTTCCTACCCCAACGAGGTCCTCCGAAACCTCGGAGCAAGGCCTCAACCTCGTAACCGACTCTATTGACACGACCGCCCACCAGAACCACTCAGCTAACACCGCTCCCTTGAGCCAATCACCAGCCACCTCACCTCTAAACCAATTAGGAGCCCTGATCTCGGGCGTCCCACATCGGACTATGATCAAAACTTGACTCCCCAATCCCCTATAAATAGAGGGGTGCTTCGTACGGAAAAGGGGTCGAAAAACATCTTGAACTCAAGAACTATCTTGCTCGTTGAAGATCGACATGATCGAAACACCGTCAAAAGACCTCGCTATAGGCAAGTGAAGTCCACAAAAAGACTTCAAGTCATACAGAAACCTCGCTCACACTAAAGACCTCGCTACACAATCTCGTCAGACTCCCTACACCACAATCTCAAGTCTACCTCGTCTCAAGATCAATCAAGTAGTACTTTAGTGGTAGAATCGTTTAGCAAATAGGAGATCTCGAACATTGTTAGATCGAGATCTCGAATACTCGTAGGAGGTCTAAGGTGTAATTCTCAATTGTTTGTTTGCCTCGTTGGCTTATAACCTTGTTGTAAAAGAAATATAAATAAAGAAGCAAGTGTTTGCATAATCAAATATAATAATCTCGTTCCTTGTCTTCTAGCGAGTCGTTATTTCGGGTTTCATCACAAATGACTTTCATTGTCGTAAGAAATCCAAAATTAGTAATAGATCACATTTGTCAAAGTTATAGTGTTTATATGGTTTTAAGTTTATTTTTTTAGATGTGAGAAGTAGTTGATGTTGCTGGATTTATGGTGAATTTTGATGTTGGAAGATGGTGTAGAAAAATGGATGAGTAAAGTGTAGTTCTAAGCTTAATAGACTTGATAAAGGGATTGAGTTTTAGTGAACATTCTTATGATTTTTAATGTCTTTAGATGGGCTATTTTGGAGTAACTTTGAGTAAGAAGTCAGTTTTGGATTCAAAGTTTATGGCCTTGTGAGTTATCAGGTTAAGTTATAAAAGGGTTAGAGAGATTCCAAGTCTTAAAACTTTATCGCATTCTTTTGAGTCGCAAACTTCATGTTGTTTATAAGACCTTATGTTATTGTTTAGGATCATTACGAACAATCTGTATTCCATTCAAGAGTTGGAATTTCTAGCCAAGAGGTAAGTCTTTTACGACTTGCTCAGTTTCTGTTCAGTTCTTGTTAGATTTCGTGTTGTGATCGTAGGATTGTTTTTGGGAGCTAGTCCCTAACCAATTGTTTTATGAATTTTTTTTATTATATGTGACATGTGTGCAAACAGATTTCAAAGTATTTTTCATTGACTGTGAATTTTTCAAATGTTTTCTCTGTGTTGATTCCGTTGAGTAGTTGTCTTGGAGGCAGTGATGGGTACGTATGGTTCATGTGATAAGACAATCATTCCCCTTCCCAAGAAAACCTATCCGTGTTTTGGGCATGTGCACTAGTGGAGCCTGACCAAGGGTTAGAATGATTGATTGTGAGGGGTGGGAGGTCGTGCCTCGGCACCCGGGTGTAGGGTTGATAAGCGCCACATAATGGAATGATGAAGGAATGGTTGTATTGCCTTGTTTGGACTTTTATGTCTGAATGTTTGGATGTGTGATATGTGGTTTATGTGTATGTGATCTATGGGAAGTTAAGTATAAATTTAGAAATGATATGTGTTAGATTTATGTCGATCATGCATGTGTGTGTAGGAACTTGATTGGTTTTTAAATGTCGTACTAGTATTGTGAGAATTCTAGATTGGATTAGAATAGTAGCTAAGCCCTCGGGGACTTGTTTTTAGTTTCAAGTAGAGACAAGAGACCCATGATGGAACAAGTCATTAAGGTCGTGTCATCAGGTTTGGGTTTAGTTGGGAGATTTTGTCGATTCTTAATTTTGTATCTTTTTGTATAATGTATGGTTTTGATAAAGAAATGGTATTGGGATGTTAATGAAATATTTGCAGGTGGTGTTGTAAGTTATGTTGTTTGGGTTTCATGCATGTTGTTTTGTACTTGGATTTTATAAATACAAGTTTGATGTTTTATTTATGTTTACTCATCATGCCCGTGTTGCAAGATCTAAGTGAACTCATTGTCAAACTAGTTTAGGTAGTACCTAATGAGATCTACTACTAATTAGCGCCCTGGTGTAAAGATGGGGTGTTACAGTTGTAGGATGTCGGAATCAAAGGTCATGAAGAATATTGCCGCCCCGACGACCCAAATGGATTGAAACCGTCCATGCATAAACATAGTCTAACATTTCGTGATTCTGCGGCAAAATCTGGCCACACTACATTGAATTAATTCCATGCCTCCGCATCAAACGGATGGGCATTACCCCATCTTCTATGTGCTCTACATTTCTTCGAAAGTGTTGAACTATTACCACTGATGCGTATAATCTTTGGAAGCGTTGAGTTATTGGCAAGCAAAACATACAAGAGTGGGGAATGAGCTCTGTCTTGCCTTGCATCCATCTAGGATATTAACATATCTTGGAAGATGCGTATTTTGCATCTACTCCCTAGTAAATCATACAAGAGTTGGGCAATGACTGGCTAAAAGTCGTCGTGCCAAATCAAAACTAATCCCTAATTACTCAACTAGTATAGTCGATAAGTCGGGGTCAAACCCAAGGGAAACTTGTATTCCAAGTAAGTATTATTATCAACTTAGTAATAATAAAGAGGGGGTATTGTGAATTGTAATCTAAAACCAGGAAAATTAAAGCAAAGCAAGCAATTAAAAAACAAAGCAAAGGTTGAGGTTTTATCAGATTAGGAAAAAACAATCCTATTCAAGCATCCACTTTTATAATCAAGTTATTGATCATTTCTTCAACCAAGTTATTCCTTTTAATATTCCTATACTAATTAGTTATAGAACATGGCAACGAGACATGTAAACTTAACATCCGAAGGAACCGCGACTGCCATGGCAGCGATCATCGTAGGATGTGGCCACGATCGCAGTCGTCTTCAATGTCGCGCCCTTCTTCGACGATGTGAACTGCGATCGCCACAGGTGCAATCCGCGATCGCTGCCTACAGCAGTACTCCGTATTTCTCAAAAAGACAACGTCGAGTCTTTCGTCTTCAATCCTAATCTTCAATAATGCTCCTAAAAGACCTAAACTCTATACAAAGATGTACTAAAAAGTCCTAGTTATGTTGTATAAAATGCAACATATCAAATTCCCCCATACTTAGACCTTGCTCGTCCTCGAGTAAGCTTAAAATCACATCAAGCAAGACAAATCAACAAAGGTCTACAAGAAGTAATGGGAGAAAATGATCTAAAACTAAAAAGCACTCAATAATAAGATCACAAAGTTCATACAATGAGAATCCAAGCACAATCTATTCATTCACAACAGGCTTACATCAAAAAAAAGGTAAAAACCCATAAACAATGATCCACAAGCCCCATCAAGAATGTTCCTAAGCACTCATATTTTTCCCACTCATTCTACATAGGCGCCCTTTCGGGTTTTAACCTAACCGCACATTTCATTTTTCTATAGATGTGCTCACCAATTACTTTCACTCTTTTTAGCCTCTTATTACCCCATCCTAATGTTGGTCCGGTCCCCTAATTTTTTCTTGAGTTGCCCTTTTGGGTTTTCAACTCAGCATTGGATTTAAAATGCATTTTTTTATTTTTTATTTTTTTAAATTGCAATACTGAATCAAAAGTGCAATTGTACATATCATACATGCAGTGAGTACTCCCTCCCCCATAATTAAACCTTTCATTGCCTTTAATAAAATAAAGACAAATCAAATAAAGCAAAAGGAATGGAAACAGAAAACTCACTGTGGTGGGCCCCATGGGTGATACTGTGAACAATCAGGAAAGCCTAACGATAAATGACAAAAGAACTCATGATGTTGATCCTGGTGCGTCCCCTATATAGACTACATAGTGGATGTGAAAGCAGTCTGCTGAGCAGAAATTTCATTTTGGGACATAGAAAGTCATCCCATCTCACAAAACATCTGATTCTGCCAATCAACATCTAAATAAGCGTGCATTGGCCCTATCCCTAAAGCAGCATCCCAAATAGAGTTATCTTCATAACCACCATAGCCACCTTTATAAGTAGCAGCACCACCATCACTAAATCTAACATATCCACCTATCGCCCAAATCCGAGCACCAATATCTGCTTCACTAGAACCAACACCCCATCCACTAGTGGAACTACCTACACCACCACATGGTACACAACCAGAACCACCAACTCCAAAACCTGAACTACTAGCCCCAAAATCTCTACCCTGAGCTCTAAAATCTCCACCTTGATCTCCTCTCCCGACATTAGGGTCCTTTGATATGCTGTATTTCATATAGCATAACTAGGACTAGATAATACATTTTATATATAGATTTAGGTCCATTTAGTGCTTGTAACGACATATAAGTAGAAGACCGAAGACTTGAAGAAATTGGAAGAATTGAAGTCGGGATTAGAAGACCGAGAAATGAAGGCCGCGGAGTAGATCGTCCGCGGTGGAGCCAGGATATAGGTCCACGATCGCGGAGGTCTAAGGCCGCGGTCGCGGGTCAGCGTTGACTCGGATGAGGATTTCTACAGTGCCGTGATCGCGGAGGTTGTTCACCGCGCCCGCTGAGGTCTACGTCAACAAAAATCCGAGGCGGCAATTGCTCTATCTGTTTTTATTTTATTATTTCCGAGTATTTTATTTCGTACGCTTAGTTCGAGACTATTAAGACCTAGTTTTTCAGCCTTGTTTTGTATTCTCACTTAGACCTAGTTTTCTAAATTGGAGATTTTGGTATTTTCTCTCTGATGGAGAACTAAACTCCCTTAATCTTATTCAAGTTGAAGCTTTTCAGACTCAAGTTGCTATGAGATTTGTCTATTCAGGTTTATTTCTACAGGTTATTTCAATTCTCTTGTGCATAATTATTATTGATTGTATTGATTCTTTTAGGCCTAGCTAACTTGTTGGAATTTAATACTCTCTATTGCTAGATCTAGGTTTTCTTGTAGCAAAGCCTAATCTTTGTAGCAACTCAATTGGTTTAGGACTCGTTGGACTAAAACAATTGAGAAAGAGATTTGAATGCATGTTAATTGTTTGACTCGTTGGAATTCAATTGCATGTATCCTGTCTATCCTTGTTCTCATTGTTAAATATCCCTATTATTTATGATCGTTTCGTGAGTTGTTTGGATATTAAGTTTGCATGTCTCGTTTCCATGTTATATTTCTGATCACGATAGGAATAACCAAAAGAAATAACTTATTTGAATCTAGGATCAATAACTTCAGGAAGAAAAGTAGATACTTGAATAGGATTGCTTTTCCCTAATTGATAAAAATCCAATCTTTTGCTTGTTTGATTTATTGCTTTGCTTGTTTCAATTCTTAGTTGTAGTTTACAATTCCAAAATCCCCCCTTTTTATTACTTTGTAGTTGATAATAATATTGCTTAGAATTACAAGTGTCTCTTGGGTTCGACCCCGACTTACCGACTATACTAGTTGAGTAACTAGCAAATTATTTTTGATTTGGCATCAACGATTTTAAGCCAGTCATCCTCCATCTCAACATCTTGAGCATGCATCTCCTGTTGAGCAGCTCCCTGACCCACAAAATCAGAAGCTAGATATAAGTACTGCGTAGTAAAACCATTGGGCATATGCCAAGGAAGGCGCAAATAATCAGTAGGTGGATGACCCAATGTCCAAATCCAACCCTGCTTAGCAAATCCTTTCAAACAATGGGCCTTCTTAAGCTGGTTCTCATTATAAAAATACTCCTCCCCATAAGGTCTCCCAACCACCTCATCTCTAACAAACACTCTAGCAATCAGGGTAATCATTCCACCTATGGTTATCTTCCCTGAATCCTTTTTCAAAATCTTCTCGATACTCCTCAGAAACAACTCTACCCAATCATGAACTACCTCCTTAATAGGAGTGAGACACCAAATCATGCTCATATCTTAACGAGGTGCCTTGTTGACCTCCCCTTTGCCAAGGAAAGTCATGGCTAGCACCTTTTGGTAATGTTATAGTTGTATTCACCCTTCTTAGGAAAAAACCCACCCCTTGTAATAGTCTCCCAAAAATCAAAGAATGTCTCCTCCTTACTAACTGTCTCCCAGTTAGAAGAAGGAGGGGTAGAAACACCAAAAGCTCCAGCTAAGCCTGCCTTGTCTATATAATATGGCTGATCCAAGATATGAAACTTCAACAAACCATCATCATCATCATGAAAAGTAGATAAGAACTCATACACCAAATTCTTATAAGTAGGGGACTTCAAATCAATAAAACCCCCTAATTCACCATCCATCAGATGTCTTAGAGTGCAATCATACATGCATAGAGTTCTCAACATCTCAACATCAAATTTTTTTTATTAGTAGTTTTCCTCTTGGCCAAAGAATCCCATATTTTCTTTTGTGCATGAGTCAACTTCTTAACAGTATATGCCATGCTTCAACCGGTAGAGAAATTCAACACTCAGAAGAAGGCTAAGAAATCGACATACAACAACAAATTGAGCAAAATAACGACAGGCCGCAATCGCCAAAAATGAGGGTAGCGTTCGTCGTTTCTGATACGACCGGGATTGCGGTTTTGACGGGCCGCGGTGGCGGTTTTGATCGCCGATTCTTCAGCGGCGGTGAAATCTAGTGTCGTGGCTCCCTTCTAAATCAAGCCGTGGTCACCGAGTCAACCTTTCTTCAAAAATTTGAAAAGGAACCGAAAGGAGTGGTGATGTGTTGGGAAAGGTGGAGGGAAATTTCTGTAGATTTGGTTTTGTGAGAAAAATGAAGATATGTGTTTTTGTGAATGGATTTGGGTTTAGAAAAGGGAGTAGGTTGAAGATCCGAATTTTATGAAGGTTGATGGAGAAATTTTGTGGAGGTTGAAGAAATTTTAATGGAGGTTGAAGAAGGAGAGGTGGGAGGTAGAAGATGAAAGAAAGTGGGGTGTAGAGGAGTAGGGTTGGCGGTGGAATAGCCCTACTTGCCTCGCCATCTCAACATCTTGTGAATGGATTTTTTTATTATTTTTCTTATTTTCTGATTTAATGGAATTTTTTATATCTCTGGGCTGACCGCGATCGCGGTTATGGGGGCAACGATCGCGGAACGTGTACACGTCTGTCATATTTCTCGAAAAAGCGTTCGACGATCGTGGTTCGTAAGGCGCGGTCGCGATGCTTTACAAGTAATGTTCTTTCGAACCTAGTACCTATGTGTTAGCCCCAAAAGATTGAAAGGAAATTGAACAAAACACAACAGAAAAAGAAAACTTACCTTAGGTTGCCTCCCAAGCAGCGCCTTTGTTTAATGTCGTTGGCCCGACATTCTAGCCTTCTTACTCATCACTTTGGGTTGTTTCAGCCAAACCCACATCTTCTATCACTTCTTAGCTAACACCCTTATGGTATTTCTTCAATCTCTGACCATCAACCTTAAACACCTTTTCGGAGTCCCCATTAATCAATTCCACCACCTCATGTGAAAAACTTGAGCCATAGTATACGGTGCGACCATCCTATCTAGAACAGAGCTTCCCTTGAAAGAGTGTGAGACGAGACAAAAAAAGAATGATCGTGTCTCCAGCTTTGAATTCCTTCCTTAGGATGTTCTTGTCATGCCATGCTTTTGTTTTGTTTTTGTAATTCATAGCATTTTCATAAGCATCCAATCTCAACTCTTCCAACTCTTTCAATTGTAATTTTCTAAATACTCCATCCTCTTCAATTTTGAAATTGCACTTTTGGACTGCCTAATAAGCTTTGAGCTCAAGCTCCATTGGCAAGTGACATCCTTTTCCATAGACCGATCTGAAGGGAGACATCCTAATGAGTGTCTTATATGCAGTACGGTAGGCCCACTAAGCGTCATTGAGCCTTAAGCTCCAGTCTCTCTTGTTGGGAGCCACCGTCTTCTCTAAAATTGTTTGTATCTCCCTTTTAGACACTTCAGCTTGTCCATTGGTCTGTGATTGGTAGGTCGTAGAGATCTTTTGAGTGACATGGTACTTTTTCAATAGAGCACTCATAGTTTTGTTGCAAAAATGAGTACCCATGTCACATTAATGCTTTTGGAATCCCAAATCTTAAGAAAATGTTGTTCTTAAGTAAACCTGCAACCTCTTTATAATCATCAGTTTTGGTGGCCTTTCCTTTCACCTACTTGGAAACATAGTCCATTTCAAGCAAAATATATAGGTTCCCATAAGAAGAGGGAAAAGGTCCCATGAAATCAATGCCCTAAACATAAAAAATTTCACAAAATATCATAGGAGATTGAGGCATCTCATTCGTCTTAGAAATATTGCCCACCCTCTAACAATGATCACATGATTTACAAAAAGTATAAGCACGCCTAAAAATATGAGACCAATAAAAACCCGCTTCTAGAACTTTACTAGTAGTTTTGTTAGTCCCAAAATGACCCCCACATGCATAGGAATGATAGAAAGAAAGGATAAATTGTACCTCAGAATCCAAGAAACAATGTCGGATTACCTAATCTGTGAAGTGCTTCCATGAATAAGGATCATCCCAAACATAGAATGGAGATTCATGACGCACCTTGTCTTTTTGAGCCTTGGTAAAATTAGGTGGAAACTCCCCTGAGACTAGGTATTTGACGAAATTTTTATACCATGGCTTGAAAGAATGGATTCCTAGAACGAATTCTTCGAATCACGTCTTGTTTACGCAATCATCGCCCTGGCCGTGATCACCATTCTTCGGCTGCGGTCGCGGTTCCTCAGCCGCGATCGCCCTTTGGGTTGGCGGCGATCGTGGTTCTCTAACAGATTCCTCGAAGTTCTTGATAAACAAACCATGATCGCGGTTAGTTGGTCGCAATTTCTGCCCAGATTCGACTCCAAAAAGCGTGTCATTAGGAAATCATTCTTGAATCTGCTCTTGACTTTCTGACTTGTCTTCCACGTGTACAAGCGTACTCAGGTGGTCATCCACAAGGTTTTCTGCTCCTTTTTATCTCTGATCTCAATATCAAACTCACTCAGTAGGAGAATCCATCTTATCAATCTTGGATTAGCTTCCATTTTCATCATTAAATAACGAAGTGTTGCATGGTCTGAATATACTATCACTTTTGTCCCGATAAATATTGTATGAACTTCTCTAAAGCAAACACTACAACAAGCATTTCATTTTCAGTGGTGGAGTAGTTTCTTTGAGCATCATTCAAGGTCATGGAAGCATAATGTATGACATGAGATGTGTTGGCTTCCTTTTCACCCAAAAACAGCGCCAACAACATAGTCACTTGCATCACACATGATCTCAAAAGGTTGAGATCAATCCAGGGCTTGAATTATCGGTGCACTCGTAAGGCGGATTTTCAACTCATGAAATGCCTTTTTGCACACTTCATTGAATTCATAAGGTACATCTTTCTTCAGCAATTCACACAATGGGGTTGAGATCTTTGAAAATTCTTTAATGAATATTCGATTGAAACCTGCATGGCCTAGAAAAGAACGTACTTCACGCACATTAGTAGGATAAAGCAAGGACTAAATGATATCGATCAATCTTTTCCTTATTGACCTCAATACCCCTGGATGACACTATGTGACCCAAAACAATGCTTTGCTCAACCATAAAGTGACACTCACAGAGTTAAGAATCAAATTGGTTTCTACACATCTTTGAAGGACTAAAGAAAGATGGTTTAAGCAGGCATCAAAGTCATCTCCATGAACTGTAAATTCATCCATGAAAACCTCAATAAAATTCTCAATATACTCAAAAAAGATACGAACCATACACCGTTGGAATGTCCTAGATGTGTTACATAATCCAAATGGCATCTGCAGTATGCAAAAGTGCCAAAAGGACATGTAAATGTCGTCTTCTCTTGGTCCTTTGGTGTAATGGCAATATGAAAATACCCTGAATAGAAATCTAGAATACAGTACTAGGAAAGACCGTCAAGTGGTTCAAGCATTTCATCAATAAATGGCAAGGGAAAGTTATCTTTTCTAGTTATCGTGTTCAACTTATGGTAATCAATGCAAACCCTTCAACCAGCCTGGACACTAGTGGGAACTAACTCCCCATGAACATTTTCTAACACTGTAATACCACCCTTCTTGGGCACAACTTGGGTCAGACTAACCCACTGACTATCAAAGATGGGTAAATCATACCTGCCTGTAGGAGCTTCAACACCTCCTTCTTAACTACCTCCATCATAAGTGGGTTGATCCTTCTTTGTGGCTGCCTGGATGGCTTGATGCCATTTTCTAGGAGGATCTTATGCATACATGTAGTGGAACTAATCCCTTTAATGTCAGCAATGGTCCAACCTAGGGTTGTCTTGTGCTCCTTAAGTATCTGCACCAATTTGTCTTCTTGTTCTTTGGAGAGTTTGTTAGAGATAATAACAGGCAAAGTATCACCCTCTCCAAGGAAAGCATATTTCAAATGTTTGAGGAGCTGTTTAAGCTCAATTTTTGGTGCATGTACTACAAAGGAAGCAACTTCTCGCTAGGGAGAGTTAGTGGTATGAGCCCAATGGCTAAAGCATCAACGGGAGATTCACATCAAACACTCAAATTAGTAAGGATCTCATGTTATCTATCAGGTAATTCATAGTCCAAGCATGAACTACCAATGTCATTCTCTAAAATATATTGCAACTCATCACCACAAGTAGTATCAAAGACATCTTGCACAATGGGATCAATTAAATTAATGGAGCAAAGATAATGGTCATCCTAGGGGTATTTCATAGCATTATCCATACTATATTCAAAAATATTCCCACCAAGTTCCATGGTTAGAACACCTTTATTCATATTAATTTTTATTTAACAGTTTTCATGAAAGGTCTACCTAACAGAATAGGTGCATCATGCACATCATGATCCATATCACGTATAAAGAAATTAGCAGGGAATATCAAGTTGTCAACCATTACAAGCACATCCTCAACAATCCCTTTCGTGTAGACTATTAGCTAATTGCACAATAACACCAGTTTCATACAAAGGTCCTAATCCTAGTGAAGTGTAAACAGAATAAGGCATGACATTAATAGAAACACCTAAATCAAGCATCGCTTTGTCAATTTTTATGTCTCCTATTATGTAGGGAATGCTAAACATGCCTGGATCACTGCACTTCTTAGGAATACGTCTTTGAAATACAACAAAGACATGTTCATTGATTTTAACCTTTTGTTTCCCTTTTAATTTTTTTGTTCCTCTTAATTGTGCACAATTCTTTCAGAAATTTATCAAATCTAGGAACACTTTTAATCAGATTAAGCAAAGGGGTGTTTACCTCACACTTGGAGAATGTCTCCAAGATCTCCTTGTCGTTCTCGGGCTTCCTTTTATCCTTGGGGGCCTCAGGAAAGGGAGGGTGGCTTTTGAGAAACCATAGAAGGAAAGTTCGGGCAAATATATTGATCTTCGGATGAGATGCGACAACGAGTATTGTGCTTTACTTGTTTTATAGATATTTTTATTTACAAACGAATGGTGAGCTGTATTCTAGATATAGGAAATGCGTAGCGACCACATGGATGCTAAATTGGTGGCAATATTTCCCCGTTTTCGGCGATGGTGGTATTTATCGACCAATTATTTGCCAAATTCATGGTACAAAGTGGGAGATTTTTTCACGGGTATTTAGAGACCATATGTTCGCTAAATACGTACGAAAATCACTTGGTCGCTAAATACCCCACCAAAATCTCTCGTGAACTTTTAGTGACCATCGATCACATAGTCGCTAATTTCACTTTTTTGGTGTGGATTTGGCGACCACATAGTTGCTATTTACGACCATATCCCGTGGTCGCTAAATCAACGAAATGGTGTAATGGAACACATTGACCCCTCACCAACCTCTCTTATTCCCCAAGTCCGAAGATCTACCAAACATCACAAACTACCAGCTCATTTACATGATTATATATGCTCGTATCAACTCACCAATCCTAATTTTACTAGTTTGAGCTCATCATTTCAACTCCCAAAAACAATACCATGCTTTCTAGTCTATCTATGTTTTGACAGCTCTAGAGAGGGTCACTTGATCTAACAATACTCACGTACATCTCCAACATTGTCAATATAGTCGTGATCGTGAAGGTCTCTTCATGAAACATGAACATTATCTTTTTCTTAGGGATAATATGGTTGGAGACTTCATCAGGCTTGATGAGCTCTCTAATTCAAAAAATAAAATGAAGTTCTGTAGGGTACTGATCAATACTGATGTTTCTGTTCCTCTCAAAGGTTGTATCAAAGTTCTGGCTTATGATAATTCTGAGATTACCTTGAAAGTTTGGTATGAAACTGTTTCCCCGGGCTGTGGTTGTTGTGGGGAGTCTGATCATGTCTTTGATGACTGCCCCCTCAATAATATACAGCCAAGAAAGCTCAAATTGAATGTGGATAGCAACACCACTGATGCAGCTCTTATTCAGCAAACTAGGCTGAAACTGCATAGTAACCTTGTGGGAAGGGCTGTCAACTCCAAACCTGCATCTGGGTTAACTTTTGTGAGATCCAATGTTGTCAATCCCTTGCATGCATCAAATCTTGCTTCCTCTGTGGTAGGGGTCCCTTCTGTTCCAGCTCCTGTTGGGGTTGCAGCAGCTCCTGGACCCTTACCAAGTATGGCTTCTATGACTCTAGTAATGGCTTATGATGTGCTTACTACAATGGATCATGCTGCTTTTATTGACCCTGGACAGGCCTTGCTTGCTAGAGAGCAAATGGCCTATGCAATCTCTGCTATGAATCTGCCATGTCCTGAGACTATGATGATGCAACCATTTGTCTGTGCCTCTCCCATTGCTCCACCTGGGTTTGGTGTTGGCCATGTTGCCGACCCACTTATTCCCCAGTTGGCTTATATGGGGTCGACTGGTGCAGGAAATGGATCTGAGTCCTCCCAAGCTTTTCTTAGAAAACATTTAAAAGAGGTGGAAATCAAGTCTGCTGGGGAAAGCTCCTCTGATTCTCCTAAGCGTAAGGAAGTTGATGTTGTGATTGATAAACCATTAGGTGTTTCAAGTTCAGCCAAGAAACCTACAAGAACCCGTGCTAAGAAGAATCATTCTGTTAATGATTAGTGTGCCCTTCGATGTTTGGTCTGCAGTATGTAAATTACAGCTTCATGTCTATCTTTCCTATGTTTGTTTCAAACCTGCCTTTGATAGACCTAGGTTTATGGTCTTGTTGCTAAACCCATGTTGGTGCCATGGTAATTTTCAGCTTATGCTTGTGTGTGTTTTTACTTGTCTTTTGGATGATGTTAAGAATGGTGACTTGTGTATAATATCTACCCTATCTGGATGTAATTCTGCAGTGTTTAATATAATGTTCTTATCCTTTATTCAGTATTATATGATGTGTTCAAAGTTTAATTTTAGCTTTGATATACGGTGTTGTACATGCAGGGATTTACTATATTTGAATGAGGACTATCTTCATCTCTTGAATAGTGGTCAACTTATCAGCCGAATCAAAACTCTTATATATGATTGTAACCAAATCAGTTGTAAACATATTTTGTTCCCCCCAGCATGTAGTAAGGATAAAACAATAGTAGAAATGCTCTCTATTTGTTGTTATAAGAAGCACTATGGTGTTTCAACCCTTCTGCTTCAAATGGTGACAATATTTGAATACTTGTATGTTTCAAATACGAAATATATGTTCAGTTATAGGGTTGGAGTGCATACAGGTTGGGTTGAAAGGTTATATGAACATCAACTATTCAAAGGTTTTTTATGAGTATTGCCTTTTGGAATGTTCGAGGTGTGCGTCGATCCAATTTTTGGGAAGAAATTGGGTTCTTTAGAAAATTAAATAAATTAAACTTTTTATGCTTGGCAGAGACAAAAACGGACATTGAGCCTTCTAATTGCTTAGTAAGAAAATGTGGCTTTCAAAAATTAATCTTTTGTCCGAGTTTTGGTACCAAAGGGGGCCTTTGGTTGCTCATTTGTCAAAATTCTTTTACTAATTCATGTGAACTATATTTCAATTCAAACAATATTATTATTATGAGGTATTCTCATAACAATTTGAATTTTCTAATTGTTTTTGTTTATGCTCCTTCTAGGGAAAATGAAAAAATTGCTTCTGGCATGGTCTCCAAAATCTAATTGAAGTGTCTAAATTACCTTTTATTCTAGTAGGAGATTTGAATGAGATTTGCAGTACGACGGAAAAATTAGGAGGTATTTTACCTTCTATCTCGAGATTCTCTCGACTCCTTAATTTTAAAAACCATTTTGGGTTATTGGAGCCTACTTGCTCAGGTTTTCCTTTCACTTGGCGAAAAAGCTCTACAGCTAATCAGAATACTTTTGAAAAATTGGATAGACTCCTTATACATCAATCCATAGCTCATGAATTCCATAATCTAATAGTACATCATCATCCTTTTACGACTTCGGATCATTGTCTTATAAGTTTTTGTGTTTCAAAGGGTAAGAAACAAACAAAATTCCCTTTTAGATTTGAAAATGCATGGCTTCGAAACTCGAATTATGCACCTTTGGTCAATAAAGTATGGCGGTATCATCTTGATGGTTCTGCTATGTTTAAAGTTTATATGAAACTACAACTGCTTAAGAAGTATTCGAAAGTTTGGGCTAAGCATCACATTAATAATAATTATGAACAACTTAAGAGCTCAGAAAGTCAGTTACAATCTCTTCAAGAGATGTTATTATATGATTCTTCTAACCCCATATTATTAGGAAAACTACAAAGACATTTAAATAAATACAATACTCTTTTACAATTTCGACATGATTATTGGAAGCAACGGGCGAAAGTAAAACATCTACAAAATATGGATAAAAATACAAAATATTTCCAATCTGTTACGAAAATTAGATCTTATAAACAGAGAACCACAAGTTTTCAAACCAAGAATGGTACAACTATTTATGATCATGAATCAATATCTCACCATATTACTACGGAAATGAAATCCAGATTTATTAAAAATAATTCATGCTTCCTTCTACAAGATGATTTGGATTGTATTCCAGAGTTAATAAATCATGAAGATAATATGGTTTTAAATAAAGCACCCTCGCAATCAGAAATTAAAAGTGCAATGTTTTCAATGCCATCAGATAAAACGCCAGGCCCTGATGGTTTCACTGCGGAATTTTTTCAACAGTATTGGTCCATTGTAGGATCTTCGTTAATTTTAGCTGTTAATGCCTTCTTCCATTCAGGACACATGTTACGGGTAATAAATAAATCCTTTATTACTCTGATCCCAAAACAAGATAATCCACAAAACATTGGTCATTTCAGACCTATTAGTCTTTGTAATACAGTTTATAAGGTAATTACTAAAATACTAGCTAATCGGATTTCAAATCTGTTACCGAAAATAGTTCATCCTTTGCAAGGTGCTTTTGTTAAAGGGAGATTGATTCAGGATAATATTCTGATAGCCCATGAAATATTCCATTCTTTTCATAAAAAGAAAAAAGGCAATAAGGGATGGATGGCTTTGAAAATAGATATGGAAAAGGCTTATGACAAGATAGACTGGGATTTCATTAAAGAAATACTCCTAAAATTTGGTTTTAGTCAGCAGTGGGTACATTTAGTAATGCAATGTGTCTCTACTTCTTCTTCCTCTGTTCTAGTCAATAATGAACCAGGGTGTGAATTTTCTCCAACTTGTGGCATTCGACAGGGTGATCCGTTATCCCCTTTTCTGTTCATAATTGCAATGGAATATCTTGCTAGAACGTTACAAATTGACTCAGATATGACGATCCCTCATGTAGGGATCAAGTTAGTTAAAAATGGGACTTGTATTCCCTTTTTAAGCTTTGCAGATGACACAATTATTTTTGCAAATGCAAACCTTGTCAATATGAACTTTATTAAGGAATTTCTAACTGATTTCACTCGAATTTCTGGTCTTTCTATTAATTTTCAAAAAAGCTCGTTCCAAACTTCAGCAAACTTATCTAGAAATACAACTTTATCTTTAGCTAGTATATTAAATATATAGGTTACTACAACTATGGAAAAATATTTGGGCATTCCAATCCTGAAAGGAAGAGTTCAAAATGCTATGTTCGCTAAAACAATTGGCAAATTAAAATCACAACTTTCTAAATGGAAGGCTAATTCGATATCTCAGGCTGGAAGAGCTCTTCTAATTCAGTCCAATCTATTGGGCAGGTAAGCTACCTAATGCAAAGTTTCCTACTTCCGAAAGGAGTTTGGGACGATATTGATAAAATAAATAAATCCTTTTTTTGGAATAAATTTACGCCTAATCACCATCCTTTGTGTAGTTGGGATAAAATTTGTACTCCAAAAGAAAATGGCGGGATGGGTCTTAGAACAGCGCAAAATATGAATACTTCACTACAGATGAAACTTCTTTGGAAAATACAAACAGAACCACATAATTTTTGGGTTAGAATTATTAAGGATAAGTATTTAGGATCACAAGATTTATTTCAATATCAGAAGAAAATAACTTCTTGGCAGTTTGGCAGGCTGCTCAGTATTAGGGATAATTTTTCAAAAGGAATTAAGTGGGTTTTAGGAAATGGACAAAGGATAATTTTTTGGACCGATAAGTGGGTTGGGAACTCAAACCTTCTTTGTTATTTGGATTGTAATGATTCTTTAGCGAAAGTTTCTGATTACATTACCCCTTCTAAAGACTGGGATGTGAATGCCCTTAAAGAAATAATACCTTCTTATATTATTGAACTAATTCTGAAGATTCAGATTCCTCTTTCGGAATTTGATGATTGTATTGTTTGGATTCAATCTGCGGATGGTGTTTTTTCAGTTCAATCTGCGTCGGCTTTGTTAAATGAGTTAAGAAACATTACCACAGTGGGATATTCTTGGATTTGGAAAATGAAATTACCTCCAAAAATTCAAAATTTTATTTGGAAGGCTTGTACTGATAGCCTACCTACAACAGATAGACTAAATCGCTTTTATAACTGTGTTCCTAACTGTTGTTCTTTATGTGAGTTGGAAGATGAAAATTTAAATCATTTATTCTTCCATTGTTCTTTTACGAAGAAAATGATTGGAAATCTGGAAGAAAATATTAATTGCTCTTTTGATTTAAGTACGTCTGGATGTTTTAATGATAACCTCATTTCAACTCTTAATTTAAATAGAAATAAAAATATATTGTGTTTTTTATGGTGGCTTATCTGGAACCATAGAAATTCAAAAATCTTTAATCCTGCTAGGATTGTTCCACATCTTTTGCCTTGTGATTTGGCGCTCTCCCAGTTAATGCTTTGGGAATCTGCTGACATAAAAATGGAAACATCAAATTGTAATAGGCCTAAAAGGAAAAATGGATCGGCGTGGATTAAACCACGACAGTCTTGGTGCAAACTTAATTTTGATGCATCTAAACAAAAGAATGATGCTACGTTTGCTAGTTTTATTTTTAGGGATCATAATAGTAAAATATTAGCTTGTAATAGAGTCCCTCTTCAACCGATGTCAGTATTAAAAGCGGAGGCTCTGGCTCTCTTGGAGGGATTGAAAATAGGGAGAGATTTACATATTAAGAAGCTAATTATCGAAGGGGATAATCTCATTCTTATAAATTCTTTAAAAAACATTTGGAAAGTGCCTTGGGAAATATATTCAATTATCCAGGATATCCGACTTTTGGTTTCGGGTTTTCCTGTGGTGGTATTTTTTCATTGTTTTCGGGAGGCGAATTCTGCCGCTGATTTCTTAGCAAGGAGACACGTCCACATTCCACAGATTCGTCATGCAATCGCTTCTTCTTGTTTGGATTTGTGCATTGGTGATTCCTCGTTAATTAGGTTAAGACAATTGTTTCGTCTTCAACCTTTAGTTTTTAATTTTTTCAAGATCATCCGTAGTGATGATTTAGGTTGGCCTTGTAGTGTTGGGGCAATCTAATATTTGCTTTGTAATGAGCTGGTTGCTCATTTTTCAAAAAAAAAAATCTTTAGAGGGCTTTGGTTTGTTTTTTTTCCAGAACTTTTTTTTAACCATGATTGACAATGGGGAGGGGGGAGTAGACCCCCGCCGAAGATCACCGCAAATTCAAATAGGGTCGCCCCCACGGAATGGTAAGGGGCGGGGCGGAGAAGAAGCATGGTTGGGCATTGGGTATGGTACGACTAGACTGTTGGGGAAATCATCGGAGGCGGCGTAGATGCGTAATGGAGAAGAAGTTGCTTTGAACTAGCGTTAGACAATTTTGGGTTTTCATTTGTTGGGCTTTGAATATTTTATTTTGAGATATAATTAATACGGAGTACTTAACTTGTTTGATTACATAAGGTATTGTTGGGGGTTTTATATGAGGTACTCTTAGAACTTTACAATTTTTTCTTTTAGTTTTTAAAAGATAAAACCGGCTTCGAAGAGAAATCTGATAAAACCGGCTCATTACTATCCGCGAAGATAATTACCTGTTGACAATTACCTCCGTGAAGACAATTCCTGGAACATTGAAAACCTGAGTAAAGTTATTAATAGTGATGACATATGACAAATGTTCGAAATTATTAACCGAATAAACAAAGTCCCCGACAGGCTGTAGTAGCAAGCCAACAAAAATGGATGGTATTCTACCTACTCAACCATTCACTGGATCCACCAATCCAAAGGTGAACCTAGAATGGATCAACAAACTCAACACACAACCCAAAATGAAGAACTTCCTCTGGAAAATGGCACGTAATGCCCTACCAACCAAATCGAGACTGGCCGCCAACCACATACCGATACCACAGGGTTGCGCAACATGCCACAGCCAGGTTGAAGACACCAATCATATTCTACTTTCATGTCTCCTTACTAGGGAAACCCTTAACACCATTCGCACAAAACTACGCCGGATCAAATTGACCAAGTTTTCCTGGACGACAAAAAACAACATCAGGTACTATAGGATATTAGGACTATGACGACAAAAGAGGAAATGGAACTCCTCACTAACAACTAGTGGAGCCTATGCTCTTCCAGAAATAAGAGAGTGTTTGATAACAACAACGGAACAAACTTGAATATTGTCAATAACATATTGCCAATAACATTAGTGATTTTACTCGAAATCAAGTTAAGGAATGGAAACTTGTTGTAGCCCTTGCTCCCCCAGTTCCCGCACTCACTGTGGCGAGAGTTGGGGGAGATAAGAGAAGTAATAAATGGGCAAAACCTAGGAGGGATTACATTAAATTGAATTTTGATGGTGCAGTGTGTGCTGATGGCGTGGCTTCGTTCGGATTTATCTTTAGGGGCTTTGAGGGCTCCCCATCACTATTAGACTGTCACGTTCAATTATAATTTTAGGTAGGTTTCGTTTTCTCGCTTCACAAACACCTTCGTACATTTTTCTTGCTTCTGCTTGGATGATACTAATTATTATAGGTTTAGTACTTTAAATAATGTTTGTCCCTAATTATTTTACGTTTCAATAATATTTGTCACAAACTAGTGACGGACGTTTAGTACTTTAAATAATGTTTGTCCCTAATTATTAGTATACGTTTAAATAATGCTTGTCCCAAACTAGTGACGGACGTTAGGTTGCCTAATTAGTATACGTTTAGTACTTTAAATAATGTTATATTGCATATTTTAATAATAGGTTAAAAATTTTGTGAGTTACAAGGCCGTGTTTTAGGTAGAGGATCCAGGCTGTAGATTCTTGTTGGATCGTTTTTAATGCAAATCCAAGATATATACTATCGCGGGCATTTTTGATTTTTTGTGAAAGAGTTCGATAATCTTTTCCGTTTTGAGATATTCATTCTTTCCTTTCTTCGACTTTTCGGGTATGTTTCTCCCTCCCTTTTCTGAAGCTTGGTTTTATTTGTTGAATATTAACTACTACAAATCGACACTCCTGATTCAAATCCTCGTGTGTGAATTGTTGTTGTAATCTCTGTTGCAGAAATGAGCAGTGAAATTGTTCCCGTTCTGGATGAAATTGAAACTTCATCAGCTGACAACGGCGAAGACTCGTCGAATGAAGCGTCATCAGTTGAGGAAGGCGAAGGTTCATCAAATCCAAATGTCAGGGAAGCTATTCAACCTTTGAAATTTTCGGATTCGGATTTGGATTTGGATTTGGATTTGTATACGGATGCGGGGGAGATGAGCAGTGAAATTGTTCCCGTTCTGGATGAAATTGAAACTTCATCAGCTGACAACGGCGAAGACTCGTCGAATGAAGAAGCGTCATCAGTTGAGGAGGGCGAAGGTTCATCAAATTCAAATCTCAAGGAAGCTATTCAACCTTTGAATTTTTTGGATTCGGATCTGGAATTGGATTTGGATCTGTATACGGATGCGGGGGAGGCTATGAATCCCGAGGTCACTGTCGATCTCATCGGCGGTGACTACCACACTAGCCAATTCCTTGCATCTGAGAAAGGGCATAAATATGTGAAACAGTTTAACCCCATCCTCGAGTCTGTGAAACAGTTGTTTAAGAAGATTAAGGAGCCCTCTGTGTTGCTGCTTCGAGGTTGCGAGTTATTGCTTCAATCTGATTTCCCATTTCAAAAGTTCAAAGCCTTGACAGCTCTTGAAATCTCTAGTATCAGCCATTTGATCACCCTTCCTGAAAAAACCATCTCTGAGATGACTCAACTTCAAAGCCTTGAACTGTCTAATCTTCCAATCAGCCATTTACCACATGACTTCTTTTCCAACATTGCGAATCTCCGCTCCCTCGTTCTTAGAGGCTGTTCTAACTTACATGCCCTTCCTGAGCCTCCTCAGCTATGTGAACTTGAGTGCCTTGACTTATCTGATCTTCCTATCGAAACATTGCCATTGGGATTTATCATCCAGGCTTCGTTTCCTCATTCTTAGAGGGTGTTCTCAGCTCTGTTCCATTCCATCCTTCGAGGACTTGTTTCAGCTAGAGTTTCTTGATCTATCTCGTTGCATCGCTTTGCAAACACTAGAACCCATTGAAGATGGAGTTCGAGTGCTTGATCTTTCTTATACTGCCTTGGGTAGGACTGAACTTCTATGTACCTTTTCCAGCCTCACTCATCTGTTTTTAAGAGGTGCAAAGGTCTGCAACCTCAAGATGTTGGAATACGAATCTACGTGCCCCCTCAGGGTGTGTGATCTCTCTGGAGCTCAAAATCTGCAAGGTGTTAAGATGCTAAAGTATGCTCTTTGTCTTGAAGCTCTTGATCTTTCAAGAACTGACATTAAATCCATGTATAATATCCTTTCCGAGTTGACAAGCCTTCGCACCCTCATACTCAGGGATTGTACGAGGTTAGTAAAGCTCCCAGCTGTGAAAAGGCTCCAACAACTTAAGGTGCTTGACATCTCAGGCTGTGAAATCCTTGCTGATTTGCCGAAAGATCTAAGAGAGCTTAGAAACTTGAAGGAGCTTAATCTGTCCAGGTGTAGTGGTTTAAAAGAGTTGAGGGAGGGTCTATTTGATGAAATGTCATGCCTTGAGAAACTTGACCTCTCCAAAACTAATATCAAGCATCTACCCTCCATTGCCAACCTTACAAATCTTCAGACTCTCAATCTCGCACAAACCTCGGTGCAGAATGCACCTGACTTGTCCAAGCTCATCAATCTCAATCTGGTTGGTTTGAGTGGAATGGGAAATGAACAAGAAACACAGATAGGTTGGGGTGGTAACATTCATCCATCACATATGCTAGAAAAAATCTCCAATGCCAATGAGCTTCACCTCGTTAGCACTTTCTTTAGCCGCGGTTCGATCTTTGACCAATTTAGATACAAATTCAGAAGATTCAACAATAGTATTTCGGACCTGGAGAAGAACTTCAAATCCTCCTTATCATCATACAGAATTGTTACTGCCAATACTCAAGATTTCGAGAAGGTTTTTCGAAGGCTACGTGCTGATTTGCAGTACATACTACATAGCATTGACCTACTCGAGAGCTCCCCCAATTGCATGTGTAGCGAGGAGCTTCTGCATGAGCTCATTTGTTTTGAATACAGCTACCGAGAAGATTGTTTTATACAGCTACGTAGTATCCTTCAAATGGTTGTCAAGTTGAAGCTCTTAGTCCCTCCTCCTCCTAAACGAGTGAAAGCCGAGGAGGAGGAGAAGATGAAGAAGAAGAACAAGAAAAAGCCACTACTCATAAATGATGACTACGAGGAAGGGCCTTATGCATATAAGCTTCACTTAGAGGAAACGGAAAGGCGACTAACCATTCCATATGAATCCTTGACGAACATCGAAAGAAATTGCTTGTTGTATTTTCTGGGCTTTCCTACACTCATTAGAGAAACAAAATTGATCAAGGAGAGCCTTTTAATCCACTTGTGGTATGGCGAGGGACTCTTTGATCCTGTTTTAGATGCTTATCCCACCAAAAATCCTCAACCCACTCCAAAAAAAGACCTATATCAGTTTGGTCCAAATCCCAATCCCGAAAGAATCAATGTAAACCAACAGGTATCTACTACCAAGGGAGTGGAGATTGCAAACACAGTTGAAGAAACTGGACGACAAATTTTGCATGCTCTGCAAGAGAAGGGCTTCATTAAGATTCATGAAGGGAAAAAATGGCATATGGGCCATGCGGTATACTCTTTTGTGAAAGATCAGGCTGGGGCAGAGCACTTCTTTGATTTCAACAAGTTTGGGAAGCTCACCCCACATATCACGGCCTCCAAAAGGGCTTGTTTGTTGAAGTATGAAGACTATTGTCTGTCTTCATGCCAGCTCTGGCTGAACTATGCCACTTCTTCTGAAAAGCTAGAAAAGTTCAAAACCATAAAAACATTGTTGTATGTTGATGAGCTCGTCGTTGATATCAAAACAGAATGGTTCTCCAAAATGCGGAATTTGTCAGCTCTTCATCTTGTGAATTTGTGCTCAAGAAAGGAAGAGCAAATCAGTATCGTGAATTTGAAGTTCTTGGAGGAGTTGAAAAACATGAAAAAATTGAGGCTTTTGAGCTTAGAGTCATTTTCAGTAATCCAGAAACTTCCTGGTTCTGTTTGTATGCTCACCGATCTTAGAATCCTCAAGCTTAGATATTGCACAAACCTGGTGGAACTCCCCGCCGGCATTGGATCCCTCAGGAATCTCATCTATTTAGACTTGACCCAATGTCACCTCCTTTCCTTGTTGCCCAAAGGATTAAGCCTGTTATCCAAACTCGAGGTGCTCAAAGGGTTCATGATCACGTACAACATCTGTGGCCGACAACATAGAAAGGCGTGCACCCTCAGAGAATTGTTGAAGTTAGAGAACCTAAGAAAAGTAAACATTGTTGTGAACAAAGATAAATTCCCTAGCAGCGAAGATCTTCAGGTATTCAAGGAAATGAAGAATCTTTGCAACCTAAGTATTACATGGAGAAAGAATTATTATCAGGACGAAGAATCGCAGCAGGAAGCATTGAGGCACTCTAGATGGCAGAAATTGAAATGTTGGGGCCAACGGAAACTCCAAAATGGCACGGAGGAGGAGCTACATACAACTACAAGCAATTGTTTGGGAAATAATCTAAAGAAACTGGTGTTGTGCGGTTTATCTTCGGAGATTGCACCGAATTGGCTACATCCAAGTGAATTGCAACAGCTTGAGAAGCTCTACATTGCTGGAGGAAGCCTCAACTCATTGCTTGAAGATACCAGTGAAAATAAATGGAAAGTCAAGACTTTGCATTTGAAGTATTTGTCCAGCTTGGACATGGATTGGCCAATATTGAAGGCCATTTTCCCGTATATGACCTCTTTTTGGAAACTCGAATGTCCCTATATCCGGAACTTTACTGGTAAGTGGGATAAGTGGACAGTTGAATGTGAAGAGGGTTCAGAATAAATGATGTTCGCTTCCATTTCAATTTGCTGTCAGAATTAAGGAATTTCTTCTTTTTTTTCATTTTCTGGTTTTTAATGTTTTGCTCAATGGGCTATACTGAAAATGCAATTGTTGTATAAGATATTCAAGTTGGAAATTCAATGTTTTATGCTTAGTAGGTGAGGAGGAATTGGAGTTAAAGATGGCAGAGTTTGTATATTGGATGTTCTTGAGTTTGTACATGGAGCATGTAGAATTTAATCCAAGTCTTATGCGTGTATATTTTTTTAGTTTTGATAATGGAGATAACTCAATCTTACCTACTAAGAAGCTATGTGTTTTTAGTTTGTACATGGTGCATCACGATTTGGAAAATGAGAGCTCGCATTTTTTTTGATAAGTTTTCTTTTTGATTAAAGAGAGTTGCGGTAAGTCGTAGGAATCAAACACAAACTATTTCAGAAAATAAGGGATTCCATGGATTTTGAGAACCTTGGATCTCATTAGACCTGTTAATAGAGTAGATTTAGACGCTCTCTAGGTTTTTCCCGCCCCTCAACTTTTCAAAATTCTGAAGGTTGCTTCGCCGGCCTTGACGACCCATGGGGTTCGTAGGTTGTGAGATCGACAATCCGGGTGAAAGGCCGGCTAATACTGGTGTTGAACCATCGAACCGAAGAGAAAACACAGGATTCACAAATCCACTTTTGGACCAAACAGAGAATGGCTCACAGCATGGGTCAAAGTTCCCGACACCGACGGAGGTTAAGGTACAGATGGTAACTCTCACGAGTCACGACCCAAAATTCCAACCGACCAGTTGCACAACCACGATCATTCAAATATATGGTTGTTGGTGGGTCGTCGCAACCCAATGCTAGAAATGAGTGTGGGCATGATGATTGGATTTCAAAAGAACGTCCCGACATGTACGATACTGATGATGATGCGGAAGAGGACAATCCGTATTGACTATGGTAGGTTCACTAATGAAGAGAAGCGAGCAATGGGACGTCCGTGGGAGAAGTCGCTCATAATTCACATGTTCAACCGAGGACCGGGATACACGACAATCAAGATTCGACTAGAACAAAAGTGGGAATTAAAGGGCAAACTCACTCTGGTGGATATTGGGTGATACGGATCCGGTGTGGATCGCGTATCGGACCCTTGTTGGTCAAGGGGTTGAGCCTAACCCGGTGTGCATTCCGACTCAGGATAGACGTGGTTGGTGGCCACGGGAGAATTCAGAGAAACTAACAAAATTAGGGCAAACTATTTTCTTGGATAAAATTATGAGAATTACACCAAGAATATTTATACCTAAGCCCTAACGGTTCAAAAAAAGCGTCCCGGGAAAGAACCGTAAAGAAAATCCGAGAAGAGAGCAAAGCTCTAGTTTATAAAAATTACATAAATAAAATATAATGCTGA
This sequence comes from Fallopia convolvulus, assembly GCA_964016875.1. Taxonomy (NCBI): domain Eukaryota; kingdom Viridiplantae; phylum Streptophyta; class Magnoliopsida; order Caryophyllales; family Polygonaceae; genus Fallopia; species Fallopia convolvulus. The sequence continues at coordinate 1,155,252 of OZ024732.1, forward strand.
AATTATAAATTTATGTCCTAAAAAACTCGTAAAATACTAATATAAATAATTAGACTAATCCTCGTATCGCCTCGAACGACGTCGAACCCGAACCGGTCTCGAATTATCAATATTGACCGTATCATTCTCTCCCCCGATGAGAATAGGCTTGTCCTCAAGCCGTAACTCAGGAAAAACACGATTCAACATCTCCATCGGTTCCCACGTCGAGGCTACCGGCGCGCCATCCTCCCACTCGACGAGCCACTCGCGACGCGGCTGACCCTCCGAGAGCACCTCGCGGATAGCCGTAGCACGCAGTGGCCGAGAAATCGGACGATCATAGAGGAATTCGGTGGGGAGCGTGGCGGGAGTCAGCATCGATCCATCCGAAACAAATGGGCGGAGTAATGAGACGTGAAAAACATTATGGATGCGGGCGGAAGGTGGGAGTTCCAAACGGTAAGCAACCGGACCAATCCGCTCTAAAATCTTGAACGGCCCATAGAAACGACGAGCAAGCTTGGACGATAATGGACGACTAACAGAATGTTGCCGATAAGGCTGTAGCTTAAGCAAAACATGATCGCCTACCTCAAAAGTTACATCTTTACGATGCTTGTTAGCCTGAGTACACATGCGCTGTTGCATCTTCCGGAGGTTGGTCCGAATAATGTCCAAAACTTGTTCCCGATCGCGCATAGCCTCGGCTGCCGGGGACGGTGGTCCCACCGGGATCGTGGCGCGAACAATTGGCGGTGCCTCTCGTCCGTACATCGCCTTAAAAGGCGACATTCCGAGGCCCTCGTGGAACATCGAGTTCAAAGCAAGCTCAGCCCAAGGAAGGAACTCGACCCAACGCCGGGGACGACCCTGCGTAAACGCGCGCAGATACTGTTCTAGACCGCGATTCTTGACCTCAGTCTGACCATCCGTTTGCGAGTGATAAGCTGTGATGTGTCGTAATTTAGTCCCGCTCAGACGGTGTAGTTCGGACCAAAAAGCACTACGAAAAATCGGGTCTCTGTCGGATACAATTGAAGCCGGAATACCATGTAGACGAACCACTAAGTCGACAAACAAGGCCGCCACGCGTGGTGCGTCGAATGACGTCCCAAGGGCGCCAAAATGTGCAAACTTGGAGAGGCGATCGACTACCACCAAAATAGTAGTAAAACCCCGGGATGGTGGTAATCCCGTAATAAAATCCATGGAGACGTCATCCCAAACTTGTTGCGGAATAGGAAGAGGTTGAAGAAGTCCGGCAGGCTTACTTGTACTGTATTTGGTGGATTGGCATATTAGACAAGAATCAACAAAGCATTTCACATCAGCGCGCATACCCTTCCAAAAGAAAACCTCGGCAACCCAACGGAATGTCCGATCCACGCCCGGGTGACCGGCTGTTGGCGAGGCATGGAACTCGGCCAAGATGTCGGCCTTGATGGGTGAGGCCGACCCCACCACTAAACGGTGACCATAGTAGAGAATCCCGTCATGAAGCTGAAACGGAGCGGCTAACTTGCCGGAGCTGGCGTCCGAATGCCACGCTTGTAAATCAGGCAATGTAGTGTTCTCGAGTCGCAAACGCTGTAATAAGTCGGGCAATGGAGCCGAGAATGTCAACAGCTGATTGAGGACCCCGTCATCAGTGATCATACGGCGGGACAGGGCATCGGCGACGCGGTTACTGGCGTCGGACTTGTACTCAATGCGAAATTTGTACCCCATGAGCTTGCGCATAAAGAATTGCTGGTCCGGTGTCTGAATAACCTGCGTAAGTAATTCTTTGAGACTTTTCTGATCACTGCGAATCAAGAATTCACGGCCTAACAGATACTGACGCCATTTCTGAACAACAGACACAATAGCAAAGAGCTCACGGTGATATGCGGAAGACCCGCGACGACGAGGACCCAATTTCTCACTAAAGAATGCGAGAGGATGTTCATCTTGTAACAACACAGCACCAACACCTGCGTCAGACGCATCGGTCTCCACCACGAAGTCCTTCGAGAAGTCAGGTAACTGTAGAATGGGAGGGCTCAACATGGCCTCCTTCAAGCGCTAAAAGGCCGAGTTAGCTTCTTCCGACCAAGTAAATTTATCCTTCTTGAAAAGATCAGTCAGAGGAGCTGCTAACAGCGCATAATTGCGAATAAATTTCCTGTAATAACCTGTCAGCCCAAGGAAACCACGTAACTGCTTTACAGACCGAGGTGTCGGCCAATCAGACATGGCAGACAACTTTGCCGGATCGGCCAACAGATTGCCGACAGATACAATATGGCCGAGGTACTCAACTTTGGACGTACCAAACGAACACTTGGAGCCTTTAATGTAGAAATGATTAGCCTGTAATATCTGTAAGACAGTAGCCAAGTGGTCAGCATGCTCATCAACTGAAGGACTATAAATCAGAATATCGTCAAAGAAAACAATAACGAATTGACGTAAATACTGAGCAAACAAGTGGTTCATGGCCGCCTGAAAAGTAGACGGGGCGTTAGTCAGACCGAAAGGCATGACTAAAAACTCGAAATGACCGTCATGTGTTCGAAAAGTCGTCTTATAAACATCATCAGAGTGCATTCGGATTTGATGGTATCCGGAGCGCAAATCTAGCTTAGTAAAAACAACGGCATGCCTCAATTCATCAAAAAGTTCATCAGCAGTGAGAATCGGAAACTTATCTGCGACCGTGATGTTGTTGAGTGCCCTGTAATCAATGCAGAAGTGGAAGCTGCCGTCTTTCTTCTTGACCAGAAGGGCGGGGGAAGAAAACGGGCTAGTACTGTGTTGAATAATACCCTGATCGAGCATAGCTTTGACCTGTCGTTCAATTTCGGCTTTCTGAAAATGCGGATAGCGGTATGGACGAACATTAACGGGTTTAGAACCCGGGTGCAGATGTATGTGGTGGTCCCAGATCCGCGGTGGCGGCAGTTCCGCCGGTACCGAGAACACGGCGGAATGGCGCTCGAGTACAACGCGTATTTCCGGCATGACGTCGGGCGGAAATTCGTCCGTCGCTGAAGTGTCGGCGGTGGTCGCAAGATTCAGAAGCTTGAAACACTCCAAAATGGCGTCCAAACGCACATAAAGAATGTAGGGAAGACATAGAAATCTGTTTCGGAATTTGCCTGTCGCCTTTCAGAAACACAGTAGCATCATTCCATAAGAACTGCATAGTTAATTTAGCATAATCATGAGCGACAGTTCCCAGCGTTTGAAGCCACTGAACGCCGAGAACCACTTGTGGTCCGTGAACAGCCAAGACATATAAATCAATAGAGAACTCGTGCCCCTGTAAACAGATGACGGTGCTCGGACATTGGTGATTGCACAAAAGATATGCGCCGTTTCCGACGAAGACCCGGAATGGTGCAATTTTTGTAAGTGGCAGGTGTAATGATTCGGCCACTGTCGGATGAATAAAATTGTGTGTACTGCCCCCGTCAATCAGAACATGAACCTGTACGCCTTTAATTTCGCCGGATAATCGCAAAGAACGAGGGTTTGGAAGGCCCTCCATATAATTAAGGCTGGAGATATCCCCCGTGACAGCGAATTCCTCATGCTCAGCATCACTGTCTTCATCATCACTCCCATCACAGCTCAATAAAGCCAGAAATTTAGGCGTACAGCGATGTCCCCGTGTTTACCTCTCATCACAATTCCAACATAACCCTTTTTTAGTACGTTCATCACGTTCAGCTAAAGTAAGACGCTTAATTGGAAGAGTGGAGTAATTACCGTTAGAGGTAGTCGGAGTCGGAACGAGCGATCCCGAGGCCGAAGTTGGAGCCGATTGCGGTTTGGATGGGTTGGGCGACGGGCGGCCAGCCGAAGGAGTCCAAGGGAGGCGGTTCGCTGTCCAGGGTGCCGTGGTCTCCGTATACGATGCTGACAACTCTCGTGCGAGCGCAAATGCTTCCGCTAAAGCCACCGGATTTCTCAAGTTCAACTCCCGGCGGATCGGCTGTTTCAACCCTGCTTTGAATAAAGAAATCAGTGTGGTTTCGGATAAGCCCGTAACTTTATTCAATAATGCCTCAAATTCAGATTGATAATCAATGACCGTCGTCTTTTGTTTCAGATTGGCCAGAAGGCCAACATAATCCTTATAGTACGTCGGATCGAAACGCTGTTGGACCGATCGTAAGAAGGCAGACCACGTTTCGCTACAAGAATTGTGACGTTGATAGCGGAACCAGTCAGAGGCGGGGTGATCAAAAAATATTCCGACGAGTCGCAGACGATCATGATCAGCCGTATGGAAGTAATCGAAATAGGCTTGGACTTTGAAAATCCAACCGTTTGGATCCGTGCCATTGAATCGAGGCGGATCAACCCTCAATTTTGGGATGCTGTCCTGTCCTGGAGGGGCGCGGATCGGAGCCCGAGCGTCCGGAACGATAGGACGGGAAATCGCGCACGGCTCATAGTGCGAAAACCGGTGCGTCCCGTTAAGATGCGACGCGGTCCAATCCAGCGATGCCGCTGGCGATTGCGAAGGTCCCGGGTCAAGGCTCGGCGGAGGCCAGCCTAACGATGGATGCGGTCCGCTGCTGGTGACCCAGGCCGGTTGAAGACACCCCACAGATTGCGGCGGCAGGAGATTAGGGCTGGGTTGCGGCGGCCAGGCCTCCAGCGAATGCGACAGCGGGGCGGCGGTGAGTGCGAAGGGCGTCACGGCGGCGCTAGGGTTGGGCCGGCCCTGAACAAACTCGCGGAGGGAGGCGTTGCTCGCCTTCTGTAAATCGAGATCGCAGCGAAGAGTCTGAACTTGATCGGTCAATTGCAGGACCAACTCGCGCAAATCAGGGGTGGAGGCGGATTCGGCGGTCGGTGGAACGACGACCCCAGACGAAGTTGAATTAGCGTTGGTAGACATGGAGGTTCAAGGATGAAAGCACCAGATTGATACGGATCCGGTGTGGATCGCGTATCGGACTCTTGTTGGTCAAGGGGTTGAGCCTAACCCGGTGTGGATTCCGACTCAGGATAGACGTGGTTGGTGGCCACGGGAGAATTCAGAGAAACTAACAAAATTAGGGCAAACTATTTTCTTGGATAAAATTATGAGAACTACACCAAGAATATTTATACCTAAGCCCTAACGGTTCAAAAAAAGCGTCCCGGGAAAGAACCGTAAAGAAAACCCGAGAAGAGAGCAAAGCTCTAGTTTATAAAAATTACATAAATAAAATATAATGCTGAAATTATAAATTTATGTCCTAAAAAACTCGTAAAATACTAATATAAATAATTAGACTAATCCTCGTATCGCCTCAGACGACGTCGAACCCGAACCGGTCTCGAATTATCAATATTGACCGTATCATTGGCAATGCTCATTATTTTGCTACATTTGCTAATGATGATGATTATAATCATAAGCTAACCCAGAGCCCTTGGATGATTGACAACAACTACCCGATGATGCAACGGTGGAGACCTAATTTCATCCCCACTGTACCAGTGGTACAGTGGGGATGGAGAACAGTAAGTCCTTTATCTATCTTAGGAATTCATCACAAATATAATATAAGGTAACGTAAAATCAAGTTTAATCCAAACAGATCCTTATTTAATAATGTAATTAGGACAACAAATTACAAACTTGAATCTTTATCCGGCTTTTAGAAAGTCTGGTTGGTCTTTCACCCTTCCCTAGTTACAGTTTATTCGAGTGAATCTGATACGAGACTACTACAACCTGTATCAGTGGTGGTGGGGATGGAGGAGAATGGGAAGTCCTTTATCCGGCTTAGGGAAAGGAATTCCTGTTATCTTCTCGTCGGGAATTAGGGCATCCCACTTGAATCTCGTAACGACATTGTGTATAAACACTAGCACCGCTGCCTGACCATAGCTTGCTCCAGGACACATATTCTGCCCTCCTCCGAATGGGGCGTATGTGTAGGGCACCGGTCCGTCTCCTTCAAACCTCCCAGGATTAAACTTTTCAGGCTCCGGAAAGTACTTGGGGTCCTTGTGTGTTGCATAGATGCTCGTCATTAGCTGCACCACCATATCGATCAACTTTAATATGTATATAGCTACTTTATGTATATATATATATTTGAGGTTAGGAGCTAAGTTAGACTTAATTGGTATAGGGCATTAAGTTAATTTGCATCATCTTTGGTTAAATTATACTTACAGTTGGATTGTACAATCTATGCATGTGGAAATGTAGACGTACATAATATAAAAAGCCAAATATATAAGAAAAAATTGCAGAATAAAACCCAACCTTTGGGGTGTTGCGTTCGGTAGTCTGACCTATGCATAATTTCAAAAAAAAAAACCAACCTTTTTGGCAGGTTGTTTTCGGTAGCCAATTCCCTACTACCAATCCTAAACCCTAAACCCTAAACCCTTAAAATTAAAATAAATGATGATGGGTCAGAGAAATGCACGGCTTTGATTTTTATGGCTGGCCCAATAACGCTATTTATCTTGTGGATAATTTTTGTAATGAAATATTAGGACGTACAGAGTTGTACTTAGAATTAAGAGATGGTCAATTCCGACCAAATATTGTATGTTTGTATTGATACGGGAGTAATAGCCGTTACCAGGCCATCACGAGTCCGGCGTCGTCCAAGACGATACGAAGATTAGCTTATTTATTTTTATTAGTATTTTTATAAGCTTTTTAGGACATTAATTTATAATTTCAGCATTATATGCAATTTATTTAATTTTTATAAACTAGAGCAAAACTCTCTTCTCGGGTTTTCTTTACGGTTCTTTCGCGGGACGCTTTTTTTGAACCGTTAGGGCTTAGGTATAAATACTCTTGGTGTCATCTTCATAATTTATCCAAGAAATAGTTTGCCCTAATTTACTTTGTTTGCTCTTTGCTTTCCGTGGCTACCAACCACGATTATCCCGAGTCGGAATCCACACCGGGTTAGGCTCAAACCCCTTGACCAACAAGGGTTTGATACGCGATCCACACCTGGTCCGTATCATCTGGTGCTTTCATCCGAACCATCATGTCGAAGTCGTCTGCAGAAACACACGAACCACAGGCCGGCGAGAAGCCGGATCTCCACGATCTGATGTTACAGATTCATGAGGATCTTCAACAACTCCGTCACGATGTTGACGTCGAGCGTGCCCGCAACAATGAATTCCGCACCTCCTGGCGACAACCACCACCGTTGGCGGCTCTCACCGTCGCTCCGTCAGCGCTCACGCCAACTAGCACTGCCTGGCCAGCGCTAGTGTCGCCCCTAAACACGCCACCGATGTCCGCCGTCGGACTTCCACACGCGGTCCGAAACCCTAATTTGGCCGCCACGCTGACATCGGGCCTTGACAAGCCACCATCGCACCCTAATACCACCACAAGCGGTTTCGCGAGGTGGGGTCCGAGCGCTCCAAGCCCTAGCGCGGTTCCGCCCTTCGCATATACGAACTCGGGCTGGCCTCCGCCGATACCAAACTCGCACACCATACTGAACCCTAGTCCGCTCGCGCCTCAAATTGCGGGTTACCCACCGAACGGCCTTGTCGACCCGACCTCGTTCCGCTCCTCAGAATATCGGAACTTGCCCATTCAGCCTCCCCTGGACGGAAACACCATCATGCCCTATACAGCGGCTAGTCCATACGAACAACGCCCGGGCGATCGTCCACAGGGACCTCCGGACGCGATTCCGAAACTGCGAGTCGATCCCCCGCGATTCAATGGATCCGATCCGAATGGGTGGATTTTTCGCGTACAGGCCTACTTTGACTATTTTCAGACATTTGAGTTTGATCGCCTGCGTCTAGTCCCGGCATCCGACTGGTTTCGCTATCAACGCCGGAACAATTGCGGTGAAAATTGGGCCGCATTCCTCTTATCCGTTCAACAACGGTTTGATCCGACATACTACGAGGATTATACAGGCCTTTTAGCTAACTTGAAGCAAAAAACATCAGTGCTGGATTATCAAACGGAATTTGAAGCCTTGTTGAACAAAGTAACCGGCTTGTCTGAATCGACCTTGATCTCTCTATTCAAAGCAGGGTTGAAACAACCTGTGCGTCGGGAATTGAATCTGCGGAACCCGACTTCCTTAGCACAAGCTTTTGCACTGGCACGGGAATTGGCCACATCGTACACCAAAATCACGTCACCATGGCTTGCCAATAAACGACCATGGACAGCTGGTTCACGTCAGGCACTGCCCTAGCAGAAAGCCGCCACTTCCACAACCACAGGTTCGGCCGAACCTCCACCAGCGGCACCGGCTCCTAACGGTAATCTTTCTTCTCTTCCAATTCGTCGTCTTTCTCGAGCTGAACGTGATGAACGTACTAAAAAAGGCTTATGTTGGAATTGTGATGAGAGGTACACTCGGGGACATCGCTGCACACCCTGTTTCCTAGCTTTGCTAAGCTGTGAGGACAGCGATGACGAGGTTGAGGATGAGCACTCGGACGAGCTCGTTGTTCAGGGTGACATTTCTAGCCTGAATTCCATGGAGGGATTACCGAACCCGCGCTCATTGCGCCTTTCTGGATCGATTAATGATGCACAGATTCAGGTTCTCATCGATGGAGGTAGTACTCACAACTTTATTCATCCCGATTTGGATGAGAAATTACAATTGCCTTTGTTACACATATCGCCTTTTCGTGTGTTCGTTGGCAACGGAGCGTATTTATTATGCTCCCATCAGTGCCCGGAAACGCGTGTTGTCCTGCAGGGTCACACGTTTGCTATTGATCTTTTTTTCCTTGCGATACATGGACCGCAGGTCGTACTCGGTGTGCAATGGTTATAGACGTTGGGCACTGTGTCCCATGATTATGCAAAGCTTACTATGCAGTTTACTTGGAATGATAAATCTGTATTTTTGAAAGGCGATCGGCAATCGCCGAAGCCCATTACTATGTCCGAGCTTCACTCTTTATGTGCTTCTGACAACATTTTGGACTGTTTTGAAATTTTGCACCTGGCGCTGGCCGAGTCCTCTACGACCGGCGATTGGCCGTCGGATCTGGCACCGGAGATTCGGTGCGTATTGGAGCGCCATAAGGCGGTTTTTGCTTTACCCGCGGGGTTACCCCCTCCGCGATTATGGGACCACCACATTCATTTATAGCCCGGCTCTAAACCGGTCAACGTCCGACCATACAGATACCCCTACTTTCAGAAATATGAAATTGAAAGACAGGTTAAATCCATGATGGATCAGGGCATCATTCAGCACAATACGAGTCCTTTTTCCTCTCCAACTCTTTTAGTTAAGAAGAAAGACGGCAGTTTCAGATTTTGCATTGATTACAAAGCCCTGAATGGCATCACGGTTGCAGATAAGTTTCCTATTCCCACTGCTGATGAATTGTTTAATGAATTAGGGAAAGCGGTTATTTTTACTAAACTTGATCTGCGCTCGGGTTATCATCATATTCGGATGCACTCTTCCGACATCTATAAAACTGCTTTTCGGATGCATGATGGACATTTCGAGTTCTTAGTCATGCCCTTTGGCCTGACTAATGCCCCGTCCACATTTCAGGCTGCCATGAATGCTTTGTTTGCTCAGTATCTGCGTCAATTTGTCATTGTATTTTTTGATGATATCCTGATTTACAGCCCGTCGGTTATCGCTCATGCTTCGCATTTAGAGAGTGTTTTGCAGATTCTTCAGGCTAATCACTTCTATGTGAAAGGATCCAAATGTTTTTTGGCACATCTCAGGTCGAGTACCTCGGACACATTGTCACAGCTGGCCAGTTGATAACAGGTCCGGCCAAGTTATCTGCCATGGCCGATTGGCCTGTTCCGAAGTCAGTCAAGCAATTGCTTTCCGTGGCTACCAAACACGATTATCCCGAGTCGGAATCCACACCGGGTTAGGCTCAAACCCCTTGACCAACAAGGGTTCGATACGCGATCCACACCGGGTCCGTATCATGTATCTATTAAGTCTTCAAATTATATTAATTGCAACGCAATGAAAGTGGATTGGGAGTCTCAAAAGATCGATCGAGCACGAATAAAGCAATAGCCAGTTCCATCACTACTTAAAGAATATATTGATTTGATTTAGAGAAAACAAAAAGCAGCAAATGTACTTGAAAGTACATTGTATATTGCAAAAAAACAAAACAAAAAAAATCGAAATATTGTAGGCAAACAGCCAAATAAACAGCAAGAATCATCACAACTTTACAATCCGAAAAGGTATAGATCCTTTGATACACTAGAAATCCTAGCGTACCAAGGATTTGTGAACCAAGAAACCGAGAAGGGGAGGGCACACGGCCCGAGGTAGGGAGAGAGGAAAGGGGAGAAGGGAAGACAGAGAATTAGGGCAGAAGAGTTTATTTCTTGGATAAAATCTCGAGAAAATTGCACTAAACCAGCCGTTAAATAGGCGAATTTACACTTAACCACCCGTTATACACGAATTTGTTTTAAACCACCCAAAACTTTCATTCCGTTAGCAAATAGCCACCTGCGAGCCTTTTCCGTCAAAAAATCCGTTAAATCCTATCCTTTGACAGTTTTGCCCTCAACTGTTGATCATTTCTTCTTCTTCTTCCGTCTTTGGACGAAGATAAAGATCAAGCCAAGAAATCTTCCCTTCTAACGACCACCACCAGGTCCACCATCATTATCTGATCTTCGCTGATAAGCCCCTCCTTCACCTTCGATCAGAGCCTCAAAGTCGTCGCCTGATAATCATCGGCACTGAGATCCATATCATCCGCCGGATGAAGGTTCAGATCCCGCTCGACGCCGGCCTATGGATTTGGTAATACTCCCTCGCCTGCTGATCCACGTCTCTTGGAAAATACGCCCCGACGTTAAATCCGGCGCCGGTCGAGGCAAAGGGAGGGTACTGGCTAGGGTTCATAGGCGAAATCGACGACGAGATCGGGAAATTCGTCTTCGCCTTGGGGACGCGGAGGTTGCGAGCGGCGGCGTCGTAGGCCCTGGCGGCGTCCTCGGCGGAGTCGAAGGTGCCGAGCCATACGCGAGTCTTCTTCAACGGATCTCGAATCTCGGCGGCGTACCTCCCCCATGGCCGCTTCCGCACGCCTCTGAACTTAATCTGTGCAGATCCGTTGGTCGTCGGAGCCTCCGCCGCTAAGGTGGTGGTTCTTCCCCTCCGCATGATGAAATCTGAGCCGGAAAAGATGGGATCGATTGAGATTGAGATTGGATTTGGAGGAAGATTGGTAGTTCGGATGAATGAGAATTAAAGGGGGACGATTGGGGGTTTAAAGAAGAAGAAGAAATGATGAACAGTTGAGGGCAAAATTGTCAAAGGATAGGATTTAACGGATTTTTTGACGGAAAAGGCTCGTGGGTGGCTATTTGCTAACGGAATGAAAGTTTTAGGTGGTTTAAAACAAATTCGTGTATAACGGGTGGTTAAGTGTAAATTTGCCTATTTAACGGGTGGTTTAGTGCAATTTCCTCTAAAATCTCAACTTAGCTTACAAGGGTTTTTATAAGTTATGCCTTACCGGTTCAATAAAAGCGTCTCAGAAAAGAACCGGAAAGAAAACCTGAGAAGGGAGTAGAACTCCTATTTAAAAAATTACATTAATTCAAAATAGTCATAAATTAAAATAATAAAATAAACTAATATTGATCTCGAAATCGAATTGGAGCCCGACGCTGACGAGCCGGCCTAGTCCTCGGCTCGTTTGTCGGACTTGTATGCGTATCGACCCCCCCCCCCCATGAGATTCGGCTTGTCCTCAAGCCGCAACTGGGGGTACTCTGTCTGTAATTGCTCGACCGGCTCCCAAGTAGCGTCTGCCGCCGAACCATCGTCCCACACCACCTATCACTCGCGTCGCGGTTGTCCATCCACTAAAACCTGTCGTTCCGCCACGGCCCGGGTCGGCTTGGAAACGGGGCGGTCATTGAGAAGTCCGACGGAAAAGCCGAAAGCACTGGTTGATTATCGGACGCTATGAAAGGCCGTAGTAAAGAAACATGAAACACATTGTGAATCTTGGCATTGGCCAGAAGATCGAGCCTGTACGCGACCCGCACCACGCGCTCCGTGATTGCAAAAGGTCCATAGAAGCGGTGGCTCAGCTTGTGAGAAAGAGGTCGAGCAACCGAATGTTGTCTGTAAGGTTGGAGCTTGAGCAGTACAAGGTCGCTGACGGCGTACTCCACGTCTCGGCGATGGCCATTATCCTGCGCAGTCATTCTCTGTTGCATCTTGCGCAAATTTTGACAGAGGAAATCAAGGACCTCCTGGCTATCGCGTAGAGTTGCAGCGGTGGCCGAAGAGCTCGACGCCGGAATCGTGCAACGAACCGGTGGTGGTGGTGTACGACCATACAAAGCTTGAAATGGTGTCATGCGCAGACCTTCATGAAAATGGCAATTAAGAGCAAGCTCCGCCCATGGCAAGTAATCAGACCATTTCTTCGGCCGCCCTTGAGTGAAGGCCCGGAGGTACTGTTCCAAGCCGTGGTTACTAGCGCCAGTTTTGTACTCAATGCAGAACTTATACCCCATCAGCTTTCGAATGAAGAACTGCTGATCCGGCGTCTGAATAACTTGATGTAAGAGTTCCCTGAGACTTTTTTGGTCAGTGTGGATGACAAATTCACGGCCCAAGAGATACTGACGCCATTTCTGCACAGCTGAGACAATAGCAAATAATTCCCTGTGATAGGCTGAAGAACCCCGTCGGCGGACACCTAATGTTTTGCTGAAGAATGCAATGGGATGCTCATTCTGAAGTAGCACCGCCCCGACCCCGTGCTCTGACGCGTCAGTCTCTAGCACAAAATCACGGGAAAAATCAGGCAACTGTAACACAGGCGGAGAAAGCATAGTTTTCCGTAAAAATAAGAATGTATCCTCAACAATAGAATTCCAAGATAACTTATCTTTCTTAAGCAGGTCTGTCAGCGGGGCTGCTAAAGTGGTATAATTCCGAATGAACTTGCGGTAATATCCGGTAAGGCCGAGAAAACCGCGGAGCTGGCGGACGGATTTCGGAACCGGCCATTCAACCATGGCGGCGAGCTTCGACGGGTCAGCTAGCAGGCGTCCTCCGGACACAATATGCCCCAGATATTCCACCGATGTGGTTCCGAAAGAGCATTTCGAAATCTTGACATAAAAGTAATTAGATTGAAGAATTTGTAAGACCTGATCAAGATGTCGGCTATGAAGCTCCAACGAAGGGCTATAAACCAGAATGTCGTAAAAAAAACGATAACAAAATCACGCAGAAACTCCGAAAAGATGGAATTCATAGCAGCCTGAAATGTAGACGGGGCGTTAGTCTACCCGAACGGCATCACCAAGAACTCAAAGTGGCCATCATGTGTCCGGAATGCCGTCTTAAAAATATCGTCGGCATGCATTCGGATTTGATGATATACGGAACGCAAATCGAGCTTGGTAAAATACACGGCTGTCCCCAGCTCATCAAAAAACTCGTCAGCCGTTGGGATCGGAAAATTGTCTGTTATAGTAGCTGCGTTCAAAGCCCGATAGTCGATGCAAAAGCAAAACGAACCATCCTTCTTAACGAGCAGCGCAAGAGATGAAAAAGGACTGGTGTTGGGTTGAATAATACCCTGCTCAAGCATATCGCGTACCTGACACTCGATCTCAGATTTCTCAAAATACGGATAGCGATAAGGACGCAAATTTACCGGTTTGGAGCCTGCTTGGAGATAGATCTGATGATTCCAGGGCCGGTTCAGCGGAAGCCCAAATGGCATCCGGAACACTGATTCATGAGTCTGAAGGACGGCTAGAATATCAGCATGAATGTCGCCGGAGAATTCGATCGGCGCGGGATCAGACCGCAGCGCCGAAGTGTCCGCCGGGAGCGCCATTAATTCAAAACACGATGCCACAGACATCACTAAAAACAAGGTCTGCAGGGAGTGCATGGAGATCAGTCGAGGTGCCTGGCGATCGCCATTGAGGGAAATTGTACGGCCCTTGGGCACAAAATCCATCGTTAGGTTAGCGTAATCGTGCATGACTTTCCCTAGCGTCTGAAGCCATTGCACGTCGAGTACCAGCTGGTGTCCATGGATCTGTAAGACGAAAAGATCAACAGCAAAATCGTGTCCTTGCAAAACTAAAGGAACATCAATGCACTTGTGATTGCATACAAGGGACTCACCGTTACCGACATAAACCCGAAAGGGTGTGATCTGCGTCAGAGGAAGGCACAAGTCCCTCGTGATGGATGGGTGAATAAAATTGTGAGTGCTCAATAAGCACCTATAATGATCTATCCCGAATAAAACCCACAAGCTTAAGAGATTTCGGGCTGGAAAATCCCTCCATAGAAGATAATACACTGGAGACATCCCCGGACAAGATTACTGTATCATCAGCTGGCTCAATCGACTCATTCTCATCATCCGAGTCGTCAGTCCCTAAAAGAGCTAAGAACCGATGTTTACAACGGTGACCTGCGATAAATTTCTCATCACAATTCCAACAGAGGCCTTTCTTTGAACGTTCATCTCGCTCCGCCTGTGAGAGCTTGCGGATCGGCAATTTAGAGAAAGTAGCGGGTGGCGTAATCGGGGAATGGCCCCCAGGTGGAATCGATGCCGACGAACCAGCCGTGGTTGTCGGTGTCCGAAACTGGTTAGGGGTCCAGCGTCACGCGGACTGCTGAACCGCTACTGTGTCCTCAAACGAGGCTGATAACTCGCGGGCGAGAGCAAAGGCTTGAGCCAGCGAGACCGGGTTGCGAAGGTTGAGCTCACGTTGGATAGGTTGCTTTATCCTGGCTTTAAAGAATGAGATCAGAGTTGGCTCAGCTAGCCTTGTAACTTTATTCAAAAAAGCCTCGAATTCTGTTTGATACGCGAGCACAGTAGTACACTGCTGTAGCCGAGACAAGAGGCCGACATAGTCCTCGTAATACTGAGGATCGAAGCGCTGACGAATGTCCCTAAGAAATTGTTGCCAGGTGCTGCCCATAGTATTTTGCCTGTAATAACGATACCAATCTGACGCTGGATGATCGATCAGAAGACCTACGAGATTTAAGCGATCAAGATCAGTAGTCTGAAAATAATCGCAATAAGATTGAATTTTAAAAATCCATCCCTGAGGGTCGGATCCGTTGAACCGTGGCGCATCAATGCGGATTTGGGGCATGTTTCCGTGGCCAGGTGGGGCACGGATCTCGACACCCGCAGCGGTGGCTTGTTGCACGGTTGGGAATACGCCCTGGAGCGCGTCCGGATTTGCGGCGGCGGGTTGGGGTTGGAGCCCTAGGGCACGCTCGCCCTGTACGGGTAATAACCCGTCCCTAGCGATTGGAGGTGGGTTGGCGGATGGGATGTATGCTGCAGCCGGTGCGGCCTGTCGTGGCCCGAGCGGCACGCGGTTCGCACCGGTGGCTGGCCCTTGACGACTATTCAAGATGTCGCAAACGGTATCGGTGCGAATCCGAGTGGACTCTTGTTGCGGAGAGTAGCATCTAAGGTTTCCATCATACGCGTTAAAGCGGACGCCATCTGTGTCTGAATTTCGGCAATGGTGGCGAGGGTAGGCGCCGTAGCGTCAGACGAACTTTCGTCGGGGGAACTCATTGAGAAGAGTTCGATCTGAAAGCACCAGTTGATACACTAGAAATCCTAGCGTACCAAGGATTTGTGAACCAAGAAACTGAGAAGGGGAAGGGCACACGGCCCGAGGTAGGGAGAGACGAAGGGGAGAAGGGAAGACAGAGAATTAGGGCAGAAATGTTTATTTCTTGGATAAAATCTCAACTTAGCTTACAAGGGTTTTTATAAGCTATGCCCTACCGGTTCAATAAAAGCGTCTCAGGAAAGAAGCGGAAAGAAAACCTGAGAAGGGAGTAGAACTCCTATTTAAAATATTACATTAATTCAAAATAGTCATAAATTAAAATAATAAAATAAACTAATATTGATCTCGATATCGAATTGGAGCCCGATGCTGACGAGTTGGCCTAGTCCTCGGCTCATTTGTCGTACTTGTATGCGTATCATCCATCCTAGAGCTCTGTTGGAAATTAAGGACTAGTTTCAAAATCGATGGTAACCGCCACCTCCAAAGTAGCCTCTGCCGCCAAAGTGGGCTCCGCCCACCGATACATCCTCATCGATAGATACACCTGCAGCCTGAGCAAAACCCGAAATAGAAAAGAGTGCAAGTACGAGAACGACGACAACAGCTCGAATGAAGGAAGACAACCCCATTTTGCTAACAAGAAATTATGTTCAATGGTACGTGCTTTTATAGCTTGGGATTGATCATTGTTCAAGTGACCCGATCGATATCATCATTTCGATCATGTCCTTGTCTTGTTTTTTAAATCTTTTCTCCAGTTGTACATATATATTCTCTATTAATTTAATGTAGAGTTTAGGAAAATTCAGGGTGAGCACGTTCGATCGATGTGAGGATCGTGCTCAAAATTGAGTTCACTTTGCGTTAATTATTTGTTTTCTTCCTCACGAATTGAACAATATGATCCACATTATTAATTCTACTTGATCGAATGTGCTATATATCGACTAATTAATCACAACTGAATCTGCTACAAGACACATTCTACCTCATCGAGATCCGTCAATGATGGAACAGATTCCGTAATCCACATCGATCTGGCTAACAGCCTACCACGACGTCAATTAAATACAAGATAAGTACGTACGTGCTTCACACAAGAGCAAGGTGATTTTGTAGATCTAAATGACCTGTGAAGGTGATTGTTTATATCTCTTCATACAATTGAACTAAAATACTTTTATTTTCTCATCCAATTGAATCTACACGTGAATGGCTTCCTCACTTATTTTTCTTATGTCAGTTTACTCAAAAAATGATGTCCAGCTTAGAAACTAAATTAAAAATTAATTTTATAATTGCTAATATAACAAGTTCTTTTAAGACTGATTTATTTGAAACATTAAAATTAAATATGAACTCAGACATATTAGGTTTCCTTTGGTGGTATATTTGGAATCACAGAAATGCATTAATTTTCAAGAAAAAAAATGTGAACTCTAATTTAAGTCTCGTTGAGTTAGCTTTTAGAGAATTTTCCTTATGGGACCTTGCTATCTGTAAAACCTCTAATACGAAATTACATCCTAACAAAAATCTTCGAAAGAGAAGGTCAAATGCAGTTTGGAGAAAACCGCCTCCCCAATGGTTTAAATTAAATACTGATGCTTCTAAACAATCGAACTCTGACACTTATATAAATACTGTCATTAGAGATAGTAATAGTTGTGTTCATAAAATAGATCGTACGAAAATTTCGGATGTTTTTATTATTCAAGCTGAATCAATTGCGATGATTGAAGGGAATAAAATGGCATTATCACTTAATATTTCACATTTGATAATAGAAGGGGGTGATTTAACACTAATTAATTCTTTACGAAGTACTTGGAAGATTCCTTGGGAAATTAAACATTTAGTTAAGGAAGTTAGAACTCTGGTGATTGGGTTTCAGGAGGTGGTTTTTTTCCATTGTTTTAGGGAATGTATTGCTGCGGCAGACTTCCTTGCAAGAAGACATGTCAATATTGGACATTGTCGGCAGATCCTACAAGACTCAAGTTCAAGTTCCAGTACTACTAATTCTAGAAGTAGTGTTTTTTGTTATCCTTTATTGTTACAGTTCTTAAAGATCATCTGTTGTGATGATTTAGGCTGACATTGTTCTTTTAAGGTAGTCTAATGTTTGCCTGTAATGAGCTTGTTACTCATTGTATCAAAAAAAATTATAGTCCTTTTTATAGGGTAAGAATTAGGCTCGCCACAAGTACTATTTGGGCTCGTCTAGAGCATTCACAATGGATGGGAACCGGTTACAAACCAATTCTAGAGATAAATGGACAAGTACTACTTGGACTCGTCTAGAACATCAACTAGGGATGACAAACTAATTCTAGAGAAGAATGGGCAAACCAACGCCCTGTGAGGTTCAAAACGGTAATCTCGAATACTATCCAAAGGCTTAACCGTCGAACCAAATACCTAAAGGCCATCTATTTATAGTCTTAAATACTTAGAATGACAACTACTACTAATTACTAAAAAGTTAGAAATTTGAATATAACGTAATTTTCACCATTTATTGAAACTTGAAAGGCATGACTTTAATATACGTTTATTGATATATAAAAAGTCAATGATAACATAAATATTTCATCATTATTTAATTAAAATTTATTTTTTAAAAATCTTTTAAATTGAAAAAATAGACTAAAATGAAAATTGAAAATATATCGTAATTTTTATCAAAATTCAATTTATGCATGTAATTATGAATCTTTAATGAGATAAGGTAAGTTTTTATTAAAATTTTATCAAAATTTGATTTAAAAAAATTAAATATATAGTCAACTATGAATAAAAATTAATTTTTAAAATATGAGGTGGAGTAAGAATTGATGCATTATATATATTGATTGTTCATATTAATTTTAGATAAAAAGAGATAAAATATAAAGGAAATTAATAATATCCAATTATCCATATTAAAATACTCCCTCCGTCCCCTTTTGTTCGTCCTAAAGGACAGTTTTTCTGGTTATTAAGAAAGATGTAAAGTAGTATTGGTAATTGGGAAAGTGGGTAAAAAGTGAGATTGATTGGGGGTATGTTTGTAATTTTATAGGGATAAAAGGTGTAAAGTAGTATTGGTAATTGAGAAAGTGGGTAAAAGATGATATTAGGTAGGGATAATATTGGAAGAAAAGTATAGATATAAAAGGAAAGTGAACAAATAAAAGGGGACACCCGAAAAGGAAATAGGACAAACAAATGGGGACGGAGGGAGTAGTTAATAAAATTGGATTTTAATTTAATATAAAAATAAGAATTTTTTATTAGAAAACGTTTATATACAATTGATTTGATGTGGGGTGGAAGGAAAATTGTTAATTTATTTATGAAAAAATATAAATAAAAACTATTTTAAGTAGGATCATTCATTTGTAAAAATCTTTTACAATACGAGGTTGATTCACATGGAAATAAGGCTTATCATAAAAATTAAGAACAAATGAGGACCCTTGGATTTGAGAAATGGATGGCTAAGATTAGAAGAGATAGGGGCAAAATGGTAATTTTGACAAAAAATTAAAAAAAAAAATAAAAACAATTTTTTTTAATTTTCTTAGTTTCGCTTGTTTTTGCCAAAAACACGAAATTTGATTTTTTCGTTACGTTCACGTATTTTATGCATATGTTCACACTATTATAAGACATGTTCACATATTATCACATTTTTCAGTTCAGAGGTTTTATAATACGTTCACATATATTACAAGTGTGTTCATATATTATTACTGTTTGTTCATGTTTTATGGTCATGTGTTCATGTTCGATTAAATCATAATACAAGCGTTAAACGGCTTAAAAAATTTGAAAAAAAATAAAATTTTATTTTTTTATTTTTCGCTTATTTTTGCCAAAAACACGACAATCTAGATTTTACGTTATGTTCACATATTATATACACATGTTCACATTTTTTTACAAGGGTTGTTCACATATAACCGCATTTTAACTTTAGAAATTTAGTATACGTTCACATATAATATGGATACGTTCAAATATTAGTATTGCATGTTCATGTTTTATGGCCTTATGTTCATACTCGATTTACATCATTCTACATACGTAAAAAGACTTAAAAATAAAGTAAGAAAATAAAATAAAAATCTTTTTTTTAATTTTTTGCTTATTTTTGCCAAAAACACGAAGATTGACATTTTACGTTTTGTTCACATATTTTATACACATGTTCACATTTTTACAAGGGTTGTTCACATATAATCGCATTTTAACTTCAGAAAATTTAGTATACGTTCACATATAATATAGATACGTTCACATATTAGTATTGCATGTTCACGTTTTATGGCTTTATGTTCATACTCGATTTACATCATTTTACATACGTAAAAAGACTTAAAAAAGAAGGTAAGAAAATAATAAAAAAAAACAATAATTTTTATTTTATTTTTTAATCGGATGGCCTAGATTCATTTCTAGTGTTTCAATCGGATGGTCCAGATTTGTTCTTAGTTTTCATGATAAGCCCCATTTTCATTTGATTCAATCTCATAAAAAGTATGTGTTTTGCCGTGTTGATAATATTGGCAGGTCATGACTCATGAGGCTTGAGGATGTGGTGGAAGGATTTTTTTTGGTTGAAAGTGGTGGAAGGACGTTGATGTTACCTTAATTGGTGTCTTTTTCGGGACATTGTACTTGGGAGTTAAATCTGGCAGGTGTTAGGATATGTCCATCCATCTCACATCTGAAAGATGAGAGTAAATTGGACTAATATATAACTCAGCGGATTACTCCTCCTATAGCTAATTGGTTTTAGAAAGGAACCCCATCGGGCTTATTATGGTATCAGAGCCATTTGCCTAACGGCCTCTCTCGATCTTGGGCCTGCCCCGTTGTGTTGTCCAAGTGTCAACTAGGCCATTTCCTCCAGTTGTACTTGCGGGGGCGTGTTAGGATATGTCCATCCATCCCACATCTGAAAGATGGGAGTAAATTGGACTAATATATAACTCAGCGGATTACTCCTCCTATAGCCAATTGGTTTTAGGATGGAACCCCATTGGGCTTATTAGTAGGTACTAGAGCATAGTGCCTTGCCGGTGCTTTTGATGGAGGGATTGTTGGATCGTAAGTGTTAGCTAAGAATTGAGAATAGACGTTGGATGACTTTTATTAAGGCAGCGGAAGTAATACTAAAACACAAGTAAATAAAACAGAATGGGACGCAGTTCCTTTATAGAGGAACCCCTCTTCAACCAACTAGTTTTATTGATAAACCTCTACCTCCACTTGGAGGATTTTAAGTGACTTTCTTCATTTAGTGATAGTTCCCTAGCTACTACAAGGCAAAGTTCAAACTTCTCTATTCCTAACAGTCTCCAAATTTTAGGAACACTAATGAACTTTCTCGGCCTAAGTACTACGACAACATATCAACTAAAACAAGGAAATCAAACCTTACACTTCTACGCTTGTATCTTCACTCAATTCCCTGGCATTTGGGAACACTTCACTTCACCGTCGTCGAGATCGTACACTCGCCGTCAGGTACTTCTATGGGCTTGTTCTTCTTTCAGGACTCAACTCCTCTAAAGATTGCTTAAGGCTTTGTGAGAAGTGGTTCAAAAGTACACTATGCATTGGTTTATATAAGCGTTTGATGCTTAAGGCTCAATCTACATTTTTGTACTTGTCCGAAATGCCCTTGTCTTGTTAGCGAAGTATGTACTTTTTTCACATGCGATTCCATTTGAATTTGTCAAATCTTCAAGCTCATCGTACCATTGGATCAATCGGCTTAGTTTATGGAACAAATCGTGCCTCTATTTTGGCTGGAACAGGCTTCCACGTTACGCGCGGAGCTGTCTATCTACACATATGAGTTCCCATGTTTTGGGAACATGTCTCTCATAAGTTCCCTTGATGTGAACTGTTTCTTTCATGCAATTTGTCATTGTTTCACTCTTGAGTTCCCTTGAGGGAATATCTGTTCAACTCGAAGTTCGCTTAAAATACTTGGAAATAACACATTAGTTCCCAAATGATGTTTTTCATTATCAAAATTGGAGAGCTCGATCGTTGTTCCGATGTTTTGGAACATGAGTTCCCAACAATTCCCCCTTTTTGATGAAGACAAAAACATCTTTAAAGACATGTATTTCAATGTATTTAATGACCATGAGATGCATCAAATTTCCTAAGCAAACGTGAAATGCAATGCATGTGAGTGATAAGTTCTTCAGCGAATTCCACTTCTATGGACAAGGTAGTTTAACTTAGCATTTTTAGTAGTCAGTTCTCCCTTAGTAAAAACATTTCTAAGATAACTCAAACAACACATCTCTCAGAATTTGTCCTTCCCCTTTTTGACATCATCAAAAAGTGAGAAGAAATTAGAAAGAGAATCAAAGAGAACACACATTCATACTAAAGTAGCATTCATTACATAGGCAAAATTTTGTACAATATGGAACAAGAGTTACATGTTTGTGGGGGGGGGGGAGGGTAAGGGAACTAGAGAAATAAAATCATGAGGGCCTCGCCTTGAGAAGATCCCTAACTTCAACATGGACTTCGAGCATGCGGTCATATGTGACGACGGGGGATTAAGCACCTGGTTGTTCCCAAGAGGTGCCTCACTTGCAGGAAGAGTTCTCGTCGGCTGGTCCGTTGGCGCCTCAGAATGGCGCGTCTTTTGGATCACGGTCAGGTCAAGTTCTTGACCAAGTTCCACTTCATCCCTTGAAGCTTCATATAGCCCTTCCTTCTGAACGAGTTGTTTAATCAAAGAGGCATATGGAAGAGAGTGGGAAGGCATGCTCATGCATTTGTCCATGTGCCCAAGAATGATCATGGGCAGATTGATGAGCTCTTTATGAAGAAAGAAATCAAGAAGGATAGCATCTTGAATGTTGAGTGTGTTCCTCTTCACCTTCCGTGGGATGACAACCATAATGATGAACTGGTGATCGAGCCAGGTTTTCCAGTAGGGAAAGGTTGTGTGTGGTGTAGCCTCTGGTGGGAACTTGACCATCATATAGACGAAAGAGAATCTCCTTGCAATCGAAGGTTTCCCAAATTCTTGATGCGGAGGAAGTTGAGACCATCCATGGGAACATGCAAGAGATGGCGAATGTTGGTCATTGTGAAGATAAACTCATCACCCTTGATGGCGAGGCTCCCTGCATTCCATCCTTAGAGACTTTGAAGGAGGAGTAGAAGATCCGGATTTGATCAGGGTCCACGAGGGTCGGCTTGTCGCACACTTGTTCCAAGCCATGGGCCTGGTTAAGTTCTTGAAGCGCAAGCTCACCTATACCCACCTTCCCGACCTGCCTCGCTAAGCGTATCTGACCAGTGGGCCAACCTCCAGTCTTCCTCTGACCTCAGTGATCTGACTCGTGGCACTCAATCACGTCATGGGCTGCAACCCATGCACCCCAACCTGTAGAAAGGTTCACACCTTGTAAGCCTATAGGGTTTGGAGGCAGGTTTGAACCCAAGACCTCCCTTTATCAAGGTGGGAACCTTAACCTTGACAACCAACTCTAATGTAATGGAGTTGGTTGTCAAGGTGAAGGATTCCAATAACATGTGATTGAGCGCAACCCATGACTCACCAAGCCCGCGATCTCCCTTTTGGATGGCCGCGATCGCAGCCTTGACCGTTGACCCTCCAAGCGCGGTGGAAACCGCCATCGTTGCCGACCAAACTGCTATCGCTCTTGGTGGCAGCCGCGATTGCGGCCTTAAGAGGAACTGTTTAGTTAAGCCAACCACGATCGCGGCCTTCAACAGGTCGCCAAAATTCTCGAAATCAGTAACTTTGAGTCTTCGATCTTCAATTCGGCCTAATCTTCAATAAAGCTCCCAAAAGACCTCAAAACTAAGACTTGTGTTATTCGGTTTCTAGAAACTAGGACTTATTTGTAAAATTGTCCATTTTATTTAGATTGTATACCTGTTCCTAGAAACTATGACTTGCTTTATTCTTTGTAACCATATACACTCATTACTAATGAATGAAAGATCAAGCTTTCTCACGACCAAAAAGAAAAGATCAAGCTTTGTCTTATAAATGTTACAGCTTTACATGGTATTAGTCTACTCTTCAATCCTTACAATCAAGACTACCAGTTCTACTTCTCACACTCAAATTTTGCTTTCTACTTCATCATCTGATGGAAATTCTCCCAATTGTTAACAAATTATCATCAATTAGCTAGTAATCGGAAAGAATTTAAGTCATTAAAATTATCAAAAGTGTGAATTATCATCGATCATCCATGCAATGAAAGTGGATTTAGAGTATCAAAAGATGGAGCACGAATAAATGAAGCAAAAAGGCGTTCCATCACAACTGGAGTATATATATATATATAGGTTTAGTATCTAGAGAAACCACTATATATAGAGAAACTAGTGGCGGAATGAAGGCCGTTGGATCTAATTTTATAAAAGGCTCAGATTTAATTTTAAATGGTGTAGGGAAAGTGGGTGCACATTCACACACACGAGTATTTACCAAATATCGTATCAATATCCGTTAATATTGCTTCCTTTAATATCTTTTCTCTCTCCATATCCCTCTTTTGTCTCTTCACTTTCAACGCCGACCATGGAAAGCTGAGAGAAGATGAAAGCTTTATTTCTTTTGTCGTCTTTTCAATTAATTTTGAAGATTTAGTCATCCTTTTCACTCGATCAACTGTGTTCCGAAGACGATCTAGCAAGTTTCAGATTCAAGAAGAGGTAAGTTAGGGTTTCTTTTTGTGCATGCGAAAACAGTTCGTTTTCTACCCAAATCGAAGTTTACATGGTTGATTTGATTCTCATTCTGGCAAGACATGCTATGAAAGTCGTTTAATTTGTGTTTTTAGTTTTAGATTGAAGAGATTTTTCATATGGGTATTGGTATTAGATGCGTCTTTCGTCCAACGCTTGAGAATCATTGTATCAGGAATCTTGGTACAACCATGTGCTTTCCAAGCTGTGAATGTATGGCTGCATGGGATACCAATTCTATTGTACATCATACAAGTGCATGTTGTGAATCCATCTGTTATCATGTATTGTACTTTATATTCGTCCATGCCCTCCTTTATTGTGAAATCCACGACCCAGTCACCTATTTTTTGAATTCATTACATAATACACATGTTATTTTACATATGAATACATATATATATTTTATGAACATACAACTGCAGTTATTGAACATAAGAAATTTATAATAAATTAACCGAATAAGAACATAGTCATACATATATATTGCATATTCAATTTGGAATAGTACTATGTTCAAATTATTTATAATCAAATTCAAATATAAAAAAAATTATGCATACCTTTTGTTTGATTGATCACAGAACAGTAGAAGCATGCATCACTTATTGCTTCTTGAACTTGAGCAAACATATTGAGTGTGTAAATATCTGAAGCATGTTTCTCCATCAATACGGGGGTCTTTAGATCACGTGATTTTGTGGTTGAATCCATATCATTATGTTGTTGGTCATACCTCTGTTTTTCAAGTGCATTCTCAAAATGCGTGAATAACTCTACAAGACTGAAACCTTTATCTGAATACTTCCCAAAGAAACTGTTTTGAGACTCAGAAATAGATGTCGTCCTAACTAAACCGCCGAGCACTATATCTCTAAAATAAGCTGGGATCCAATACATCCGCAAATCATACATATCCTTGAACCATGGATTTCCACGCTCATCATATTTGTCAAGGAAATCAGACCAACCATCTTCAAATTGTTGCGTACTGATTTCATCACTCCATACAACATGGCCTAAGGTTTTCCTATAACCAGGTTCATTGAGTTTTGCAGCAGTAACCTTTTTCGACACCTTTTCCATTATATGCCACATGCAGAATCTGTGTCTTGTATTTCTGAATACATTCTCAATTGCGCCCTTCATAGCTGGATCTTGATCAGTAACTATAATGGTTGGTTCAGATTTCATTGCGTGCTTGAATTGTTCAAAAAGCCAAGTGAATGATTCTACATCCTCCTTCATCAGCAAACCACACCCAAATGTTCAAAAAGGCGCGAATACCATATTGTACCTACACGATTTAACATAAAAAGATGATATTATAATAATATTCGAAAATATACATATTATATTCAAAATTGCATATTCTATATTCGAATGTAAAATATTACCTATTGGTTCCATATGTCGAGTCAAATGATACCACTTGTCCGAATGCAGCGTAGTTCCGTATTGCAAGTGGGTCACACCAAAACAGTTTGGTCAACTGTTGAGACTCATTCACTGTAAAATCAAAGTAGAACGCATTGTTCATCTCCTTCTTCATAATAAACTTATTTATAATCATCTGAGCATCAGCCTCTTTGATATTCGTAATAAGATTCCGCTTATAATTTTTGAAATCTCTAGCTGTGGCACGCATGTTGAGATATCCACCAACAATCTCTTTCAACAATTTATGTGACCTTACAGGACCCAAATTCTCTCTTGCACAGCTCATCATGAATTTCTTATGGCCTAACTCCATCTTCCTGTTAGTCTTCATCAAATGCCTTGCATAATTTGGAACCATACCTCCACGAAAGTACTAACGACATAAGTACTTTGAACTCCATATTTTAGTATCAACCGTGCATTGCATCCCACCCTATCTGAATTAGTAATTCTTTTTCCAGTGCCTTGTCCCACATTTTTATAGCTATCCCGGTTGCATCGGTAGTACTTGTCTGAAATAACATCAGATCGTTTGAATGTATGACTGGTGCTCTTCTTCACAACGAAGCCAACAATGGATGCATATTCTTTGTAAAATGCTTCACCACTTTCAAGTGACCCGAATATCTGTCCAACAAAGGGCTTTTTTATGGTTGGGCAACGTGGTACTCGTAATTGTACATTCTCATCATCTGGGTCATCAATGAAATCAGTACCAAATTCAAATTCTAATAAGTCTTCTTCCACATTCTGAGTACAATTTTGGTCATTGTCATTATCTGATTCGTCTGAGACATCATCGAATACATACTCACTCCAGCTTTTTCGCACATCTGTGGACAATCAAAATCATATTCGAGTTTAATTATTTTACATTCAGATTACTAAGTTCATATATTCCATCATTGTTGTTAAATATTCAGATTACACAAGCATAACAAATCATTGAAATTTTACATTGTACATTGCAATACTCTATAATTATATTTAAATGTTCAAAACCTTAAATAACATATTCAAATGATAGTAACAAGTTCGAGATACAGTAACATGAAGCATATTCGATTAGATGCAGTAACATGTTCGAGATACAAACATTTATATTCATCGACTTCGGATAGATACATATTCAAAATCACCTGTTTTTTTGTTCCAATATTTATATTACATATTCGGAAGTTATATAATTACAATTCAACATTCAAAATCATACATTGAATATTCAAGAACACATAGTTACATGTTCAATATGTTATATAATATATTCATGTAACATTTACATTTGAACTAACACATTAAATATGATAGCATACATATTCGGATAGGTATACTATTATGTTCAATGTGTACAATATATATATTCAAGTGAAAGCATTATTTTCAAACGTTACGTACATGTATTCGATTAAAATAATTTCAAGTTCTCAATACCAAATTCAACTTGTTCACACTCAAATTCAACTTTTAATCTAATTATTAATGTTGTGAATGCATTAATATGTTATTCATTTCTGTATAATTCACATGCATTTATACATTAGGTTTTTCATAGTTCAAGTATGCTTTACTACGAAAACAATTAAAAAATTGATAGATTTTAATCTATGCAAAATACATCAATACAGCAACAACAACTAACCTTTACTCATAGTGATGGTGGAAAATACACCGAAAACCAATTAGAAATATCGAATAAAATTGACGAATTTGCAGACCACCGTCGTCGTGTTCAGAAAAAGATACTGAATATGCCGAAGTTTAATATTGATTGTAGGAGGTTGAGGACGGAGTGCAGTTTAAAAACAATTAATGGATGAACAATATCTGAGTAGTTGCTATACACGTTATCAGAATCCCCTATAATTTCGCATCACATCATTTTTCTTTTTTTTTTCATCCGAAAATTCCTTTTTTAACGCTATCCTTTATATTCCTTCCCATATTTCTTATCTTGCTCCTACCAATCACAACCCTTAAATTGGATGAATCTAACGATCCTCCTTCCGCCACTAGTTTCTCTATAATAGTTGTTTCTCTGGAGCCCTCCCCTATATATATATATATATATATATATATATATATATATATATATATTGATTTGATTTAGCGAAAATCAAAAGCAGCAAATGTAATTCAGATTACATTATTTATTGCACAAATAAAATTCGAAATATGTACGAACAACCGGAAAAACTGCAAGAATCATCACAACTTAACAATCCAAAACATATAGATCCATCCCATAGCTCTTTTGGAAATCAAGGACTAGTCCTGCTTGACCGTCGTATCGCTTCCAGGATGGCCTACACTTGGACTGCGGCTGGATCCGGCACCCTAAGCATGACCCGAAACAGCAAGGAGTGCAAGTACGAGAACGACAACAACAGCTCGAAGGAAGGAAGACAATGCCATTTCGCTAAGAGCTAGTAACAAAGTACGATCGAGGAGAGAGAGGGTGATTTTTGAAGCTAAATAAGTTCTGCTTTAGTTTGTATTAAAATTAAATTCATCGGTGAGGGTACATGCTTTTTTATAGCTAGGGACTGATGTAGGATCGTAGATCGATGTTAGTCAATACAATCGGGAACTGTTCCACTGACAGTTCCCTTACGCAGCGGAATAATGTAAAACAAACTTTAAACAGGAAATCAAAGACAGGGACACGATTCCTTATAGAGGAACCTCTTTAGCCAACTAGCTAAAGAGTAAACCTCTACCTCCCTTGGAGGATTTTGAACACACACTATATTCTATTGATAGATCTCAGGTTCCACAATACAAAATCGAACTTCTCTATTGTTCGCAATCCCACTCACAAACAATACTAACGACTAAGACATAGTAGTTCCTAGATCTAAGCACAACTGAATATAGATAGTGAACCTTACTCGTTCCTGTGCAGTTCCCATTAGCACAGAAACCACGTTCTTCAAGTTGATGAAGATCTTCACGCAGCCTTCATCACTTGATGCTTCCTTCCTTGAACTTCTGGATTGTTATCTTCACTGAATCAGCTCGGGCTCTCGATTTCTCTCTTTCCTTTTGTGGATCTGGTTTTCTTGCGTTCGAGAGCACACTCGACCTAGCGGCGTCGCATTCTATTTATAGAGTTTCCATCTTTAGCTTTGACGCCTTTGCCCTTCTTGTCTTGGGGAGTACGACACTATTCAAAAAGACTAGCGTACCCTTTTGCATTTCTATTCATTTGGAGCTTTGGCTTGCCGCCCAAGACAATAGTGAAAAGTCTTCACTATCCTTTTATTCACTTGCCACGTATGTGAGTGGCTTGACAGGGAACGTTTCCCTTGCTTTTTCTGAGAACCTGTCATCTTTCCTAAAATCACTTAATCAGGGAATTAGTTCCATCTGTTTGTCATTATCAAAACTTCGATTGCTCGAATGGAGAAACCATTGTTCCAGTTTTAGTTCCCTAACACTGATCCAACAATTTTCCCCTTTTTGATGATGACAAACTTTCATAAGATGCAAGTAAGAACATTCTGGGATACAAGAAAAATATGAGAGTTTCAAACATCAAAACACAGGCAATTCTTTGTAGATACTTAGTTCCCCCTGAAATGGACAAGCAGTTAAATTTTCAAGATTTTTAAGCTTATAGTTCCCCCTCAACTTATGGGTTATTATTCTGTATTCTCTTAGACACAACACAAAGAATCAAGTATGAGCATGCAAGGAACAGCAAGTAAAGCACAGTCATAACTAGAGAATAAGAGCAAACTGCATTTCATTGAAGCAAAGTTTAATTTAGTACAGAAACAGACACATCAAAAGCATTGAAGGAAGGATAAGACAGCTGAGGATTGTTCTTGAAGAGGGCTTGTTCATGGATTAGAGGAGGAAGAGGAGGAAGGCAACTTCTTCTGAATATCTTGAAGAATAGCAAGGATGTGCTCTTTGGTTCCCTTGGTCTGTTGGATGTCTAGAAGATTATCGAGAATCCGCTCATTGACCCCACACAGACGGTTGAGAGCTTGGAGAACTGTCTTGGAATCTCCTTGTTCAATAAACACAGCAGGAAGAGCTTCTTCATTGGGTTCCTGGGAGTGCTTCATTCTTAAAATGTTGGACATGTCCATCTCTTGTCCAAGCTCTTCTTCTTCTTGAGGATGATAGACATCGTTCCTCTTCATTATTTCCTTCACCACAGCAGCATAGGGGAGGGCGTGAGACTCCTTGGCAACACACTTGCACATGTGCAAGATCATGATCTTGGGCAGATTGATTCTTTCCTTGTGAAGGAACAGATCCAGGAGAACAACATCCGTTGAATTTAGCGTTGTTCGCTTCTCGTGTCTGGGAATCACTACCCTAGTGATGTACTGGTGTGCCATCTTCCCCAATTGACTCAAACTGTGAGTCAAAACCTCCTTGCCTTGGGCAGGCACATGACCTAGAAGCCTTTGTAGGATGGCTTCTCTTCCATCAGTATCTTGCCATGGTCGTTGGGGAAGTGTGTCGAAGCCTTCTCCAGGAACTTGGAGTATTTTCTTGATCATGGCGGAGGCGAAGGTGAAGTCATCCTCTTCTGTTTTCCACCTTATGACTGGATCGAGCTCAGTTCCCTTTGTTAGGGCAAATTTGGAGTAGAAGAATTTGACCTGAGCTTGATCCACCTTTGCTGGTTCAGAGCAGAGCTTTTCCCATCCTTGGAACTGGATGAGTTCTTGAAGCTCGTTAAATTCATGCTCTTGAAGAAATACGGTGGTAACGATTAGAGGAATGACCAACTTCCTCTCTTCTTTCTTCTTCTTTTCTTTCTTTTCCTTCTTTTCCTTCTTTTCCTCCACCTTTTGTTTCTTAGAGCCTCTTGTTGAAGGTCGCCCAGATGGCGGTTCCTTGTAACCTTTTTGAAGAGCTGGCTCTGTATATTCCTCTATTTCATCATCGGAACCCTCAACAGTGACGATTTTCGTTGATGGATTAAGGGCCCGCAGTTGCTCAAAGAGAAGAGGTTGTAGTTCCTCTTCGTTTTCTTCTTCATCTTCTTCTTCTTCACTTAGTTTCCTGAGCTTTCTCTTTCTTGATCGTTGACCAGTGGGATTTTTGGGAAGAGAAGCTTGAGGAGAGATTCTTTTTTAGGGTGTGGAGGAAGAAGAAGGTTGGGCAGGTTGAATAGGTGTAGTTCCTTGTGAGGTGGGAAACTCTTCTCCCTCGAATTGGGAAATAGTTTGATCGAGAGTGGAGAGATCTAGTTCCCTGTGAGGTGGAACTGGGATTGTAGGAGCTTTTGGAAGAGAAGAAGGTGCTTGGGAACTTTGGCTCTGAGGATTAGGGTTTTGAGAAGTTGAGGCCAAGGGATTTGGTCTTCTTTTGGGACTTAGGTTATCATGGATTTGAGTGTGATGTTTTGGAGAGGAATGGGTAGAGTCTTTGAGAAGGAGAGGGTTCTGGTCTGGTTGAGAGATTGTGTGTTTGACATCCTCGATGTCAATGGTGAGGGTTGAGGAACCATCCAGTCTCGTGGTGAGTACTGGAATTTCAGATCTGGGAGTGGAGGGTGGAGAGCTTTGGGGAGTGAGAGGGGGTTGACCATCCTTCTTTCGTAAAAGAGAGTAGAGACGCTCTTTCACTTCGAAAATATACTCTGGTTCATGGTGGTCAAGATCTAGGTTTGTGAGGAGTTTTTCTTGAAGGTAGGCTGGGTCATTGTGGAGAAGATGCTCAATAAGAGGATTTGGGTGAAGGTTGGTGTATTTGGGTTGATTTTGATTTGCCATTGTTGAAGTTTGGTGTATTCGAGAGGTTTTGGACTTAGGAAATTGGAGATTAGGGTTTGCAGAAGAGAAAGTAAAGATGAAGATGATGAGGTTGAAAGTGAATGTGGAAGACGGGTTAAGTAAGGATAGTGGGAGAATTTGAAAAGGTAAGAGAAGGTTACCAAGTTTCCTTGAGAGTCGCATTTAGTTACACCAAGGGTAATTGGAGAGATTTGTTGTCTTCCATCATAAGATTCTTTCCAAATCAACAGTGGATATGTGGCGGAGAATGAGCCAAAGTAGCAAGATAAACGGTGCGGATTCAAATTTCCTTCTTTCTCAACCTGTCGATTCAAAACCCAGTTTCCAATGTCGTTTCTCTTTCCAATAATACAACTATGGGTCGCTTGAGTTGCAAAGATCCTTGTAGTTCCCTTGTGACTTGAAGTAGTTCCTTTCCTTTCCAGCCTCTTTTCCATGAATAAGTAACGGAAGGCCATATTTGGATACGTACAGGTGTTTTGTGAAAAGACGAAGAGAAGTATCCAAACAAAATATGGGTAGGTTAACAATATTTTTTATCATCCAGGTAATTGAATCCCGTAGAAAGGGGGTTTTATCAATTAATTGAGGCTCATAGGAAACGTTTACCTGGATGGGCTTTATGGGACAAGTCTTATGATCAACCATCCTTTCGGCTTGTAGAGAGGGATAGATAAGATCAGGTTGATCATTTTGGGCCGAAAGAAACAAAGTGCTTTTTAAGAATCAGTTCCCATACATAGAAGTAAACAAGTTTCATGCAAAGAGCAATTATTAAAATGACAGTTGCTAAACCATACAGTTCCCTAGTTATACTAATACTAAACTAGTCAATCATTGAGGGAAAAGATGGACCGGGACTTGTTTAATGTAAGAGAATCATCCCTAAGAGCATTCGAAGATGCTCAAAGGGTTGTCTGTCCAAAGCTTTGGTGAAAATATCAGCAACTTGTTCATCTGTCCTGCAATGAACCATCTCAATAGAACCTTTCTCTACGAGATCACGTAGGAAATGGTGCCTAACCTCTATGTGCTTTGTTCTAGAGTGATGCACTGGGTTTTTTTATATATTTATTGCACTCGTACTATCACGTTTAATAGGAACAGTTCCAAGAGACATATCGTAGTCTTGAAGTTGATAATTGAGCCATAGGACTTGGGAACAACAAGCAGCTGCGGCTATATATTCAGCTTCAGTAGTAGAGAGTGCCACTGAGGACTGCTGCTTGATCCCCAAGATACAAGACAGTCTCCTAGGAACTGTGTCATGCCTGATGTGCTTTTTCGATCAACTAGATGCCCTGCAAAAGCATCAGTGAAGGAGACAAGTTCAAAGGAACTGTTCCTAGGATACCATAAGCACAGGTTGTCTCTCCCTTTGAGGTAGCGAAAGATCCTTTTGACTTCCTTCAAATGTGACTCCTTAGGATTTGCTTGGAACCGTGCACAAAGGCAGACGACGAACATGATATCCGGTCTACTAGAGGTGAGATAGAGAAGGGAACCAATCATTCCTCGAAAGAGCTTTTGATTGACACTAGTTCCATTCTCATCTGCATCAAGGCGTGTGCTAGGTGAGATCGGAGTGTTGATGGGTTTTTCAGTGTCCATCCCATATTTGGAAAGCATTTCCTCGATGTATTTTTGTTGATGAATCTTGGTCCCATCTTTTGTTTGAGAGATTTGAAGACCTAGAAAGAAATTGAGTTCCCCTACCATACTCATCTCGAACTCACTACTCATTTGTTTCTCAAATTTTTCTGTAAGCACAGGGTTAGTGGAGCCAAAAACTATATCATCAACATAGACTTGCACAATTAAAATGTCACCTGATTCTTTCTTCAGGAAGAGTGTCTTGTCAATAGATCCCCTTTGATAACCTTTGGATAATAGAAATGAAGCAAATCTATCATACCAGGCTCGAGGTGCTTGTTTGAGGCCATAGAGAGCTCTTTCAAGAAAGTAGACATGATCTGGCTTGTTGTCATCTTCAAATCCAGGAGGTTGCTTCACATAAACTTCTTCTTGTAAATAGCCATTGAGAAAGGCTGTCTTCACATCCATTTGGAACAGTTTGAATCCTTTGTATGTTGCAAAGGCAATGAGTAACCGTATTGCTTCAATTCTGGCAACTGGTGCAAATGTTTCCTCATAGTTGATTCCATCCTCTTGATTGTAGCCTTGAGCCACAAGTCGAGCCTTATTTCGGGAAACGTTTCCTGACTCATCAAGTTTGTTGCGAAAGACCCATCTAGTTCCAATGACATTTTTGTCTGGTGGCCTTGGAACTAGCTTCCACACTTGATGTCTTTCAAACTGATGGAGCTCATCTTGCATAGCTTGAATCCAATCAGGGTCTTTAAGAGCTTCCTGTATGCTTTTGGGTTCAACAAGATAAACAAAGGCATTAAATGCACAAAAGTTATGGAGAGAGGAAAGAGTTTGTACTCCCTGTTCCAGAGGTGTGAGAATGTTTTCAAGAGGGTGATCTTTTCTCTGATGGTAGTTCCTTGGTTGCGGTTGATTTGTTCTTGGAAGTTCCTCTTGAACACTGGAACTAGCTTTAGGTAGAGTTTTTTGAATCTCAATAGTAGGATTGTTCCCAGAAGTTGATGCTTCAATTGTTTCTGGTGGAATATCCTCTTCTTCAGGAAAGTTGGTTGAAGGATCATCAAATTGCTCTGTGGCATCATTTTCTTCATGATCATCTTCAAAGGTTGATTCCTGTGGTTGAGAGCCACTCCCATTGATGTACTCAGAGTCATCTCTTTGAAGGTTAAGATCATCATCCTCTTCTATTGGTTCCCTTGTTGGTTCCCATGGTATGGTGAAAGGTTTCACAACTGTCTTTGAGAGTGGATCTTTGGAGGAGGATCCATGATGGATGGGATCTTCATCAAAGATGACATGGATACTTTCTTCAAACTTTTTGGTTCGTTTGTTGTAGACTCGGTATGCTTTGCTGCGGAGAGAGTAGCCGGTGAAGATTCCTTCATCACTTCTTGGATCGAATTTTCCAAGATCATCCTTCCCATTGTTATGGATATAGCACCTGCAACCAAATACTCTGAGATGGGAAATGTTTGACTTTCGTCCTTTGATTAGTTCATAGGAGGTTCTAAGCAACAAAGGTCGAATCATAGCCCTGTTAAGGATATAGACTGAGGTTGAAATGGCTTCTGCCCAGAAGTTCGATGGAACTCCACTTTCTAGCATCATGGCTCGAGCCATATTCTCCAAAGTGCGATTCTTCCTTTCGACTACTCCATTTTGTTGTGGAGTTCTTGGTGCAGAGAAGTTTTGAGAGACTCCATTTTCATTGCAAAAGTTGAGGAAAGCTGAATCGTCAAACTCTGTTCCATGGTCTGAGCGTATTGACTTCAGCTTGGTTCCTAGACTGACTTCTGTCTTCTTTATAAATACTTCAAACTCCTTAAACACTGTTCCTTTGGAAGACAAGAAAATAACCCAAGTAAAATGTGAGAATCATCTATTATAACAAACATATACCTGCTTCCTCCATAGCTACATGTGTCCATTGGACCACATAGATCCATATGTAACATTTCCAAAGGTTTGGAAGTGCTAACATTCTTCTTTGGTTTAAAGGAACTGCGAGTTTGTTTCCCCCTGGCACAAGAATCACACAACTTTTCTGTATCTGGGTTTATCCTTGGTAAGCCAACCACAAGATCTTGCATGAACAACTTTTGAATGAGATTTAGGCCTGCATGACCAAGACGTCTATGCCAGAGATTTTTATCATTTGTGGAGACTGTGAGACATAGCTTTCTTGGAGGTTGAAAATCTTGATCAACAATGTAAACATTGTTAGATCGTTTCCCTCTAAGAATAACTTTGTTAGTCTCTTTGTTCACAACAAGACATTCATTCGAATCAAAGGTAAATATGTTGTTTCCTTGATCACAGAGTTGTTCCACACATAGTAGGTTGTGCCCAAGATCTGCCACAAGATTTACATTGTTGACTTTGATTGATTTGTTGAGCTTTACTTCCCCTAAGCCTTGAATTTCCCCTTTGTTTTTGTTGTCGAAGGAAACATTTCCTCCTTCAACTTGGGTGTTAAGCGAGGTTAGATTGTTCCTGTTTCCTGTCATGTGGTTGGAGCATGCACTGTCTATGAACCACATACAGTTCCCCCTCGCTTTCACCTGCAAAAGAGTCAGTGTTTGGTTACCCAGGAAAGGTGTTCCTTCTGGTTCCTTACAGGGATAGTAATCAAAATAATCTGCAATGTTAACGTCAACAGAGTGATAGTTCCTATAGGATTTCAAATGTGAAGTTTTGTTGTTTCTGTTTGTGTGTTTATCAGAGACACTAACTTTAGGACATTGTTCCTTGTAATGACCATGACTTCCACATGTCCAGCAAGTTTTGTAATATTCACCTAGATAATACTTAGAATGAGGTCTCTGAATTCTATTTTTCTCAACAATTTCCTTGTTCGGTCCTCTGGAACCATTTCCCTTAGCTATCTTGACATATATCTTATGTGAGTTGTTCCCAGTGTAGTCCTTTTTTCCTTTAGTTCCACTCTCTAGAACTCTAATCTTCTCTTCTAGATGAGAATTTTTAATTTTTTCAGTTTGTAATTCTAGGGCTCTACTTTCACTTAGTTCCCTTAGAGTAAGAGTTTTTTTTATCATTTCCAAAGTCTATTTCAGAGTATCCTATACCATGTCTAGAGGGGACAAACGTGACCTTAGGAATCTCTAGTACTTTCTTTCCCTCAGTTATCTCTAATTTCTTACTAAGAGTCTCCTTCTCTGAAGTGACAATTGAAAGAGTAGAGATAAGCTCATTTTTAGCAGTCACAGTAGAGTCAAGTTCCTTTTTCAGTCTATCACATTCAGAACATTCAACAGATTCAGTGTTTTTTAATTCAAGTTCCCTTTCAGCGACATCATTTTCAAGTTTAAGACAATGTTCTTCAATTCCACTCATTTCCTTTTGTAGCTTCATATTGTCTTTAACAAGTTTAGAGAGTATACGAATAAGATCAGATTTAGAGTATTTATCAAAGCAACTAGTTAGAGACAAAATACTCACATCCTCTTGAGGTTCCTTTGGATCTCCCTTGATCGCCATAGCACACATGTTTGGGGTAGCCCAAGCCTCAGGATCTTCATCATCAGAATCATCCCATGTTGCTATGTAGGCTTTGTTCCCAGACTTATTCTCATCATTTCCCAGAGGACACGCCTTAGCATAGTGACCCTTCTTGAAGCACTTGAAACACGTGATGTCCTTTGCATCCTTTTCTCCTGGCTTGTTGTAATCTCATGAGTGACTGTTCCCTCCATAATTCTTCTAGAACTTTCCCTTCTTATAGAGGTTGCGTAGTGCCTTTGTGATGAGCACTATGTCATCCTCTTCCTCATCTTCAGATTCTTCACACTGTTCCTGAACAGATTTAAGCACTTTTTCAAGCTTAAGTGCAATCCCCTTTTTAGGTTTGTCTTGAGCTTTGTCGGAGTTCCTTCTTCTCTCATAGGTTTTCAGTTTTCCAAATATCTCATGAAGCATGAGGTTCCTGTTGGATGGATTTTCTCTGAATGTTGTTCGATCATGAGTCCATTCACCAGAAAGACCATCTGTCACCTTCTTGACTTTGATCCGTTTAGTGACTTCACTTTCTGAGATTCCCAAGTTCTCAATCTTAGTCAGTAGTCCCTCGAAACGGAACTGATATGATGATACAGTCTCTCCGGGTTCCATCCTGAAATTGTAGAACTCCTGGCGAACATCCATTTGATGATCTTCCTTTAGATCTGAGCTTCCCATGTGCATCTGCTCGATTGCAGCCCACATTTCCTTAGCAGTTTTTAGATTTCCAACCTTGGCTAAGTCAATCTCACTCATGGAATAGTTAAGGTACATCTTTGCCTTGTAGTTTGCTTCCATGCACTTCCACTCATTTGGCCCCCATTTTGTGAGATCATTCTCGATTTCTGGATTGATGGTGAAGTTCCCTCTCTCTATTACAGCCCATGCCTGATAATCGTGGCTTTGTATCCAATCCTTCATCAGCCCTTGCCATCGCTCAAAGCGTCCTTCGATCAGCCTAGGTGGTTTGTTGCTTCCGTGTCCAACAACACAGAGATCTGAAGACATTCCTGTAGACATCCTGCGAGTTTTCACGGAAAATCTAGAGCCAAGCTCTGATACCAATTGTAGGATCGTAGATCGATGTTAGTCAAGACAATTGGGAACTGTTCCACTGACAGTTCCCTTACGCAGCGGAATAATGTAAAACAAACTTTAAATAGGAAATCAAAGACAGGGACACGATTCCTTATAGAGGAACCTCTTTAGCCAACTAGCTAAAGAGTAAACCTCTACCTCCCTTGGAGGATTTTGAACACACACTATATTCTATTGATAGATCTCAGGTTCCACAATACAAAGTCGAACTTCTCTATTGCGTCGCATTCTATTTATAGAGTTTCCATCTATAGCTTTGACGCCTTTGCCCTTCTTGTCTTGGGGAGTACGACACTATTCAAAAAGACTAGCGTACCCTTTTTCATTTCTATTCATTCGGAGCTTTGGCTTGCCGCCCAAGACAATAGTGAAAAGTCTTCACTATCCTTTTATTCACTTGCCACGTATGTGAGTGGCTTGACAAGGAACGTTTCCCTTGCTTTTCCTGTGAACCTGTCATCTTTCCTGAAATCACTTTTTCAGGGAATTAGTTCCATCTGTTTGTCATTATCAAAACTTCGATTGCTCGAATGGAGAAACCATTGTTCCAGTGTTAGTTCCCTAACACTGATCCAACAACTGATCATCATTTCAATCATGTCCGTCTTTTTTAATTATTTTTTTCCAGTTGTACATATTCGATCTCTAATAATTTCACATGCAGTTCGATTGATTGGAGGATCGATATCAAACTTCAGTTTGTGCATTATTGTGCATTTAATTTAACATGCAGGCTAGCAAACATACATGTAAACTTCCGACCAAGGTTATTAAAATCGAGATTTTAGGATCGGATTACGAGAGGTCTTATAGATCGGATAGTAAAATCAGTCGGAGGATTGTAAGATCCTATAATATCACTAAAACTAATATAATATAGATATGATACAAAAAATATATATAGGTACTTAAATCCAAAAATATATAATTTTATTAAAATTTGATGATAATAATGCCGAAAATTGACATTCCAAACTTATATATGCACAAGAAGCACATTTAAAAAATATATATGTTCACATAAAGAGTCGAGGAAAGATTATGGATCTTTATTAGGGAAAAATGTAAATTCAACAATTGGGAGTCGAGAAGAGGGAAATTGGGAGGTAAATGAGGTTAAAAGAGACCAAATGAGCATTTAAGCAATGTAATTTCACTAATATTAAGCCAATTGGTGCTAAAATATATTTTATGAGCTCAAAGTAAAAAACTGGGTAGGATCTTACGATTTTATACAGGATCTCATGAGATTCTATACGATTCTATCACGATCATACACGATTCTACCCCGATTCTAACAAATTACGGTTTTAATGTACGATCCGGATCATAATCCCATATAGGATCGTAGGATCTTACGATTTTAAGATCTGGATCTCGATTTTAATAACACTGCTTCCGACACTAGTTTTTATTTTTAACCCCATTTTGCTAATCTCAAGCTTTAACCCTGTATGGCAGAAATGTTATGTGGAAATTAATATTGCTCGAGTACTTTGATCGAGCGCCTAGTCTTTGTGTGATTGTGAGCCACTTAAATATACGAGACAACTCCGTGTGACTGTGAAAACAGTACAACTCTCTTTGGCTGAAAATGCGACGGAATATTCATACAGGAAAGAACGTACTAAGACTTATAACACATTGATGTATAGTGAAAACTCCTTGTAAACCAACTAGTTTACTAAGAGAAAAATCACTCCCTTCCGATCTTCTCACTCGGTCGGCTTTCAAGAGAATGTTTGGCTCGCTTTATTGATTTCTTATGTTTGTTTACGAAGCTCTCTCATGTACACATATTAAATCCCACAATCATTGAACCACGCTCTACCTTTATCTCACACAACTCTCACTCTCAAGCTACACCTAAGTACTCTCAAGAACACCACTCGAACAAATCTTACGAATGAGTCTTCTTCCTATCTCTGTCTCTCTCTCAAATACATACTTATGCTCAAGAGAGTCCATCTACCCTAAAACCACAAAGTACTTAAACTAGAAGATGTTATTATGTATAATATCATTTCCTATTTGGTTAAGGAAATGACATCTCACACAATCTTACACAATCTTTCTTAATATAACACACACAAGCTCACACAAATATCACATCTTGATCTTTCTCTATTTTTTTTGCTCTTATTTTCTCCTAAAATAAATACTACAAATGGCTTGGATTAGATTACTTAACTTCTTTTGTTTTTTCTTTTAGTTTAGGATTTTTGTGTTGCTTGACCTGTCTTAGGGTTTTTTTTATCTTTTCTTGTTGACGATATTAAGGGTCTAGTTATGCCTCGTTTGAATACTCACTTAGCCAGGCATGGATCTAGGGGTAGGCTAGGGTATGTTGTAGCCCACCCCAAATTTTTATAATATAGATATAAATTATAGTGGTGTAAGAGCAAGCCCAACAACTTCTCCATAATTTTCTCCAAAATGGAGAATCAACTGCCATATTCTTCAAAAAAAAAATCAGTTGAACTCCAACAGATTCTCTATTTTGGAGAACACTGCATTTAATACTTTCATTTTTTACCATATAAATTACAATAACTAATTATATATATATATATATTATCTTACATAAGAAAATAAAATATTATAGAATCTTAAACTAATAAATGATAATTATTTTTTATTCGACTATTAAGGAAATAAAAATATTTTAAAATCTTAATTTAATAAATGATAATTTATTTGTTATTTGAATTATAAGGAATAAAAATATTATAGAATCTTAACCTAATAAATGAAAAATTATTTGTTATTTGACTTATAAGGAATAAAAATATTCTAGAATCTAAATTTAATAAATCATAAATTATTTGTTATTTGATTAATAAGGAAATATTCTAGAATCTTAAGGAATAAAAATATTTGTTATTTGTTATTTGACTTATAAGGAATAAAAATATTCTAGAATCTTAATTTAATAATCTCACTTTTTGGCTAGCTCTTTTTTATTTTTTATCCATTAAAATAGTAAATAAAAGAAAAAAGAAAAGGAAAATATATTGATTTGGAGATTTGAGGATCACCCCAAATTTAGGGAAAGCTCACTTCATTTTGGAGAATTACTCCAAAATGGAGAATGGAATGAAGCATCTGTTGGGGCAATTTTTTGGTCCAAAAGCCCCAAAAGTCCAATCCCCAAGAATTTGGGGAAGCTGTTGGGCTTACTCTAAGAGCCTGTTGTTTAATTTCTCCTAGCGGCAGTGGAGGCAATGCTAGTTTTGATCAATTTATGTGAGCTGGGTTCGATCCCAGTGAGTGCTTTTTCATTATATTTTTAAGTGCGTAAAATACTAAACTGGGTATTTTCTTCTTTCTTTCTAGCCGCTAACTATTTACTGAATTTCTCTATTCTTTTCAATACAAGAATTTGTCAATCATTTTTTCCCCTTATAATTATGTATTATTAAGTTTATAATTTAAATTTTTTATTCTTATTAGTGTTTTCAACTTTTCAGGCTTATTTTATTTTTAATATTATTGACATTTTATAATTTATTTGAGATTTTTAATGATATTATAAATTCTTACCTTATATATGAAATAAAAAAAATTCAACGATATTGTTATCATTTATCAAATTTGTACAAATTGTAGTTTAAAAACTATTAGAAGGATCGGGTAGGTGTCTAAATCTTTAATCTTAAGTTCTTTTCCGATGTTGTTTTAGTGTATAAGGTAAATCCTACCTACCCAGATTTTCATTTCTGGTTCCGTCCATGCACTTAGCCCTTTTTATTTTTAATAAAACTCACTCTTGAGAGGACGGAAAATATTGTCTCTCCTTCTACCAAAAAAATATGGAATGACTAACGGTGTTGGCTTGCCTAGTTGCTACATCTATCATCTCCTCTTCTGCCACCGCTTCGATCTGAGCAAAACCCAAAACATCAAAGAGTACAAGCAAGTACGAGGACGAATTATGGACGTACAAGTTTGTATTTCGATTCTATTAAGTCTTCCAAATTACTCCCTCTGTCCCCATTTGTTTGTCATGTTTCCTTTTCGGGTGTTCCCTTTTGTTTGTCAACTTTCCTTTTATATTTATACTTTTCTTCCAATATTACCCCTACATAATATCAACTTTTACCCACTTTCTCAATTACCAATACTACTTTACACCTGTTATCCCTATAAAATTACAAACATACCCCCAATCAATCACACCTTTTACCTACTTTCTCAATTACTAATATTACTTTACACCTTTCTTAATAACCACAAAAACCGTCCTTTAGGACGAACAAAAAGGGACGGAAGGAGTATATTAATTGTAATGCAATGAAAGTGGATCGGGAGTCTCAAAAGATGGAGCACGAATGAACCAAAAGTCATTCCATCACAACTTGAGAGTATATTGATTTGATTTAGGGAAACCAAAACAGCAAATGTACTTGAAATTACAACTTAACAACCCGAAAACGTATAGATTCATCCATCCAGAGCTCGGCTGGAAATTATGGACTACTTTGAACCTCCTCCACCCGCTCCAAAACTTGCTCCAACTGATGCCGGAAAACCGATATCGAGACTTAGAGAACCGATAATCCCAAACGAGGCAAATCGATAGCCTGGATTCGGGCACTCTTGATCTGAGATCGAACACAAAAGAGAAGGAACGATCTGGTGATGGGAAGAGTAATTAAGAATTCATTGAATTCATTGAGAGATTGAGAGATTTGGAATTTTGATATGATTTTGGATAATTTGGAAAAGTTCCAGAGAGGTGTTTAAGGACAACAAAGGTGAAGCCTAAACCGGGACAAACCGGGTTGAATTTAAAAGAAATAATAAACTGGGTTTAATGAACCAAATAACAAACCCAACTCCTAAAATCCTATAACAATACTCCCTTCTTCAAAAGATCCTTGGCCTCAAGGATCTAATAACTTCCTCTTCAATGTATTGATCGTTTGAGTTGGACTGTTGAGCTTGAAATATCCTCCTCATGGATCGAAAACAAATACCGTGGGACCTTCTTTCATAAAATCCAGTACTTCGGTAGCAGCTTTATCATCACTGTTGACCCAAATCATGTGCATCACAACCAACTTTACTATAGCTATAAGTTCTAAGGCTTGCTCACATGCACTGAATTTTGACAATTGCAAATTCTAGACAGCAAATATCAATTTGTGATCATCAATGCATTTATCAACAAGCTTGTGATGGTGGTTATGGCACAAATTCAAAATTTCGACTCCAGTGATCCAATAAGCCAAAGAAATGCAATTATCCACATCTTCCCTGTCATAAATGAGTTGCTCATGATAGAAAGACTTGATCCTCACCATATCAATAGGAGCTAAATCACGATCTGCATGTTCTATCTCCCATTCAACAACTTTAATTGAAGCAACCAGCTGAATATACACATTACTAACATCAATCAAT
Organism: Fallopia convolvulus; assembly: GCA_964016875.1. Lineage (NCBI taxonomy): Eukaryota > Viridiplantae > Streptophyta > Magnoliopsida > Caryophyllales > Polygonaceae > Fallopia > Fallopia convolvulus. The sequence goes on from OZ024732.1 coordinate 1,198,392, forward strand.
GTAGTAGCCACCAGAAAAGTGTGTTGTTTTACACTTATCATCTCTTGAGTCCTGGCTTCACTTGTAGTTTGCAAGTGTTTCTCAAGTATAACCATGATCATCAGCATGAGTCCAACTGATAACCTTACTTCAACTAAAGCTTCTCTTTGAAGAAGTTCCAAGAAACTCAATAATTTGTAAAGCTGAACTTGATTGAGTATTGAAGCATGGTTGTTATGATTCACACCAGAAACCAGTAGGATTGACAATAGAGTAAAGGTTCTTGGCATGAATCGAAGTGGAGCAATCACTATATAGATACATCCAGCTGATGCTATTATAATTTGCAGCTCAATTCCGGCAACATTTTGTAAGATCTTGCAATCATTCTCAAGCCTTGAGAGAGGAGGGTGACTCGGCTAAAATCGTTGTTGCCAAGATCAAAGATAAATAACCCTAAAATAACAACTAGTATAGCAAGCAAGCAAGGGGTCGAACACAAGAGAATCGGGATTCTAATCAATCAGCAAAGAGCAAAGACAGGGATTTTTGGAAGTTCAGGCAAACAAACAAAACAAGCAAATATTATTGGGGATTTAATCGATTGAAAAGAAAGCAGAGTTTATTCAACCAATTCCACCTTTTTAATCATTCGATCATTGATTCATCTACTTTTCTATTAATTCCCAGGTTAATTCCAATCCTTATAAAAGATTTCCGCTTGTCCACGGTCCAAGCGAAAGGATGATATGAACAAGAACGCTTAATTCAAATCATGCAAGGTATTAAAGATAGAAGGATATTAAATCATGCAATCAAGCTACGAGTCTCATGCATAAAATAACAATCAAACACTCTTTCTCAATTCTAGTCCACGGTCATAGCAAAGAGTTGTTTCAAGGATAAATAAGATTGCACAGACAACAATCAAACCTAATCCAAACAGTAGATCTAAGTCAATCAAACAAGTTGATCAGGCTTATCAAATCAAACATAGATCATATAAATAAAAATAAGAGTTTTGATATTAACCAAGGGATAGAAAAGTTACCAGAATCTCACGAATTACATAAAAAGGCTTCCTTGATCAAACAAACTCCAAAGGAAATTAGTTCTCCATAAGAGAGAAAATACTAAAATCTGAATAATTGAAAACTAAATCTAAGAGAGAATTCAAAACAAAGCTCCAAAACTAGGTCTAAATAGTCTCAACTAAGCGAACGAAATAATATAAATTCGGAAATAAGATAAAATAGATAGATAAAAAGATCAGTCGCCGCCTCGGAATAATGCTGACGTGGACCTCCGCGGGCGCGGTGAACAACCTCCGCGATCGCGGACCTGATCATGATAGAATTCCAGCGCTATTTTCGAAAGATGTTTTGACCACCTTAGAGTTGGAATTTCGACTCGGAGTAAACATATGAATTGTAGCTCTTCGAGTTAACTTTCCAATGATACCAAATTCATCTTCATCCGATCATCGTAGCTCCCGGAATAAGCGTTACAAGAAAGTGGTGTCGAAACAACTCCAAATCAACACTTGTCTTCAAAACTCTTGCAATTCTTCAAATCGTGTCTTCGGTCTTCATATGACAATTATGCTCAAAACTAACCTAAACACACTCAAATCATACCTAAAATACAAGAGTTAACCTATACTAAATAGAGTGCATCAAATTCCCCCATACTTAAACCTTGCTCGTCCTCGAGTAAGCTCAAAATAAATCTAACAAGAAATCCTATCAAGGTTTACAGCATATTACAAAGGAAGACAAAAATCACTCACCTCACCAACCCGAACCCAAAATAGAGAAATAATGAGCAAAGACATGAAAGCTCAAATCACACACCTCACAAATACAGATATAACACTCAAGCTCTAAAAAGTGTAGAGCAACCTAGGATCTACCCAACATCTAAAATGTAATCCCCAAACCTCAAAGTAGAATATGATCCTAAACACTCTGATTTTACCGCTCATTCTACTTAGGCGCCCTTTCGGGTTTTCACCTAATCACTCTTTTCATTTTTCTTAGGTGTGCTCACAAATACTCACATCTCTCATTAACCTCTTATTACCTGAGCCGCCCTTTCGGGTTTTCAACTCATCCCAGGATTTTTATGCCTTTTTCTGAATTTTTTTATGGCTTTTTTAAATTTTTTTAAATTTTTTTTTTTAAATTTCTCTATACAAAACATGGAACAAAAATCCCATAAAAATAACGAAAAAATAAACTGAAAAGCAACTAACTAGGATAGGCGTAGTGAGTACTTCCTCCCTCATACTTAAATCCTTCATTGTCCTCAATGAAGTAAAGAGAAAGGAATTAAGTAGAGAAGAGGAAAATCAGAAGACTCACATACGAAAGAAGAGATGGAAGAACTCTTCAAAGGCTTGAATGAATAGCTCGGAAATCTCCAGATGATCCGTCGTCAGGAAAAACCGTGGGCGCGGTGGCCAGGCCGCGGGTGCGGGTGGTGCTCCGATCGTGAAAAAATTGTTAGAGAACACGATCAACAAAACTGAACACGAACTCACAAACGAACTCTGAATCTCGCCTTAAGCATTAATGTAGTACGAGCCTTGAAGAGGAATATTCCCCCATACTTGAGGAATTCCAAGGAACTAGACATGGAAAGAATTAGAAAAGTGGATTGGTGTGTGATGGTAGAATATGGAAGAACACTCTTTTTTTTCTAACTTATCTCGGGGGTTTCACCCGAAAACCTTTTATTTCAGGGGTTTCACCTGAAAGCCTTTTATTTTTAATTTTTATATTTTTTTTTTGATTTTTTTTCGATTTTTTTTTACGATGAACAGTAATTCCGCGATCGCGTTGGGTCACATCCGCGATCACGGAGCTGCTCTCTGGGTTCTTGTTCGACTATTTCTGTTTATTTCGAGAAATAAAATTTCCCAAAATATTTTGTTCTTTCGAACCTACTACCTGCATGTTAGTCCGACAAGATTGAAATAAAAACTAAAATTTAAACCAAAGAAAAAGAAAAAGAAAGCTTACCTCGGGTTGCCTCCCGAGTAGCGCCTTTGTTTAACGTCGTTTGGCCCGACGTCCCTTATGCTCAAAATGGATCATCATCTATCTGAAACTGGACATTTTTCCCTTCATGTGCCATAGATAATAGGCCCTTTGAAACATCAATGACGGCGCTTGCCGTCTTCATAAATGGACGACCTAACAGCAAAACTGGGTCGTATCTCCCCTTACCGATCTCTAGGACATAAAAGTCCGTTGGAAAAATTAAGCCATCCACCTGCACTAAAACATCTTCCACAAATCCTTTCGGACTCACATTAGAGTGGTCAGTCAGTTCAATAGTAATATTCGAATCCTGTAATGGCCCTAGACCTAACCTCTCATATATGCTAAGTGGCATGACATTAATAGATGCACCTAGATCAAGCATAGAATGCTCAATTTTAGCCTCACCAAATGTAACGGGAACAGTAAACCTCCCTGGATCTCCATACTTCTTAGGCAATTGCCTTTGAAGCATGGAAGATACATTTTCAGTATTTTCAACAAGATTAACTTTGGTAACCTTCCCTTTCTCTTTTTGTTTCCTCTTTATAGTACATAATTCTTTCAGAAATTTAGCAAAACGAGGAATACTTTGAACAAGTTTAAGTAGAGGAACATTTACCTCACACTTGGAGAAGGTTTCAAAAATTTCCTTGTCATTGGCAGGCCTCCTGGTGTCCTTCAGTGCCTCAGGAAATGGTGGAGCGGGCTTTTGTGAAGCCATGGGAGGAAACTGAGGTCGAACGTAAGAATCCTCGGGTTCAGCTTCAGATCCGCGGGCGCGAAATATCGGATTTTTCGGAATCCGAATTTTCCTCGCCTCCGCGATCGCGGCCATTGGTCACCGCGGGCGCGGTGTCTTCAATCAGAATATCCGAGCTCTCAGTTGAGGTTCCGCGATCGAGGCACTTGTTCACCACGGGCGCGGAGTCCTTTTCCAGAATTTCGGAATTTCCTTTCCGTGGATCTTCATACACCTCTACGTCTCTGTTAAGCTCTTTTCCACTTCTTAATGTGATAGCACTCACATTCTCTCTCGGGTTTATGGTCTGAGATGGCAGTTTTCCCGAGTCCTTAGCTTCTAGTCGGTTCAGAGTGGTTGCAATCTGACTTAACTGAATTTCCAAACTCTTCATTGCAGCCTTAGTCTCTTGATTTTCCTTCATAAGCTGATTGATAATGGCTGGATTTTCATGAGGAGCCTGGGGCCTTGGCACATAATTAGGCCTGGGAACATAGTTGGGCTGACCTCCTTGTGGTGGAAAAGGTTGTTGAGGTTGTTGATTCCACCTAAAGTTAGGATGGTTTGCCCACCCCGGATTAAAGGTATTTGAATATGGGTCATTTCGGGGCCTCTGTTCATAGTTCCCTGTAGCATTCACATCAGCTGTTGGCTCTTGCATGATAGGGCATGCATCAGTAAGATGGCTAACTTCACCACAGATTCCACAAGCCCTTGAACTTGAAGCTCCATTGCCCACCAACAGTTGCTTCATCATAGCTTTTAACTCCCTTACTTCAGCATTCAGGGAATCATTAATAGAATTGACAGACCTATTGTTGGACCTCTTTCTTTGATTTTTGCATTGCTCTGCTAGAGTCTCCAACTTCTCAAACGCCTGCCTAGAAGTGAGATTCTCATAAGAACCTCCACAGGAAGCATTCATCAGGCGCCTATCAGCATCACAGAGACCTTCAACAATATAGCAAATCAGGTCTTTATCAGAATAGCCATGGTAAGGACAACTGGCTTGAGTCTCTTGTAACGCTCATAGTACTCATACAGATTCTCATCATCTCCCTGTTCCAGACTGCTCAGCTGCTTCTTGATAGACGTTTGCTTGGCAGCAGGGAAATATTTCTCCAGAAAAGCACCCTTCATCTGAGCCCAAGTAGTAATCGTCTCAGGTGCTAAGTATAGATACCATTCCTTAGCTGAATCAGCCAAGGAAAATTGGAAAGCCCTCAACATTAGCTGATCTTCAGTCATATCAGCTGGCTTCATCCCCAAGCAGACAGAATGGAACTCTACAAGGTGTTTATTCGGATCCTCCCCACTCAGCCCATGGAACTTAGGCAAATAATGGAGAAGACCAGATTTAAGCTCAAATTTCACTCCTTCTCCCAAGGCGGGAAACTGAAGACCAAGTTGTTGCTGCTCTAAATTAGGCGCAGTCAGTTGCCTAATAGTGCGATCTGCCATGGTTACTAGCTGCTCTTCAACCTCTGAATCAGATGAAGAAGAAGAAGAAGATGAAACTGGATCAAACTGTATGCCTAGCACTTGAGCCTGAACCTGACGTCTCAACTGTCTCAGAGTCTTGTTAATTTCTGGATCAAACGGAACAACAGGCGAATTATCAGTAGAAAGGGTAAGAACCATAAGATAGGTTCTTACCAATTCGAGGGATCTGGACGAACCGATCCGCGGGCGCGGTGAACACTCTTCGCGATCGCGGTTTCGTCAGAACCGCCGATTAAACAGAAAATTAAAAACCGATTCCCCGGCAACGGCGCCAAAATTTGACTCGGCTGAAATCGTTGTTGCCAAGATCAAAGATAAATAACCCTAAAAATAAACAACTAGTATAGCAAGCAAGCAAGGGGTCGAACCCAAGAGAATCGGGATTCTGATCAATCAGCAAAGAGCAAAGACATGGATTTTTGGAAGTTCAGGCAAACAAACAAAACAAGCAAATATTATTGGGGATTTAATCGATTAGAAGGAAAGCAGAGTTTATTCAACCAATTCCACCTTTTTAATCATTCGATCATTGATTCATCTACTTTTCTATTAATTCCCAGGTTAATTCCAATCCTTATAAAAGATTTCCTCTTGTCCACGGTCCAAGCGAAAGGATGATATGAACAAGAACGCTTAATTCAAATCATGCAAGGTATTAAAGATAGAAGGATATTAAATCATGCAATCAAGCTACGAGTCACATGCATAAAATAACAATCAAACAGTCTTTCTCAATTCTAGTCCACGGACCTAGAAAAGAGTTGTTTCAAGGATAAATAAGATTGCACAGACAACAATCAAACCTAATCCAAACAGTAGATCTAAGTCAATCAAACAAGTTGATCAGGATTATCAAATCAAACATAGATCATATAAATAAAAACAAGAGTTTTGATATTAACCAAGGGATAGAAAAGTTACCAGAATCTCACGAATTACATAAAAAGGCTTCCTTGATCAAACAAACTCCAAAGGAAATTAGTTCTCCATAAGAGAGAAAATACTAAAATCTGAATAATTGAAAACTAGATCTAAGAGAGAATTCAAAACAAAGCTCCAAAACTAGGTCTAAATAGTCTCAACTAAGCGTACGAAATAATATAAATTCGAAAATAAGATAAAATAGATAGATAAAAAGATCAGTCGCCGCCTCGGAATAATGCTGACGTGGACCTCCGCGGGCGCGGTGAACAACCTCCGCGATCGCGGACCTGATCGTGACAGAATTCCAGCGCTATTTTCGAAAGATGTTTTGACCACCATAGAGTTGGAATTTCGACTCGGAGTAAACATATGAATTGTAGCTCTTCGAGTTAACTTTCCAATGATACCAAATTCATC